>JAUIMM010000651.1:4280000-5480000 GCA_031769625.1 Taudactylus pleione
CCTGAAAAAAATGTCTTTTCAACTTTTATTATTTTGGGGTGTAGCTGTAAGTACAGTACTTGACCCCTTGCTGGCAGATGTCCACTGCCTTCAAACACACGCAATCTACATTGGAAATATATATGTTATAAAGTTTAATTAAAAGATTTGAGAATTTGTATTAAACCAGGATAAAATTTTTTTTATTTTATATTGTTAGTGGCTAATGTCTAACATACATACACAGGACCCTCTTTTGCAGGTTGCTTGCTTGTGCCTGACAAACATACATACACAGGGGGATCCCGGCGATCAGATTCCCAACACCTGCAGGTAAGTATCCTAACCCTGACCCTAAACATAACCCTCCCTCCCTGAAGCCTAAACTTAACCCACCCCCTTGCAGCCTAAACCTAACCTTCCCCCTCCCTCTTAGCCTAAACCTAACCCTCCCCCCCGTAGCCTAACCCTCCTCTTAGTGCCTAACCCCCTCCTAACCCCAATACTTACTGTCAGGATGCTGGCTCCAGGATAAACTACATCCCTACACAGGTGCCTGTATTGCAGGTTGCTTTCTAGTTGGTAGTGCCTGACAAACATACATCAACAGGAGCCTGTATTGCAGGTTGTGTTCTAGTTGCTAGTGCCTGACAAACATATGTACACAGGAGCCTGTATTGCAGGTTGTGTTCTAGTTGCTAGTGCCTGACAAACATACGTACACAGGAGCCTGTATTGCAGATTACTTGCAATAGTCTCTGACCCTCACAGATACATTAATGATACCTTCTTTTCCACCCTTTTCACTCACTTTAACTCTCTCCAATGGTGACTATTTCAGCATAGATACAGCCAACAACCTTCTCTATGCACTCTCGTATCTAACATGGCACCTGCAATCACGAGGGAGGACTTATATACAATCCAAAACATGCGATATCTGATATCTCCAGGAGAATAATGTTTTGCCTCATTTTGAGAACTGAATTTGGTACCTCAAAAGTCGGTTCTGTCGGATTCCTTTGAATCCAAGTATCTCATCTCAAGTTTAAACATAAACCATTTCCATTAAATAGAACTAAAAATATTAGCACCAAAAGTAACTTACTTTACGGTGTTGATTTAATACTTACTATACCTTCAATATCTTACACACTGCTCCTCATTGGTATATATATATGTTCATGTTCTACTACTTACTCACCTGGTCTCTCCTGTTCTTCTTTCTTACTTACCTGAATTGTGCACTCAATATCCTGGGTTTTAGTCCAATTGAGTGATGTCAGCTGTCTCAGAGACAGAGGATCTGATTCAGAGATGGACACAAATCATGTTGTGACTGAGATTCGGTCTGTAGTGGACTTGCAAAATTATGTTAAGGACTTAGCTGATATTTTGTGCACTGTGACACCCGCCTCTGGCGTCTCATATTCACTGCTTACATACGAGAGTGGAAAAATCAGGCGCACATACAGTGAGTCTATGCTGTCTCTGCAACTGTGAATGAATTTACAGAGCACGCCCAGAAAATGGTCCCGCCACAACCAACGTTTTTTTAACCACCCACCGTTACCTCCCCCAAATGCTGACTACCTGTCACTCACCATATGAATAAATATTCTCTGTGACCACTATCACTAATCCATTGCTGCCACTAATCCCTCGCTGCACGTGCGCAGTAGCAAAAATGCACTTCCCTGCATTCAACATTAACATTGCATTGATCTCTGAATCAAGCCCAGATTTCACAATCTCTTGAGAGCAAAAGGGATGTCGCTATGTGTAAATGCTCCCGCAAAAAGAAAGAATATGGAGTCTTGTCATCTCATGTAGTCCCGTGAAAGTGCAGAACTTAGCTGTGGGACTGTCATCTTTGGGACAAAGTGGGGGAACAATATTGTAATTAATTTCAGACTAAGGGCCAAATTCAATTAGAGGTGAAAAGTCCGATTTGGCGAAAAGCATGATAATTTCTCATTCGCCTGTTTGGACGTGATATTTTCGCCATGCGCATCCCCACTTTTCGCCCTATTCAATTCCAAAACAGGTGAAAATGTGGATAGGCGAATGTAGCGAATAGTGAAACTAGCAAAAAGGACAGCATATTTTGGGGAAATCAGTCTGTACCCCATGGATAGCCCAACTGACCCTGTCAATCAATATAGAAGAGTATTAATAGCCCTAATAAAAGTATTTAGTGATCTTATATTGAGTTAAAGGGCTTTTATATATATATTAGAGATGTATAGATCTGAGGCAAGAATCAAGCTAGGCTCGGGTTTTCCCGCATGATTCAAAAAGAGGCAAAACGTCATCCTCCCGCTGTCAGATTTTCACAGATTTTGGATTCTATAAATGTCCCGATGATCGGCGTGTTTGTTGATATGGAGAACAATCAGTTGAGACTTGAGAGGAGAGCAGGAACAACATACTAGTGCTGGAGCTGCTGCCAGTGCCACCAGTCATGATGATACTAGTCCATCTACATCATCTACTAAAGCTGATGTCCAAGGGCATACAGCGCTTAAGTCAGGGCATCTAAAATCAAGAATCAATCCTTTACATTGGTAAAGAAGAAAACATCAAAGAAAAAGTTAGCTGCAGAAAGACATAACAGTGGCAATATGCCAGTTTCACCACATGAAGTGGCAAGGAAAGGCTAAGGCCTTGGCCTTTATTTATGACTGGTGGTTCTGCCTCTTATGATAATGTAAGCCCAAGTGAACATGCTGACATAGAAATTGAGGATGTTTCTGTGGAAGTGCACCAGGATGAGCAGGATATTTGTGTAGCTGATGCTAATGAGGAGGTTGATGATGAGGATGTTGTTTGTGTAAATTAGGCACCAGTGGATGAAACAGTTGTTGACCATAAGGAAAAGCCCATTGTCATGCCTGGGCACAAGACAAAAACACTTGATTGTGTTGACTCATCTGCATCACCAGTGTTTTTTTGGGGGAAAGTTTAGTTTTTTCTCGGCAGATGCACTTGCTGGAGAAACTAAAGGAGAAGCCACCACTGCATCATGTGCCACTTGAGCTGACAATTTGCTTACAAACAGCTCTTTGCATCTCTTCTGATCTGTATCTATTGGGAAGAAAGACACAACGTCTTCCTCCCCTCTGGGATGAAAATCCACTCCCAGCAGCAGCAGGCATAGTGCTCAAGGATTCTCAAGAAAGACACAACGTAAGACTTAAACCATAAATCTTAAATCTTGCATTTGCTCTGTTTGGTGGACAATGGATACAACAGCATTTTGGAGGTCACTAATTAATGTCCCTGTACAGGTTGGGAAATGCTTTTCTAGTAAAGTGGAATCTTAGCAAAGGATTGTTTAAAAGTCAATTGTTTTTGAAAGCACTTTTAGTAGTCTTCCTGGTCCCCTTCTGGGATGAAAATCCACTCTCAGCAGCAGCAGGCATAGCACTCAAGGATTCTTCTGGGGCAAGGACTGATGTAAATGCTTCCCTCATAAATTTGCTTCAGAATAAAAAATTCAATAATATTTACTACCAATCAACACTTCCTGTCCCTGCCTTCAACTACATACATACTCCAACTCCCTCAGACCTCTTGAATAATTAAAACATTTGTTTCCTGATGTGCCATGTTGGAAGTTGAACTGCCATGTGTTTGTGCCACCCACTGCTGCCGCTTAGCTTACTCAGCCAGCTAGCTTGGTGCACATTTTGGGCCTAAACCAGATGAAAACAATAGTGTGAGCTGTGAGGTGGTCAAAATTGACTGGAAACAAATGGAAATTAATGTTATTGAGGTTAATAATACTGTAGGAACAAAAAAAATAATTATGTGATTTTAGCAGATTTTATCAATTAAAAAAAAAAATACAGATCCAAACCCAAAACCAAAACATGCAAGGGGCAGTTTTGGCATAAATAAAATCCAGATCCAAAACACAAGGAGATACAAATCCAAAACCAAAACACGCAAGGAGGCGGTTTTGGAAAATCCAGATCCAAAACACAAGGAGATACAGATCCAAAACCAAAGCCAAAACCAAAACACGCAAGGGGCGGTTTTGGCAAAACTAATCCAGATCCAAAACACAAGAAGATACAGATCCAAAACCAAAACACGCAAAGGGTGGTTTTGGCAAAACCAAATCCAGATTCAAAACACAAGGAGATACAGATCCAAAACCAAAACCATCTCTAATACATATTTGCATAAGTGTGGAAAAATAACATAAAGCAATGTGTTTTGAGAAAAATTAGTACCGTAGTTAATTTGGGGTACATGTAAATGGGTACTAGTATATTTTGGTATCTCTACAGTGAAGATTTAAAAAAATCTAAAAAGTATACCTGCTGGAGCCTCCTGCAATCCAAAAAACACCTGTCTTAACTTTATAGCCCCCCAAAATACCAGGCCCACTACTTTTTATCCATTTTCCAACACTTTTTACATTTCCGCACCAAAAATGACATGTCTTTTTTGGGGTGGATTAAGAAATTTTTTTTTTGCCTAAATAGTCATTAGGGGGTGTGTCCAAAAGGTTCTGAACCAAGGGCCTGATTCAGACTTAGGAATAGCGTGAGATATCTCTCTCAACCGTGAACCTGAACAAACCATGTTGCAATGCAAGGGGTGTAAATACATACATTTTTTTTACATGTGGGGTAAATACTGGCTGCTTTTACATGTAGCCCACAAATACTGCACAGCTTTATTATTTCTCTACAATTTAGATGTCAGTTTGAAAACACTCCTCCCAAATCTAAATCTCTCTGCACATTTTAAATCTGCCCCACCTGCAGTGCAGCATGGTTTCACCAAGATGATCAGTTGAGAGAGATATCTCTCTCTATTCCCAACTCTGACTCAGGCCCCAAGTCCCCACATTTGTATACCATGATATGGATTTTGCACTTCTTTTCTCCTGCCTGTTGCTAGAGAAACATTTTCGCCTGTATTTGCCTATGGAGTTTTCGCCTAGGCGAAAACGTCCTGGAATTGAGTACGGCGATGCTTTCAAAACAGGCGAAAACCGGGCATTGGTGAAAACTTTTTGTTGATCACGGCTTTTCACCTCTAATTGAATACAGCTCTATATTTACTCTTCTCACCCTTGTTTTAAACACTGTAATAGTACATATGTGGCTGTTGCTGAGGGAATTGGTTACAACTCTTAAAATAAAACTGTATTAAAATAATTTATACTGTCACTGTACAGGCTGTATTTGAAAAATGACAGTTAGGAGCTGATTAGTTGGTACTTTATCTTTATCCATTTTCTCTCTCCAAGGCTTATTTCATAGACCCCTAAGAAACATAGGGGTAGGAAGAAAGAAAAGGAGAAAAAGTGAAAAATGGGAGCGGGGGAGCCAGTTGGCATGTACCTCCATGAACAATATATAGTTGTTGAAAGTTGATGGAACTATATGGTATTCAGAAGAGGTTCAGCCTCAAAGTCCAAAACTTTGATAAAGTGGTCTGGAGTTTCCTGTGATATTGAGTTGATTCTCTCCATTCTATAAGTGGACCGTATTGCATTGGTCGTGGCCGATAGATAGAGGATGATTTCCATTATGATGCAATGTGGCATTTATCCGTATTCAATATATGTTTGATGAGTTTCTGTGAGGTGCGTGACAGATGAAGAATAGGTCGGGATAGCAGTGAGTAGAAAAATGAGCACGGTACCTGTGCACCAGTAACTGATTTGATTAAGGGCCTGATTCACAACCGATCGCAACTGCGATTGCAATAGTGATTATGCATGCAGTCTCACTGCGATAGTATGCTAGTCCATTGCGATCGCTATGCCATCACAACATAACATAAGGATGCCCACGTTACCTTACACACATCCATAATGTTTAGCAAGACTGCAAAACCATCGGTAACAACAAGTAGCAGCCTCGCGCACAGTTGCACAAGCTCAGACTTTACTCAGAAATTGCTAACTTCATCGCACTCTATCAGGCCTCAGGCTGTGTAAGGCTAATTTATGCACGCTCCTGCAATGGCGTTCAAACGGTTTGGCACGCCTGCCTTTCGCCGACCACACCTCATGACCTCCAACAAGCGGCACTTCCTGTCAATCACTCTGCGATGGGTCTGCATAGCCACTGCGATTGCAGACCCAATCACAGTGGCCGGTTCACACACGCGCATTGCGATGCATACGCAGATCGAAACAATCGGCAGATTGTGTGCATAATCGCAGTTGCGATCGGTAATGAATCTGGCTTAAAATCGTGAACCTTTGTCCAGAAAGTTTGGATATTAGGACAGGACCACCAAATATGAATCAGGGTTCCTCGCTGACCACATAAACACCAGTAGAGTTCCGAGCTGGTCGGGTAAATCGCATGAAGGTGGGTAGAAACTAGATTCCAGCAAAAGTAAAGTTTTACTTTACTTTTTAAAAGAGTTCTCCTTCATGCAAACAGCGATAGAGCTTTTGGCGACTTCAGGTCTGATTTTGGACCACTACTCTGGAGTCAGAGTGTTTCCCACATCATGCTCTCAGGCCACTTCATGCTAGAGATGTGCGGTTCGGTCCTCCAGAAATCCGAATCCACACGAATTTCGTGAATCCGGGTAAATCGGAGTCGCGGTTCTATTCTCCAGAGGAGATCCCGGTCCGTGTCGTGGTTCTGATCTTTTTAGGAATTCGGATTTTAAATCCGAATTTCGGGTTTTGGATTGCATAAATTACATAATTTCAGCTGTTTTTAAAACTTTTATCTATTTTTTATTTAAAAACTCCAGATCCAAAACCAAAACACTTGAGGGTGGTTTGCAAAACCAAATCCAGATCCAAAACCTTGAAGGAGATACAGATCCAAAACCAAAACACGGGGGTCAGCACACATCCCTACTTCATGTGCTTCTTTTGGCGACTGATTGTAAGAAAGGAGTAGCTATGTGGTTCTTTTTCATTCCTACTCTTTTAGAGCCTATTACACTCATTTGATATAATTACCTCTTTTTGTCATGAGTAAGTTGACATTTCAATATGCATTCAGACTGCATTATACTAGTCTTACTGCCATATGTACAGTGTACCGTAGCTCTGTATTTATGTGCATTAGTTGTGCTGAATGAAGTTACTTGTGTTTCTATAATTGTAAGTTCTGAAATCACACCACAGTGCTAACCAAAAATGCATTTTAGATTGGAGCTAAAAACCCTTTTCCTTTTTGGGTTTTTAAAGGTGGACAATGTGAAATGTGTCAATTTCATTTCTGTAAAGAATACTTGTGTCACATCATTCCGTCATGAAATGTCAATGTCACTAAATTTATATAACTGTGTAGAAGAGACATTTACTTTTATTCAAGGTTACAAAAATAGGATTTACGTAAAAGTAAGATGGCTGGATCGTATCCCACTGTTTCCATCTGAATCCAATCTGTACCCAAACAATGGGGGACAAATAAACATTTAAGCATTACCAGCATTCCTTCTTAGTTATATATATTTTTTCTAATACATTTTATTGTTATGGACAAGAAGACTGAAAAAATATTTAGTGGCAGACAATTTATCTATAGAAGATACAGGGGATCTAATATATATATGAATAAAATAATAAAATGAATAAAATTGAAATAAAAAAGTGAAATAAGAAAAAAAAAATTAAAATGCAAATAAAATTCAATATGAGTGGCACCTGTGAAAAAGAGGGTAGCAGAATTGCTTATAGCTCTTTGTAAATATGTGGTGGGACCGGTTTGCGATCATAGTCTGGGGGCTGTGCTGACCCTAGCCTACCCTGTCTCTGTCCTCCTGATGGATGTGGAGGAGGTTAGGGATGGTTCAGCATGGCTCCTGCCCTCTGGTCTTTGGCGGGCCGCGATCAATGATGTCACTCTGGCGGACGGTGGATAAAATGCAGTGGCTATGTGCTTCAGTCCCCTCCAAGTCTCCAAAGCATTTCGTGCTCTCCAGGCACTTTTTCAAGGATGACTTTTGCATTAGAGAGACTTCCCTTTTATTTAGAGAAAACTTGAATAAATCAAGTTAAAAAAAACGAATGTTGTATAAAAGAGCGATAACCACGTTTTTGGTGGCCATTAAGGGCATTTTTTTACTTTATTAGTATAAAAATCCTTTTGGTTATTCAAAGTTATAGAGATTGATAAACAGGTGCCACGTAATAAGAGGGAAATAAAAAGGATAATAAATAAATAAAAATTATATTAAAAAAAGGGAAATATAGATTATAAAAAAATAAAGTATTTATATATAAAAATATAGAAAATATAAATTATGGATAAAATATCAGGCAAAAAACAAGGAGCTTGTGAAAACAATAAATAAAACAGATGGACTTAAGGTAGAAGTGTTTTATGTATTTGTTTATAGGAAGACATTTAATTATATATCGATACAATTGCTTGTAAAGTTTGTGGTTTGAAGATCCATTTCATTTCATTCTTTCTCAGGTCTACTGTTACATCACCTCTGGAGAGGAGGTGACATAACAGTAGACCTGAGAATGAAACTAAATGCATGAACATTTGTCATCTGAGTAACCCTCAGGTATTTCACGCATCCGGGCCCAGTGAAGCTGCATCCATTTTCTGAAACACTGGCCATCGCCACCCCTTTCCCACCCACAAACGACCACAGCATGTCAATCAGTTGTATGTAAACCACTGGAGTCCATAGTCAGGCACATTGAATGGAAATCATTGTCAGGCATTTTCACCCTACAATGCTATTTGGTATTTTATTACCAAATAAAATGACTACAGCATAAGTTACTTTCTTAAACTCTGAGTGACTCAGAGACTGTGCACTGGAGATGATGCAGGTCTGCTGAAGAGGGCTAATGCACAAGTGGTGCTGCAGGACTGCCGGAACACTATGAAATTAAGCACAGAGATGCTGCAGCCAAGACATTGGCATATCCACAAGGAGATTCTCAGCAGAAGACACAAATGCAACCAAAGTCAGTAACCGAATATACAGAGATAACCAAATATACAGAAAGTCTTCCAAGAGGGTGCCCGAGGGAGACGAAGGAACATTGGAGCAAAAAGATATCCAGGAAACTGAAGTCATAGATTTGCTTACGATAGAGGTGCGATGAGGTCCGGGCAAAGAGGGAGTGTACAGGATTAATTTATGTAGGCTGCCTCTAATATGCCTAACTAGAATTGTCTGGCACCGGTCAGCTAATTGCAGGTCCATGAATGGTATAGGAATAGGAACGTCCCATGTGGTTCCTCCATATGGCACATTGAGGCAGCCATAGCTGACAGCCGCTGGTAGTGAGGAACTGCAGTTCAGCAAACCCTGATGTGAGAGGAGTTACCAGTGATCAGATCTTTCAAGGTGCCTTGTAAACACCTGGTAAAAGTTGAAACACATTGGCATGGGGTTTTACTGAATGTTCCTCCTTGATGATCCCTATCAGATTAAATCTTGTCACAGCCTGCTTCCTGATTAGCCACCAAGGAGGAGGTCCGATTTATGACATGCTTTGACATCTCTTTCTGGTAGGAGTATATAAGTGGAACTTTGCTTATGGATTTATTTTAATAAATGTATTAAGTGTTTATAAGAGGTAACATAATCTACATAGTGTTTTCCCCTTTTTGTGTTCCTCCTGACATTCCATGACTATGATATTCTGGAGCCTGTATTGAAGAAATGACAAATATGTGCTGTGGAGGAAAAGATTGGTTCATATGACTGTATTGCATATGATTCTAGTAAGTCTACAACTATAAGGGGCCTTTCATCACTCCTACACATATGAATGAGAATGAAATCCCATCATTCATTATTTGCAGCACATGTGGAGGTGGATCATCCATTAATATGGAGTATACTACACTATGTTATCCTTATCTTTATATTTTATATGCTGAAGAAACATCCATTCAGTGGACAAGTCTTGAGAAATATCTATCAAACTCATAATTTAGACTGATTTTTCGGACATTCCTGATTGGTGTAAGTTGAAGGTTCTGAGCACTGGTACAAGGCTTTCTACTTTTTTTTGTTTAAGTAGGAGTCACAGTCCAACAGTTTGTGTGACAAGTTCTTATACTGTCTTTTTCTTTTCCCTTCAAAGTTTTGTTGGGTACCTTTTATTCTGTTCACTATTTGCAGGCCTTCTATGTTCAGTATTCAACAGTAGTCTACCATCTTGTTGATGTTCCATCTTCACCAGTATCATTGTTTCATCTCCTTTATGTCTTGGTGGAATCTTTCTCCTTGCTCATCACTTATGGCTCCAAGGTTTTCAGGAAAGTGTTCCAAGTTATCACTCAGAAAGTGCACTTACTTGTTTATCATGCAATGCAACTCTTTTTCTAACATGTTTTGCACTATTTCCCTGTAGTTTGGATTTTTGAAGTTCCCCAGAACTTATTTACAACTTTCTTAAATGCATTCCAAGCCTCTCTTTCAACAGGTTCCAGTCATTGTCTGTTAGGAGGTTTTGAATGTCTGGCCCGACAAAAATGCCTTCTTTCAATTTGGCATCTGACAGTTCCATCAATTTTCTATACAGATTCTTAAAACACTCTCCTTCTTTGGCAAAGGTTTTACAAACTGTTTTAGAAATCCTAGTTTAATGACAAGAGGGGGTAGGAAAGCATTTTAGGAATCAACGAAACATTCCTGGATAACATTTTTGTATCCAGGTTTTAAAGCAGCCCTGCTTGCCCGTTATTTTTTTATCCAATGTTGGCCTTTCGCTCAGCTGTCCCATTTGCTCAAAAATCATGGGTACTTTGTGTATCTTGCTGTCCAAGGAACATGGACAGTACTTTAAGATATCACATATCATCCATCCATGATCCTTGTAGTTTAGCTTTGTGAGAACTACAGTTGTAAGGCTAAATTTTCAAAAGTTTCTTTCAGGTGCACACTGTCACTTACCAACCCCCATGTATTCTTTTTGTTCCAAAAATAATCTTTTGACAGTAGATTTGGCAAATTATACTGATTTCTGTAAGTAAAGTGGTTAAAATATAAATAATAGGTTTATACGTAAGAATAGACAACTTATTATTGTTTTAAGTATTTTGACTGAAACCAGAACCCTAAAATTGATGGGAAACTGTGAAATGGTTTAAAAAAATGTTCCATCTCAGACACGTGATCATATTTAGTCCTTGGAAACATTTAATAATTATTACATTATTTTTTTCCCTAAATATGGAAAAAAGTTATTTCCTAACTATTAGGAAGCAATTGTAAAGAAAGCATTGATCAGACACCAATGGATATTAGGGTTTCTAAATGAACATACTGCAAATATTGATTGAATTCTCAGGCAGTGCACACTCATCATGGTTCTCTCTGTTTGATTTTCTGGGTATCCCAATGAAAGACTTCAAAGAAGAATCTTTGTCACAAAGGTCACATTTCAGGGTTAGAGGCTGCCAGAATTCTATTCAAAATTTCCTGTGCAATGCATAAGAGATCAGTTGAAGTGTTCTTTCTTTGCTGGCAGCTGCCTTTAATCCTATTAAATCACAACTGTCAACAAAAGTCCATATAAACAAGTTTCTAAGGTATATTGTACAGGAATATTATACATAAACCATTCTGGGGCAAAATGTAGTCACATCAGGTAGATCTCATACCCACAGCTAAGCACTCTACATAGAACTAATTGCAATTACACTGCACAGATCCCCATATAGATGCAATGTACACTGCACACCCATGATTGCACAGACTTCATTGGTGGGCACTTTTCATACAATCAATTGTGTGCGGTAATTATTTCTTAGATGCAAGCGAACAGGTGAAATAAAGTAAGAGTGTATACAGTCTTAGATGTACATACTTTTACTGCATATGTACAGTAATGTAAAGCACATGTTGTTCTTTGAAGTTGAACATACTTCTAACTCTACATGAGCTCCGTAGACCCATTCCGGGCAATAATCACTGTTTGGCCCCCCTCTAGTCAAAGGGCAGCTAGCATCAGGGCTGATGCAAGGTTTCTCGGCACTCTAGGCATACCTGCTGCCCACTCCACCCCCTCCCCTCCCCGGATAGTCCCCTCTCCCCCAGACCCCAGTATCCAACCAGTACATAGGCTGGATATATATATGACACATATATATATATATATATATATATATATATATATATTAGCAGACTGTAGTATAGGGAGGACACAGGCTGGGATAGAGAGATGGGGTATATATAGAGAGGACTAGGGAGGGAGGGGTCTCAGGAAGCACTCACCGGCAAACAGGGACCACCGGGCAAGCTAGTCATGGTTCTGCTCATCCAGCACCACCTGGCTGTCTCTCATCCGGCAGTGGGTCCCCTCTTCTGGTATCACAGAGCAGAAGCTCCCCATTGCATCTGGTGCACAAGTGATGTGGATGCTGATGGCTCTGAAGGACAGTGCGCACACACCTGAATCTCAGCCAGTGGCTGACGGTGCTTGTCAGGTAGCAGCTGTCAGCACCATTTCACACATGCCGTGGGGGTTGCTGCAGCCGGGCGTATATTCTATTATCCTGAGCACCCACCTACTTCGCCGGGTGCCTCCAAAAAGTGCCTGCAGGGCCAGTTTCTCTTGGCTATAGGTTGCTGGCCCATGGGATAGTTAGCTGATAGAAGAAGGATGTGTCATTCATCCTCAGCAGACCGCCCCTCAAGTCATGGTGCCCTTAGGCAGCTGCCTAAAGCTACCTAATGGAAGCGCCGGCCCTGGCTAGCATGCTTACTACTTTTCTCTAGTGGCTGAACACCTGAATGACCCAGTCATTGAATTTTCTGAAGTAGAGTAGACTCACTCTCTCTTTAGGGACAAGAAACCCTCTTGTGTTCACATGTACAGTACCCAGTATTCAGCTCTGTGCTGAGCTCTATAATTTTGTGAACATAGTTATGTTCAAATACCATTATAATCCTGTAAGGGAGATTCCCAAATTCCAGGACCTGAAAAGGTGGTAAATTAGGGCTACCTAGCCAGCAACCACCACAAAAGAACAACACTGATACACATGGCAAAGGCGAGGGGGATATTATAAACATAGACATCATCACTTAACACTATCACCTACAGTCACTAAGGGGACCACTGCTACACAGGATAATGAGGCAGAGTATCATAATTATAGACATAATCACTTAACACCTCCTCCAACAGTCACTGTGGGGACCACTGCTACACAGGGTAGTGAGGAGGGGGGAATATCATAAACATAGACATAATCACGTAACACCACTTTACTACAGTCACTGTGGGGACCACTGCTACACAGGATATTGAGACAGAGTATCATAATTTAAGGCATAATCACTTAACACCTCCTCCAACAGTCACTGTGGGGAACGCTGCTACACAAAGGTAGTGAGGAGGGGGAGGAATATTATAAACATAGACATAATCATGTAACACCAGTTTACTACAGTCACTGTGAGGAGCACTGCTGCCCATGGTAATGTGGAGGGGGAGGAATATCATAAACATAGACATAATCACGTAACACCACTTTACTACAGTCACTGTGGGGACCACTGCTACACAGGATATTGAGACAGAGTATCATAATTATAGGCATAATCACTTAACACCTCCTCCAACAGTCACTGTGGGGAACGCTGCTACACAGGGTAGTGAGGAGGGGGAGGAATATTATAAACATAGACATAATCACGTAACACCACTTTACTACAGTCACTGTGAGGAGCACTGCTGCCCATGGTAATGTGGAGGGGGAGGAATATCATAAACATAGACATAATCACGTAACACCACTTTACTACAGTCACTGTGAGGAGCACTGCTGCAAATGGTAATGTGGAGGGGAAGGAATATCATAAACATAGACATACATTATTCACTGAAAACTTGGTTTTGGCTTTCGATTTGGATTCATCTTCATGTTGTGATTTTGCAAAACCACTCTCAAGTGTTTTGGTTCAGCATAAAAATCGATTAAAAATCGATTAAAAATCGATAAAAACAATTACAATGTCAGAATCCAAAACCAGAACTCGGTCTTTAAATCCGTGTTCCGAACCGGCAACAGATGCGATCTGGGTTACAAAATTGAATCTGAACCTTGACTTACTTGGAACCCCTTAATTAGGGTGTGCTCGGATTTCAGAAATCCGTACCCGCACCTCTCTACTTAAAACCAATTCCTACTGTCACTTTGAACAACATTGATACACATGGCAATGAGGAGAATCATTTAAAACCACCTCCTAACATAGGCCCTGATTCAGACCCGGACGCTCTGACAGAGCACTCGCTCTGAATCAGGGCCTGCCTTCTTGTTATTTAGAGCGGCCTCCTGGCCACTCGCATAGCTGTGGGTGACCACCCACAGCTATAGCGAGCGGCCAGGAATATGGTAGCGATGGTCAAGACGAGATCCTTGTGGTAGGGTCTCGTTGCCGCAAGCCCAAGAGAGATTTCGGCTCAAACAGAGCTGAAATCTCTCCCACTGATATCACTCGTGATGTCAGTGGGGCCGCCCCCAAATGGAGGCGTTCACATGAGAACGCCTCCGTTTGGGCAGCCACTCCCCCGGCCCGCCCACCAAAGGGGGTGTGCTGTCACTCAACATCGACACCACGCCCCCTTTGGTACGAGACCCAGAGCGACGGTTTGCCCGTCGCTATCCGGGTCTCATGCATGCGCACGACTGAGCCGGCTCCATCGTGCGCATGCGCACTGAGCCACCATCGACTCGCTTGCGAGCGCATAGCGCTCACAAGTGGGTCTGAATCAGGCCCTCAATCACTTAACACCATCTCCCACAGTCACTGTACAGAGCACTACTACACAGGGTAATGAGAAGGGAAGGGATAGCATAAACATAGACATAATCACCTAACAGCACTTCCTACAGTCACTGTGAGGAGCACTGCTACACAGGGTATTGAGGATAGGAATATCATAAACAAAGACATACAGTACTGGGGCTGAGTTAGTAGCAAGGCAAAAAAAAGGAGTAATTTTAAACCATGTTGCACGGCAAGGGGGGGCAGATGTAAAATGTGCAGATACATTTAGATTTGAGAAGGCATGTCCTAGCTCAAATCTAAACTGCAGTGTAAAAATAAAGCTGTCCAGCATTCGTGGGCTACATACAAAAGCAGCCAGTAATTACCCTGTATAGGATTGCTATACGTCACGGTTTTTCTAAGATCGTACCTGAACTGGGCTCTGTTCCCCAGCGTCCTGAAAACAGTTTTCGGGTGCCCAAATGTCTCAGTTTTGTGTGGTCAGACTGTTAGAGGCATGCTCTGTGCTGCCTGAGTCAATATCAGAGCCAGAAAGCCATCAGGCATTAGGACCCAGCTGCTTGCCAGAGGCGTGACATCTGTTACTGTGCATTAACGGCAGTCTTTTGCGTCGTTCCGCCTATCCATGTCTAGCCTACGATAGTGTGCTCTACTAAATAAGCCAGTGCTCTGGCATGCAGGTAGGTTGAGATGGCAGAGGTAAGTTACTTCTGACCCAATTCTTCCAAATGCTGATGCATACTGTATACTGAATCACAAATGGCCTGCCTGGCCCTGTGTATCCAAGTGTGTGCACTCAATGCTGTCATAATGCATTAATAGATGAGAGCACCGTTCATTGCAGTGGCATAATACATACTGCACTAGCACTTGGTGCCTGTCTCTACTGATGGAGCACAGCAAACCACTGTCCTCTTTATGTGACGGTCATTTTCAGTGTTAATGATAAATCTATGCATATCAATATATCGGTACCTCGTATGAATGTGTCCTGGATTTTTATTTTTGGAATATACCAACCCAAAACTTTTATCACAGTTGTAAACTTTTTTAAACCCCTCCAGGAGAGTCTCAGTGGGGAAACCCTCTCTGCTGTGTGTGGTGGGGGGGAGGCATGGCTCAGCAATTTACTGTATTTTACAGCGTGTATTGGAGCTACAGTAGGGTGATGCAATGCAATGCGAACTGCGTAATCCAAACTCCCAACCGCCCACTTCTGTCAGTGGAAGACGGATCAATTCTGTCAGGAGTCAGGGAGAGACACCTTCCTTCCAAATTTGGGACTCCTGGACCTTCCAGGAGAGTCGAAAGTAGTGTACAGTATGTCCCGAATGCAAAATAAATAAATGTATTTACTGCCCTTGCGGTTTGGTTGGTAGTGGTACAGAATCAGCCCCTCTGTGCTTGTGCCATTAAATTTAGTTTTTGAGGTCCAACATAAGAAAAGTTTTTTATCAATGCAATCCATGTCATAAGGAAACAAGTTACATAATTACTTGGCTTTAATTACTGCTTTTCAATAGGAGGAAACATTCATGCTGCTATGAATTATTTAACTCAGGGATGTGTTGTAAAAAAAAATAAGATACTGTATTAAATGTCAGCTTTAGTTACTGTCGAATAACGAAAACCACCTTAGAATTGATGATAAATGTTTAAAGTACAACTTAATGTTGCTTTGCTGGTGTTGAAATGGTAATTAGACTGAATACCTCAATCAACCATAAATCTTGAGATCAAAGTTTGCATCTCATCTTGGACGTTAAAAAAAAGGTTGTAAATTGCGACTTGATGCTTATTTAAGTACTGCTAAGGAAACACGGATGGCGTTCAGTGTATTCACTGGCATTCTCCTGATGTTGAACAAGTTTGAAGAGGATGCGAATTCCGATCTGCTGTCACTTTGAATGAAAGCTGACTAATTTACCTGACTTTAATTTATTTCAGGAAACTGCTTAGGAGCAATAGAGAGAAATCTGTCAGAAAGGCTGCTTCATACGGTGCAGCTGCCACAATTTATTCACGCTGCACCTTTTTTGATTTATAGAAGGCTTAATTATGTCATGTTATAGAGTCTTGTCTACAGGGATGTTTCTACAGAGGAGCGGATTAGAATAACTAAAGAGCCAATTATTTGCAACACAGAACAGGTGAAATTTTTCGCATTGCTTCTGTCCACTGTACAACTAAGCTCTCAATGTTTGAGTGCAATTTCCATAGATACGTATTCACTGCTAGATTCATATATTGATGTACAATATTGTGGACTTCAGTCCTAGGTTTCAATACCTTCATCCTCATGTAACCCTAGCAGGGCATGCTTGAGAATAAGTGGGATAATTATTGACCCACTGAAATTAATTCATTCCTCTATGCACGAGGAAGAAAGTACTGAAAATAAGATCATCTTTGGCTAGAATAGAGAAATATTGCTCTACATGATTATGGGATACTCTGTGACCAGAGTTCAAAAAGATTGCTCTAAATCATGATGGAGTTACTTGTCAGCCATACTGTAGTTGAGAATGGATGTTCTTCATGACTGTCACAGACAAATTCCCAAATATGTAAATCGGTAACCACCGTCTGTGATTTCTGTCAAGTTAGCACTCACTTGATCATGCCAGAGGCTGAACTCAGAGCTAATCAAATTAACAACCCCTTGATATGTTACTGTTGCTCCCACAGTATCTATCCTACTCACTATGAACTGAACAAAATAGAATTGCCACCACTAAGAGGTTTTCAGAAGTATCTTACTTCAACTAGGAAACTTTAAGTTCTATCTTTGATTACAGTTACACCCAGTTATTTTTAATCAAATAATAACCTCTAAATGGGCACAATGGATCTGATAAGAATCAACAGAGACCAAACTTATTAAATAAATGTTTAATATGAGGAGAGTTACTCACAATGCTTGAAATATAAAAAGATTGAACAAAGAAAACAGTTTCACTTACATTAGGTATCAATATGAATCTGCATTGTGGACAGACACAGAAGTTTCAGGAACCATCTCCATGCAGGATCGACTGTCAGGATTAGACACGGGATTCATCTTGTCACAACATTTTATTCTTAAAATGGACTGTGGCAGCCACAGCCCCCCTTCCTCTCCCTGACTGACTTTGTTAATGTAAATTAGGTCAGCCAGCTATACTGGATTTCCTTGCTGGGGGAAAGTTGTCATATTTTGGGATCTGTATTTTCATAGATCTTCAAATTAATTTTTTTAAGTAAATACCAGGTCAGGATATAGGCTTCAAACACAAGTTTTACAATCACTCATAAACTGGTATCTTGTCCTGGATCTATACCTCTCTGTTTCTGTAGAGACTTTCTGGTCCCAAATAGGTCACAGGTCAAAGATCATAAACTTGTTTAGAAAATAATTACCCTAAATCTGGATGACACAGGATTTGGCACTTTATTAGAGCAGCATGTTTGATACTGGCAGGACATATTTCTAACATGCATATTAAAGTGATAGGGATTCTTATAACTTGATTCAGCATGTAATGATGACAACTCACCCTTAAGAAGGGCACAGAGAACAGTGACCTACCTGTCACAGTTTCTTCTGCTCACCACACCCTCACCTTGCTGAGAGAGTCCATCGGCATTACAATGTTCTGGACCATTTCAGTGCTGGATTATAAAAATGTATTGCTGAAAAACTCCATATTAGAAGTTTCCCATTGTCTCCAGACACCCTATTCAGCCAACTCAGTGGATTGTGGTTGGTAATGACTGTGATTGTAATTTCTACAGAGATAACACAATCACTGAACATTATTTATCTCCAACAACATAGGCTACCTCTCTGGGAAGCAGTTTCCTACTTAAGAAAACGATAAGTCTGCACTATGAATCTGGACCACTGCGCTGCCAGTAAGTGAGAGCCAGGTTTGGCCGTGCTGTGACATTAGCCCCCTCTAGAGGTGGGCACTGAACACTCCACAAATGGCTTGATTGGGAATCTCTGATAAAATCTCTGGAAAAGGTGAGGTGCATGGATATCTGATGCATTGACCCAACAGCATTCTTCAGGACCTTAACCTTTCCAGTCCACAAGGAATTGGACTGTACCTTGCAAAACTCTGGAGTCCAAAATCTGCTTCATCTAATATTCCTCCTGATGAGCCACTGGAATAGCTGAAGGGGATGCACAGGATTTTGATAACCGATTCAGAACCAACAGCTTCAAAAGCAAGATGAGAAAGACATTCAGTATCCTCAGCATGCCAGGAAGCTTCAGGCGGTATGCCACCGGGTTGACCACTTGTAGGATCTGAAATGGCCTAATGAACCTGGGAGGAAATTTTATAGTCGGTACCTTCAATCGCAGATGTTTGGTTGACAACAAAACTCTGTCACCAACACTCAGTAAATGAACCGTCTTCCTCTTAATGTCCACAAACATCTTATACCTCAAAGAGGCTCTGCACAAATTCTTCTTTACTTCTTTCCAGATATTGAGGAACTGTTTCACCGTGTCATGGATGACTGGGAGTGATAATGACCGAAGGGCTGGTAATTCCAGTAATACAGAGTGAAAACCATACTGGATGAGGAATGGAGAGTGACCTGTTGTCTCATGGAACAAAGTGTTATGCGAAAATTCAGCCCATGGTAGCAATGATACCCAATTGTCTTGTTAGGCCGACATGTATATTCGTATAAATTTCTCCAAATCCTGAGTCACTCACTTCATCTGACAGTTAGCCCATGGTAGCAATGATACCCAATTGTCTTGTTAGGCCGACATGTATATTCGTATAAATTTCTCCAAATCCTGAGTCACTCACTTCATCTGACAGTTAATTCAGGTTAATCCCAATACACTTGCACAATGCCTTCCAGCATTTGAAAGTAAATTGCACCCCACCGCCTGAAACAATGTCCTTAGGGATCCTGTGTAACCTGAAGATCTCCCTTAAAAAAGCCTCTGCTAGGCCATGGAGCTGATGATAGGCCTTTTAATGGGATGAAGTGAGCGGCCTTGGAAAACCAGTCCCAACTACCCAGATAGTATTGAAACCTTGACAAAGTCCATGTAAATATGGGTGCAAGGACAGTCAGGCACTGGCAATGGATACAGGGGTGAGGTGGATCCTTGTGCTGAGCACAGGTGGAACAGGCTGCCACAAAGTCCTTCACATCTTGACTGACCGTTGGCCACCAATACCCCCTAAAAATTAGCTCCAGAGTTCTTTTCACACCTGCTTGACCGGTGAAACGCGAACTATGTGCCCATTGTAGCAGTTTTGCATGGAGCTTTGGTGCTTTGAATGTCTTCCATGGAGGAATTTTGACTTAGTTACTGCTGCAAAGCAAGCCCGGTTTAGAATGGGATTTTTCTGTCAAACTTTGTCCTCCTCCACTGAACTGAATACTCGAGATAATGCATCCGCCTTTATGTTTTTGCTGCCTGGCTGGTAAGTAATCATCAGATTAAAGTGGTCATAGAACAGTGACCATCTGGATTGACAATAGTTCAGATAGTGAGCTGTCTTGAGTTAAGTAAGGTTCTTGTGGTCTGTGTAAATCATCACAGGGAATTGTGCCCCTCCAATAGATGTCACCATTCCTGCAGGGCCAGCTTGATGGCTAACTATTGTTTATCCCCAATGGCATAGTTTTTCTCCAGAGCTGAAAACTTGTGGGAAAAAAACACAAGAGTACTAATTTGTCCTTCTGTGAGAGCACTGCCCCAACCCCAAGCATTGAGGTGTCCACCTCCAGAAATAAAGGTTGGTCACAGTCAGATTGCCTCAGAATGGGAGCTAAGGTAAAACATCACTTCTAGTGGTAAAATGCCTCCTCTGACTCAGAGGCCACACCTGGGTCTCTTGACCCTTCTTGGTGAGAGTGGTGATGGGAGCTGCAACAGAAGAATAATTCCTGATGAACTGACAGTAAAAGTTACAGAAGCCCAGGAAAAGTATCACCTTTAACCTCACTGGACAGGGCCAGTTGACAATGGCGGAAAGCTTCTCAGGGTCCATAAGGAGACTAGAGCCTGAACTAATGTACCCCAGGAATGGCAGTTACTTTTGCTCAAGGAGCATTTCTCTAGCTTGCAGAAAAGCTGGTAAGCCCGGAGTCATGACAGTAGTTTGCACACGTGCTGACGATGACTCACTATGTCCTTAGAGAAGATCAGGATGTCATCCAGTTACACCACTACATACTTGTATAACAGGTCTCAAAAGATGTTATTCATGTACTTTTGGAAAACAGCAGGTGCACTCCTTTAACCAAAAGGCATGGCCAAGTACTTGTAATGACCATCCAACATGTTGATGGCCATCTTCCACTTATCCCCTTCTCGGATCCTGATTAGGTTATAGGCCCCACAGAGATCTAATTTGGAAAAAAACTATTGCCCCTTTTATCGGTCAAAGAGTTCTGAGATTAGTGGTAGTGGATACTGATCCCTGAGGTGATGGTGTTCAGAACCCGATAATCAATACATGGTCTCAGCCATCCATCCGTCTTCTTAACAAAGAATAGACCAGCTCCTGAGGGTGATTTAGACTCTCTAATGAACCCTCGCTCAAGGTTATCCTTGATGTATTTGGATACTGCTTGGGCCTCAGAAAGCGAGCGAGAAAACACTCTTCCACGATGAGGCATTTTCTCAGACAGTAAATCTATAGAGCAGTCCCATTCTCTATGAGCTGGGAGGGTTTCAGCGGCCTAATTACTGAATAGATCCCTGAAGGACTGGTATGGAGCTGGAAGAGGGTTCTCAGGGGAGATGAACAAACTCTGGATGACACGATGGGGAGGTCTAATAGTTGGCAAGCACTGAGCTGCCACTGACAGGATTTGGGGCTTACTACAATCTAATGTGGGAGCATACTTGATTAGCCATGGAAGACCCAGAATTATCGGACTCTTGGCAGATGGGAGTATGTAGAAAGCTATCAACTCCCAATGAAGAGCGCCCACTTGCATAGTAACTTATGTTGTTCAGGAGTGGATGGTAGCCATGGAAAGCATATTCCCATCCACTCCAATGATACAGAGTGGCATCTGTAATGGCACACTAGGAATTTCTAGCTCCTGAACCTTCTTCACTGTAGTGAAGTTGCCGTCGAGGGATTCAGAATCTATAGTGGACCAGAAGCAACTGCAGCTTGAACGGCAACCACAGAAGATGACGCTGGAGTACCACATAGTCAACAAGCCGGGTTGGAAGCAAACAGACAATACAGTACAAGGGAGCAGTCGTTAACAGGTCATGGAGGGAAGCCAAGGTCGAAAGCAGAATACCAGGTGCAGTATCAGAACGGAGATAGAGTCAGGTCACGAACAAAACCAAGATCAGCAATGAGCAAACATAATCACTGGAGTAATGTTTGGCAGCCTATACTCTGGCACCTACCTAGTGCCCAGGAACTCCCTAATATAGGGAAGAGTTCGATTCTCATGCCAAACGTGATGTCCTTTAGAGTTGGCATGAGCACTCCTATGGGGAGCCGCAGCCACCAGCACACAGCCGCTGGGAGGAGAGAAGATGCCCAGACACTAGCAGTGGGTGCCGGGGACTTAACGCCTGCTGCCCTTCGATGACTCAGACCCCAGAGCTCCCAGACTCGGTATGTGAGAGCCAGGTTTGGTCATGCTGTGATACCTAGTTGATTTATACTTACACATCTTTTCTTTATACTTCACTATCACCTTTTTCCCTTTTTCGTGTGATGCCCTGAGGATGGCCCTTGGTTGGAATTTTTTTGGGGTGCCTTGCTTCTCGGACGTGAACCTCTTAATGCTAGGGACGCCAGTATAGAGGAGCCTTGACGATTGGCCTGGCGCTTATTCATATATTTGCAAATGTATGTAACTAATACCTCTGAATCGCTATTATCATGTAGGATTTAAGTATTGTTTTTGCTGCAGTGTGCTGGGGGGCAAATCTTTTTTTTTTCTTTTCTTTTTTTCTGTGTTCAGAGTAAACCCCGCCCTTTACAAGCACCTGTGTTATGCAATTAAGCTGATCTGAGCAACTGCCATTTCTTTTGCAAGTTTGGAGAGGCATGAAGGCAGTCAGCATTAGGAGGATGTGCTGATGCTTATAGTGCCATGTGGAGGTTTTTTGGGGTACCTCCAAGGTAAGTTAGCTCTCAGCTTTTATATGTACTGTTATCGTGCAGTGCATCAATTGTAATTATATGACCCAGAGTGGGTGCTACTATTATGTAGCAATAATTATTTTGGGGTGAGCGTTTGGGAGTGGGGCCCCCGGGGGGGTTCTGACTGGGCCTTTCTCATGGCATCACCACTTAATTCATATAGAATACTTTTATCAGTTTTCTATTTGTTTGTATATTATTTATGTCATTTTAATTCTTTCTCATTTCATTAACACTTATTGATTTATACTTACACATCTTTTCTTTATACTTCACTATCACCTTTTTCCCTTTTTCGTGTGATGCCCTGGGGATGGCCCTTGGTTGGAATTTTTTTGGGGTGCCTTGCTTCTCGGACGTGAGCCTCTTAATGCTAGGGACGCCAGTATAGAGGAGCCTTGATGATTGGCCTGGCGCTTATTCTTATATTTGCAAATGTATGTAACTAATACCTCTGAATCGCTATTATCATGAAGGATTTAAGTTTTGTTTTTGCTGCAGTGTGCTGGGGGGCAAATCTTTTTTTTTCTTTTCTTTTTTTCTGTGTTCAGAGTAAACCCCGCCCTTTACAAGCACCTGTGTTATGCAATTAAGCTGATCTGAGCAACTACCATTTCTTTTGCAAGTTTGGAGAGGCATGAAGGCAATCAGCATTAGGAGGATGTGCTGATGCTTATAGTGCCATGTGGAGGTTTTTTGGGGTACCTCCAAGGTAAGTTAGCTCTCAGCTTTTATATGTACTGTTATCGTGCAGTACATCAATTGTAATTATATGACCCAGAGTGGGTGCTACTATTATGTAGCAATAATTATTTTGGGGTGAGCGTTTGGGAGTGGGGCCCCCGGGGGGGTTCTGACTGGGCCTTTCTCATGGCATCACCACTTAATTCACATAGAATATTTTTATCACTTTTCTATTTGTTTGTATATTATTTATGTCATTTTAATTCTTTCTCATTTCATTAACACTTATTGATTTATACTTACACATCTTTTCTTTATACTTCACTATCACCTTTTCCCTTTTTCGTGTGATGCCCTGGGGATGGCCCTTGGTTGGAATTTTTTCGGGGTGCCTTGCTTCTCGGACGTGAACCTCTTAATGCTAGGGACGCCAGTATAGAGGAGCCTTGACGATTGGCCTGGCGCTTATTCATATATTTGCAAATGTATGTAACTAATACCTCTGAATCGCTATTATCATGTAGGATTTAAGCATTGTTTTTGCTGCAGTGTGCTGGGGCAAATCTTTTTTTTTTTTTCTTTTCTTTTTTTCTGTGTTCAGAGTAAACCCCGCCCTTTACAAGCACCTGTGTTATGCAATTAAGCTGATCTGAGCAACTACCATTTCTTTTGCATCCTTTTACACTGAGCTGAGACCTTGGTAGACCCAGCAAAAACCCAGGTTTTTGCTCTGGTGTAAAAGGGGTATAAGTGTCAACACTCTGATTTGTAGAAAATAAAGAGCAGCCGACTGGTTTCACATTTTACAGGCACAGGATCAGGATCAAGGTTTACAGACAACAGGAACTTCAGGAACTACAACCAATACCACCATACAGTACCCAATGAAGTGGCTCTGATTGCTGGTGGACCAGGGATTTAAAAACAAACACTGACATAGAGCACTACTGGCTGGGGAGTAGATTTACTAATACATAGCTAGAATATGGTACATAGGAGTGTGTGTGTGGGCGAAGGGGGGGGGGAGATGCAGGTGCACCCTTCTAGCACTAAGTGTTATAATGATCACAATATTTATAATAAACTCCAACAATTAACATGGTTTTCTAAGTAAGGTTTCTTAGTACATGTTTGGCCAAAGATGTTTGCCCACCTGCCACGTCACGGTAACCCTCACAAGGTGGGTCCCTTACATTCCTAATACTGACACATTAAATAAATTATCTAGGACATACCTTAAATAGAGCCCATTAAATGTGTATACTGCAATGTAAAGGACCCATGTACTAAGAAACCTTACTTACTATGTTAATAGTTGGGAGTATTTTATAAATATTTTGATCATTAGAATTCTTAGTGCTTATAAGCCCTGATTCAGAGCCGGACGCTCTGACAGAGCGCTCGCTCTGAATCAGGGTCGTTCTTTTTTTTTTTTAGAACGGCCTCCTTGCCACTTGCATAGCTGTGGGTGACCACCCACAGCTATAGCGAGTGGCCAGGAAGATGGTCACGATGGTCAAGACCATTGCGACTATCAGGCTTGCGATGAGACCCTTGTGGTAGAGTCTCGTTGCCGCAAGCCCCAGAGAGATTTCGGCTCTAACAGAGCCGAAATATCTCCACTGACATCACTTGTGATGTCAATGGGGCCGCCCCCAGACAGTAGGTGTTCTCATGGGAATGCCTCCGTCTGGGCAGCCACCCCCCCCCTGCACGCCCACCAAAGGGGGCGTGCTGTCACTCAACATCGACAGCACGCCCCCTTTGATACGAGACCCGGAGCGACGGATTGCCCGTCACTATCCGGCTCCGTCGTGCGCATGCGCTCTGGGCCACCATTGACCTGGTTGCGAGCGCTCAGCGCTTGCGACTGGGTCTGAATCGGGCCCATAGTGTGCACTTTCCCCTTTTTTCTGCTGTAGAACTACAGGTCTCAGCATGGTAGCACCTCTTATTGTGTTTAAGATTAGCATGTGCAGCCCAGCACCCCCCTCCCTTTTTTTCCTCTGAGTATGTAATTATTTAAGGTACAACTGAAGGTGAGACCCCTACTCTTGGGCTTGCACTCCTCCTACATGCCACAGGTGATTTTAATTGGTATGGGTCCTTTACATTGCAGTACACACATCTAATGGGTTCTATTAAAGGTAAGTCCTAGATAAATTTATTTAATCTCTATGCGCAACCCACCCCAGCTGCCAAACATGGCAATGAGCAGTGTCCTCTTTGCACAATGGCCCTCATTCAGAGCCGTTCGCTATTTGCGGTCGTTCGTTTAAAAACAAGGGGTGGCTATTCAAATGATCCGTACGCACATTGCAGTCTGTTCACACCTCTAAGTCTGAACGAACGAGCAAAACATACGCTCGTTTATTTGTTAAAAACGCCCTCTGGCCGCACGCATCCTACGTCATGTCCGCTATTTATTAGATTAATCGAGTACATCGACCAGCGTATGAACTGCTCGCTATTCTTGTGGTTGGTGTTTGCTACCACAAATTTGCGAGCAGTTCTGGCTATAAAATAACCCAGTGACGTGGTCAATGACGCTGCTGTTTTAAATATACACACCCATAAAACGCCCGTTTTGATCTTTAAGCACGCCTGCGTTCGGATCTCCACTCCCCATTTTCAAGCACCTTCCCCTGTTACCACCCACATACGCCTCATTCTGTCACTCAAAATAGCAGGCACTCGCTATATAGCGTACAAACGATTTTCGGCCGCACTGACTGGTTCGCGCATGCGTACTAAAAAGCGTACGCATGCGCAGATGTGCAAACATCGCTCGGAACGAGCGTACTGCCGCTAACGAGCGGCTCTGAATGAGGGCCAATGTACCCTGTATATTCTGGGCTTCCTGTTGAACTTCATTGCTGTGGTGCCCCTGTCCGAGAACAGCGCTGACTTCCACAGCTGGTGCCTCCTGCGCATGTGATTGTGCAGGAACAGTCTGCAGGTTCAGTGTAGGGATGGACATCGGAATCCGATGGTTATTAACCATCAATGTTTTTGTTACGATGGTAATGTTTTTAACATTTGATGCACAGGAGCAATTTCAACTTGCCACAGCCTCCAGCATCTCATAACAACCTATGCCATGTCACCACAGTCCCCTGCATCTTACTACAGACCCCTGCATCACACCACAACATCCTATATTTAACCACAGATGCTTGCATCTCACCACAGGCCCCTGCTTCTCACTAATGCTTCTTACCACAGCTCCCTGCATCACACCGCAGGCCTCTGCATCTCACCCCACCCCCCTTCTTCTCACTCCAGCCTCCCACTTCTCACCAGTGTCACCACAACCCCCACTGCTGTTGCCCTGCAGCGAGCTGGGGCCTGGCCACTGGGATCTTCTGGGAAGGGCAGGAGGATCATGGGTGAGAGATTTGTATTGCAGCTACCGTAAGCAGTATTAGCAGCATGTCCCTAGGGTACCTGTGCATATTTCCACAGCCTCCATGCGCACCCCTCCCAAGCTGCCGAACATAAGGATGAGCACTGTCCTCCTGTTCACTGAAGTCATGTGGCTGAGCAGGAACATCATGCTGGAGAGGGAGCACTTCACGATGGAGTGGTGGCCGGTGTCTGCCTGCAGGTTCAGCATAGGGATGGACATTGGAATCTGATGGTTACTAACCATTGATGTTTTTGTTCCAACGGTAGTATTTTTACCATTTGATGGTACCTGTCCCATGTTTGCCACCATCAAATGGAAATCATTTGATGGTGTTCCGATAGTTGTTAGTTTTTATTGAATTCCTGATAGCTATGCCTCTCCTGGCTCCTTCCTGGCTACTGTGACTGCACCAGGGCATCTTTATGGGTTTGTTGGAGGCTGTTTCTCACTCTCTGTCTGCCTAAGACATGATCCTGCTCAGTCCCTGACTCCCTCCCCTCTCTAGGCTGCTGCTAAGTTCAGGGCACATTCGTAGCTCTGATTGGCTCTCACTTTGTCTTTTCAGCACAATGGACAGCTACTGTATTCTGGGCCTAATTCAGACCTGCTCGCGAGCATTCAGCGCTCGCAAGTGGGACGATGTTGGCTCAGTGCGCATGCGCACAGCGGACCCGGCTCCGTCGCGCGCATGCCTGAGACCCGGATAGCGATGGGCAAGCTGTCGCTATGGGTCTCGCTACAAAGGGGGCGTGCTGTCAATGGTGAGTGACAGCACGGCCCCTTTGGTGGGTGTGCTGGGGGCGTGGCTGGCCAGACAGAGGCGTTCCCATGGGAACGCCTACCGTCTGGGGCCAGCCCCACTGACATCACAAGTGATGTCAGTGGGAGTGCTTTTGGCTCTGATAGAGCCAAGAGCACTCCAGGGCTTGTGGCAACGAGATCCTACCATAAGGGTCTTGTTGCAAACCTGATGGTCGCGATGGTCTTGACCATCGCGACCATCTTTTTGGCCGCTAGCTATAGCTGTGGGTGGTCACCCACAGCTATGCGAGCGGCCAGGAGGCCGCTCTAAAAAAAGAGAAGGAGGGCACTGTTTCAGAGCGAGCGCTCTGAAAGAGCGTCCGGCTCTGAATCAGGCCCTCTGCTTCAGCTTGGTGTAATGAGGGTACACACGGTCAGATCATCAGACTATCAGATAACGGTAATGATCGTTATCTGATTATCCTGCATGTGTTGGATGATCATTATCGACCATCCAACACATGCATTAACCCCCTAACGACCCATGATTAACGATTGCAGGTCCCTATAGTAAATAGGCTAACCTGGTCGATATCGACCAGGTTGGCCTGCATGCACGGGCAACAGTCGATGGTCGTCATCGACCATTTGTGCCCATGCATCACCCATCATTTGTTTATTTGCAGGGGCCAGAAACTGTATGATTTTAAAGATAACTATATGATCGTTAGCGTTAAAATCGTACAGTTTATCTGACCATGTGTATGGGCCATAAGATTAGATGTTTATCTGTGACTGCTTCACTAAAATAGTGACTGCTTGGCTTCCTTTTGTCACAGATGAATGGTTCATACACCTAAACCTTCCTCGACCAATGATGTATAGAATAGTAAAAACCCAGTTAAAATCCATACAGTGGTTCAAGAGATTAGCCCAAATGAACAGACAGCCCCCAGAACCGGGAACTTTATTACTATATATATATATATATATATATAGTTTGTTTGATGATGTATTGTATTTGGCTGCCTTGAAAAAAGTGCGCAGCTCTGAAATGTTGGCGATTGATGCCAAATACACCCTTTACTTGCTGACTAAATTGGACTGCCACAGTCTTTTGTTCTGTTTGTCCAAATTCCTTTATTGATGGCACCCATCTATTGACTAGCCAGGGTACATTGAGTTCCAGTATAACTTTGCAGTGTATATATATATATATATACATAGCTCAAAACCCCTGGGTTGAGTTACATGGGACAAGGCATTCTCATGGAGAAGTCCCTCTTGATTCTTCTTATCAGGACCTTTCACCACATTCCTACACATCATCAAGACTTCTCTGTCACCTGTTGATCTCATCCTCCAGGTTCTGCAGTTTATTTTCCTCCTAACTTTTCTTTGAACTTTATAGTACCACTTGAACCTCTTTGCTTTCTATATGCAGTACTTGAGGCTCATCCTTGGGTACCAAATCAGGTATTAAGAACTTGAAGTAACTTTTCCCACAGTGGCATACTTCATCTTCATACTTGTCAACTGTATCAAAATCTGTCAAGTTATTCTCCTCAGAATCTTCTGATTCAGATAAAGAACAGCTTTTTCTTTGTTGCTTTTCACAGAATAAAGGTTTTTCTTGCTTAAGCCTCTTAAAGGCACACCCATTGGCTTCTGCTTGAAACATCTTTAACCTTGAAACCCTGTATTGGCTATTGGAATACTTCACTGGCAAATCATTTTCTTTCAAAGAGCCACCCTTATCCTGCATCACAATTTCCAGACTTTATGTCATCAGAGCACATACGGGCACTGCCACCCTCAGGTTCCGGACTCTCATATTCACGTAAAATACTTGAATGTTTGCTCCATTGATTCACAAACTTTATCTAACGGCTTTGATGTCTATCTGCCATTTCAATAAGGCCAATATCACTTGGATTTTCTTGTGCATCCACTTTTTAGGGACTTGAAAATATGATAAACAACTTCCACATGTTCCACCAGCATATGTTGAAGTTTACTCTCCACAGAGTTCTTTATTTTCAAATTCTGTTTAGCTAGACTACTTGCTTCAAGCTTTGTAATGTGAAACAACTTCACTTACCCACAGACAAATTTAGCAGCATTGTGAATTCCATCCTGGTTACATGAAGGCATTGTTTTACATACTTGAGAATTAGGACCTCATTCAGAGTCGGTCGAAGCGGCTGCATGGTCGTACGGAAAAAGGGGCCGGATATTCAAATGATTCCCTCGCAAGTTGCGTCCCTAAGTTCGGATCGGTAGTTGGCCGACCAAAGGGAGGAAGCAGTCGGAAGACAAAAAAATACGCCCCCTTCTCGTACGCATTGCACGTCATCTCCGGGCATATAAGGATTAATCGAGACCATCGGGAACCATCGGCACTGGTCGTAGAGCTTAAGGTTGACCATACCCTCTCTTAAGCTCTACGATCATGTCAGTGTAAAAACCTCCAATGTCACATGTGCCATGATGCTACTTTGTTAATTATGCACTCCCATAATCTGTATGCACTCCCATAAACGCCGTTCGCATAATGAGGCACGCCTGCGTTCGGATCTCCACTCCCCCGTTTTCAAGCACATTCCCCTGTTACCACCCACAAACGCCTCCATCTGTCACTCAAACTACCGACCTGGCTGTGTTCAAGGAGAGAGAAATTTCTGATCGTAGTGGCTCATTTGCGCACGCGCATTGCGAACTTTACGCATGCGCAGTATAGCGAACATCGGTGGCGTACAACCGTGCGGCCGCAACGACCGACTCTGAATGAGGTCCTTACTCTTCACAAGAGTGTCAATATTAACTTTCTTTAAGTTTCTGCTTTCCACAGCAAAATGATGAAATTGGGTCACATTTACATCACTCTGATCACATGATGACAACAGAGTCTGATCTGTGGAAGCTATCAACATCTCTGTAGACTTCAGTACATCCTGTACATTTGCTTCACAGGTCATACGATTACCATCTATATACATCAGTTCTTTATCATCAACTTTAGACACAGTTTGGTTATCTGGACCTGTAACTCTTTGGGAAGACTTCACACCTTTAGCTGTTACTGTAAGCTGAAAGTCACTGCAAGGAATCTCATCCACTATTGCAAGACAGACTTTCAGGGAAATTCCCAACTTTGATACTTCTGTCCCCTGTTGTACACTGCTATTGTTAATGAGGACATCTCTATGGTCCCACTGCTGCTGAGAGACATCATAGTTATGGCACATCTAAGGCCTCCATACATCAGCAAATGATTGCAGCAATCATGCAATTTGCAATCGATTGTGTATAAAAACCTTTCCCTTTTTCAATTAATTGTGGCAATTCTGCAATCTGCAAGCGATTGAAAAAGGGAAAGATTTTTATACACAATCGATTGCAAATTGCAGGATTGCTGCAATCAATTGCTGATGTATGGGGGCCTTTACTTTGTTCCCGCAATTCAGTTTGTCTGCTGTCCATTACACAATACTGGTAGCATATCACTCTACACGCAAACCTTTTCAGGATCAACATGTAATAAATGCTGCTTGTGTTTATGTGCTTCTGTCACACTGGGTTCAGTGAAGACATCAGATGCCATTTTGGGTCGCAAACTCAATTTGTGAATGTTATTTCCTCTTCTGATTTTCCCACTACCACATGGACCTCTTTCTGAGTTAAAGACAGCTGCTCTTCCAGCTGGGTAATTTTCACCATGGCACCTTCCAATTTGCTCTCTGACTGCAGGAGATGGCTCTCCACAACTTCACATTCAGCAAGTCTCAACTTTTGTACAGATATTTCAGACTCTGCCATGTTTAATTTACATTGCAGCTCCAGTTCTCTTGTATTCCTTTCTATTTGGAAGTTTTGCAACTGGTTCTGTGTACTTATCAGACATTTTTCAAGGTTCTCACTGTCTCCTTGCAATTTCCAAGCCACACCATGTGCATGGTCAAGTTTTTCCTCCAAACATTCACTTTGCTCTAGTGCTATATGCAGACTTTCCTCCAGAAATACATTTCTTTCCATTAGACATTCTGAAACTAATCTCTGGCTGCAGCCAAGTTAAATTGGAGTATCTGTATTTGCTCCTTAAAGTTTTTTTCAAGACAGGCAATCTCCATGTCCTTTGCACCACGCTCTGTCTGCAGGATCTGGAGATCTTTCTCCCTTTCTTCTGAACATTCATGGAGTGTCTCAGATTGAGAATTTATTTCTAACTCACACACTGCAAGTCTTGCTTTTGTGGAGACCACTAAAAAGTATTTTTCTTTCGACACCAGAGTCAGATCCGCCATGCTGATATAGTCCTCTCCTGGTGGACCTTGCACCATACACTGACAACACTTACTGCCAGTTTCACTCTGCTTTGGAAATTGAAACGTCTCTTTCTCTGGAACATTACCCGCAGCACCAGCATTTTGAAAAGAGTTACCGCAGAGGACTTCAAAGAACTTTAAATCACTTCCTTGTAACACACTTGCTTTACTTTCAGACTAGACACTCAAGTCCTAGATTTGCAACTTGCCCGCTTGAATAACTGTAGGCAACCTGCCTCTTTTGAGAGATTGCTTTTTTTTCCCCATATTTATCTCCACACAGCATGAACACAGGAACAGCTTTTTCACTATATCACACTTTGCCTTCAAAAGTATTTTCAATACAGCAAAACATTTTTATTCATGTGGCACTACAATCACGTGTATCAAGCACTGTTTCTTTAACAGCCTTTCAAAAGGAATATCTGCTCTCTCAGTACCACACCCTGCTTTAATGACCCAGAGAAAATAACACTTTTGGTGCTTGCAGCAAGATAAACACAGTTTTTCCTTTTTAACACTTTCACTGCTGTAACAAATGTTATAATCTTTTGCATCTCATTGAAATAACACTTTAGCGGTTTTGCAAACAATTCTTCTTCCTCTCAGGCTGCTTAAGCATACATAACATATGAGTTACTATCACATGGGTTTGCTTAACATGTTGATACAGTAGCTCATTTTAATGGATTATTTTACTCTCTCAGATAACTGTGTACAACGGAACAGATAATCGAGGCATATACATTTAAACTGACAGAACATTCATTTCTATCACCAATGAAATAGATCTATTAAACACAAACTGTTTGTTTTTGCCTTTATCACTGTGTGTTCTCATAGATAAAGTGTGTGTCTTTTATCATGCTATGAAACATGCTTTCATTTAATGCTACATTGACCAGTGTGATTTCACTTTACTTAATTATCTCCACCTTGTTATCAATTCACGACACCCTATTCCAAGCATTTTCACGGATAATTTACTGTTTCATGTTATAGAATAAGCATTTTATTTTACTTATCTGCTTTTTCAACATTTTGCATTTGTAATGAGGAAAGAAACAAATTGTCTTGGGTACATTTCTAATTATATTCAAGATTCTGATAAAAGGAGAAATTGGCAAATGATTGTAAATAATATACCTGTATAGTAATTTCTAGGCATTAAATACATCATTGACACTATTTATTTACACAATCATAATTGCAATGACACTGTTATTAATGTATGGCGCATACATTACACAATCATAATTGCAATGACACTTAATGTATGGCGCATACATTACACGATGTATCGGTGTGTTTAAGTGATTATGCACTTTTTGTATGTGGCAACCTTGTAACCTTTTATATTCTGCATATGTGTTTGTTATAAATGATTGCTGTGCAAAGTTCTTTCATGCGCTATTTTTAGTTTACATGCTATAGATATAAACCTAGCACCTCTCTCTCTATGTAGGTAAAGGTCAACCAGGATCTCTGCAGACTTCACAGTACATAAATAAACAGTGGGCGGGAGAGGGGGGTAAGCGCAGAAGAGAGATGAGAATGTGATCAACAAAATATTTGCTTTATTCTCTATTTGGGAGGTGGAATTTTGCATGTTTTCTAAAACCCATTTTCCACCAAAAAACTGGGTCTGACCTGGATTTTTGGACATGGTTCCAACCCAGGTCAGACCCAGGTCACATCCCCGTTACACTGCACCTTTCGATCCGGGTTATTCCTGGGTCAGCCCCGTTCACACTGAACCCGGGTCTGCCCTGCTAAACTTGTGAGGTTATAAAAAGTGGGTGGTGACTGCTCCACAAACACCAATCAGCTCATTTTAGGCATGGCACAGGTCGGATAACCTGGGTCGTGCTATTTATACTGCACCATTACCCAGGTAAATCCCGGGTCCAACCAGGTAGCTACCTGGGTTGGATTCCCAGGTCCCTTGACCTGGGTTATTTTTCAGGGACCCTTTTCCACTGAGCTGCGACCCTGTAAAACCCAGCAATAACCTGGGTTATTGCAGCAGTGGAAAAGGGGTATCAATTACATGTAACCTTCACTGTTCCCAGGCCTACCCTAGCCATGCCACACAGCAGAATGTATTGACTGTAGTTGTATCATCACATAGACATTTATGCAAATGTATAAATACAGTGCAGAATAACCATCAGTAGAAAGACGACATAATAGCGAATTTCGAAGATTGTACCACAAGTACTTTGTACCACTGTGAAATTGCCTGTTCCAAGTGGTGGAACCAGCATTGGTGCAGATGGTTACTGCCGATAGAGATGAGCAGTGTGGTCACCTAGGGCCAGTGAAATTACATTGCTATAGAGTTCAGAGATGCAGCATTAGGGCTCCCCTGCCTGATCCATCTCAAAATCTTGATCATCTCTAGAGTAGATACAGTATAGAGATGCTACACAAGATAAGTTGTGCGTAGCTAGTTTGAGACTGTGGGGTCTATTTACTAAGCCTTGGGTGGCAATGTTTGAAAAATGACAGTTAGGAGCTGGTTGGCTGGCACTTTATCTCCATCAACTTTATCTCCATCCAAGGCTTAGCAAAATAGACCCCTATGTTCCTGATTCTACAACTACGTCTTTTGCCAGGTAGCATGTCTGCGACTTCATGCAAATTCCACTACAAAGCCTTTCCCTGGTATACATCCGTGAGTCCGAATGTTCAAGGACTGAGAAGCCCATTTTCAGGGTTCGTGTATGCTGAAATACCGCTTGGTGCGTCTTTAGATGCACAATTGAAACTTACAGCAACTATACGGCATGTGCAGATTCTACATCTAGATATGGCCTCCAATGTGAACGATTCTGCGACTCTGCATGCAACCACTATCAGCGACAAGTCCATATCTTACAGCACCCACTGAGCCACCTCCCATAAGAAAAAATAATTGCTGTCTGATATCGCCACTCTGTCCCATTCAGAGTCAGGCCCTAAAATGAGGTTTTAGACAGAATTTCATAAAAGAATAGACTTGTCATGTTAAGTAGACTTCAGTAGTGTAAATTTGCTGGTAGCTGAGGGGTTGTATGGAACCAGAATCAGGGACATAGTCAAAAGTCTAGGACTCGGTAAGCAGGCAGGAATCCTTCGCTGGTAGCTAAAGGAAGATCCAGGGACAAGGTCAGGAAGGAAGCCAGGGAACTCATATCCAATGTGGAAGATTCAATGTGCCAAGAGTCACGAGGGTGGAAGATTCAGATGGTGCCTAGAGTCAAAGTCCAAAAGTAAAAACAACAATAGCCACACAGTCAGATGATACAGAGTTTTTGAATAGTAAAACTATATGTATGGCTCTTTTTTTTCTTACAGTTTATTGTAATCTAACAAACACTTTATATATGGAACCAAACACCACAACAGAGACACTACTTTAATAATATCAATGTGCTGTGTGCATCAACAGACGGAATATTTTTTGGTTAAGGCCCCCCCCACACGGTATGATTTTTTCAATGATTTGGCCATTTTCGATCGATTGGAACAACAAATTGTTTAAAAAGTGCCGTGTGTGGCCATGATAACGATGCCAATGCACGCTCCCGCTGTCGCTGATCGTGGTCGGTGATCAATTGAACCTGCAAAATTATATCGACCTATCTTTCATGATTTGGGACACATCGTTTCGTATGTTTGCACGATGAACAATGTGATGGATGATGAACGATTTGTTGTCTCTGACTCAGGCCACTCCCCTCCACTATTTTTAAATGTTCCAGGAGATGCATTGTGAGGTTGATTGCTGCAAACAATATATTGCAGTCATTAACGACCCATCTGTATCGTTTGTACAATCGTTCCATGTGTAGGCACAAAATCGTTTGTCCGGGAGAGTTCAAGGGAAATCGCAAATGAGATTGGGTCGTTTGCAAATCGTAGCGTGTTTGTGGGCTTTAGATGTCTTTAAGCCAATACAACAGTTTGTTCCAAACATTCTAAAAAGGTGAATATTTCAATGACATCTTTGTAATCCAGTTCATGCAGTATATCACGTTCTGTACTCATTAACGTGAGTGTTGACTGCTGACATTGATTCATTATTGTCCTTAGACTGTTCCTTGCTATCTTGATCTTGGAAAACGGCCATTCACCACTACAGTTGGACACCATCATTACCAAGTATATTAATGTCAGCATTAGGAAATGTTGCTGCTTTTGAAGCTGCTACACCTGAGAATAGTCCAAGCTACCAAAAGACTATAACAATATGTAACCATTATGGAAACATCCTACAAAGTATTAGTTCATTGATATTAATACCCATTCCTGGACCTTAGGGTGTTTCCTACCCCCTTACCACCCTGCTTCCAAGTATATGTCCAGATATGTGAATTAATACACATTTTGCAGTTCTGCCTTGTAGTGGTGGAAATTTTGGAAAGAAATACAGTAGAAGCTCTTATTAATAGTGGATTACAGATTAATTTAAATCCAATATCTGCCTTTTCTCAATTAACCCAGTAGACGGATCCCTAACACTACTAGGATATCCCACCACATGCAATATATTCCCTCTTCCGCTAAATGGACCATAGCATCACGTTGGTGCTTTTCTGTGCTACCTGTGAATAAAACTATAGAAATATAATCACAACTATCAGAATGAAGCCAACTGTGAGGGTTAATTAATTTCATTATTCCATTTATAGAACATTACTATGTGTAGGACAGAGCTCGTATTTATTAGTATGACCTTGGATCTCCTGAAAACAGATGTGTGTTTTTTTCAAATGTCAAGAAGACATATGTATGTTATCTGTCTTAAATGTTCTTTCAGGTGTCAGTAATCTGTGGGAAGCAGACAGACACAGAGGTCCTTTGTGTTTTTATTGTAATCAATCCAGTACTAATTAGCATTATCATAAAATATGTATCTGTTTTAATTATATTAATGATTGATTAATGATTGTTTCTTTTCATTTGCTATGCAAGATAATTTTTATCATTTACTTTGCATGTCTTTATGTTATTATGAAAGTTGTATTATGCGTGCCAATAGTTTTTTAAGGACGTGTAAAATCCCTGCATAGTAACTTGGAGAATAGAATTATGCAGCACCTATAATTTGCTTTTAGTAAAGGAATCTCTGATTATTCAACATTTTATGGTCCTTATTTATCAACGAATATTATCATTCACAACGAGTAATAAAACTCGTTGCATATGCTAAATGGAGCTCCAGGTCCCATCCATCGGCGTATTTATAATGGGTGCAGGGAGTGCGGTGCACACGGGCTCTTGAGTCTTGGGGGGGGCCCACACTGCACACCCTGCACCCATATGTTTTAATATTTACACCTCCGAATTTCCGTGTCAGGCTGTAGCGCTGGACAAAACACCTGAAAAGTGGCAGCCGTAGTCATTTTTCCAGCGTCTTAAGCTTGCGGACTAGGAAAATTGCAGGGAAAATGGTGGCAGTGCCATTTTCCTGGTGACCTGCGTATGCGCAGTAGACTCTGGGCACAGACTAGTGCCCAGAGTTTACTGCTGCGTTGATGCAGCCGGCCACCGGGGAGAGAGTCTTAAGACACCTCTGCTCCCAACTGTCACTTTTCAAACAGATGACAGTTGGGAGCTGATTGGCTGGAGCACCATTGTTATTATATGCAACGAGTTTTATCACTCGTTTAATGATAAAACTCATTTATAAATAAGGCCCATAGAATGTTGAATAATAAGAGATTCCTTTACTAAAAGCAAATTATAGGTGCTGTATAATTCTATTCTCCAATTCACTAATGATAAATAAGGCCCTAAGTCCTGTGGTTGTTGGAGAGTTGTACACCCCTTGCCCAATACCTGTGCAGGACTATGCAAGAGCCCCCATCAGAAATACAGTCCGGATGGCTTGTCACAACAGAGACAGAGTGGCTTTACTCTTACTGGTTAGAGTTTGAGTAAGCCACTCTGATTGGTTAGTGGCTGCTTACCCCATGTGGGATTTAGCAGCAATGAACAAAATTGATACATTGTAGTTCATTGACACAATTTTTCAAAGATCAGTTTCAACATTGTCAAAAACAACTTCCATATTACTCCCCTTCTGGAGTAGTGGGGCCTTGGCCAATGTCTGGGCAGTCATCAAGCAATGTTCCACTTTGATGCATTCTAGACTGAATAATGCCACTTGCAGTGCAAACTGCAGGTGTATCTGGGTCCACCAAAATGTAAGGGTGCTGCCATTTAGGGCTACTGGACAAAATTGGTGCCGCCATTTGTCGTTCCTTGATATCATCTGGATAAATAAGCTGACGAACAATTTATGGCGGACGTCAGCCACAAATTCTGCTAACATCAGGATGCCAGTTTATGCTTTGTGTATCTCCGAGTGGTCCCTGTTGAAGCACAAACAAAAGGTCATGGAGATGGCTGGTTTCAGGATAGAAGAACTTGGCTGGGACAACTAACAGAGCCACACATCGACTGGTAACCCGCTTAGTTCCTGAGATGATGGATCATGAGGGACAAAGCTAAAGCCAATGGGCTGGAGAAGATAGAATTATATGATTGAAGCCGGAGTCAATGGGTTGGAGATTGTGGAATTGTGAGGGTTCAAGCCATAATTGACATACAGGCAAAAAAACAAGACTCTTGACACACCACCAGAGAAATGAAATGGCAGTAACTTGTGCGCGGGGAAATATTGTTAGATGAGGACCTTAAAAATGCTGAATATGGATGATGTCTCTTACCTGTAGTTATAAATGGCTTCACCTTTAGCTCCAGCATATGTACTACTCTCTCCGTATTTCTTCCAGTGAATTTAGTTGTGCTTACCTTTCTGCAACTACAGTAGGATTTAACCATCCACTCACCTGTTGTAATCAGCACTACCTAACACCAGTGTGCTATCTGTCTCCAGCAACAAGGATTTATTCATTAATTACAGTCTGCCCTACCTAGCCTCCTGCATGCAGTCTCTCCCACCTATACCCGCGGCAGTAGAGAGCGCCGCCGGGCCCAGGTAAAGAGGGGGCGTGGCCTAATCGCTGGAGGCATGGCCACGACCCCTTGATAAGAAAACCCAGTGACACTGTGCGCTGGGGAGGGGGCGCTGTGAGCCCCTCAGCCCGGCACACATCGCTCCCCCCCTCAGGCATAGGAGATTGCTGTGGCTGCTGCTTAGCAATCTCACGCTGTGTGCTGGGCTGCTTACTTACAGCAGACCTAGATTTGCTCTGTTCTCCTATATCACATAGGTAATACTGAATGAGGAGATGAATCATTCACCATCCTAGATTACTTCACTCTGGTTCTAGTCAGTCCTGCCCTGCGGCCCCAGTTCTGGGTACTTTACAGTCTCTGAATCTGACACCCTGACTTTTTTTTTAATTTGTTTTTTTTGGCATGTTTTTTGTAATTTCGTTATATTGTACAGTATATAAAAAAATTGCTACAGACCTACTACACTATTAGCCCATTATATGCATTTCCATATGGCGCATGCACACCAAAAACTTACGCTTGTGATTCCATGCAGATTCTGTGGCATCCATAGGCGAAACCAAATATCTGGTAATGGGTGGTCCCAATTTTAGCATTGTGTCAGATAATGTGTTACTGTTTCTTGGTAAAAAGATTCTATCACATGTTATATATAGATGGCTGTTTGGACCGGCACTCTGCTATACTATCAGCACTGGTGCTCCTGTGCCCTCCGCACATTGGTGTAAATAAAATAAATAAACAGCGGCACTAGCAGACTTGAAAAAGATTAAGTTTTAATGTGGCACGGAGTGTCACATTTCCAACGTTTCGGGGCTCGCTGGCCCCTTTGTCAAGGATATTAGAAGAGAAGCCCGCTTACCTTATAAAGGAAGAAAACCATCAAGGAAAAGGGAAAGGCGGGAGTACGTCGCCCGGGTCTCCTGTCGTCGCAGCCGGAGTCCCGCAATGATGACGTCATGCCGCTGTGCATATCTGGTTGCCGTGACAACCAGAACGCCAACGCAATGACGCGGCTGACGTCCCCCCTATAGAAACAGTAGAGAAGAAAGTAAAAACAATGCATTTGATATGTAGGACACTGCACAGAAACAAAATATCTAGTGGAACATTGCACAAACTTTAAACATCATGTGCTCTACAAGATGGTGTTATGATCTCACCCCAGGTTATAGGGTTGAATGAACAAAATTTGAGATCAGTAGGCTGACTTTCAACATCGGGGTGCACTGTATAGACTATCTGAGGATTGATAAAAAATTTAACAGAATCATAATGGCAATATCGAAGGATCTCTGGCCAATATTGAATCATTACTAGGGAAGTCACAAAATCTTGCACTACCAAATGGCAGGTAAAGTATGAAGGCATAAATTGATTAAAGGTTGTTCAAATAACAAAAAACAAAAAATAAGAAATAAAACAAGCAGCGTCAAAAACTTATTAAAGGAAGAATAAGTGCTTCAAAAAATTGAAAAAATATGAGGAAATAAGGAAAAAAATGAAAAAAATTGTATACTGATGACAAATTGAGTTGTGTCCATAAGTCAAAGCCGGGATTTTGAAAAATTAATGAAAGACACTCCAAGTGATCTTGTCATTAAGTTCTGCTGGGGACACGGTATTGAGCCTAAAAATCCATTTGGTTTCGACTTGAAGGAGGCGTCTCCCTCTGTCTCCCCCTCTGATGGTGTTGGGTACATGATCGATAGCCATATGTTTAAGTGATGTTAAGGGATGGTTGTTAGCTGCGAAGTGTCTCGCCACCGGCTGGTCTGAGGGTTTCCCTGAGAGAGCAGATTTAATAGCTGAACGGTGCAGAGCCATCCTCTCCCTCATTGTCCTAGTCGTCTTACCAATGTAATTGAGGCCACATGGGCAGCTTATAAGATAAATGATGTATGACGAGGTACATGTGAGCGTATATCTGATTTTAAACATTTGCTCTGTATGTGGATGTTTAAAGGAAGCACAAACCACCATGTTGCGGCAAGTGGTGCAACCTAGGCATTTATAACATCCGGGACCTTTGGATAAAAAACTGGTATTGCTTTGTTTGTTACGAGACTCAAAATCTGTAACATCTGTATGTACAACAATGTCCTTGATGTTTCTGCCTCTCGTGAAGCACACCAAAGGTCTCTTATTTTTTAAAAGGGGCAGATCTTTGTCTGAAGAAACAATGGGCCAGAGTGCTCTGGTGGCTCGATGTATGACTGTCCTGGAGGTACTGAATTGGCTCTTCCACGGGATAACTGCTTCAGGGTCTTTTTTCTTTGTCGCAAAGAAATTTGCTCTTGGGGTATTCAACACTTCCCATTTTTGTTTCTGTAGTAAAGATGGATCGTAGTCTCTCTGTGAAAAATTGTTTACTATCACGTTTAAGCTGTGACACTGTGCGCTGGGGAGGGGGCGCTGTGAGCCCCTCAGCCCGGCACACATCGCTCCCCCCCTCAGGCATAGGAGATTGCTGTGGCTGCTGCTTAGCAATCTCACGCTGTGTGCTGGGCTGCTTACTTACAGCAGACCTAGATTTGCTCTGTTCTCCTATATCACATAGGTAACACTGAATGAGGAGATGTATCATTCACCCTCCTAGATTAATTCACTCTGGTTCTAGTCAGTCCTGCCCTGCGGCCCCAGTTCTGGGTACTTTACAGTCTCTGAATCTGACACCCTGACTTTTTTTTAATTTGTTTTTTTTGGCATGTTTTTTGTAATTTCGTTATATTGTACAGTATATAAAAAAATTGCTACAGACCTACTACACTATTAGCCCATTATATGCATTCCATATGGCGCATGCACACCAAAAACTTACGCTTGTGATTCCATGCAGATTCTGTGGCATCCATAGGCGAAACCAAATATCTGGTAATGGGTGGTCCCAGTTTTAGCACTGTGTCAGATAATGTGTTACTGTTTCTTGGTAAAAAGATTCTATCACATGTTATATATATAAATTTTTTTTTTTTTTTTGTAGAGTTGTTGGGTGCCTGTTAGTGAAAAGAGAACTGTTGCGCGTAAAAAAATGGCTATGGCCACTCAAACAGGGGGAGAGGTTTTGAGGCACGCCCCCGTTTCATATTCTGCAGCGCTTTAAACATGATATTTGGTCATTCACAATAGTCCCTGCCCCAGTAGAGTTTAATAAACTATAGTATAATCCCTACTACATGTACATGCACACTAAGGTTAATTTTTGCTGGGGGCCAATTAACCTACCAATATATGTTTGGAGTAGAGATGAGCGGGTTCGGATTTCAGAGATCCGAACCCACCCGAATTTCGGGGATCCGGGGCGATCCGAACTAAGCTTGGATCTCACTGCCTGCCCTGGATCCCTCACCCGAGGCAAAACCTTGCGACCCCGCTGTCGGGTTGCGAGGTTTTGTATTGAGTGGGCTTAACGCTGATTGGCTGAGCGAGCCATCTGTCACGGCTCTCAGCCAGTCAGCGTTAATCCCATTGAAAATGCAGAAGAAAAAGAATATGGTGCCCACCATCCCCCGTCGCCTGACACCGCCAGCACCCCACTTGCAGCATCTCCTGCTGCCGACACACCACTGCCGACACCATCGCTGCCAACACTGCCGGCACCCCTGTACTGAGGACATGTCAACGACTCCCACACTGCCGACACTCCTTTTGACCTTAACTAGATGAAGCAAATAATATGAGGTGGTCAAAATTGATTGGAAATTACTGTAAATAAGTGTTTTTGAGGTTAATTATACTGTAGGAACAAAAAGAGGCCAATTTTATGTGATTTTAGCTGTTTTTATGATTTTTTAAGAAAAAAATCCAGACCCAAAACCAAAACACGAAAACAAAACAGGGAGGTGAGGTTTTGGCAAAACCAATCCAGATCCAATACCAGGGAGGATCCAGATCCAAAACCAAAACACGAGGGTCTGCGCACATCTCTAGTTTGGAGTGTGGGAGGAGACCGGAGTACTCGTAGGAAACCCACGCAATTACAGGGAGAATATACAAACTCCACACAGCTAGGGCCGTATTGTGAATTGAATCCACAACCTTAATGCTGTGATGCAGTAATGCTAACCACTACACCATCTGTGCTGCCCAATTTCAACAAATAAAAATAATATATATATGATCCACAATTCTGTGTCAGCATTACCAAATGCAACAAGTAATCTGCACTCTCATGTTCCTTAATATAAATGTTGTGCTCTTAGCCGCTCATCTCAAATGGGGTCCAGGAATATATAGCATGGATTAGGGAACACTCACCACATCAGCAGGTAATGGTTTTGCGGATTTCAGCCAGGCCGCCTGCTGCAGCTAGACATAGTAAAAGTTGTGGAACAGTGCTGGCGGCATATGAAACATGGCACTGGGCGCGAGCCAGTCATGGCTCCAAAATGGCAGCCAATGAGGAGTGGCCGCTCCCAATTGGCTGACGTTTCACGAGTTGTGATTGGCTCGCGGCCGGCACCATGTTTGAGATGCCGCCAGTGCTGTTCCACAACTTTTACTATGTCTGGCTGCAGCAGGCGCTGCTTCCCAGGTCCCCCTCTCTTTGCGGGCCTGGGTCTCGGATTGGCGAACAGAGCTAATGGGTGGTCCGGCGCACCCCCGGACCACCACCCAGTTTCACCTATGGTGGCATCTTACCTCTATGCCTTACAAGCACATTAAGGGTGTGTTTATGCAAATGCAACCAATGAAGACCTTGCATCTACCAGGAGCCGTATGCGCAGATTGGCCTGCCAAGAGGCATAGCTCTCACTTTAAATCTTCCTGATTGTCTGATGTGATGACTAATACTTCTTTTACACAAAACTCCCGGGTCTGACCAGGTATTTGGAACAAGGTTCCAAACCAGGTCAGACCTGGGACAGATCCCCTTAAGACCGCAGCGCCGACCCAGGTTATTCCCAGGCTGGAGTTGACATCATGTCCATGTGCCGGAATATCCAGGACTCTCCATCTTGTAAACGGGATACGGGTCGATTGACTCAGGTTACCCGTTTACACTGCAGGGTAACAGTGGTCCATGTTAAACCCTGCAAAGTACTGTACCTGGGTTGGATTGCCAGGACATCGACTCGGGGATCCAACCCTGGACCATACTGACCTACTTTTGAAAAAGCATTTCAGGGAGAGTGTGAAAACAACACCTATATGTGTGCGTTATAGTGGGCGTGTACTGCTACATCTGAGAGGCGTGCCATTAAATTGTCTTACATCCAAATGTAAATGTGCCCAAAAGCAGTTAGTAAGATCTACTTGTTGATGAAAACACACTGATACTTTTCATAAAATACATGTAGCCATAGGGATCATTGTGCCTTATATCCAATGCAGGGAAATTATACTAATGATCCCATTTGAATGTATATATCTGTTTTTATTGTAATATAATAGCTACATAATGAAGACAATGTGCAATCAGGGAGATTGCTAGGCTCTTCAGGGAGTCATTGAGATTACTACTATTTCAGGGAGTCTCCCTGACAATGAGGGAGAGTTGGCAAGTATGCCCTGGACGCTTTTACACCTAACAGCAACCCGGGTTTTAGCTGTGGTGTAAAAAGGGTATTATTCGCTAACTTCTGCCAGCAGCATTATAAACAGTCGTTCATATATTTATGTGAACAATTAAGCTTGCCATGCACCAGACAAACTTTCCGACAACCATCCATCTAGTTGGTTGGTTGGAATGAAAATCTGGTAATGCATGGGATCAAATGACAATCAGCAATTTGCTCCCAAACACTGGAAAATGGACGACAGCTGTTCAGACAAGTTTTTTAAATCAAAAAGATTTAACCAACTTGTCTGAACAACCTTTTTCGTGTTTTCTGGTGTTTGGGAGCAAATTGCTGATTGTCATTTGATCCCATGCATTACCAGATTTTCAACCAACCAACTAGTTTAGTGAGAATAGGTTTCTCGCTTTATACTGTATGTATTAGATCTACAAAATGTTTTTAACATATGTGCATACTTGGAGTGCCCCCAAAACCTGAGGCTACCTCTTTTTTCTTATACTTTAGAAATTGCAAGAAAATGAACAATAAGCTACTGATGTGTATTATTACAGTATATTTGCAGGCATCACCAAGAAATACTTTGTGGTTCTAGCTTCTGAACTTCTACATTAATCTACCTTTCTAAATCAGTGAAAAGCAGAATTCTACACATAGGTTTCCATAATAATTGTATTATATGTATGTGACTGAAACACCTTTAGATGTAGAGGAGTATAATGGTAGCCTAACAGGGCATAGTAGTTTGAAAAATACATTACTAATAATTTAGCAATAATAATGCCTGTAGTTAAAGTTTCATTGCAAGTAAATAATACATGTTTGATACGGGATGTAGTCGGCATCCCGACGACAGGTCGGGATCCCGGCGCCAGTATCCCCTTAACGTTAGGTAGCGGGGTTAGGTTTAGGCATTAGAGGGAGGGTTAGGCATTGAGGAGGGAGGGTTAGGATTAGGGTGCGGGGAGGGGGAGGTTAGGTTTAGGCACCGGGGAGGGGGTTTTAGGCTTAGGGTGCGGGGAGGTTAGGTTTAACCACTAGGAAGGGTGGTTAGGTTTAGGCACCGGGGAGGGAGGGTTAGGGTTAGGGTAGGGGTTAGTATAGAGGTTGGGAAAATACTACCTATGAGTGTCAGGATTCTGGCTGTCGGTATGCATCCCAACAGCAGGGGTATCATACCCAACACGTTTGATACTGTACATGCAATGCTGCCACCCCAGACCTGCACCTATAAGGTCAATCCAGAAATCTTGCCTTGGTTTCACAAATACATTTCTGGCTGACTTATTCAATAAACATAAGCGAAAGAGCAGTACAGAACAAGTATAAGGGGCCTATTCATCATAACTTAAATTTCGATGGCGGTAATTAGGTTTAGAACTCGCATGGAGTTCTACCTAATTACTGGAGGAATTCATTCCTCCTCCCCATAACTATCTATTCCGAAAAGCTGTCATTTTTGCGATGGCAGCTTTTCGGGAATTAGATACTTTTCCCTATCTGCTCTACCTTACCGCAGCTGTAATCAGTACTGCGCATGTGCTGTTTCATTTGTAACCCAGTGCATGCGCAGCACTGCCTACACCCGCGATAAGTTTGTGTGCCCCCCCAACTGCCCCTCCCTCCTCCCCCCCACTCACCCCCCCCATCCCGCACATACCTGCCGCGCAGCAGCCTCCAGCTCTGTCCTGCTGGTCTGACATGTGGTCTCCCAGCACACCACAGTACAGTTTAGAAAAAAAAACGTTTTGCTTTTTTTCTAAACTTTATTGTGTTCTGCTGGGAGAACACAGTGTGCGAGCACCCACCGGAGCCAGAGGAGGGACCAGAGCGCCAGAAGGAGCTGCGGGGGACCTGTCCAGCTGACCGCAGGTAAGTCTCACCTGCTATTCGCCACCTCACAGTGGCGGATAGTACCTCCATCAAATTCCGAAAATACATAATTTTCGGAATTTGATGAATACCATAATTTCCATATCTCCATACTAATGTATGGGGAGTGTGGAAATTAACGCAGAGGGACTTAGCAAGGAGATATCAGTGTTATCTCCTGTGCTAAGTGTCATCATGAATACTAAAATAACGTTATTTAAGGAAAATGTCCTTAAAAACGTTATTTTAGTGTTGATGAATAGGCCCCTGGGTCTCTTGGTAATCACTGTAATAACTACACATGAGAAAGGAAAAAGCATTGTACAGTAAGATGACTTTTTTTTCTTGCAACTTTTATCTTATTTGAAGTACCATAAGTTTTATACATTTTTATGCAAATGAAATTAGGCGAACATAGCAAAGAGAATGGTAAGATCAGCTATAGGGGGGAAAAGTGCATATTTCAGTTTGAAAGGATAGAGAAAAGTGCTATTATTGTAGATGTTTTAGAAGGCATATAAATTCCAGGAGTGTTCATACAGAGATTTCAAAGTGGTTGTCAGGATGACTGCGCACTCAGAATCTGATTATAGCTTCTGCCGTTACTGGCTAGCGATGAAGCACACTAGAGAGATACAGGTTAATGCACAAACATCAGCACATGATATTACTGCATCTTTGGTACAGTAAATGCAAAGTTCACGGCTTTAGTAGCTGTACTCAACCTGGAGTTATGCAGTGTTTATTACAAGCAATAGACACAAATTTATCCTTTATGGTGTGCATAATATTGTACATTTTAGAACCAGAGCAAGACACAAAATTCTCAGTATAGTCAAAATACCTGTTATCGATCGTTATGTATTGTGATAGTTGCTAAATTGCTGTGAACCATGCATTTATTTCCTTACAGTGATGCTTCTGGAAATGTCAGTTCCTTCATTGTAGAACAGGGGTGGGGAACCTTTTTTCTGCCGTGGGCCATTTTGGTATATATAGCATTATTCGCGTGACCATGCAGGTCACGCCCCCTCTGTGTGATGTTACACGGGTGCGGGGCCACAATTGCCGGTGATTACAGCAAAGCCCGGAGTATCCTGAGAATGCTCCAGGGAGCTGTAAGGGCAGCAGTGTGACCGTCTGAAGTGTCCTAAGCACGTTCCAGGCAGCACTGCTGCATAGATTCTGGCTGCAGGGTGCCATTCTAGGCACCCTGCTAGCTAGATGAGGCTAGCATAGAAAATCTCAGAGGGCCAGACCAAATGATTGGCCTGAGTTTCCCCATCCCTGTTGTAGAACAAGGAAATTTGACACAGTGATGCTGATTCTGAGTTGGAAGTAAAGTAAAAAAATAAGCAAGTAACTTTGCCCCTTGGTAAAACCATGCTTCACTGCAGGTGGGGCAGATGTAAAATGTGCAGATAGATTAGATTACAACTCTAATCTAAATTGCAGTGTAATAATAAAGCTGCCCAGCATGTGTGGGAGGTATGTAAAAGCAGCCAGTATTTACCCTGCATGCAAAAACAATAAATGTATTTGTACTACTTGCAGTAGGGATGGCCATTGACCATCAATGATTCAAAATCATGGTTTATCGCCGATGTTGAATAGTTTTAACATTGATGACAGAGAGCCAATGGTTCTTTGCCATCGATGTACGAGTAGCAACCAATATATTATTTTTGCTGGACAGGGCGGAGCTTAGCTCCACCCCCGGAGGTCGCTAAGCCCCTTCCGCTGTTTTGATTGGCCCGCGGGCCCAGTTCCCACCAGCACCGGTGGCCATCGAGGGGTGCAATTCATCGATGGTTCACCATAGATGGTTTGTGTACCATCGATGGTAACCACCGATGGACCCATCGATGGCAGTCATCGTTGGACACCCCTCCAATGGCCATCCCTAACTTGCAGTTCAACAAGGCTTGTCCAGGGGCAAAGTTGCTTGCTCTTTTTGGCTTGCTCCCAAGTGCTTTGTTTAAGTTATTTTAGTAATTATTTTTCGTTATCTTAATTTTTTCACATTGTTCTCATATTAAACACCACCTCTGTTCCACATGTTGTACATTTGCCAGCGTTCAGTTTTACCTCTAAGGCCCGTATTCAATTTGAGGCGAAAAGTCCGGATCTGCAATACTTTTTCTCCGATGACGTAATTTTTGCCTGTTTTGCTTTTACCCGGTATTCAATATAAAAGACTTTCCGCCTAGGCGGAAAGTCAATGCAATGTAATAGGCGAAAAAGTTTTGCCTATGAATAGCAGGCGGAAAAAAGTGCAGAATTGGGGTTTTGGGGTGCAACATTACGGGAACCCCCCTGCAGCCTTCAGACAGTCCCCCAAAGGTAAACTGTGTAAAAATAAATGTAAAAAACAATTAAGGACACCCCAAAAGATGACTTTGAAAAAGGGGGCAAAAAATGTTGGGGTACAAAGTTAAAAACTAGCGAACTTGACTCTGGGGGGGTCCCCAAGTATGCCCCAAGTGTTTTTTTGATTGCAGGTGCTTGCGGCAGGTGGATTTTTCATGATTTTTTCAACTTTACTTTAGCAACTTTTAAATATGCTGACCCCCATTTTCAAGTACCCCAAATTTGCTGGGATAAGTTATTTTCTGGAAAAAATACTCCTGAATACTATTTTGCATCACATATAGAAAAACGCTATTTAGCAGCTATTAATCCCGTATAAAAAGACCAAATACCTTCGGCAAGCCAAATCGGGGGATACCATAGGGAACCCCCATGTCAGAGCATCTTTTGTGGGGTGTCAGCCTGATTTCCTCAAATCTGACAGTACTTTCCGCTTGTTCAAGTTTCGCCGGGTCCCGTTTTTGCGTAATTTCAAATTTAATACGGGGTAAAGCAGGCACGTGCGTGATACTTTTCCACCTACAAAACAGGCGATGTAGGCGAATAGTCCGGGGACGCGTAAAAGTATCGCGCCTCGGCTCAAATTGAATACGTCTCCAAATTATTTATCTATTGAAGACTGGGCAGCTCCATAACATAACATTCATAGGAGTGCAGTCCTCCTAAGATCCTCCACTGTTTGTAATACAGTTTAGAAGAAGAGCTGGGCACTGTCAATTTTGGGCTAGAGGTGGCAGGCACCGAGAGACTGTATTAGAGGGGATATAGTTATAATCCTGATAGTCAGAATGCCGGCAACATAATCCCAACACCTGTCAGAATCCCGACTGCCGGCATCCCCACTGTAAATACTGGGGTTAGAGGGAGGGTTAGGATTAGTGTCAGGCACTAGGGGGGAGGGTTATTTTAAGACAGTGGGGAGGGTTAGGGAGAGGGGGAGGGTTAGGATAATGGCTGCTAGCTGTCGGGATTCTGACCACCGGGATCCCGTGTGCTGGCATCCCGTACCCAACCCTATCAAAGGCATATGCCAACTTATTACTAACCCCTGGCTTTGGAATAAAGGAATAAACTATGTGGAGATTATACTCTTAGAATACAGATCACAGATTTATTTAACAAGAAAAACATAGCCAGATGCCAATGAATTTACTAAACAGCAGACGTGTAGTTATAGTGCCCACGGTGTAACTCTGCATTTTCCTTCCTTTCTCCTTCTGCACCCAATCGTAGAATTAGCTCTATTTCCTGGCTCTGCAGGTTCTGGGTCCCTTCCCCCTTCCTGTCTCACCTTTTAAGGATGAAGTGCACTACAAAAGCCTTTACAGTGGCTTAGGGTGCTTTCTTCATGTTCAAACCGCTCAGAGATGTACTATTACCTGCAGTTTTACCCTTACTTCAAAAATCGTCCCACTAATTTAAAATATACTGTAGTAACTCCTTCGCCAGTTACTGAAGCTGACCTAGAAGGTTGGCAAATATCACAGCTGGGCTCGTCTCACCTATTCTCAAACAAAGTACCTCCAACAAGTTGTGTTTTCTCTTTAGGGTTGGCGATTTTGGAAAGGTCAAAGGGGGAGATGTATCAAGCCTTGGAGAGTGATAAAATGGAGTAGTTGCCCAAAGCAACCAATCAATGTCTAACTGTCATTTCAAAGACTGTGCTCAATAAATGACAGAAGCAGATTGGTTCTCCAATTTATCACTCTTCAAGGCCCTAAGAGAGGCTGGCATGGAAACCACAGCCTGACTCCCAATACACGAATGGTGATGACATACACACACACATGATAAGTAGGGAGAACCCATTTGGCACATAGGGGCCTAGTCATCAAACAATAAATGGCCCGGTAACCATGCGGAACGCTAGTTTCCGCATTTTTAAGTTACTGGGCCATTCATCATTAGAGGTTCTTTCGGACCCCCCCGGTATTCAGCAAACTCCGAAAACTGAAAGTTTTCAGAGTTTGCTGCCAAGAACAAGCGCCATCTTCAGACGGCGCTTGTTCTTGGACCCTGCGAAGAGGGATCCGAGCGGATCCCTCCGCTGCCACCTCCTCACCAGCTCCACGGCGGCTGTGTGCATGCATGACTCCAGGTCAGGCATGCGTTGCTGGGGCAACGGGGAGCAGGTAAGTAACGAACCTACTTCTGTAGCTGTGATACTTTCCACGGGGACAACTGCTTTTCGGAGCAGTGTTCCCCTCACCGGAGCAGTGATGAATTGCTCTGGTGTCAGGCTTCCCCTGCTGCGAGTTGGATACTAAAGAATCCCTCACAGCAAGGTCTAAACTTCATCATCGGAAGCCATACGGCTGATGAATAGGCCCCATAGTCAGTCAGTCTCATCTATATGACCACACTGCCTCCATCCATCCGCTGGGGAAAGCAACCGCCATTGTCAGCATGCATTTGTACCAGCCCTAGCCTTGGTGCTGAAGATCTGTCTGAAGTCAGAAGGATCTCTGAATAGCCCTCAATTATTACAACATGTCACACCCACAGAATACATATCCTATTTGTGAACACCCCTTTCCTCCCAGTTAGACCAACTTATTTGCAACTGGAGATTGGACTATGAATCACCCGTAATTGCTCTAGGTTGCATGTGAAGGATCAGATACACGCGCAGTCCGCTAAAAATCAGGAGATCCGTGCGCAAGATGGAATAATATTTATCCTTGACAATATTTTATGGCTGAGATGACTGTAACTGTGACATGTAAATAACATTTGGTAACTCTGGCTGGTGCCCAGCACTCCCAGAGTTTACGGGCAGTCCCCCAAGAGACTCTCCCAAACACTTCTGGCTCAGTGACCGGGTGCTGGGTACTGCACAGTAACATCACAGTGTGCAGCGCCCGGCTCCTGGTCACTGAGGAGGAGTTGGCATTTTGGTGTCATCCCCTTGGGGGTGACATCCGGTGTGGTCCGCACAACCCTCTAGTGGTGCCACTGCTCATGATCAAGGTGTTGCTGATGCCCGATACATGAGTTCTGAGAGGGAGACTCTAGAACACATAGTTGGGAAGGAATATGAGCTTGAGAGGTAGAGCTAAAGGGCCTGTCTGCCTGCTACTTGTGAACATTGTTGTTCACAATGATTCCCCTTTTACCCCACAGCTAAAACCCGGGTCGAGTTACCCGGCAATCCAACCCGTATAGCTTGCAGGCTTTAACACTGGAACGACCTGTTTAACCCTGTGGTGTAAATGGGTAACTTGGGGCTTCCGACCCGGGTTCCATTTACAGCATGGGGACTTCCAGGTTTCTTGGTGCTTGGAGATGATGTCATCTCCAAGCACCGGGAGAAGAGATCCATTGCACCCATGTGCAGTGTGAACTGCGCCGACCCAGGAATGACCCGGATCAGTGCCGCAGTGGTGACAGGGTCTAACCCATTATGGTACTGTGGGCCTGATTCAGACCCGCTCGCAAGCGCTATGTACTCGCAAGCGGGTTGATGGCTGGGCAGTGCGCACGCGAGCCCCGGAGCGAGTGAGAAATTCACTCGCCCCGCGGCTCGCTACAAACAGGGCGGATGTCGATGCTGATCGACAGCTCGCCCCGTTTTGTAGGCGGGTCCGGGGGGTGGCTTGCCAAATGGAGGCATTCCCAAAGGAACGCCTGTCATTTGGGGGCGGCCCTACTGACATCACTCGTGATGTCAGTAGTGAGCTTCCTGCTCTATTAGAGCAGGAAGCTCACTGGGGCTTGCGGCAGATGAGACCCTACCACAAGGGTCTTGTTGCAAGCCCGATGGTTGCGATGGTTACGACCATCACCTGGCTGCTTGCAAGAGCTGTGGGTGGTCACCCACAGCTTAGCGAGCGGCCAGAAGGCCAGACAAAAAAAAATGCCCTTCAGACCTGCGAGTGCCTCCGACAGCGAGAGGGTCTGAATCAGGGCCAGTGTTCCAAATCTCGGTTCAGACCCAGGACTTAGGTGGTAAAGTGGTGTGAGAGACACCTGTGAGGTCACAAGAGTAGCTGAGGATGGAAAGCTGAAATAGTGGCCAGTACAAGTAATCCGGGGTGACTGCAACAGTAATGGGTTAGGGAAATTAGAGAACAGTGACAGTCCTGCTGTGCAACTATGTCAGCTCTTGTACTAACTTTATTTTTTTTTAGCAAGAAAGATGGTCTGGCTCCCATTTATTTACAGTATATTGATAACTACACTGCTACTGACAGACTGAACAGTGGATGACTTCATGGGCGTAACTACGATAGCTGCAAGGGGTGCAGCTGCGATGGGGCCCAGAGCTAAGGAGGACCCATATTCTTTGTCAAAGTTACATGTGTTATATACATATTTTACCATTGGGTGGTACCTAGGGGCCCTTACAAACATTTCAAAATACCTAGTTACGCCCCTGGCTGACCTAATAGTGTTCCATAGGTAATTGTCCTAAAGAAATACTCCAGTACACCTATCAAGAAAACAGTGGGTTATAAGAAGTCATCCGGTATTGACAAAAGTAAAAAGTAGATTGTGTTTGGGCCTGTAATAGTTCACTTTAACGCTTAATCACCACTATGTGTTTATGTATAGGACTTTTCATGGATTACAATTCCTCAAATATCAAGGAATTATAAATATATACAGTATATATATATATATATATATATATATATTAGGGGTGAGCGGGTTCGGTTTTACTCGGTTTTTATCGCCACTTTACCGCAATTTCGGCTCGATTTCATTCGCTACCCAAAACACGTGTTCGGCGATAGCCAATAAAAAGATCCCAGTACAACCGAGTAAAACCGAACCCGCTCACCCCTAATATATATATATATATATATATATATATATATATATATATATATATATTAGGGGTGAGCCCCCCGATCCGAGCCCGATCCGAGTCAGGCTCGACTTTTCCCGCCTGACTCGGATCTGAAATCGAGGCAAAACGTCATCATCCCGCCTTCCGGGTCTCGCGGGTTTTGGATTCTATATAAGGTACCTGCGTCGGCGCCATTTTCTCACTCAGCTGTGGACAGTGAAGAGGGAGGGTGGGAGTTAGGGCTGGCTGGGCTGTATAGTGCAGTGTAGAGCAGTGTAGTGTTGTGCTGTGCTGCGCTGTGCTGCTGTTGACCATAGGGGCTGTGTCCACTCCTCCAAAGTCCATAGGGGCTGGCTATGTTGTGCTGTGCTGCTGTTGTCCATAGGGGCTGTGTCCACTCCTCCAAAGTCCATAGGGGCTGGCTGGACTGTGTTGTGCAGTCAGTTGTCCATAGGGGCTGTGTCCACGCCAAAGTCCTGTGCAGTGTCCCAGTCCTAAAGGGGTGCTGTAGTGTTGCCCAGGGGCTGCTCTGTCCATCAGGGGTGCTCCCCCCAAGTGCAAAAAAAAATTTTTTTTTCTATGTTTGTGAATTGTGTGCGCAGTAGCCGCACGTGCATCAAAAAGTAGTGCCAAGCGTGCGCCTGTGTCATAAGTAAAGGGCCGGATGTAACCCCCAAAGTGCACTCCAAACCAAATAAAAAAATATTTTCTGTGTTTGTGAATTGTGTGCACTGTGGCTGCACATGCATCAACAAAGGAGCAGCGCCAAGCGTGTGCCTGTGTCCCATAAGTAAAGGGCCAGCTGGCTTGTCCGTTAAAGGGTGCTGTAACCCCCAAAGGGCACTCCAAACAAAATTAAAAAATATTTTCTGTGTTTGTGAATTGTGTGCACTGTGGCTGCACGTGCTTCAACAAAGGAGCAGTGCCAAGCGTGCGCCTGTGTCCCATATGTCGAAACCGGATAATTGGGTAAGACAGAATCTGTTTGCAATCAGAAAAACCTGCACGACGCCATCTTGTGAATGGCAGCAAGACTCCATTTTAGAAAAGACAGCTTACACAAGCGCCATTTTGTCAAAAATACATAGTACACAATCCACAGTGCAAAGTTGCTAAAAGTAGCACGAACAGCTTTTTAACAATCTTCCCCAAACACATACCGACAGTGTTCAGAATACATAAAATAACTTTCCAACACATTAAAATCACCACAGACTTATATTTGAGCAACAGCAAAGCAGTGGTGTTTTCCCCGCATACATACATTTAAAAGCAATGGTCCCGTAACGCAAAAAGGATAATTATTACTTGGTTTAAACTAGGGGTGTGCACCGGACACTTTTCGTGTTTTGTGTTTTGGTTTTGGATCTGGATCTTTCTTCGTGTTTTGGATCTGGATTGGTTTTGCCAAAACCACCCTTCCGTGTTTTGGGTTCTGGGTTTTGTGTTTTGGATCTGGATTTTTTCTTAAAAAATAAAAAAAAAACGCTAAAATCACATAAATGGGCCTTTTTTTGTTCCTACGCTATTAATAACCCCAATAACATTAATTTCCACTCATTTCCACTCTATTCTGAACACCTCACACCTCACAATATTGTTTTTAGGCCAAAAGGTTGTACCGAGGAAGCTGGATGACTATGCTAAGCGACACAAGGGGGCGGCACAAACACGTGGCCCATCTAGGAGTGGCACTGCAGTGGCAGACAGGAAGCCAATCAGCGTTATGGTGCCCATTTGCATGTAGCACGAACCCGGGAGATCCGTGCTACATGCATCTGTGTGATTGGCACAGAGCAATGACAGGTCCGTGAGACCCGTCTGTGCTGCTGTGGTAAAAAAAAAAAAAAAAAACCTGTGTAAAAAAAGAAAAAAATGGCGTGCACCCCCCCAAAAAAGAGCAACCAGCCCCGGGCATTAGTAACCCAGTGCTGGGTGTGCTTAAATACAGGGGACAAACGACGTAGGGGTCCCCTGTACTTAAGCACAACCAGCACCGGGCTAGTCAGAACCAGCGCTGGTTGCCAAAATACGGGGGACAAACGACGTAGGGGTCCCCTGTATTCTGCGCAACCAGCTCTGGGCTCTGATCCGGTCCTGGTTCTGGAAATATAGGGGACAAAAAATGAGTAGGGTTCCCCTGTATGTTCCAGAACCAGCACTGGACTTTTTCTAGCGGGGGGCTGATGCCACAGCCAGGGGAGCCCTTTCACCGGGCCCCCCAGCCGCAGCATCAACCCTGACCGCTAGTCAGCCCAGGCCGGGGATCCCTGGAGAGCTGGGGACCCCCCCAATAAAGGGGTCACCCTCTCCAGGGCACCCCAGGCCCAGGCTGATAGCCCGGGGCTATCCCCGCCACCCCTGGTGGCGGTGGGTGGCGGGTTGATTGTGTGGTGTGGTGTAAATAAAGAATATCAAACATTGTCTTTACAAGTAGAACTGCAAGTCCCAGCTAGCCTGCCCCGCATGCTGGTACTTGGAGAACCACAAGTACCAGCATGCAGGGCATTAAGGGCCCACTAGTACCTGTAGTTCACCTGTAAAAAAAATGTTTAAAAAAACACAGGACACACACACCGTGACAGTATAAGTTTATTAAACATACATACACACACACACATGTACACATACTCACCTATGTAACCTGTAGCATCGGTCCACTTGTCCGGTAAAGTATCCATAGGGGACCTGTGAAAAAAAACATACTCACCATCTCCTATGCGAGGTTCTGTCCTCTTCGTTCCAAAGTAGGCATCCCCGGACTTGGCAAAAAAAAAAAACGAAAACGCGATCCACGAACTTAGTACCGTTCTATAGAACTTAGTACCGTTCTATAGAACGGTACTTCCCGAATGAGAGCTTAGCGGCGGGGTATCACCATGGAAACCCCGCTGCTAAGCGTTCATTGGCTGAGAGAGGTCATCTCCCGTCTCTCAGCCAATGAACGGCTCCCTCCATTGTAGTCAATGGTGGGAACCGCAGGGTAAACTTTAATAACCTTGCGGCTCCCAGCATTGACTACAATGGAGGGAGCCGTTCATTGGCTGAGAGACGGGAGATGGCCTCTCTCAGCCAATGAACGCTTAGCAGCGGGGTTTCCATGGTGATACCCCGCCGCTAAGCTCTCATTCGGGAAGTACCGTTCTATAGAACGGTACTAAGTTCGTGGATCGCGTTTTCGTTTTTTTTTTTTGCCAAGTCCGGGGATGCCTACTTTGGAACGAAGAGGACAGAACCTCGCATAGGAGATGGTGAGTATGTTTTTTTTCACAGGTCCCCTATGGATACTTTACCGGACAAGTGGACCGATGCTACAGGGTTACATAGGTGAGTATGTGTACATGTGTGTGTGTGTGTGTATGTTTAATAAACTTATACTGTCACGGTGTGTGTGTCCTGTGTTTTTTTTAAACATTTTTTTACAGGTGAACTACAGGTACTAGTGGGCCCTTAATGCCCTGCATGTTGGTACTTGTGGTTCTCCAAGTACCAGCATGCGGGGCAGGCTTGCTGGGACTTGCAGTTCTACTTGTAAAGACAATGTTTGATATTCTTTATTTACACCACACCACACAATCAACCCGCCACCCACCGCCACCAGGGGTGGCGGGGATAGCCCCGGGCTATCAGCCTGGGCCTGGGGTGCCCTGGAGAGGGTGACCCCTTTATTGGGGGGGTCCCCAGCTCTCCAGGGATCCCCGGCCTGGGCTGACTAGCGGTCAGGGCTGATGCTGCGGCTGGGGGGCCCGGTGAAAGGGCTCCCCTGGCTGTGGCATCAGCCCCCCGCTAGAAAAAGTCCAGTGCTGGTTCTGGAACATACAGGGGAACCCTACTCATTTTTTTCCCCTGTATTTCCAGAACCAGGACCGGATCAGAGCCCAGAGCTGGTTGCGCAGAATACGGGGGACCCCTACGTCGTTTGTCCCCCGTATTTTGGCACCCAGCGCTGGTTCTGACTAGCCCGGTGCTGGTTGTGTTTAAGTACAGGGGACCCCTATGTCGTTTGTCCCCTGTATTTAAGCACACCCAGCACTGGGTCACTAATGCCCGGGGCTGGTTGCTCTTTTTTTTGGGGGGGGGCACGCCATTTTTTTCTCTTTTTACACAGGTTTTTTTTTTTTTATTTACCACAGCAGCACAGACGGGTCTCACGGACCCGTTAGTGCTCTGTGTCAATGACACAGATGCAAGTAGCACGGATCTCCTGGTCCGTGCGTGCATCTGTGTCATTGAAATACACAGCAGCACAGACGGGTCTCACTGACCCATCTGTGCTCTGTGTCACTGTCAATCACACAGATGCATGTAGCACGGATCTCACGAGTCCGTGCTACATGCAAATGAGCACCATAATGCTGATTGGCTGAGAGCCGTGACAGACGGCTCTGTCAGCCAATCAGCACTTTGCCCATTAAAGGCAAAGGCATTTTTTTTTAAATGGCCGCTCGAGGCAAAACCTCGAGATCCGACAGCAGATCTCGAGGTTTTGCCTCGGGAGAGGGATCCGGGGCAGACAGGGAGATCCGAGCTTGGGCTCGGATCGCCCCGGATCCCCGAAGTTCGGGTGGGTTCGGTTCTCAGGGAACCGAACCCGCTCATCCCTAGTTTAAACGCAATGTCAGTATATAAAGAAATGAATGTTTTCTGTAACTATGGCTTAGTAAATGACAATTGGACTGTTTTTGGTACCGTACTGATCTACTTTGTTTCCACAGCGTTCCGGTGACATCAATATGAAGATCGCAACATGCATTCTCAACTTATGGACCGTAGAGAGTTAAAACACCAAAATGTACCTTGTAAAATGTTAGCAGCTTAGTTATGCATGCAGGGGGGAATAAGGAGACAACAAGCTTTTGGAGGCTGATCTGTGTCCATTTGAAGTGACCTGTTTAGCATTTGTCACACTGTTGGGATAGGAGTTTCACAGGTGGGGGGAGGAGTATGGCATTCTGAGGACACAAAGGCCGGCACACACACACACACTTGGAGATTTTGGAGGAGAGAGAGGTTTCCTCTCTCACAAGACAACGGAAAATGGATCTCAGTTCCCCTGGGTTATAGCTAAGTATAAATTGTGCAATATTTAGCCTATTTGGGTGTCTGTGGCTATTTTTGGTGTTAGTCTGTTGTTGGCTTGGCATGGTTTGTGGTTTGTGGCTTTCTGGGGATATTCATGGGTCTGTGTTGGCATGCAGTGGATGATGTGTTGTCTGGTCTGTGCTTTTCATCTGCACTGTAGGGTACAGTGGTCTGTTGTCAGCATGCAGGAAAGGGATTGATTGTGGAGTTGTCGTGATATTTGTGGATGATTGATGCTGGTTGATTGAGACCCTCTGGTGTGCTCTGTGTTGGGGCCTTCCCATGTGCTTGAACGGTATCTCTGCTTGGGAGAGATGGGCTTGGTGTGTGTTGTATACTCATGAATGTGATCATAGGGTGGTGTCAGTGTTGTATCGTGGAGGTTGAATTGATGGCAGCTTTGAATGGTCGTGGGTGGTTGCCGTGTGGTGTTGTGTGGGTCAGATGGGTATGTTGTCTGCGGTTTGTTGGAGATGGCTTGCCTCCATGTGGGGTGAACAAGGGAAATTGTGATTCTGCCCAGTTGTGGTGTTGTGTGGGTCAGATAGGTATATTGTCTTTGTTGTGGTTGTGGTCATTGATGGATGTATGATTTGCGGAGTTGCAGCTTGGTGTGAGTTTTCAGGGTGAAGTTTGCCTAGGGATCATGAGGCTTGCAAACAAAGGAAAAACATGTGCTTCGGCCCTTCCCCCTCCCCACGGTCTAGTGACTACTGGATGAGGTCTGTTGTAGGATGGTATTGTTGTATATTGGAATCAGTTTGTGTTGTACATGTTGGAATATTAAATGGTACAGTGTTTGCCTGATGTGTTGGCATATGATATCCAGCTTGCATATTTAATTAACTATGGCATTATGGGAGATTTCAATGAGGTAGTTTCATAATGGAGTTTGTTTGTAGACCATGCGGTTTGGACAATAGGGCAGGAAGCATTCCCAACCCCCTTCCCCCTCACACACAAACACACACACACACACACACACCATCACCAGCCATCTTGAACATGTGCTCTCAGCAGACATTGATATCTCTCTCATTGTATTTTGATGTCTCTCTCTCTCTCTCTCTCTCTCTCTCTCTCTCTCATATTGCTCATTGTATTTTGATCTTTAATAACCATTCATGTATATTAACTGTACCTTATGACCTAATGTTTGCACAATTTATTTGCGCTCATTATTAGATCATAGTATTGTAACATCTGTACTTTTACCTGAATAATAATCTTTAGCGCTTTGGACCGCTATTCAACTGTCTCAGTATTTCATTAATGGTATAATCAAAATAGCGACATCTTGTGGTTTTAGAAGGTACAGGCAGGTTTTGTCTTAGAGGTTCTAGGCAGGTGAATCTTAGAGGTTTATAGGCAGGAATGTATTAAAAGGTTTATTGACAAATTTAACAGTGGGGGCTCATCGGTTTATCACACTATCTGATACACGATAACACTCGGTCAGTCCTCTCTCAGCAAAAGGGTGGAGGCGCTTTTTGAGAGACGCATTAGTCTCTCATTACCACAGTGTTGCTGAGAGCGTACTGCCGGTTATTGTGTAGAGGAAGCGCTGATCAGAATCCAGGGACAAGAGAGGAAAAAAAAATGTTTTTTTTTCTCTGTTGATAGAACCTTACGTTTAGAGGGGTGCCGCAGTATTGAGTATGTGGCTGAGATGCATTTTTGCGTACGCAGTTAAAAAGTCATTATACGCTTGTGTGGTAGTCGCATAATTGTGTATGCGGCCAGTCGCACAATAGCGTATACGCACTTCCGGTTCTGCTGCCACATGTTTGAACAAAGCCATTGAGGTTTACATTTTTTTCTATCTACCAATATCTGGGTTAAATGTTTATTTTCTGCGCAGAGAAAAAGTGTGTAACAGTGAGTATATGTTGTATATTGTTAAGGGTATCGTATGATCCTTAAGGGCTAGGTGCAAGGGTTAGCCTAGCCGCTCGGTAAGCAGCTTTACCGTTCTAAACACAGTAGTAGGTGTACATGTTGTCTTTGTTGTATAGAGGTGCGTGAGAGTGGCCGACATATAAACACTCATAGGTCTGGAAGTTACCTTACTAAAGCTTATCCGGGTGTGGAAGTTGCCTTTTTCAAATCTTATCCAGGTGTGGAAGTTGCCTTACTAAATCTTATCCGGGTGTGGAAGTTGCCTTTTTCAAATCTTATCCAGGTGTGTGGACGCCGCCGACTTAAATCGTTCACAGGTAAGTGAAAGTATCTTGATTGTCTTTCACCGGTTTAAATTTTTATTGAAAAGCGTAGGAGTTGTCTCAGAATGGGAGCCACGCAAACAGTAGAAATGTTAGGCAATGATGTGCTGCTAATGGAAGCGCCGATCAGATCGGCCCGTCGTATCATGCATACTAAGTACGGTACTTATGCAATAAGGTATTGTGATATATGGTTTAATATGACGAGAATGAGTGTTAGACCGTTTCCCAGAATTGGTGGTTTTGATAAAAATGTGTTAGACAATGTCCAGGATCACATCAGTATGGTGCGATCCCGAGAGAAAAAGATTAAGTATTTTGTTTAAAACTATGGCAGCATGAAGGGGATGCGTGGCTTAACAATGTGCAAATGACACAAACTAGCGTCATGAGCACATTACCAGAGAATAAACCCGCAGCGTTGAATTGCAATGCGTGCGAGCTGCGAAATAGCGTGCACATGCGGCACGGTAGCATTGTGGAAGGTAGTACAGATGGATCACGCGCACCACCACCGTCATATGCAGATGGGGGTGTAGGTACAGTCAATGTGAAAACCCATAAAAATGTAACTAACCACTTATACCCTCTCTTAAGCTAAAAAAAAGAGAGATCCAGAGTGAGGTAGCTTAACTATTGTTTATTTTCTCCCTCCCATACCCCCACTACCAGTGCCCTCTTGCTTCCATATAAGGGAGAGGTACACTGCACATAGACACGAAAGCCTCAGGGTCCCAGGGACTAACCCAGTATTGTTTGTCAAAGCTTTATAGAACTGTTTAAAATCTTTTCAGTCCGTATGTTTAAATGATATTAAACTGTCGTGCTTTATCTTTCACATACAGGACGCAAGGCTGCCAAAGACATACGACAGCCATACCCGGCTAAGGTTAAATACTTGAAGTACTGCCCTACCCAGGGGACAAGGAAACAATAGAACCGTAGACATTTATAACAGAATTTTTTTATTGCAGGAATTTTTGTATCAATACAGTATCCTTAGAATTAGTGATGGAAGGGATACTCATTTCACAAGTAATATCTTTTACAACATGTGTAAGGTGATAGGTACTAGTATCAAGATCATCCCAGACCACCTGTCTGTCTCCCGTTGAGATACTGTTTGCCAGGTAGCCTCATGTGAAAATATTATGAGGTTACTGTGCAGGTTCTCATGACAATGTGTAAGAACAACAGGAATTGAAGTGTTATTTACTAACATGCCTGAAGCAAACTGTAATGATGTTAAACCTGGAGAAAAATTCTTTTGATCTAATAATTTCTTGTGTTCAGATTGCCTGATTGATCGGGGGATAGAACCATATCCGACGTGTTAACAAAATTCTACATCCTCAAAGGGTGGCCGACTAAGATACCAGAGTCCATTCCACCAAATACAGGGAGGATTAATCTACCGCGGGAGATACAAGGCGGAGACGAGGCCGATAGCACGGACCTGTCGATCACGAGCTTGTGCCGGGAAGATTAAAAGGTGACTGTGAGCTATCTGAGCTAAAGAAATTGCAGATCAGTGTTGCAGCAATGGACCAGTCCGCTGTGTTCATTTTTGTATTCTTTTTGAGAGTTTTCACCATCCTGAGTTGCTCGGGGATTCCTGCTTTCGGTGATGGGGGACTGATACAGACAATGGGAGCTGATGTAGGCATTGATGCAGTGGAGTCGAAAGGAGGAGAGATATGCCAATCAGGGGAGTGTCTGACTAATCATAGTACAGTAATAATTAATTGTATTATAACCCTGATTAAGAACATACCCTATGCTAAGGTAACCTGAATTTGAGTGGTCATGCATAAATATAATGTTGATGTTGTTTTAAATCATCTTAGGTAATGCAGTCCCAACCCCTTCCAAGGCTCCCCTTATAGGATAGGTGCATCCCCACATCTTTCCCATGATCCCTTAAGGATCCGCGGTGTGCGTATAAGGGCAGTTTTATGTCCCTCCCGGAGACGCATTATCTGAATGGTTCAAATGACCACACTGTGTCATACCATAATAACATTGAACGGTATATTCTCATGCATGGCTAAACAGATTCAGAATAGGTTGTGATAGCGCATGATTGGCTATCAAAGGGTGGACTGTCGAAACCGGATAATTGGGTAAGACAGAATCTGTTTGCAATCAGAAAAACCTGCACGACGCCATCTTTTGAATGGCAGCAAGACTCCATTTTAGAAAAGAAAGCTTACACAAGCGCCATTTTGTCAAAAATACATAGTACACAATCCACAGTGCAAAGTTGCTAAAAGTAGCACGAACAGCTTTTTAACAATCTTCCCCAAACACATACCGACAGTGTTCAGAATACATAAAATAACTTTCCAACACATTAAAATCACCACAGACTTATATTTGAGCAACAGCAAAGCAGTGGTGTTTTCCCCGCATACATACATTTAAAAGCAATGGTCCCGTAACGCAAAAAGGATAATTATCACTTGGTTTAAACGCAATGTCAGTATATAAAGAAATGAATGTTTTCTCTAACTAAGGCTTAGTAAATGACAATTGGACTGTTTTTGGTACCGTACTGATCTACTTTGTTTCCACAGTGTTCCGGTGACATCAATATGAAGATCGCAACATGCATTCTCAACTTATGGACCGTAGAGAGTTAAAACACCAAAATGTACCTTGTAAAATGTTAGCAGCTTAGTTATGCATGCAGAGGGGAATAAGGAGACAACAAGCTTTTGGAGGCTGATCTGTGTCCATTTGAAGTGACCTGTTTAGCATTTGTATCACACTGTTGGGATAGGAGTTTCACAGGTGGGGGGAGGAGTATGGCATTCTGAGGACACAAAGGCCGGCACACACACACACACTTGGAGATTTTGGAGGAGAGAGAGGTGTCCTCTCTCACAAGACAACGGAAAATGGATCTCAGTTCCCCTGGGTTATAGCTAAGTATAAATTGTGCAATATTTAGCCTATTTGGGTGTCTGTGGCTATTTTTGGTGTTAGTCTGTTGTTGGCTTGGCATGGTTTGTGGTTTGTGGCTTTCTGGGGATATTCATGGGTCTGTGTTGGCATGCAGTGGATGATGTGTTGTCTGGTCTGTGCTTTTCATCTGCACTGTAGGGTACAGTGGTCTGTTGTCAGCATGCAGGAAAGGGATTGATTGTGGAGTTGTCGTGATATTTGTGGATGATTGATGCTGGTTGATTGAGACCCTCTGGTGTGCTCTGTGTTGGGGCCTTCCCATGTGCTTGAACGGTATCTCTGCTTGGGAGAGATGGGCTTGGTGTGTGTTGTATACTCATGAATGTGATCATAGGGTGGTGTCAGTATTGTATCGTGGAGGTTGAATTGATGGCAGCTTTGAATGGTCGTGGGTGGTTGCCGTGTGGGTCAGATGGGTATGTTGTCTGCGGTTTGTTGGAGATGGCTTGCCTCCATGTGGGGTGAACAAGAGAAATTGTGATTCTGCCCAGTTGTGGTGTTGTGTGGGTCAGATAGGTATATTGTCTTTGTTGTGGTTGTGGTCATTGATGGATGTATGATTTGCGGAGTTGCAGCTTGGTGTGAGTTTTCAGGGTGAAGTTTGCCTAGGGATCATGAGGCTTGCAAACAAAGGAAAAACATGTGCTTCGGCCCTTCCCCCTCCCCACGGTCTAGTGACTACTGGATGAGGTCTGTTGTAGGATGGTATTGTTGTATATTGGAATCAGCTTGTGTTGTACATGTTGGAATATTAAATGGTACAGTGTTTGCCTGATGTGTTGGCATATGATATCCAGCTTGCATATTTAATTAACTATGGCATTATGGGAGATTTCAATGAGGTAGTTTCATAATGGAGTTTGTTTGTAGACCATGAGGTTTGGACAATAGGGCAGGAAGCATTCCCAACCCCCTTCCCCCTCACACACAAACACACACACACATACCATCACCAGCCATCTTGAACATGTGCTCTCAGCAGACATTGATATCTCTCTCATTGTATTTTGATGTCTCTCTCTCTCTCTCTCTCTCTCTCTCTCTCTCTCATATTGCTCATTGTATTTTGATCTTTAATAACCGTTCATGTATATTAACTGTACCTTATGACCTAATGTTTGTACAATTTATTTGCGCTCATTATTAGATCATAGCGTTGTAACATCTGTACTTTTACCTGAATAATAATCTTTAGCGCTTTGGACCGCTATTCAACTGTCTCAGTATTTCATTAATGGTATAATCAAAATAGCAACATCTTTTGGTTTTAGAAGGTACAGGCAGGTTTTGTCTTAGAGGTTCTAGGCAGGTGAATCTTAGAGGTTTATAGGCAGGAATGTATTAAAAGGTTTATTGACAAATTTAACACATAAGTAAAGGGCCGGCTGGCTCATTTCTTAAAGGGTGGTGTAACCCACAAAGTGCACTAGTCTCCAACAAAAATAAAAAAATATTTTCTGTGTTTGTGTGCGCCTTAGCCGCACGTATATATCAATATAACATAAATGGAGGACCAAACTTTCTCCGATAAAAATAAAATAGGGAAAGATCAAGAACCACTTCCTCCTAGTGCTGAAGCTGCTGCCACTAGTCATGACATAGACGATAACATGCCATCAACATCGTCTGCCAAGGCCGATGCCCAATGTCATCGTAGAGGGCACATACAATCCCAAATGACAAAGTTCAGGAAAATGACCTTAAAAAAAACATTTAAATCATCTGAGGAGAAACGTAAACTTGCCAATATGCCATTTACGACACGGAGTGGCAAGGAACGGCTAAGGTCTATCCCTATGTTCATGACTAGTGGTTCAGCTTCACATGACGATGGAAGCCCTCATCCCGCTAAAAAAATCAAACGAGTTAAGTTGGCAAAAGCACAGCGAAGAACTGTGCATTCTAAGAAGATATCACAAATCCCCAAGGAGAGTCCAAGTGTGGTGGCGGTTGCGATGCCTGACCTTCCCAGCACTGGACGGGAAGAGGTGGCTCTTTCCACCATTTGCACTCCCTCTGCAAGTGCTGAAAGGAGCACCCACAGTCCACTTGCTGATATGCAAATTGAAGATGTCACTGTTGAAGTACAACAGGATGAGGATACTGGTGTAGCTGGCGCTGAGGAGGAAGTTGGCGAGGAGGATTCAGATGGTGATGTGGTTTGTTTAAATCAGGCTCCGGGGGAGACAGTTGTTGTCCGTGGGATGAGAAAGCCCATCACGGTCATGCCTGGGCAAAAGACCAAACATTCCACCTCTTTGGTCTGGCAATATTTCTATCCAAATCCAGACAACAACTGTCTTGCCATATGTACCATATGTAAAGGTGAAATAAGTAGGGGTAGGGACATTAACCACCTAGGAACATCCTACCTTATACATCACCTGCAGCACGTTCATAAAAAGTTACTGTCAAGTTCAGAAACTTTGGCTAAGACAGTAAGCAGTCCAGGGACACCTAAATCCCTTTTTCCTGTTGTATCCAAGCGCCTGCAAACCACACCGTCAACTCCCTCCTCGTCAATTTCCTCCTTAGCCAGGATCGGAAGTAGTCCTGCAGGCCATGTCACTGGCATGACTGACTCTGCTATCAGGGATTCCTTCGGAGGATCCTGCATTGCTACGCCTACTGCTGCTGCTGTTGCTGCTGCTGGGAGTCGTTCATCATCCCAGAGAGGAAGTAGGAACACCACTACTTTTACTAAACAATTGACCCTCCAACAGTCCTTAGCGAGGAGGATGAAGTATGACAAAAGTCATTCTGAAGCAAAACGTATAACTGAGGCCTTGACTGCTATGTTGGTGTTAGACGTGCGTCCGGTATCCGCCATTAGTGCAGTGAGATTTAGACAATTGATGGAGGTAGTGTGTCCCTGGTTCCAAATCCCGTCTAGATTCCACTTCACTAGGCAGGCGATACCGAGACTATACAGAAACGTCAGAAAAAGTGTCCTCAGTGTCCAGAAAAATGCGGTTGTACCCAATGTCCACTTAACCACGGACATGTGGACAAGTGGAACAGGGCAGACTAAGGACTATATGACTGTGACAGCCCACTGGGTAGATGTATCACCTTACACAGAAACAACAGCAGCGTCACCAGTAGCAGCATCTCAGAAACACCACTTTGTTCCAAGGCAGGCTACACTGTGTATCACCGGTTTCAGTAAGAGGCACACCGCCGACAACCTCTTAGAGAAACTGAGGGAAATCATCGCACAGTGGCCTACCCCACTTAGACTCTCCTTGGGATTTGTGATATCTGACAATGCCAACAATATTGTGCGGTCATTACATCTGGGCAAATTCCAGCACGTCCCATGTTTTGCTCACACAATAAACTTGGTGGTGCAGAATTTTCTGAAAATCGACAGGGGTGTGCAGGAGACGCTTTGGGTGGCCCGAAAAATTTCTGCCCACTTTCGCCATTCAGCGACTGCATGCCGAAGACTGGAGCACCAGCAAACACTCTTAAACCTGCCCCGCCATCACCTGAAGCAAGAGGTTGTGACGCGGTGGAACTCAACCCTCTATATGCTTCAGAGGATGGAGGAGCAGCAAAAGGCCATTCAAGCCTATACATCCACCTATGACATAGGCAAAGGAGGGGGTATGCACCTGACTCAAGCGCAGTGGAGAATGATTTCCGTGTTGTGCAAGGTTCTCCAGCCCTTCGAACTTGCCACACGTGAAGTCAGTTCAGACACTGCCAGCTTGAGTCAGGTCATTCCCCTTTTCAGGCTTTTGCAGAAGCAGCTGGAGAAAGTGAAGGAGGAGCTAAGATGGAGCGATTCTGCTCGGCATGTGGGACTTGTGGATGAAGCCCTTCATTCGCTTTGCCAGGATTCCAGGGTGGTCAATCTGTTGAAATTAGACCACTACATTTTGGTCACCGTGCTCGATCCTAGGTTTAAAGCCCATGTGGTGTCTCTCTTTCTGGCCGACACAAGCCTGCAGAGGTGCAAAGACTTGCTGGTGAAAACACTGTCAGCTGAAGCGGAGCGTGACACGTCAACAGCTCCTTCTTCATTTTCTCCATCAACTGGGGCTGCCAGGAAAAAACTTAGGTATCCTAAGCAACCTGCTGGCGGTGATGCAGGGCAGGTAGGACCAAGTTTGGACATCTGGTCCGGACTGAAGGACCTGGAAACAATTTCTAACATGTCTACTGTCACTGCATATGATACTGTCACCATTGGTGGAGGATTACATCGGTGACAGCATCCAAGTAGGCATGTCAGACAGTCCGTACCTATACTGGCAGGAAAAAGAGGCAATTTGGAGGCCCCTGTACAAACTGGGTGTATTTTACCTGAGTTGCCCCCCCTCCAGTGTGTACTCCGAAAGAGTGTTTAGTGCAGCCGGGAACCTTGTCAGTGAAAGGCGTAGGAGGTTGCTTCCACAAAATGTGGAGAAGATGATGTTCATAAAAATGAATTTTCAACTCTCCCAGGGAGACCAGCCTCCAGAACGTACAGAGGGACCTGTGGTGGTGGATTCCAGCGGGGACGAGTTAATACTCTGTGAGGATGAGGATGCACACAACACTGAAGAGGGTGAGGAATCGGTGGATGAGGAGGATGAGGACAACATCTTGCCTCCATAGAGCCAGTTTGTGCAGGGACAGATTAATTGCCAGCTTGTTTTGTGGGGGCCCAAACGAACCCATCATTTCAGCCACAGTCGTGTGGCAGACCCTGGCGCTGAAATGATTGGTTTGTTAAAGTGTGCATGTCCTGTTTATACAACATAAGGGTGGGTGGGAGGGCCCAAGGAGAATTCCATCTTGCACCTCTTTTTTTTCTTTGCATTATGTAATTTTTGGGGCCTAGTTTTTCAAACTGCCATCCTGTCTGCCACTGCAGTGTCACTCCTAGATGGGCCACGTGTTTGTGCCGCCCATCTCTTAGCATAGTCATCCAGCTACCTCGGTGCAACCTTTTGGACATAAAAACAATATTGTGAGGTGTGAGGTGTTCAGAATAGACTGGAAATGAGTGGAAATGAAGGTTATAGAGGTGATTTTAGCTGTTTTTATGCTTTTTAAAAAAAAAATACAGATCCAAAACACAAAACCCAGAACCCACAACACGGAAGGGTGGTTTTGGCAAAACCAATCCAGATACAAAACACGAAGAAAGATCCAGATCCAAAACACAAAACACGAAAAGTGGCCGGTGCACACCCTTAATATATATATATATATTTATATGTATATATATATATATATATATATATATATATATACACATTGAAAAATTATAGTCTTGTGTATCTTCATGTACGATTATAACATTTCCCTTAGCAAGGGTTTGGTACTGCTGTACTTTGCCTTGTAAAAATGCTTTTGGGATTCCAATCAAAACCAGCTCTGCTTATAACATATGAAAACCAATTTAGGGCCATACTCAATTGCCGGCGAAAAGTCGTTCTCAGCAAAAAGTTTTTGCCTGTCGGAATCTTTCCACCTTATTCAATTGCAAAGTTTTTTCACCGGTACGAAAAGTCTGCGCCTTGTAACCAGCGTAAAAGATTTGCATGTGAATGGAGGCGGAAAAAAGTGCAGAATTTGGGGTTTGTGGTGCAAAGTTGCGGGAACACACCTGCAGCCTTGGGACAGTCCCCCAAAGGTAAACTGCATCAAAAAAAGTAAAAAAAAACAAACTTTAGAACACCCCAAAACAGTACTTTCATTTCGGGGGTGAAAAAAAAAACAAGTAGGGGGACAAACAAAAAAAGTAGCGAAATAGACTCCAGGGGGTCCCCCAAGTATGCCCAACCTTTTTTTTGGATTGCAGGTGTATGCTGAATGTGCGTTTTTTACGTAAAATATACTTTAGCGATTTTAAACCATGCTTGCACCCATTTTCATGTACCCCAAATTTGCTGGGACTACTTTTTTTTCCAAAAATATCCTGCTAAATGCCATTCTTCACCACTTGTGTAAAGAGGCTAAATAGCACCAATTGAGAGGATTAAAGCACCCCAAATACCTTCAGCCAGGCTATTCGGGGGTATCAATTGTGATCCCCCATGTCAGTGCTTCTTTAGGGGGGTGTCAGGCTGATTTCCCCAAATCTGACAGTACTTTTCGCCAATCTCAGTTTCGTCGGGAGGCGCTCTCGCGTCCTTTGCAATTGAATAGGGCGAATCACGGGAACGAGCGCGATACTTTTCCGGAGGCAAAACTGGTGATGATGGCAACATCTCCGGCATGCGATAAGTCCGGGACTTTTCGCCGCCAATTGAATATGGCCCAAAGTCTTCTTTCAACCCTAGTATTCTGCCCTGATTTTCTATTATGTTTTGACAGTTGAGCTGCCATGAGCGAACTTTCTCGCTAAGGCATAATCCAATTCATCTTACCAAACTGAGCAATCAGCTGTGATTACAGTCTTGAGCAACCAACCATGTCTGTTCTATTCAATCAGCAAATATTCACAACAATTTGCAATTTATAATCAAGATGTATTTGTTCAAATATTATTTTTTGGATGATTTATCATCACAACAAACAAGGAAGGTGGTCCAAAAGCATTGGAATATAATATCGACAGATAAAGCCTTTAACAAGGTCAACAAAAAAACCCAGATGATGGCGTATCGTAGGGGGTCTACACTACGACAACTGCTACTATGACCAACAAAACAACCTGACATACAACCTACACATTGGCTTTCTAGTCACAAGTTGGGATGCTTTGAGTGCACAGATTGCAGTACATGCAGGTTGATGATTGCTGGCACAAGTTTTCCACACCCGCACAGCGGTAAGAAAATATTGATTAGACATAAGTTGCTGTGTATGATGGACCATGTGGTCTATATTTTGACATGCCCTTGCAGACTGTATTACATCGGGATGAGCACTAGAGGGGTCAAAGAGAGGATGGCGAACCATTGGTCCTCTATACAACTGGCGTTACATTAGCATACCTCTGATAAACCTGTAGCGAAACATTTCGCCAAACTGAGCCATCCACTCTCAACATTGAGTATGTTGATCGACTTTGTTCCCTAGCCTACAAAGGAATTACTATTAAAGAAAAGCAAGGCACGCTGGATTTCCTATTTAGACACAGTGGCCCCATGTGGACTGAACGAATACCATCCATATAATATTTTTTTGCGGTGAAATTAAGTTAATTAATTGTTTTGCAGCGTTGGCAGACAATCTTTATATGAGTATTTTGATGTTTATGTGTACGATGCAATCTGCCTAGACAGATTTTGCATAATGTACGAACAAAGTAGTCTGATGGGTTGAACATGTGCTCTTATGTGCATGGGTGCAACTTATGTACATAAGTGTAATATTGGTATTTTTTGTCTTTGCAGTGCTTAGTTGTATTTATTTTCGTTTTGTATTCCTTATTTGTATTGTTTTTTTGTATATTTAAATTTATTTAATTTTATTTATTTTTTTCTGGTGTGGCACTATTTAATAAGAATTGTTTGTATTTCCATTATTGTTCCAACAAGGCCAGCTTGATATATCCCCCTATGGTTGATTAGTTTTGAGTCTCCATGTGGATCTTCCACAACTGAATATTCACTAGCTTATTGTATGGGTATCCCATAGTAACACTTGGTCTATTTGTTTACACACGAGGGTCAAATACATTTACCCTATACTAGAGTTTATGTCCCAGCTGATGGAACGCATGCTGTGATTACTGCAACTGATTACGCACTGTTTGCAGCCATGCGGAATTCCGCACGGGATTCATGCGTTCCAACGTGTGGAACGCACTGCATTTCCGGTCCGGCTGAGTTAGCTGATATATATTTTTGATACATTGGTGTGCAGGATACACTATCCTGGTACAGGTAATAATATTGGTTTTATTCCCTTTGGCTATGTATTGTTACTCACAGTGGCTATCATGTGCTATCGCTTGCTAGGCTGCTTCTGGTTCTTGTAATTAGGTATCCCAAGAGCGATGTGCTTACAATTAGTGAGGATATTTAAGCTGCTCTGGGGGAGTGTAGGATATGATGCTTTGGTGATAGCTTTGCTGTCTTTGTCTATTGGGTCTTGATAAAGTCGACATACTATGATCGTAAACTGAATTAAAAGAAAATATTTTTTCATTATCTGCGCTGTGTCCTTGTACTGGATTATATATATATATATATATATATATGCGTGTATATATATATATATATTAGGGGTGTGCACCGGCCACTTTTCGTGTTTTGTGTTTTGGTTTTGGATCTGGATCTTTCTTCGTGTTTTGGATCTGGATTGGTTTTGCCAAAACCACCCTTCCGTGTTTTGGGTTCTGGGTTTTGTGTTTTGGATCTGTATTTTTTTGAAAAAAAGCATAAAAACAGCTAAAATCACAGAATTTGTAGGTTTTTCTGCTCCTATGCTATTATTAACCTCAATAACCTTAATTTCCACTAATTTCCAGTCTATTCTGAATACCTCACACCTCACAATAGTGTTTTTATGTCCAAAAGGTTGCACCGAGGTAGCTGGATGACTATGCTAAGCGACACGAGTGGGCGGCACAAACACGTGACCCATCTAGGCGTGAAACTGCAGTGGCAGACAGGATGGCATTGAAAAACTAGGCCCCAGACTGTACATAATGCAAAGAAAAAAAAGAGGTGCAAGATGGAATTGTCCTTGGGCCCTCCCACCCACCCTTATGTTGTATAAACAGGACATGCACACTTTAACAAACCAATCATTTCAGCGCCAGGGTCTGCCACACAACTGTGGCTGAAATGATTGGTTCGTTTGGGCCCCCACAAAACAAGCTGGCAATTAATCTGTCCCTGCACAAACTGGCTCTACGGAGGCAAGAAGTCGTCCTCATCCTCCTCATCCACAGATTCCTCACCCTCTTCAGTGTTATGTACATCCTCATCCTCACAGAGTATTAATTCGTCCCTGCTGGAACCACAGGTCCCTCTGTACGTTCTGGGGGCTGGTCTCCCTGGAAGAGTTGATCATTCATTTTATGAACATCATCTTCTCCACATTTTGTGGAAGCAACCTCCTACGCCTTTCGCTAACAAGGTTCCCGGCTGCACTAAACACTCTTTCGGAGTACACACTGGAGGGGGGGCAACTCAGGTAAAATAGAGCCAGTTTGTACAGGGACCTCCAAATTGCTTCTTTTTCCTGCCAGTACAGGTACGGACTGTCTGACATGCCTACTTGGATGCTGTCACCGATGTAATCCTTTAACAGACAGACGCACGCTTGTCGCTGCTGCTTTGAGGATTCAAGTGCGGCTACAGCCCACACAATTCACAAAGACAGAAAAAAAAAAAGAATATTTTTATTGTTTGTGGAGCACACTTTGAGGGTTACACCACCCTCTAACAGACAGACGCACGCTTGTCGCTGCTGCTTTGAGGATGCAAGTGCGGCTACAGCCCACACAATTCACAAAGACAGAAAAAAGAAGAAGAATATTTTTATTCTTTGTGTAGCACACTTTGAGGGTGTCACCACCCTTTAACAGACAGACGCACGCTTGTCGCTGCTGCTTTAAGGATGCAGGTGCGGCTACAGCCCACACATTTCACAAAGATCGAAAAAAAAAGAACAATATTTTAATTGTTTGTGTAGCACACTTTGAGGGTGTCACCACCCTTTAACAGACAGACGCACGCTTGTCGCTGCTGCTTTAAGGATGCAGGTGCGGCTACAGCCCACACAATTCACAAAGACAGAAAAAAGAAGAATATTTTTATTGTTTGTGTAGCACACTTTGAGGGTGTCACCACCCTTTAACAGACAGACGCACGCTTGTCGCTGCTGCTTTGAGGATGCAAGTGCGGCTACATCGCACACAAGTCACAAACACATAAAAAAAATAGTTTTTTATTTTTTGGAGCACTTTGAGAGTTACACCACCCTTTAACAGACAGACGCACGCTTGTCGCTGCTGCTTTAAGGATGCAGGTGCGGCTACAGCCCACACATTTCACAAAGACCGAAAAAAAAGAACAATATTTTAATTGTTTGTGTAGAACACTTTGAGGGTGTCACCACCCTTTTACAGACAGACGCACGCTTGTCGCTGCTGCATTAAGGATGCAGGTGCGGCTACAGCCCACACAATTCACATAGACAGATAAAAGAAGAAGAATATTTTTATTGTTTGTGTAGCACACTTTGAGGGTGTCACCACCCTTTAACAGACAGACGCACGCTTGTCGCTGCTGCTTTAAGAATGCAGGTGCGGCTACAGCCCACACATTTCACAAAGACCAAAAAAAAAAGAACAATATTTTAATTGTTTGTGTAGCACACTGTGAGGGTGTCACCACCCTTTAACAGACAGACGCACACTTGTCGCTGCTGCTTTAAGGATGCAGGTGCGGCTACAGCCCACACAATTCACATAGATAAAAGAAGAAGAATATTTTTATTGTTTGTGTAGCACACTTTGAGGGTGTCACCACCCTTTAACAGACAGATGCACGCTTGTCGCTGCTGCTTTAAGGATGCAGGTGCGGCTACAGCCCACACATTTCACAAAGACCGAAAAAAAAGAACAATATTTTAATTGTTTGTGTAGCACACTTTGAGGGTGTCACCACCCTTTAACAGACAGACGCACGCTTGTCGCAGCTGCTTTAAGGATGCAGGTGCGGCTACAGCCCACACAATTCACAAAGACAGAAAAAAGAACAATATTTTAATTGTTTGTGTAGCACACTTTGAGGGTGTCACCACCCTTTAACAGACAGACGCACGCTTGTCGCTGCTGCTTTAAGGATGCAGGTGCGGCTACAGCCCACACAATTCACAAAGACAGAAAAAAGAAGAATATTTTTATTGTTTGTGTAGCACACTTTGAGGGTGTCACCACCCTTTAACAGACAGACGCACGCTTGTCGCTGCTGCTTTGAGGATGCAAGTGCGGCTACATCGCACACAAGTCACAAACACATTAAAAAAATAGTTTTTTATTTTTTGGAGCACTTCGTGAGTTACACCACCCTTTAACAGACAGACGCACGCTTGTCGCTGCTGCTTTAAGGATGCAGGTGCGGCTACAGCCCACACAATTCACAAAGACAGAAAAAAGAAGAAGAATATTTTTATTGTTTGTGGAGCACACTTTGAGGGTGTCACCACCCTTTAACAGACAGACGCACGCTTGTCGCTGCTGCTTTGAGGATGCAAGTGTGGTTACATCGCACACAAGTCACAAACACATAAAAAAATAGCTTTTTATTTTTTGGAGCACTTTGAGAGTTACACCACCCTTTAACAGACAGACGCACGCTTGTCGCTGCTGCTTTAAGGATGCAGGTGCGGCTACAGCCCACACATTTCACAAAGACCGGAAAAAAAAGAACAATATTTTAATTGTTTGTGTAGCACACTTTGAGGGTGTCACCACCCTTTAACAGACAGACGCACGCTTGTCGCTGCTGCTTTGAGGATGCAGGTGGAATCTAGACGGGATTTGGAACCGAGGACACACTACCTCCATCAATTGTCTAAATCCCACTGCACTAATGTCGGATACCAGACGCACGTCTAACACCAACATAGCAGTCAAGGCCTCAGTTATACGTTTTGCTTCAGGATGACTGCTGTCGTACTTCATCCTCATCGCTAGGGTCTGTTGGAGGGTCAATTGTTTAGTAAAAGTAGTGATGTTCCTACTTCCTCTCTGGGATGATGAACAACTCCCAGCAGCAGCAACAGCACTAGTAGGAAGTGGTTCTTGATCTTTCCCTATTTTATTTTTATCAGAGAAAGTTTGGTCCTCCATTTATGTTATATTGATATATATACGTGCGGCTAAAGCGCACACAAACACAGAAAATATTTTTTTATTTTAGCTGGAGAGTAGTGCACTTTGTGGGTTACACCACCCTTTAAGAAATGAGCCAGCCGGCTCTTTACTTATGGGACACAGGCGCACGCTTGGCGCTGCTCCTTTGTTGATGCACGTGCAGCCACAGTGCACACAAGTCACAAACACAGAAAATATATATTTTTTTGGTTTGGAGTGTACTTTGGGGGTTACAGAACCCTTTAACGGTCAAGCCAGCCGGCCTTTTACTTATGACACAGGCGCACGCTTGGCACTACTTTGTTGATGCACGTGCGGCTACTGCGCACACAATTCACAAACACAGAAAATATTTTTTTTTTTGGTTTGGACTGGAGTGTACTTTCAGGCGTTACAGCACCCTTTAACGGTCAAGCCAGCCAGCCCTTTACTTATGACACAGGCGCACACTTGGCACTACTTTGTTGATGCACGTGCGGCTACTGCGCACACAATTCACAAACACAGAAAATAATTTTTTTTCGGTTTGGACTGGAGTGTACTTTGGGGGTTACAGCACCCTTTAACGGTCAAGCCAGCCGGCCCTTTACTTATGACACAGGCGCATGCTTGGCACTACTTTGTTGATGCACGTGCGGCTACTGCGCACACAATTCACAAACACAGAAAATAATTTTTTTTTTGGTTTGGACTGGAGTGTACTTTCGGGGGTTACAGCACCCTTTAACGGTCAAGCCAGCCGGCCCTTTACTTATGACACAGGCGCACGCTTGGCACTACTTTGTTGATGCACGTGCGGCTACTGCGCACACAATTCACAAACACAGAAATTAAATTTTTTTTTGGTTTGGACTGGAGTGTACTTTGGGGGTTACAGCACCCTTTAACGGTCAAGCCAGCTGGCCCTTTACTTATGACACAGGCGCACGCTTGGCACTACTTTGTTGATGCACATGCGGCTACTGCGCACACAATTCACAAACACAGAAAATAATTTTTTTTTTGGTTTGGACTGGAGTGTACTTTGGGGGTTACAGCACCCTTTAACGGTCAAGCCAGCCGGCCCTTTACTTATGACACAGGCGCACGCTTGGCACTACTTTGTTGATGCACGTGCGGCTACTGCGCACACAATTCACAAACACAGAAAATAATTTTTTTTTTGGTTTGGACTGGAGTGTACTTTCGGGGGTTACAGCACCCTTAACGGTCAAGCCAGCCGGCCCTTTACTTATGACACAGGCGCACGCTTGGCACTACTTTGTTGATGCACGTGCGGCTACTGCGCACACAATTCACAAACACAGAAAATAATTTTTTTTTTGGTTTGGACTGGAGTGTACTTTCGGGGGTTACAGCACCCTTAACGGTCAAGCCAGCCGGCCCTTTACTTATGACACAGGCGCACGCTTGGCACTACTTTGTTGATGCACGTGCGGCTACTGCGCACACAATTCACAAACACAGAAAATAATTTTTTTTTTGGTTTGGACTGGAGTGTACTTTCGGGGGTTACAGCACCCTTAACGGTCAAGCCAGCCGGCCCTTTACTTATGACACAGGCGCACGCTTGGCACTACTTTATTGATGCACGTGCGGCTACTGCGCACACAATTCACAAACACAGAAAATAATTTTTTTTGGGTTTGGACTGGAGTGTACTTTCGGGGGTTACAGCACCCTTTAACGGTCAAGCCAGCCGGCCCTTTACTTATGACACAGGCGCACGCTTGGCACTACTTTGTTGATGCACGTGCGGCTACTGCGCACACAATTCACAAACACAGAAAATATATTATTTTTTTAGCACTTGGGGGGAGCACCCCTGATGGACAGAGCACCCCCTGGACAACACTACAGCACCTCTTTAGGACTGGGACACTGCACAGGACTTTGGAGTGGACACAGCCCCTATGGAGAACTGACTGCACAACACAGTCCAGCCAGCCCCTATGGACTTTGAAGTAGTGGACACAGCCCCTATTAACAACAGCAGCACAGCACAACACAGCCAGCCCCTATGGACTTTGAAGTAGTGGACAACAGCAGCACTACACTACACTACACTACACAGCCCTAACTCCCACCCTCCCTCTTCACTGTCCACAGCCGAGTGAGAAAATGGCGCCGACATGGGTACCTTATATAGGATCCAAAACCCGCGCGACTCGGAAGGCGGGATGATGACGTTTTGCCTCAATTTCAGATCCGAGTCAGGCGGGAAAAGTCGAGCCTGATTCGGATCGGACTCGGATCGGGGGGGCTCGGGGGGGTTCGGATTTCAGAAATCCAAACCCGCTCACCCCTAATATATATACATATATATACATTGAAGAATTATAGACTTGTGCATCTTCATGTACGAGTGTAACATTTCCCTTAGTAAGAGTTTGGTACTTCTGTACTTTGCCTTGTCAAAATGCTGTTGGGTTTCTAATCAAACCCAGCTCTGCTTATAACACATGAAAACCTTTTTAGTCTTCTTTTAACCCTAGTATTCTGCCCTGATTTTCTATTATGTTTTGACAGTTGAGCTGCCATGAGCGATCTTTCTCGCTAAGGCATAATCCAATTCATCTTGCTAAACCGAGCAATCAGCTGTGATTACAGTCTTGAGCAACCAACCATGTCTGTTCTATTCAATCAGCAAATATTCACAACAATTTGCAAGATGTAATCAAGATGTATTTGTTCAAATATTATTTTTTGGGTGGGGACTGGGGAGTTTGACTTGAAAATGTAGTTAATTGTAATTAATGAATAATTTCCTATTTATTAACATGAATTTTTTAATACAAGTATTACAGTGGATTGCCATATTAAATTGTCTCTATTTGTAAACTAATTACAATGACAATTTTTAAAGATATTAGAGCAGATGTTCATTTGTCATCATTGTGATAGACTTTTTTATTATATAAAGTTATCAATGTCATTAAATTCCAGTGTAGATGCAATTGAAAGTAACTTTAAAGTGTATTTAAACAATGCCAACTTTTTTATTCTATCTATCAAGCTTTTTCCATGATCATTACGAGCTTTTATGAGCTTCCATGATCATTATGAGCTTTATCCATGATCATTACAAGGTTTTACGAGCTTCCATGATCTTTACAAACTTTTTCATGATCATTACAAGTTTTTACGAGTTTCCATGATCATTACGAGTTTTTACGAGCTTCCATGATCATTACAAGCTTTTTCCATGATCATTACAAGCTTTTATGAGCTTCCATTATCATTATGAGCTTTTTACATTATTATTATAAGCTTTTACAAGCTTCCATGATAATTTTGAGCTTTTTCCATGACCAGTACAAGCTTTTCGAGCTTCCATGATCAGTACGAGCTTTTACGAGCTTCCATGATCATTACAAGCTTTTTACATGATCATTACGAGCTTTTACAAGTTTCCATGATCATTACGAGCTTTCACAAGCTTCTATGATCATTATGAGCTTTTTTTCATGATCATTACAAGCTTTTATGAGCTTCCATGATCATTACAAGCTTTTTTATATGATCATTATAAGCTTTTTCAAGCTTCCATGATCAGTACGAGCTTTTTCCATGAGCACTACAAGCTTTTACAAGCTTGCATGATCAGTACAAGCTTTTACAAGCTTTCATGATCATTATGAGCTTTTTCCATGATCATTACAAGCTTTTATGAGCTCCCATGATCATTACAAGCTTTTTCCATGATCATTACGAGCTTTTATGAGCTTCCATGATCATTTCAAGCTTTTTTCTTGATCATTACAAGCTTTTACAAGCTTCTGTGATCATTTCGAGCTGTTTCCATGACCACTACAAGCTTTTACGAGCTTCCATGACCAGTACAAGCTTTTTCCATAATCATTACAAGCTTTTATGAGCTTCTATGACCATTACAAGCTTTTTACATAATCAGTATAAGCTTTTACAAGCTTCCATGATCAGTACAAGCTTTTTCCATGAGCACTACAAGCTTTTACAAGCTTCCATGATCAGTACAAGCTTTTACAAGCTTTCATGATCATTATGAGCTTTTTCCATGAATACTATAACCTTTTATGAGCTTCCATGATCAGTACGAGCTTTTACGAGCTTCCATGATCATTATGAGCTTTTCCCATGATCATTACAAGCATTTATGAGCTTCCATGATAATTTCAAGCATTTTATATGGTCATTATAAGCTTTTGCAAGCTTCCATGATCAGTACAAGCTTTTTCCATGAGCACTACAAGCTTTTAAGAGCTTCCATGATCAGTATGAACTTTTACGAGCTTCCATGATCATTATGAGCTTTTTCCATGATCATTACAAGCTTTTTCCATGATCATTACGAGCTTTTACAAGTTTCCATGATCATTACAAGCTTTCACAAGCTTCCATGATCATTGCGAGCTTTTTCCATGATCATTACAAGCTTTTATGAGCTTCTATGATCATTACAAGCTTTTTACATAATCAGTATTAGCTTTTACAAGCTTCCATGATCAGTACAAGCTTTTTCCATGATCATTACAAGCTTTTATGAGCTTCCATGATCATTATGACCTTTTTCCATGATCATTACGACCTTTTACAAGCTTCCATGATCATTACAAGCTTTTTCCATGAATACTGTTTGAGCTTCCATGATCAGTACGAGCTTTTACGAGCTTCCATGATCATTGTGAGCTTTTTCCATGATCATTACAAGCTTTTATGAGCTTCCATGATCATTACAAGCTTTTTCCATGATCATTACAAGCTTTTATGAGCTTCCATGATCATTACAACCTTTTTACATGATCATTACAATTAATAATTTGTACCTCCCTGTTACCACCCAGAAACACCCACCAAATTTGCTCTGCATCTCGCAGCAGTAACCATCAAGATGTATGCCCGTTGCGACTGGGATTGGCCAGCACAAACTTATGAACTGAATTTGAATTTAATTTTCTCCATTAACAACTGTAATTTTAAAGGTTTTGTTGTTTTGTACCACCTTCTTCTGCATAAATATTTACGTTCAGTAAATTACTGTCCAGTGCATGTACAGCATATAAACTATACGTACAATGCTACTGTAATGGTATCCGGTCAGTTGGTCAACATTCAGAATGTCATCATGGACTTTAAGTCAACAACCAATATGTCAACGTGCAAACAGGTTGACGTTGTTAAATTGTCTACATGTTCAAAATGTGGACATTTAACATGTTGACACCAGAATGTCGACATATGTTTTTTTGCTTAATGTTACTGCGAGCTGAGGTTTAGGGTAAAATACGCAAAAAAAATGTCGACATTCTACTGTCGACGTGTTGAATGTCGACACAATAACCATGTTGACATTATAACCATGCAACCTTTCTGAATGTCAAAATATCGTCTGTCGACCAAAAGTCAATGTCAACATTCTGACTCTAGGCATTCAGAATATGTCCACATTCTTGTGTTGACACTAATGTATGAGCAGCCAAACAGGATGAATCACCTAGAACAGAGGTTCTCAAACTCGGTCCTCAGGACCCCACATAGTTCACGTTTTCCAGGCCACCTAGCAGGTGTATAGGTGTATTCATTGCTCACTGACACATTTTAAAAGTTCCACAGGTGGAGTTAATTTTTTCACTTGTGATTCTGTGAGGAGACCTGTAAAACATGCACTGTTTGGGGTCCTGAGGACCGAGTTTGAGAACCTGTGACCTAGAATAATGTACGTTGGAAAAGCTGCACCTCGTTCCCATCCAGTAATACTATAAATATTTAAAATGGCAACAATGGATTTCAGTTTAGGAGATGACAACGTAAAGTAATAAATATACTGTACTCAGCGCTATACACCATTTCACAATATATTCAATTGTCCACTAAGCAGCAAGTGGTAGTATTTCAAGGCAAAATAATAAAGTATTCCTGTATATGACAGTAATTTTACAGGACAGCCTTGATTTCACCGTCCCAAAGTCCCACACAATTGGCATGTTCATTCTAATGGGGGGTATCCACTTAGCGATATACAAACAAGAGCACGATTACAACATTGCAATCGTGCTGTCATTTGTATAGCTAGTGATGTGCCTAGACTGAACGATGTCGGATGTCGGAAGCGACCCACGGGCATGCGCATCGCGGGTCGCTTCCATCCAAAACATGTCCAATGCATGCGCGATTTGCAAGTGGTTGCACGATAACGACCTAGTTATCGTGCAATCGCTTGTTTAAATCGCTAAGTGGATACCCCCCATAACTAGTGGGATGTTTGTAGATATGTCTGCACTGACCAGGTTCCACATATATGTGTACCTGGTGTCTGTCCTAAATATGCCCACTTGGAGCATAGCCATATCCTCTATGACACAGCCAAGCCCTCAGTGTGCCGCAGACATGTCCCCTGATTCTTATTTTAATAATATTGGGAGGTATATTCTTATGCAAGTTATACCCCTTTAACACAACAGCTAAAACCCGCGTTATTGCAGGGTTAACCCAGGTTGCTGCTAGGTGTAAAAGGGGCAAGAGTTGGATTCCCAGGTTGAGTGACCCGGCAATCCAACCCAGGTAGCTTGCAGGGTTGAACACGGGAGCAGTGCTGGAATGGGACATGACGGGCACACCGGGTGAATGCAGCAATAGGGGCCCATACTTAGGGGTGTGACCAGCCTTCAGAGGGGGTGTGGCCAGCCTCCACAGAGGTTTGACTAACCATTAGAGAGAGCATGGTCTGGGCCCCTTTAAAAGAAAATATACAGTATATAAAATACTGCTAGAGCATGCATGATAATGTATCAGATCAATAACAGCAATGGATTGTAGAAAATACACCATAATCCTGTGCAGTATAATGTAATATATGCATAATGTATAATTCAAAAGCACAGTCTGCAACCTGTTCCCTGTCGGAGGGGTGGGCCCTCAGGCAGTGGGTCCCATCGGGGGTTACCCCTGAACTCCTGTGGGCCAGTCCACCCCTCCACGGGAGCGACCTGCCTAACCCTGCAGTGTAAACGTGTAACCCGGGTTGTCCCATTTACAGCATGGGGACTTTCACTTTTCTTGTCGCTTGGAGATGATGATAGTACCAATGCTATCTTCCATATGTATAGATTTCAAATGTTTTGCAACGTAAGCGCCAAATCTTATGAGAGTGACAATACGTCCCCAGTTCGTAATCCCATCGCTGAAGACCATTGATGGAACATCGGAGAGTTTCTGAATATCTTCAGGAGTTTGTATGGACATTCTTAGCAACATTCCCTGGAAGGCCATCTTGTGCTTCATCTCCATGATGTCATCTCCAAGTGCTGGAGGAACAGTTCCACTGCACCCTGATTGGAACCATGTTCCAAATACTTTAGTGTAAAGGTGGTATTCGTGTCAGAAGTCATGAACAACACAATATGGTAAAATAGCTGTACAATAAATGCTAGTTAAATGCTTGTTATATCTGTACAGAGTATTCAATTATCTTTGCCAGCTAGAATTTAACAAATCAGATCACAGCAGTTTTTGCAAGCAAAACATTTTGTTAAGTTGTTTGTTTAGCTGCAAATGGGTTAACAACCTATTCAAATACTTAGACTTAGGAGATGTCTGGGAAACAGCTGTTCTGAATATTTTTATCACCACTTTCTAATTTGGTTTTCCCCTGGCTCATTCTGATATTGTTTTAAGTTAATTTTTAAATTGCTTTTCTTCATTGCCTTTTAGCCATTATGCAATGCATCCAGCAGCAAAAGCAGATGGGGTAATGCCTTAGTGAATTTAAGCAAATATCACATTTCACAAATGGAAAATTAAAAATGACTTCTTTTCTTTCCGTATCTGACCCTCTAATAAGAGTAAGTATGTGACACATTAACCCACTAATGACCAGATTAGAAAAATAGGTATTTATCTATATAATTGAAACATTTTACCCCTGCCTCAGAATGCTTTCATTGCATGTATACTAGAGAATCTTTTACTGTAAATATGGACTGATATATCATTTCTAGATAAAATACATCACATATACAAATTATTGCCTCTGTATCTGTTAAATACATGCAGAGATTGATTGATGGAACATATTATCCTACTGGCTGTTTCTAGGGGTTGGGTATGAAATCCCAGCGGCTCAATAGCCAGCGGGGCAAATGCCGATGCCGGAATCCTGAAACAACAGAATCCCGACTGGGGCAGGTAAGTATACTAACCCGTACCCTTCTCCCCCCCTAACCCTCCCTTAGGGGTGCCTAACCTTAAAACTCCCGGGGTGGTGTCTAACCCTAAGTTCCCCCGGGGGGGGTCTAAATCTAACCCCCCCTTCCCGGACCCTAAACCTAACCCTTCCGGGGATGTGCCTAACCCTAACCCACCCTTCCCCATGCCTAACCCTAACCATAACCCTACCCGGGGGGTGCCTAACCCTAAGTCCCCCCGGGAGTGCCTAAACCTAACCCTCCCCCCCACCCCCCAATTGTTAACAGCTAACCCCTTCCCACTTACTTTCGTTCGGGAAGCCATCTGTTGGGATTCCATCGTAGGGCTAAAGATAGGCATCGGTATTTAGATGCCTATCGTTAGAACTAAATCGGGATTTCGACGCCAGGATTCCGTCAGACGGCTTCCTGTGCATCGGGATTCTAACTACATCCTGTTTCTAGGAGGATATTAAAACAAATACTAAGGCTAATAGCAAACTAAATATTATATAATAAAAACAATAATAGATCTAATAGAAAAAATGCTTTATTTTTCTTTGACATCGTTATCCTAAGATCCTGGTACAGCTGCAATCCTTATTAAATAGTCAGGAAGCCTTCACAACAGAAATATGGTGAATCTCATTGAAAGCACAGAATTAGCCCTCTATAGACAGCACAAAGTCCTACTTTTGGCAAAACATCAGTTTTTACCACAGATGCTGCAGGGCTTAGGGCCTGATTCAGACCCGTTCGCTAGATGCGATTGCTTGCTCCCAGCATATGCAAATTCGGCTAAGTGACATCAAGGCAGCCGCTCGCAGGTCAAGTCATAAGCACGCCCACTATGTATAGGTGAGCGATCACTTTGTGTTTGTAGACGCCCATCAAACATTCATAAGACGCCCACTTGTGCACTTCATCTCCCGGAAGAGCATGAAACCATTGGTACATCGAGCACCATCGAATGCGATCACCATGCTTGAGGTTGACTATACCCTGCCGCAAGCACTGCCAACACTTCAGTGTATTTTTCAACCATGTGACGCATCCTATGATTCTGGCTGTTAATTATGCACATCTCTGAAACGGCGTTGAAATTCTCAGGCACGCCTGTGTTCGCACCTCCACTCCCCCGTTTCCAGTGGCCTGCCCCTGTTACCACCCACAAATGGCTTCTGCTGTCACTCATTCAGCTGGGCTGTCTATGCTGGGCGAGCGAGATTTTCCCCATCGCTCGTACCAGTTTGTGCACGCGCAATACGAAGCGTGCGCATGGGCACATTGCAAAACATCACTCGCTCCGAGCGATCGCTTGCTAGTGAATGGGTCTGGATCAGGCCCTTAGTATCACATAATAAAAAAATCTCTTAGGCTGGGTACACAACAGAATCTCATCGGCACAATATGTAGTTTCCGGGCGAATTGGAATGACATATTGTGCATGTTGTTCAATGTTGTACCCTCTATAGCGTGCTCCCACGGGTCGTACACAATGTCTTCTATTTGGCCATGCTGTACAGTCAATCAGAAGATATCGTGTACAATTCCATGCTGCTAAATGCAGTATGGCATGGTACATCGCTCCGTCATACCACTGGATCATGCATTCTGATGTGTTCCCGGCAGATCTTAAAGTCAGAAAAGAGATCTTTGCCATAGAGCAGTTAAATGACCCTTCTCTGGTAACAGTCAGGGAGAATTTAAAAGTGATTGATGGTAAGCCCATAGACCCAGATAGTCAGTTGTCATATCCTCACATGGCAGTGCACCAAGATATTTTGTATCAAGTGACTAAGAAATGGGAATATATTGTGGAACAATTGGTAGTTCCCAAGGCTTATAGAAGAACAGTATTAGTACTGGTTCATAGTAACATAACTTCAGGTCACCTAGGGGGTAGAAAAAAAACACTGAGCAAATTTTTCTGAAATTTTTCTGGCCTTGGGTCCATAAAGAGGTATCTAAATATTGTGCATCCTGCCCAGAATTTCTGTATCATGCTCCAAGGCCACATTGTAAAAGTCCACTTGTTCCATTACCCATTATTGAGGTTCTGTTTGAAAGAATAGCTATGGATTTAGTTGTACCTCTAATGAAGTCTACCCGGGGCCATTAATATATTTTGGTGATAATGGATTACGCTACCAGATACCCGGAAGCGATAACATTGCGCAATACTTCAACAAAGACCACTGCTAGAGAATTAGTCCATGACTTTAGCAGGTTGGGAATACCTAAGGAAATCCTGACTGACCAATGTACCCCATTTATGTCAAAAATCATGAAAGAGTTATGCCGCCTGTTTAAAATTACTCAGTTGAGAACCTCTGTGTATCACCCCCAGACTGATGGATTAGTGGAGAGGTTTAACAAAACTTTAACAAAAGTGGTGGATAAAGATGGAAGAGATTGGGTTTATTTAATACTTTATTTATTGCTGGCCATAAGAAAGGTTCCCCAATCCTCCACAGGGTTTTCACCTATTGATTACGGGGACACCCAAGGGGATTACTGGACATTGCCAAAGAAACATGGGAGGGGTAATCCAGTCTGTATAAAACTGTTATTGAGCATGTTTCTCAAATGCAGGTGTGCCGATAGTGTGAGAGCACTTGGAACAGACCAAACAGGCACAGTAGCGAATTGCAATACCCAGTTATGCATCTATGCTTCTGGGGACAGAGTTCTTGTTTTGGTGTCCGCAGTAGAAAGTAAACTTTTGGCTAAACGGCAAAGACCCTTTGAAAAACTAGAAAAAGTGGGGGAGGTCAATTATAAAGTTTATCAAACTGGGAAAAGAAAGGCATGTAAATCTTTTAAAACCTTGGAAGGATAGAGCAGCTATGTCAGCCAACACATCTAGTAAACCCAGGGCCTTTGGTTCCCGAAGTAACAATAGCTAAAATCCTTGTTCAACAGCAGGAGGCTAAATAATTCCTCATAAGAAATAGTGTTTTGTTTTCAGACATACCAGGTAAAAAAACAGTCATTAAACATGACATAAACACTGACCCAGGGGTTAAGGATAACCTAAAGCCCTATAGAATAACAGAAGCCCAACGGGAATCAGTGTCCAAAGAAATAAAAAAAAATGTTGGTGTTCGGTGTAATTGAAGAATGACATAGTGACTATTGTGCTTTTTGCAAAGTCTGATGGGTGTTTGACATATTATTCAACTTACGGAAATCATTTCAAAAGTGCAATGTTCGAAGCCTATCCATGCATAGGGTGGATGAACTTATTAAAAGATTAAGGACAGCAAGGTACAGTACTTGACTACTGTAGACTTAAACAAAGGGTATTGGAAAGTGCCATTACCTGAGAGATGCCAAAGAAAAGACAGCTTTTTTTTTGCACCGGAAGGGTTGTTGCAATACAATATGTTGCCATTTGGATTACATGGGGTCCCTGCTAACTTTCAAAGGATGATGGATACAATTCTAAGGCCCCTTAGACAGTATGCTTCTGGTTACCTAGATGATGTAATCATCTGTAGTCCTGATTGGCAGTCTCACTTACCCAGAGTACAAGTAGTATTGAACTCCATCTGTAAGGCAGGATTGACAGACAACCCAAAAAAGTTTTGTCTAGGGATGGAAGAAGTAAAGTATCTTGGATACACAATTGGCAGAGGTTTGATAAAGCCCCAACTTAAAAAAATTGAGGCAATAAAATATTGGTCACGACCCCTAAATAAGAAGCAGGTGAGAGTATTTTTGGGACTCACAGGCTATTATAGGAGATTTATACCCAATTTTGCCACCATTGCAGTCCCACTGACAGACCTTACCAAAGGCAAACAGAAAGTTATAGTTAAATGGAGCCCTGAAGCAGAAAAAGCTTTTCAGAAGTTAAAGGTAGCCTTGTGTACCCAACCAGTTCTGATGACACCTGACTTTAACAGGGAATTTGTTGTGCAAACTGATGCACTGGATGTAGGGATAGGAGCGGTCCTGTCCCAGAACAAAGAAGGTGAGAAACATCTGATTATATACCTAAGCAGAAAGTTAAATGTACATGAGAAAAACTATGCAACAGTTGAGAAAGAAGCATTGGCAATAAAGTGGTCATTAGAAACTCTCAGGTACTACTTGCTGGGAAGGAAATTCAGGTTGATTACGGATCATGCTCCTTTAAAATGGATGTCTGAGAATAAAGAGAGCCATGGAAGAATAATGAGGTGGTTCTTGGCATTGCAAAATAAAAATTTTCAGTAGAGCACAGGTCAGCAAGCCAACTAGCCAATGCAGATGCTTTGTATCATGTGTTTTGTTTGGGGGCTGTAGTTCCGCTCCACAGGTCGAAACAAAGGGGGGTATGTGATAGAAGAACTGGTAAAGTGCTAAATGGCATATATGTGTGTCCATGGTTTTTGACCTATGTATTTTAAACCCCCAGGAAATGTCTGTGTCTGCTTGATTAAGAGTTTGGGTTTTAAGTAAAAGCCGGATAATGGGTCCTGGGTGTGTGGATGTGAGAGAGAAGGGAGGGTTACATCCACAAGGCCGGTTCGGCTTTTCTGGCTTTCAGCCTGAGAGCAGGGTGACTAGTACCTGCAGCTGTTGGAGGCTCATAATAGTTGTATGAGGGTTTGGTTCAGTGTGTCATTACCTGGGAAGAGCAGGCAATTAGACTTGTTCAGAGATGCCGTGATGTACTACCTGTAAGTACTGTGCATATGCCTATGTTTGTGGTAAGGGCAATAGGCTCTACCATTTTGAGAGAGGGAATATGTTGTTTAGTTAGTGCCCAGATGGGCTAGGACTTCATTTTATGATTTCTGTTTTTATACTGCACAATAAAAACTAGAGATGTGCACTGACCCCCGTGTTTTGGTTTTGGTTTTGGATCTGGACCTCCCCTGGTTTTGCATCTGAATCTGGTTTTGGATTTTTTTCCTTGGTGTTTTCTGTTTTGTTTTTGGCTTTGGATCTGGATTTTTTTTCAAAAAAATTATAAAAACAGCTAAAATCACATGATTTGGGCCTTTTTTTCCCTACAGTATTATTAACCTCAATAACATTTATTCCCAGGCATTTACAGTCAATTTTGACCACCTCACATAATATTGTTCACCAACATAGGCATTGGCCAAAGCAGCTCACAAGTACGTTTAATAGAAAGTAACAATGCAACACAGAAATGTACTAAAAATCAACATCGTGCATGGAATATCCTTACTCAAAACAATTCGTCGCCCCCAGCACATGCCTGCCCAATCTGTACATTCTCACTGCCCAATCTGTATTTTCCTCATGCGGGGTGCTGGGCCACCAATGACTGACCCTTGTAAAGCTCCGATCATTCAGAATTTTTCTTAAACAGTTCCCCAAAATCTCCCTGACCATTAAAACAGTGCTCGTACCTTCCGTAGCCGTGAGTCAGAAACAGTGCAGGTCGGATACAGTATGGGTTACAATGCGGGTCTAATATATTGCGGAATACGGTGTCGTTCTGATATAGTGCAGGTCTGATATAGTGCGGAATACGGTGTGAGTTGGATACAGTGCGGATCTGATATAGTGCGGGATACAGTGTGGGTTGGATACAGTAGATGTCGGCTGCAGTGTGGGTTGAACACAGTGTGGGATACATAGTGGGTTGGATGCAGTGCAGGTTGGAAACAGTGTGGGTTGGATATACCAAAAGTACACTTACTGTGACAGCAGTGCAGGGTTGCTGATGGTGTCCTCAGTACATGGGATGACAGTGCTGTGGTGCTGGCAGTGTCCTCAGTGAAGGGTACCGGTGATGTTGGCAGTGCGGGGTTGCTGATAGTGTCCTCAGTACATGGGATGACAGTGCTGCGGTGCTGGCAGTGTCCTCAGTGAAGGGTACCGGTGGTGTCGGCAGTGCGGGGGTGCCAGTGGTGTCTTCAGTGCAGGTTTGCTGGCTGTGTTGGCAGTGCAGGGGTTGCTGACAGTGTACTCAGCACATGGAATGGCAGTATGGGAGTGCTGACAGTGTCCTCAGAGAAGGGTCCCGGTGGTGTCGGCAGATCGGGGGTGCCAGTGGTGTCCTCAGTGGAGGGTTGCTGACTGTGTCAGCAGTGCAGGGATATTCTCAATGCAGTGTCGGCAGCATGGGGGAGCCAGTGGTGTCAGCAGCAGGGCAGTCGGCGGTGTCAGCAGTGGGGTTGCCAACAGCTGGTGTGTCGGCAGCAAGGGGTGCTGGCAGCAGGTGTGTCGGCAGTGGGGCCTGCTGACCGCGGGAACCAGCACCATCTTCTTTTAGTTGTTTGTTCCCTGCATTCAATGGGCTTAACGCTGATTGGCTGAGAGCCATGACAGACAGTTCTGTCAGCCAATGAGCGCTTTGCCCATTGAAGGCAAAGGGATTTTCAAAAATGGCTGCTCAAGGCAAAACCTCGAGATCCAACAGCAGATCGCGAGGTTTTGCCTTGGGAGAGAAATCCAGGGCAGGCAGGGAGATCCGACTCACTCATCTCATCTCTAATAAAAACTAGCTGAGGCTAGCTTGCATGAAAACCCTGCTGTTTCCTGGTTGCTGTGTGTTTGGAAATATCAATCTACTCCAGGAAAGAACCTCCTACCCCAATCTTATTACAATATATATATATATATATATATATAAATATACTGTATATATACATACCAGAGGTATTTTGGATTTTGGAATATTCCGTATTTTGGAATATTTGTATACCATAATGAAATGTCTTGGGAATGGGAATGAAACCCAAATCTAAACACAGAATGCATTAATGTTCTATATACACCTTAAACACACAGCCTGCAGGTAATTTTATACAATATTTATAATTTGGGGCATCAAAAACAGTGTACATACATGAAATTCATTTATGTTTCATTTACACCTTATACACACAGCCTGAAGGTTATTTTATACTGTATTTTAATAATTTTGTGCTTTAAACAAAGTTTGTGTACAGTGACCCATCAGAAAGCAAAGGTTTCACTTTCTCTGTCATGGTAAAAATATTCCGTATTTCGGAATAGTCCGTATTTCTGAATATTTGGATATGGTAGACTCAACCTGTACTGTGTATGTACAGGTTGATATATATATTAATAGAAGCGCTGTTGAGACCCTGAGTGCCATCCTTTCACTATACTGCATACTATATCTGTCTGCTGGAGAGGCACCTGGGCATGCTGTGGAGGCTGGGGTGAGTGCCGGACTATCGAGGAGGAGCTGTTACCTGTCGAGAGGGAGTTTTGTTACAAAGGTCAGTCATGTTTCACTTTGTTTGTACTTAGCTTGACAAAAGTGCTAATAAACGCGCTGAAACGTTGCTTCACACAGCTTTGGATTATTGAGTGTTTTTTCTCCGGACTGCCGTCTGTGGATATATTTATTTGTGGCTACAAGTCTTTAGTTGGCAGGCACCTGGGACAGTATCCATTTTGTCCACTGAGTGCCGGAACATGGTCTTGTGTGTGTATGTATTAGGGATGTGCAGGCTTGGATAGGTTCGAGTTTGCACGCCGAGTTCGGATTTTTCCCTCCAAAAAACGGGACTCAGAAATGATAATGTGTGTCCATGCAACATGACGTTTTGCCTCTTTCTGAGTCCCGCTTTTTGGAGGGAAAAATCTGAACTCAGCGTGCAAACTCGAACCTGTCCGAGCCTGCACATCCCTAGTATATATATATATATATATATATATATATATATATATATACAGTCAGGTCCATAAATATTGGGACATTGACAGAATTTTCATATTTTGGCCTCTATTCACCACCACAATGGTTTTGAAATGAAACAAACAAGATGTGCTTTAACTGCAGACTTTCAGATTTAATTTGAGGGTAATTACATCCAAATCGGGTGAACGGTGTAGGAATTACAATGGTTTCAATATGTGCCTCCCACTTTTTAAGGGGCCAAAAGTAATGGGATTATCAACTCAAAAGCTATTTCATGAACAGGTGTGGGCTATTCCCTCGTTATTTCATTATCAATTAAGCAGGTAAAAGGTCTGGAGTTGATTCTAGGTGTGACATTTGCATTTGGAATCAGTTGATGTCGACTCTCAATATGAGATCCAAAGAGCTGTCACTATCAGTGAAGCAAGCCATCATTAGGCTGAAAAATCAAAACAAACCCATCAGAGAGATAGCAAAAACATTAGGTGTGGCCAAATCAACTGTTTGGAAAATTCTTAAAAAGAAAGAATGCATCGAAGAGCTCAGCAACACCAAAAGACCCGGAAGACCATGGAAAACAACTGTGGTGGATGACAAAAGAATTATTTCCCTGGTGAAGAAAAACCCCTTCACAACAGTTGGCCAAATCAAGAACACTCTCCAGGAGGTAGATGTATATGTGTCAAAGTCAACAATCAAGAGAAGACTTCACAAGAGTGAATATAGAGGGTTCACCACAAGATGCAAACCAATGGTGAGCCACAAAAATAGGAAGACCAGTTTAGAGTTTGCCAAACAACATCTAAAAAAGCTAGTACAGTTCTGGAACAACATCCTATGGACAAAGATCAACTTGTACCAGAGTGATGGGAAGAGAAGAGTACGGAGAAGGAAAGGAACTGCTCATGATCCAAAACATACCTGTCGCGGCCAGGGTATTTCAGCATGGCGCTAGGCGGGTGTTACCTGTGAGGTCATTGTGGCGCGGGCTGTCTGGTGGCGGAGCTGGTGTCTGGCGGGGGGCTTTGGCTGCGCGCGTTGTTGTGCGGCCCTGTTGTCACTCTGCGCTGGTGAGGCCTGGCGGCGTCTCCGTTCCGTTTGGCATGGGCGCCGCCATCTTGCCTTCTGGCCATGTGATGCGGCTGACCAATCCTGGTGAGTCACATGTTCCCTCCGGCCAGTAACAGCACGGCATGGGGTATTTAGGAAGGGTCAGTGACTTCCTTCTTTGCCAGTGCAATTTGTATCTCAGCCTAGCTGAGAGGGAGTTCTCTGTGCTTATCCTGTTCCTGTGAATTCGCTGTCTGCCAGTCTGCCTGTCAGCTCCTAGCTCCCACTGGACTACCCCGCTTCCTCCATCACCCTTGCCCATATCTGAGTGCCTGAGCCTGCTGACATCCTGCGCTTCAGTTCACTACCTGCATACCTGGCTTGTTTATTTTCAGTTCACTCCCTGCATACCTGGTTTGATTATTTTCAGTTTCACTACCTGCACACCTGGACAGCTCTAATTGTTTCTACTTGGACATTAACCCTTTTACTCCCACCACAGAACTCTTGTGCACATTTATATATTCCTGGACTTTTATTTACTGCCACATTATATGTCTACTCAAGCACTTATTAAAAATCCTAGTTTTATCTGTTTCTGTGATCGCTCCTGCTACCACCCCGGGTCCACAAACAACCCAGAACATAACTATACCAGTTCATCAGTGAAGCATGGTGGTGGTAGTGTCATGGCGTGTGCATTTATGGCTGCCAATGGAACTGGTTCTCTTGTATTTATTGATGATGTGACTGCTGACAAAAGCAGCAGAATGAATTCTGAAGTGTTTCGGGCAATATTATATGCTCATATTCAGTCAAATGCTTCAGAACTCATTGGACGGCGCTTCACAGTGCAGATGGACAATGACCCGAAGCATACTGCAAAAGCAACCAAAGAGTTTTTTAAGGCTAAAAGTGGAATGTTATGCAATGGCCAAGTCAATGCCCTGACCTGAATCCGATTTGAGCATGCATTTCACTTGATGAAGGCAAAATTGAAGGGAAAATGCCCCAAGAACAAGCAGGAACTGAAGACATTTGCAGTAGAGGCCTGGCAGAGCATCACCAGGGATGAAACCCAGCGTCTGGTGATGTCTATGCGTTCCAGACTTCAGGCTGTAATTGCCTGCAAAGGATTTGCAACAAAGTATTAAAAAGTGAAAGTTTGATTTAGGATTGTTTAGTTTGTCCCATTACTTTTGGCCCTTTAAAAAGTGGGAGGCACATATAGAAACAGTTGTAATTCCTACACCGTTCACCTGATTTGGATGTAATTACCCTCAAATTAAATCTGAAAGTCTGCAGTTAAAGCACATTTTGTTTGTTTCATTTCAAAGCCATTGTGGTGGTGAATAGAGGCCAAAATCTGAAAATTCTGTCAGTGTCCCAATATTTATGGACCTGACTGTATATATATATTAGGGATGAGTGGGTTCGGATTTCTGAAATCCGAACCCCCCTGAGCCCCCCCGATCCAAGTCGTATCCGAGTCAGGCTCGACTTTTCCTGCCTGACTCGGAACTGAAATCTCGCGGATTTTGGATTCTATAAAAGGTCCCCGCATTGGCGCCATTTCTCACTCCGGCTGTGGAGAGTGAAGAGGGAGGGTGGGAGCTAGGGCTGGCTGGGCTGTGTTGTGCTGCTGTTGTCCATAGGGGCTTCGACCACTCAGTCCATAGGGGCTGGCTGGGCTGTGTTGTGCTGCTGTTGTCCATAGGGGCTGGCTGGGCTGTGTTGTGCTGCTGTCATAGGGGCTGGCTGGGCTGTGTTGTGCAGTCAGTTGTCCATAGGGGCTGTGTCCACTCCAAAGTCTATAGGGGCTGGCTGGACTGTGTTGTGCAGTGTCCCATAAAGGCTGTAGTCCTAAAGGGGTGCTGTAGTGTTGTCCAGGGGGTGATCTGTGCATAAGGAGTGCTCCCCCAAAGTGCACTCCAAAAAAAAATAATTTTTTTTTCTGTGTTTGTGAATTGTGTGCGCAGTAGCCGCACATGCATCAACAAAGTAACACCAAGTGTGCGCCTGTGTCATAAGTAAAGGGCCGGCTGTCTTGACCATTAAAGGGTGCTGTAACCCCCAAAGTGCACTCCAAACAAAATAAAAAAATATTTTCTGTGTTTGTGAATTGTGTGCACTGTGGCTGCATGTGCATCAACAAAGGAGCAGCACCAAGCGTGCGCCAGTGTCCCATAAGTAAAGGGCTGGCTGGCTTGTCCATTAAAGGGTGCTGTAACCCCCAAAGTGCACTCCAAACAAAATAAAAAAATATTTTCTGTGTTTGTGAATTGTGTGCACTGTGGCTGCACGTGCATCAACAAAGGAGCAGCGCCAAGCATGCTCCTGTGTCCCATAAGTCTGTTAAAGAGTGGTGTAACCCCCAAAGTGCCCTCCACAAAAAATAAACAATTCTTTTTTTCTGTTTTTGTGTGCGAAATGTATGCGCAGTAGCGGCACATGCATCAACAGCAGCAGCGCCAAGCGTCTGCCTGTGTCATAAGTCAATGGCCGGTTTGGACATCTGGTCCGGACTGAAGGACGTGCCAACAATGTAAATTTCTGACATGTCTACTGTCACTGCATATGATACTGTTACCACTGACAGAATGGTGGAGGAATTATTTTCTGTGTTTGTGAATTGTGTGCACTGTGGCTGCACGTGCATCAACAAAGGAGCAGCGCCAAGCGTGCGCCTGTGTCATAAGTAAAGGGCCGGATGACTTGTCCGTTAAAGGGTGCTGTAACCCCCAAAGTGCACTCCAAAAAAAAAATTCTTTTTTTTTCTGTCTTTGTGAATTGTGTTGGCTGTAGCCGCACCTGCATCCTAAAAGCTGCAGCGACAAGCGTGCATCTGTCTGTTAAAGGGTGGTGTAACCCTCAGAGTGTGCTCCAACCAAAATAAAATAATCTTCTTTTTTCTGCGTTTGTGTGTGAAATGTATGCGCAGTAGCCGCACCTGCATCCTCAAAGCAGCAGCGACAAGCATGCGTCTGTCTGTTAAAGGGTGGTGTAACCCCCAAACTGCACTCCAACCAAAATAAAATAATCTTCTTTTTTTCTGTGTTTGTGTGTGAAATGTATGCGCAGTAGCGGCACCTGCATCCTCAAAGCAGCAGCAACAAGCGTGCGTCTGTCTGTTAAAGGGTGGTGTAACCCTCAAAGTGCGCTCCACAAAAAATAAAAAATAAATTCTTTTTTTTCTGTCTTTGTGAATTGTGTGGGCTGTAGCCGCACCTGCATCCTCAAAGCAGCAGCGACAAGCATGCGTCTATCTGTTAAAGGGTGGTGTAACCCCCAAACTGCGCTCCAACCAAAATAAAATAATCTTTTTTTCTGTGTTTGTGTGTGAAATGTATGCGCAGTAGCGGCACCTGCATCCTCAAAGCAGCAGCGCCAAGCATGCACCTGTGTCATAAGTCAAGGGATGGTTTGGACATCTGGTCCGGACTGAACAACTCAACAATTTCTGACATGTCTACTGTCACTGCATATGATACTGTCACCATTGACAGAATGGTGGAGGATTACATCGGTGACAGCATCCAAGTAGGCATGTCAGGCAGTCCGTACCTGTACTGGCAGGAAAAAGAGGCAATTAGGAGGCCCCTGTACAAACTGGCTCTATTTTACCTGAATTGCCCCCCCTCCAGTGTGTACTCCGAAAGAGTGTTTAGTGCAGCCGCGAACCTTGTCAGCAAAAGACATAGGAGGTTGCTTCCACAAAATGTGGAGAAGATGATGTTCATAAAAATAAATTATCAACTCTTCCATGGAGACCAGCCTCCAGAACGTACAGAGGGACCTGTGGTGGTGGATTCCAGCGGGGACGAATTAATACTCTGTGAGGATGAGGATGTACACAACACTGAAGAGGGTGAGGAATCGGTGGATGAGGAGGATGAGGATGACATCTTGCCTCCGTAGAGCCAGTTTGTGCAGGGACAGATTAATTGCCAGCTTGTTTTGTGGGGGCCCAAATGAACCAATCATTTCAGCCACAGTCGTGTGGCAGACCCTGGCGCTGAAATGATTGGTTTGTTAAAGTGTGCATGTCCTGTTTATACAACATAAGGGTGGGTGGGAGGGCCCAAGGACAATTCCATCTTGCACCTCTTTTTTTTCTTTGCATTATGTACTGTTTGGGGCCTAGTTTTTCAAACTGCCATCCTGTCTGCCACTGCAGTATCACTCCTAGATGGGCCACGTGTTTGTGCCCCCACTCGTGTCGCTTAGCATAGTCATCCAGCTACCTCGGTGCAACCTTTTGGACATAAAAACACTATTGTGAGGTGTTCAGAATAGACTGGAAATGAGTGGAAATTAAGATTATTGAGGTTAATAATAGCATAGGAGCAGAAAAACCCACAAATTCTGTGATTTTAGCTGTTTTTATGCTTTTTTTCAAAAAAATACAGATCCAAAACACAAAACCCAGAACCCAAAACACGGAAGGGTGGTTTTGGCAAAACCAATACAGATCCAAAACACGAAGAAAGATCCAGATCCAAAACCAAAACACAAAACACGAAAAGTGGACGGTGCACACCCCTTTTATATATATATATATATATATATATATATATATATATATATAATATATATATATATATATATACATATACATATATACATACATATACATACAGGGCTACTTTTCTTGGAAAATATGTTCAGGAACTGTGGGTAGAGCCACTGGGGATGTGGCTATTAAAAAACAATTGTATATATATATATATATATATATATCTAAAATCAATCCATAGCCTGCACTCACATCATATCTATTAACTTCAGCTTGCGGGGTGCAATCCTCAAACCATGCATAGGAAATAACAGAGGGCACTCACCAGAAGTACAAAATTCATGCTTTTTAATTCATCACTGGCAAAGGAGTTGTCGACGTTTCAGTCCCGGAGGACCTTCTTCAAGACATCAAAACCATAGTGCATAACATCATAGTGCATACAATCACATCACCAGATCAAGTACATAAATGTAAAAACCAATCTCCACTTATACCCAGAATAATCACACATAACGCAACTCACCCTAGAAACCCAGGGATAAACATCATGCAGAGCAGCTGCGGAGACCGGAAACCAGGTGCCGTGAACCGGAAGTCACGTCACACCCCTCTTCGGTTACTAGGCAACCGCTATGCAGCATCATTATTCAACCAGCGTGTACAACTATTCATCATGTTTTGGTCACATGGTACCATCACGTGTGAACCGACGCTGCCATGGTGACACACATCCAATGAACGAACGGGCGCCGCAAATCAAAGAGACACACCTCATTCCTCTTTGGTCTCTTAGCAACCGCTCTATAGCGTCGCTGGTGAACCAGCATATTTAGCGCTATTGATAATGTGTCAAATACTACAATCACATAAAAGGTAACGCTATCATGGTGACCTTTAAATAAACAAAAGTCACCCTGCATCCTCAGAGTGACTACCCCACAACATTAAAGTAACATACAGTCATCATATAATATACAGACCCGCAGGTATCTAAGATTGCCCTGTATTTTACATAGACAATCTCTATTGAGAACCATTTAACATCATCAAATTCATTATAGAAAGAATCTTTTATAAACTTCATGTCGGGTAAAAAAGGTCATGATATGCTTCATGTTAATCTGGTTTCACCGCTCAAGATTTACTCATAATCCACACTTAGCTGTTACACAATATGAGAGAAACAAAATTATATGCTGATCAATATTATTATCAGCTCTGCATCATGCTTCAGATTATCTGGGTATAAATAGAGATATAAATATATACTAACACACACACAACATATAACAAATACAAAGTGCATGTTGCTGAATTTCAAGACAGATGACCCATATAGTTTAAAGACACATCTATTTATTTCAGAAATATGTTCAAAGGATTCGACTCATTGAGGCCTCTTGGAGTCATAGTCCCCAGTTTATTTATCCACCAGCTGTCAAGCTTCCGTAATTTTAGTGCCCTATCACCGCCACGTACTAGGGAGGGCACCCAATCAATTAAACGACACTTCAGTGTCGCCACTTGATGATGCAATTTCATAAAGTGTATGGCAACAGGTTTATCCGAGTTACCAGTGTTCAATGCTTGGCGGATCGATAACCTATGGTTTGCCATTCTTTCGCGGAAGCATCTCGTGGTCATACCCACGCACCCCAAGCCACATGGGCACGTGAGTAAATACACCACATGGTCCATTGTGCACAAAAGTTTGTACTTAATCCACATTTTACGTCCTGTCAAGGGATGTGGAAAAAATGATCCAGTTTGCATAGCTCCACAAGTTATGCATCCTGTACACTTAAAGCACCCAGGTCTTTGGCTCCGTAGCCATGCTTGTGAGGTATCAGGGGTGGGTCTTGAAGTTGGCCTCATCAGTATCTGTTTAAGATTTGGTCCACGTCTATACGCCATTAATGGCGGCGTCTTTCCAATATTTTTCAAATCTGGATCTGACGACAATATAGACCAATGTTTTCTAATGCTCTTCTTAACCACACTAGATTTTGTATCATATGAACTTACATAGACCATACGTGTGTCAATTTTTGATGTTCCCAACTTATCTTGACCTTGTGTATAACGTACTCTGGCTTTTTTGAGGCACCTCTGGTTAGTTTTAGTCTTATATCCGCGCTCCAAAAATCTTGCTGTCATCTCAGTCAATTGTTTTTGTGTGTTTCTATCAACTGTGTTGTTTCTGAATACACGGAGAAACTGTGAGATGGGTAGACTATCTTTAAGATGAACAGGATGAAAGCTTGAGGCCTGTAAAAATGTATTCCTGTCCGTATCCTTTTTATACAAGGTGGTTCCCAACAACGCACCATCTTTATAGATTGTCAAATCAAGAAAATTGATTTTATTCTCATCAATCTGAAATGTAAAACGGACTGGATTGTCCAAACCATTTAAATGGGTCATCATGTCTAGAAAGCCCTCTTGTGAGCCGCTCCAAACTAAAAAAAAGTCATCTATAAATCTCTTAAAGAAAAAAATATACGACTGGAACAGCGGAAAAAAGTACTTAGTCTCGTACTCGGTCATGTAGATATTCGCATAAACCGGAGTGAGATTCGAACCCATCGCTGTCCCAGACCATTGTAAGTAATAATCCTTTCCATATAGGAAAACATTATTACTTAACACTAATTCAGTCATCTCTAAAATGAATTCAACTGGGGGGTGATGCATAGATCCACATGTGGGGTCAACTCTGGATAATACCTCACGCAGAGCACTAAGTCCACCAGCGTGAGGGATTATGGTATACAGTGAACATACGTCCATCGTAACTAAAAAACTGTTAGTGGGAAACTCACCCACCTCATTCAATTTTACCAAAAAGTCCCCCGTGTCTCTAATATAACTCAAACCCATTGTAGCATAGGGTTGTAATATGGTGTCAATATAGATAGCCAGGGGTTGTAGCAGAGAACCCCTCGCAGAGATTATAGGTCTCCCCGGTGGATGCAGGGGATCCTTGTGGATCTTGGGGAGTATATATATGATCGGTGTTATTGGGTTCTCAACCGTTAAAAACTCTGCAATATCCTTATCAATCCAGTTATTAACTAGCCCCATGGTTATCAAATCATCTACTCGTTTTTTTATTTTATCAATGGGATTATATTGCAACATTACGTAAGTATCAGTGTCAGCCAGTTGCCTCATTATTTCCTTATTGTAATCAGACCAATCCTGAATTACAATTGCTCCCCCCTTGTCGGCTGGTCTAAAGACCAGATTCAAATTATTCCTAAGAGAACTTAAAGCCTCTCTCTCCTCCTTTGTCAAATTGTCAAAACATCTTGGACCAACATCATTCAAAATGTCAAAATCAGTTAATCTCAAAAAAGTTTTAAGACTCGCATTATTGGAGGGGGGATCAAAAGAAGATGGCTTCTTCAACTTGATCCCCTCTCGCAATACATCAGGGGATGTTGAAAAAAATTCCCTTAAACGAACCTTCTGTCCAAATTTATAGTGATCAATGCTCCACTTAAAATCATTACACCTGTATGTTGGTACAAAGGTGAACCCTTTAGACAGCAATCTCATCTCTGTTATAGAAAGAGGAGTACTAGATAAATTAAATATCGAATTTATCTCCTCCTCCTTCTGTACCTTCTTCTTGTAACCCCCCCTCCGCGTATGTTTTCTGTGCCTCTGTTGTGATTTATTATACTTGATGCCCCTAAAAAAACACTCGGTGGTCTATTCCCAGGGTTATCAGTATCAGAGGTGGATATAGATGATGTGGTATCCACGGTCGGGAAGCTGGTACGCGTATTGAATTTAATAAATCTCTGAGTCTGTTTTGAACTTTGATCACCTGTGAGCCACCTATATACAGTGTGATTTTTATAATCATTATTGACCGTGGCCAGTTTCTTACGTTTAAAGGCCACTAATTATTTTTTATATATGTCAATTTGATTTGTGAGCTTATCAAACCACTTATCTGATTTATCATTCAGGAGTGTCTGTTCATGGGTTCCCTTAAACTTATTAATGTCCTCTTTAGTTTTTTTTAAATCGGACCCAACCTCCTCCACAACAAGTAAAATGAGGTCTAGAGAACACTTATTCAACACTGCGCACCATCGGCTGCAAAAAATCGGATTATTGCGGCCAATAGTGGGCACGTTATTCACCCTAAAACCTCTTGGGATCTGTTTGGTACGGAAATATTCGGACAAAAATTGTCCATGTAATTCAAGATCAATTTCTCTGCGTTTAAGCCTCAGTAGATGATAATACAAGTCCACTGAAGTTTCTGCAGGGAGATCCTGAAATTCAAATTGATCAAAGAGAAATTTATCCGCATCATCATCTGTGAGAGATAATACTCCACATTCAGCTTGTGCGAGTAACTCATCATCCAGAAAAGTAGAAGCTGCTTGTGACATCATAAAATTATCACCATATACACTATAATAATTCATCTCTATTGGAGCGGCACTCAAGAGAGACAACAATACAATACATTTAAACTAGTTCACATATGACACATTATACAACAACATATAATTTAAAATTATATAAACGATCTGTGGACATGAGATATCCAACTCTTGCAGCTTTTAACAAGATGGGTGTCAGGCAAAAAAGCTCTTCAAGAATCCAGAAAAATTACTTGAATCCAGCCAATAGTAAATCAATCCATTGCCTGCACTCACATCATATCTATTAACTTCAGCTTGCGGGGTGCAATCCTCAAACCATAAAAATGGTCAAAATGAATATCCAATTGTTTCTTCCATGCATAGGAAATAACAGAGGGCACTCACCAGAAGTACAAAATTCATGCTTTTTAATTCATCACTGGCAAAGGAGTTGTCGACGTTTCAGTCCCGGAGGACCTTCTTCAAGACATCAAAACCATAGTGCATAACATCATAGGGCATACAATCACATCACCAGATCAAGTACATAAATGTAAAAACCAATCTCCACTTATACCCAGAATAATCACACATAACGCAACTCACCCTAGAAACCCAGGGATAGACATCATGCAGAGCAGCTGCGGAAACCGGAAACCAGGTGCCGTGAACCGGAAGTCACGTCACACCCCTCTTCGGTTACTAGGCAACCGCTATGCAGCATCATTATTCAACCAGCGTGTACAACTATTCATCATGTTTTGGTCACATGGTACCATCACGTGTGAACCGACGCTGCCATGGTGACACACATCCAATGAACGAACGGGTGCCGCAAATCAAAGAGACACACCTCATTCCTCTTTGGTCTCTTAGCAACCGCTCTATAGCGTCGCTGGTGAACCAGCATATTTAGCGCTATTGATAATGTGTCAAATACTACAATCACATAAAAGGCAACGCTATCATGGTGACCTTTAAATAAACAAAAGTCACCCTGCATCCTCAGAGTGACTACCCCACAACATTAAAGTAACATACAGTCATCATATAATATACAGACCCGCAGGTATCTAAGATTGCCCTGTATTTTACATAGACAGTCTCTATTGAGAACCATTTAACATCATCAAATTCATTATAGAAAGAATCTTTTATAAACTTCATGTCGGGTAAAAAAGGTCATGATATGCTTCATGTTAATCTGGTTTCACCGCTCAAGATTTACTCATAATCCACACTTAGCTGTTACACAATATGAGAGAAACAAAATTATATGCTGATCAATATTATTATCAGCTCTGCATCGTGCTTCAGATTATCTGGGTATAAATAGAGATATAAATATATACTAACACACACACAACATATAACAAATACAAAGTGCATGTTGCTGAATTTCAAGACAGATGACCCATATAGTTTAAAGACACATCTATATATTTCAGAAATATGTTCAAAGGATTCGACTCATTAAGGCCTCTTGAAGTCATAGTCCCCAGTTTATGTACATATGCATATGGGGCTCCAAAGCAAACGGATGGTCAGTGCACCTATGCTAACGAAGGTGCATCGACGGAAAATGCTTCAATTTTCATGTCTGTATTGCAATTGGACCTCAGCTGACTGGCTTCTCTGATGAGTCACGTTTTCTGCTTCATCGTACGGATGGACATTGGCATGTCAGGCGAGAAACATCGGAGACCCTGCAACCATTACTGGAAGAGCACAAGCTGGTGGTGGTTATGGTCTGATGAATGTTTTCATGGATTCTCTGGGCCCACTCATCCATGTGGATGGCACTCTCAACCAACTTGGTTATGAATCCATCCTTGCAGAGCACATACCTCTATACATGCAGATTATCTTCCCTGAGACGGATGACATCTTTCAGCAAGACAATGCAACATGTCACACGGCTAGAAATGTCTGACAGTGGTTGGACGAGCATGACCAAGACTTCCAAGTACTTCCTGGCCCCCTAATTCCATGAACTTGAACCCAATGGAGTAATATAATGCTGGTAAGATTCTGCCTGCTCCAATTAATAAGTATTTTAATATTCAGTCCATGGAGCTGTTTTTATTCATACAAGTCCGACAGGAGAAAGCACAGTATGTGTGCAGCTAAACCTCTCAGCAATTCATTTCAACAGGTGCAATAAACTTCTCTAGTTCCAGACAAATGTCACCTTAGCATGCGAAGGTTATATTAATTAATATGGATTTTCAAAATGACTAATTATAATAACATAAGTACACTGAGAATAGAAGTAGCCAATGTGCTAAATAGAAAAATGTATGCTACATTATGTTTCCGTAGTTACTAAGCACATTCTGGTATTTGTTCTGTTATAAATCTAGAAGCAAAATTGAAATAAGATATATTAGTTTAATAAAGCTAATTTCAATTTTGTATATGGTTCCGTCACAAGTTCCAATTATGCACATGAAAAAATTCTAAGAACACACAAAGTAATCAAGAAAATGTAACTTACCTTCCATGGCTACTTAGGGGCTGATTCACTACAGTAGGCAAATGCAAATTACGCACGCAATAGGCCGATTGTTGTGTATGAAGACCCATCGCAGAGTGATTGGCAGGACATGCCAGTTGTGAGTGGTGACTGGGAGTGGTCGGGCAAACGCAGGCTTGCCAGTGCGTTTCAATGCCGTTGCATGGGCGTGCATAAATTATCCACTGTGATGGCCTACACAGTCTGAGGTCTCATAGCGTGCGTGGTTGTTAGCAATTTTTGAGTAAGGTCAGGGCTTGTGCAAGTGTGCTTGAGGCTGCGATGGTACTCATTTGTACCTATGGTATCACAGTTTTGCGACAGCTTGGATGTCGCAGTCCAGGTCTCGCGCATGTGCACGACGGAGCTCCCTCCGTCATGCGCATGCGCAGTGGGAAAATTGACCCACTTGCGAGCGTACTGCCGCTTGCGAGTGGGTCTGAATGACCCCCTTAGTCCATTGGCTCCTTTCCTTCTGTGACATCATCACATTTTTTAACTTCACATTCCTTGGAGGGATCCATGTAGACATAAATATATGCACCAGAATTTTCTGTATAGGTAGTAGTATATAACGCTTATGGTAAAAGAGCAGTCCTCCTAGAATGGGTATTCAGGCTTGAGGCTGTAGGATCAGTGCCACCCAGCTGACAAATGGAAGGTGCCTCACCGGAGAAGGAAGTAGTTGGTCCGATACAGTGAAATTAAAACCAAATCTTGAAAGATTGCTCTTGCCTATTTCATTAGCGGCATACTCACCTCAGAACACCCTGCAATTCTGCCTACATGCTCATCCTACATCCCTGGAATATTTAGCCTATGCGCCAATGTCCAGTTGCGACTGATCAGTCAAGCACAACACAATATAGTAGCTGTCTGGACAATGCTTTTAGTAACTAATACACTTACATTCACCATTTAACCACTTAACTGACAAATTCTTTTTCCAAAAACCGTTCCAAAATTGTCGGTTTCTTTTATGATTGAATTAGGTCAAGAACATAATTTGAAACTTGTCCATCACTATTTTATTTGAAATTTTTTTTTTATAAAACACAGTATACCATAAAAATAGCAATTTTTATGTTATACTGTAGTGATAGCCATTGACAGCTGTACCATCGATGGTTAAACCAACGTTAGAAGCCATCAATTGTTTAGTGATTGGTCGATATCTGTGTAGACCACAACTGCTGATGTTTCCGAAACATCGATTGAGGGTTGCCATCGATTGTGCAACATTGATGGCCACCACAAAACAAATATAGGTTACAGCCACCTGCGCCCGAGGACTGCTGCTTAGTCCACACTGAGGAGCACCAATCCTCTGCAAATATACACCAATTTATGAGTGGTCCAAAAAGCGCAAAAGTCCTTATCCTTGATTGTTTTAACTCTTCTAATGTCTCAGAAGGAAAGAAGAACAAAATAATCCATTACGTTCATATATCATTATTTCTAATTTTTGTATATCAATGTACCTGTATAAACTCACCTAGCAGCGGTGAGATGCATACACATAAAGGTTTCTTTATTTCCTCTCTAGTTATATAGACCTCTGCTTACATAAGGGTATACACATAGACCAATGTATCCCCCAATTAGTTAAATGCTCACCGGGAAACAGGTGTAAACATACACCAAAAGGTTTATTTACACTGGGTATTGGACCCTCCTCCTCAGACCCATAAAAATTGAGATACTCAATTTCAAAAAAGGCCATTTAGTCCAATAATGGATATTTATTCCAAAAAGTTAAAAATCACAATAAATATAGTTTCCATGCAATAAAAATAGTTTCCATGCAAAAATTAAATAATCTCCCATAAAAAGAGGATAAAAGTCCCCAAATTGGACCACAGCAGATAGGAATTCAGAGCAAACACTCCCTCCGCTCACCCGGTATAAGTGGAGAAAGATTGCCTGGAGTAGATAGAATAAAAACCAATTTCCACAACTGCCGCTGAGTCCCTGCAACACCAATGCGTTTCTGATGTATGTCCTTCTCCAGGGTGTACTTAGGGTATGTCAGATGGGGCTTTATATACCCATTTTAATCAGTAAGTGGTTGGGTCTAATTACTCCCTCATCCAAGAGCAATGTAAAACCCGGTTATAGACCCTAAATCATGTCCCGCATTTCCATTTATATTATGCAATACCCGATAATACTGCCCTCTAAAAAATGTATTACCCACAAAAATCACATATACATGCATAAACAATCCCTCCAACATACACAATGTCCACAATAAAACACATTAATCGCATGTCAATCCAGTCCATATCTTCATATTGCTGTATGAATTGAATGAACATGAAATAAGTGTATAAGAATGAGGCCTTAAATTTGCCCCATCCAGTTATACTAATGAATTTGAGGTCTTTGTGGACCTACAGAAATTCATTAGAAGGCTTACCCTAAAGAATTTTTTTAAGGAAAAATCAGAATCACTAGAAAACAACCAAGACCAAACTACACATATTGATGTATCATATTCATTATTTAAAAAGAAATCCACCTTTTTCCCAACTCATAGAAAAGGTTGTTTTATTGAGTTTTTCGAAAAATTAGTTAAGGAGGACTTAGAGAGATTAAACTTGAAACCTATTAAAAATATGAATTTAACCAGGGATGAAAGGAAGCAATCAAAGCTCTTAAGGGGAACACCCAGATTATTATCAAACCCGCTGATAAGGGGGGGGGCAGCAGCATTTTTATGGATGTTGATGAATACAATGCAGAAATCATTAGACAACTCTCAGATGTTTTAACTTATAAAAAGTTGACAAGTAATCCTACTGAAAACATTTTGAAATAATTGGAATTTTTTTTAAAATTATATACATCCAAAGGGGTTATTACAGATAGTATACGTGAGTACATAAACATAGACCACCCATCGATACCGGTCATATATGTCCTCCCGAAGATACACAAAAATAAAGAAAACCACCGGGACGTCTGATAGTGGCAGGGACGAATTCAATTCTATCTACTTTGTCCCACTATATGAATTATTTATTACAACCCTAAGTACAAAAATTACCATCATACTTAAAGGACACAATATCCACAATTAAAGAACTATCTAAGATTGAATGAAAATCTACATATAAGTTGGTTACAGTCGATGTAACCTCTCTCTATACGATAATTAATCATCAAGCAGGCCTTAATGCAGTAAAATTATTCTTAGAGGAGGAAAGGATAACAGAGGATTCTAAAAGCTTTATATTAGAGGGAATTGCATTAATCTTACAAAATAACTTTTTCTGGTTTGGAGATACGTTTTATCTACAACTAACGGGCACCGCCATGGGCACCAGGCTAGCCCCAAGCTATGTAAATTTATTTATGGCATGGTGGGAGGCCAGTATGGTTTGAAGTGGCCATATGTTTGGGGATAGCCTGGTGACATGACAGAGATATATTGATGATATCCTGTTCATTTGGGATGGTGACCAGACGTCTTTGGATGATTTCTGTAAACATCTAAATAATAATGCCCTGTATATTATACTGACCTTTAAAATAAGTGAGGTTTCAGAAGATTTTCTTGACCTCTCTATATATGTGGAGGATGAGTGTATTAAAACAAGGAATTTCATCAAGAGCACTGATTGTAACTCCTTTATATACTTCTCTAGCAATCACCATTATACCTGGCTAAAAAGCATTCCTAACAGCCAATTTCAAAGAATTAGGCGTCATTGCACAGATATGGAAGTCTATAAGGAACAAGCAAGTTTTTTGAAAGAACAATTTACATCAAAGGGGTATGATGCCCGAATTGTTAATAATGCTGAAGAAAAGGGAGGTAATATCGATAGGATAGGAATCATCCATAATGAAGAATCCATAAACCCAAATCAAGGGGATTAGAAATACCGTTTATTATTAAATATAACAATCATCATAAGCAGATCAAAGGCATTATAAATAAGCACTGAGGCATCTTAACAAATGACCCTACACTGCAAACTATATTAGACAAATATCCTAAGTTTGTGTATAAAAAAGCTCGCAATATTAAGGACTACATAGTACGGAGAGCCACCTCAATACCCAAGGGTGCCCCTAGGATGAAATCTAAGGGGTTCTATAGGTGTGGGATGTGTTGTATGTGTAGGGTATGTAAGAGTGAAGTATCAAAAATTACACAATACACATACACACAAACTAAGAATAGATATGAAATTAATGACTTTGTTACTTGTAATACTAAATATTGCATATACATATTAGAGTGCTTGTGTGGCAGTCAGTATGTGGGTAAGACCACGAGAGCATTAAAAGAAGTACTCTCAGAACACATCAAAAATATAAAGAAAGGATTAGAGACTCATAATGTGGCCGAACCACACTGGAGGACAAATGATAGAGATATTAGGCTCGCTAAAATGGAAATGCAAACTATGTTCCTGCTAAAAACACAAGCCCCTAGAGGCTTGAACATTGATTTCAAAATGAAATGGTTTCTGTAAAATATAGAGAATGTGAAACAAAAATGGGAATGTGTTATAATATGATGACGGATGGACTCCCCTTTTTGTTATCTTTGACTTCCTCCCCTTCTGAATCTTGATATGTACAGCAACATTTTATAGATGTGTTAGTATTGATTTTATCCATTTTTTGTGTTTATATGGATCAGTCTAAACAAAAACATTTTATGTCTGACCCAAGTATTAATGGGTTTATTATTTGTTGGTGTGATCACTAATACTGTCCATATTCCTTCTTACATATATATATATATATATATATATATATATATATATATGGAATGATGAGAGGATCGCTAAAAAGGAAGTTATAATTGCGCAATGGATTATCTATAATGAATCCCTATGGTGGTCTCCGGTAAATCCCGATGGGTGTTTCACAGCAAGTGTAGCTAGTTCCGGCTTGCGTGTCAAAGACCGGATGTTGTCTCTCTTCTCTCCTGGAAGTCGTTACCGGAGCCACGTGTATGGAGAATGAGGATTAACAACAAATCCAAACAAGCACCAAACGGGGATACAGCAATATGAAGACATGGATTGGATTGACATGCGATTAATGTGTTTTATCATGGACATTGTGTATGTTGGAGGGATTGTTTATGTATGTATATATGATTTTTGTGGGTAATACATTTTTTAGAGGGCAATGTTATCAGGTATTGCATAATATAAATGGAAATGGGGGACATGATTTTGGGTCTATAACCAGGTTATACTTTGCTCCTGGATGAGGGAGTAATTAGACCAACCACTTAGTGATTAAGATGGGTATACAAAGCCCCATCTGACATACCCTAAGTACATCCTAGGGAAGGACATACGTCAGAAACACGTTGGTGTTAAAGAGACTCAGCAGCAGTTGTGGAATCTGTATTTTATTCTATCTACTCCAGGCAATGTTTCTCCACTTTAGTGTTTGCTCTGAATTCCTATCTGCTGTGGTCCAGTTTGGGGACTTGTATCCTCTTTTTATGGGAGATTATTTAATTTTTGCATGGAAACTATTTTTATTGCATGGAAACTATATTTATTGTGATTTTTAACTTTTTGGAATAAATATCAATTACTGGACTAAATGGCCTCTTTTGAATTTTGAGTATCTCGATTTTTATGAGTCTGAGGTGAGCATTTAACTAAGGGGGGGATACATTGGTCTATGTGTATACCTTTATGTAAGCAGAGGTCTATCTAACTAGAGAGGAAATAAAGAAACCTTTATGTGTGTATGCATCTCACCGCTGCTAGGTGAGTTTATACAGGGGCATTGATATATACGAAAAATAGAAATAACGATATATGAACTTAATGGATTATTTTGTTCTTCTTTCCTTCTGAGACATTAGAAGAGTTAAAACAATCAAGAATAAGGACTTTTGCGCTTTTTGGGCCACTCATAAATTGGTTTATTGATGGCCACCAGCAATGGCAAACCACTTGTTTTCAGTCAGACCATCGATGGTTTTCAAACCATCGATGGTCGGTTGCCATCCCTAATCAGAGGCTCTGCGATATACAGTATATACATATACGCATATATATATATATACATATATATATATTAGGGGTGAGTGGGTTCGGATTTCTGAAATCCGAACCCCACCGAGCCCCCCGATCCAAGGCCGATCCGAGTCAGGCTCGACTTTTCCCACCTGACTCGGATCTGAAATCGAGGCAAAACGTCATCATCCCGCCTTCCGGGTCTCGCGGGTTTTGGATTCTATATAAGGTACCCGCGTCAGCGCCATTTTCTGACTCGGCTGTGGACAGTGAAGAAGGAGGGTGGGAGTTAGGGCTGGCTGGGCTGTGTAGTGTAGTGTTGTGCTGTGCTGCGCTGTGCTGCTGTTGTCCATAGGGGCTGTGTCAACTCCTCCAATGTCCATAGGGGCTGGCTGTGTTGTGCTGTGCTGCTGTTGTCCATAGGGGCTGTGTCCACTCCTCCAATGTCCATAGGGGCTGGCTGTGTTGTCCTGTGCTGCTGTTGTCCATAGGGGCTGTCCACTCCTCCAAAGTCCATAGGGGCTGGCTGTGTTGTGCTGTGCTGCTGTTGTCTATAGGGGCTGTGTCCACTCCTCCAAAGTCCATAGGGGCTGGCTGGACTGTGTTGTGCAGTCAGTTGTCCCTAGGGGCTGTGTCCACTCCAAAGTACTGTGCAGTGTCCCAGTACTAAATGGGTGCTGTAGTGTTGTCCAGGGGGTGCTCTGTCCATCAGGGGTGCTCCCCCCAAGTGCTAAAAAAATAAATAATTTTTCTGTGTTTGTGAATTGTGTGTGCAGTAGCTGCACGTGCATCAACAAAGTAGTGCCAAGCATGCGCCTGTGTCATAAGGAAAGGGCTGGCTGGCTTGACCGTTAAAGGGTGCTGTAACTCCCAAAGTGCACTCCAATCAAAATAAAAAAATATTTTCTGTGTTTGTGAATTGTGTGCACTGTGGCTGCACGTGCATCAACAAAGTAGCAGCTCCAAGTGTGTGCTTGTGTCCCATAAGTAAAGGGCCAGCTGGCTTGTCCGTTAAAGGGTGCTGTAACCCCCAAAGGGCACTCCAAACAAAATAAAAAAATATATTTTTTTGTGTTTGTGAATTGTGTGCGCAGTAGCCGCACGTGCATCAAAAAAGTAGCGCCAAGCGTGCGCCTGTGTCATAGGTAAAGGGCCAGCTGGCTTGACCGTTAAAGGGTGCTGTAAACCCCAAAGTGCACTCCAAAAAAAATAAAAAAATATATTTTTTTGTGTTTGTGAATTGTGAGCACAGTTGCAGCACGTGCATCAACAAAGTAGCGCCAAGCGTGCGCCTGTGTCATAAGTAAAGGGCCGGCTGGCTTGACCGTTAAAGGGTGCTGTAACCCAAAAAGTGCACTCCAAACAAAATAAAAATATATATTTTTTTGTGTTTGTGAATTGTGTGCACTGTGGCTGCACATGCATCAACAAAGGAGCAGCGCCAAGCATGCGCCTGGGTCCCATAAGTAAAGGGCCGGCTGGCTCATTTCTTAAAGGGTTGTGTAACCCACAAAGTGCACTAGTGTCCAACAAAAATAAAAAAATATTTTCTGTGTTTGTGTGTGCCTTAGCCGCACGTATATATCAATATAACATAAATAGAGGACCAAACTTTCTCCGATAAAAATAAAATAGGGAAAGATCAAGAACAACTTCCTCCTAGTGCTGTTGCTGCTGCTGGGAGTTGTTCATCATCCCAGAGAGGAAGTAGGAACACCACTACTTTTACTAAACAATTGACCCTCCAACAGTCCCTAGCGAGAAGGATGAAGTACAACAGCAGTCATCCTGAAGCAAAACATATAACTGAGGCCTTGTCTGCTATGTTGGTGTTAGATGTGCCTCCGGTATCCGCCATTAGTGCAGTGGGATTTAGACAATTGATGGAGCTAGTGTGTCCCTGGTTCCAAATCCCATCTAGATTCCACCTGTATCCTCAAAGCAGCAGCGACAAGCGTGTGTCTGTCTGTTATAGGGTGGTGTAACCCTCAAAGTGCGCTCCACAAACAATAAAAAAATTCTTATTTTTTTTCTGTCTTTGTGAATTGTGTGGGCTGTAGCTGCACCTGCATCCTCAAAGCAGCAGCGACAAGCGTGCGTCTGTCTGTTAAATGGTGGTGTAACCCTCAAAGTGCGCTCCACAAACAATAAAAAAAATATTTTTTTTCTGTCTTTGTGAATTGTGTGGGCTGTAGCTGCACCTGCATCCTCAAAGCAGCAGCGACAAGCGTGCGTCTGTATGTCAAAGGGTGGTGTAATCCTCAAAGTGCGCTCCACAAAAAATAAGAAATTCTTCTATTTTTTTCTGTCTTTGTGAAATGTGTGGGCTGTAACCGCACCTGCATCCTCAAAGCAGCAGTGACAAGCGTGCGTCTGTCTGTTAAAGGGTGGTGTAACCCCCAAAGTGCGCTCCAACCAAAATAAAATAATCTTCTTTTTTTCTGTTTGTGTGTGAAATGTATGCGCAGTAGCGGCACCTGCATCCTCAAAGCAGCAGCGACAAGCATGCGTCTGTCTGTTAAAGGGTGGTGTAACCCTCAAAGTGTGCTCCACAAACAATAAAAAAATTATTATTTTTTTTTCTGTCTTTGTGAATTGTGTGGGCTGTAGCCGCACCTGCATCCTCAAAGCAGCAGCGACAAACGTGCGTCTGTCTGTCAAAGGGTGGTGTAACCCTCAGAGTGCGCTCTACAAAAAATAAAAAATTCTTCTTTTCTTTTCTGTATTTGTGAAGTGTGTGGGCTGTAGCCGCACCTGCATCCTCAAAGCAGCAGCGACAAGCGTGCGTCTGTCTGTCAAAGGGTGGTGTAACCCCCAAAGTGCGCTCCACAAAAAATAAAAAATTCTTTATTTTCTGTTTTTGTGAAATGTGTGGGCTGTAGCCGCACCTGTATCCTCAAAGCAGCAGCGACAAGAGTGCATCTGTCTGTTAAAGGGTGGTGTAACCCCCAAAGTGCGCTCCAACCAAAATAAAATAATCTTCTTTTTTTCTGTTTGTGTGTGAAATGTATGCGCAGTAGCCGCACCTGCATCCTCAAAGCAGCAGCGACAAGCGTGCGTCTGTCTGTCAAAGGGTGGTGTAACCCCCAAAGTGTGCTCCACAAAAAATAAAAAAATATTTTTTTTCTGTTTTTGTGAAATGTGTGGGCTGTAGCCACACCTGCATCCTCAAAGCAGCAGTGACAAGCATGCATCTGTCTGTTAAAGGATTACATCGGTGATAGCATCCAAGTAGGCATGTCAGACAGTCCGTACATGTACTGGCAGGAAAAAGAGGCATTTTGGAGGCCCCTGTACAAACTGGCTCTATTTTACCTGAGTTGCCCCCCCTCCAGTGTGTACTCCGAAAGAGTGTTTAGTGCAGCCGGGAACCTTGTCAGTGAATGGCGTAGGAGGTTGCTTCCACAAAATGTGGAGATGATGTTCATAAAAATGAATTATCAACTCTTCCAGGGAGACTAGCCTCCAGAACCTACAGAGGGACCTATGGTGGTGGATTCCAGCGGGGACAAATTAATACTCTGTGAGGATGAGGATGTACACTACACTGAAGAGGGTGAGGAATCGGTGAATGAGGAGGATGAGGACGACATCTTGCCTCCGTAGAGCCTGTTTGTGCAGGGACAGATTAATTGCCAGCTTGTTTTGTGGGGGCGCAAATGAACCAATCATTTCAGCCACAGTCGTGTGGCAGACCCTGGCACTGAAATGATTGGTTTGTTAAAGTGTGCATGTCCTGTTTATACAACATAAGGGTGGGTGGGAGGGCAAAGGACAATTCCATCTTGCACCTCTTTTTTTCTTTGCATTATGTACTGTTTGCGGCCTAGTTTTCAAACTGCCATCCTGTCTGCCACTGCAGTGTCACTCCTAGATGGGCCACGTGTTTGTGCCGCCCATTCGTGTCGCTTAGCATAGTCATCCAGCTACCTCGGTGCAACCTTTTGGACATAAAAACACTATTGTGAGGTGTGAGGTGTTCAGAATAGACTGGAAATGAGTGGAAATTAAGATTATTGAGGTTAATAATAGCATAGGAGCAGAAAAACCCACAAATTCTGTGATTTTAGCTGTTTTTATGCTTTTTAAAAAAAAAATACAGATCCAAAACACAAAACCCAGAACCCAAAACACGGAAGGATGGTTTTGGCAAAACCAATCCAGATCCAAAACACGAACAAAGATCCAGATCCAAAACCAAAACACAAAACACGAAAAGTGGCCGGTGCACACCCCTAATATATATATGCATATTTAAATAAAATAAATTCGCTTACCAGAACCTGACCTGGATTATAAAGAACATTATGGAACCCAATAGTGAGCCTGATGCAGGACTGCATATTTATAGCGACAGCACAGGCACCACTGGAATTAAATTGATCACTGATGACACATTGAGTTTTTCAGACTTGGATGCCAGTAAAATATTTTTCGAAGCAGATACCACTGAGGAGAATCCAGAAATTAATATCGAGGATTTATACCATCAATTGCTAAGTTAAAGAAACGTGAAATAGATTACTTGCTACACGGAACATCATTATCCGATTATCTTCGACAAAAATGAAACCCTAGGGGATTCAGAGTGAAAAATACTCCGACGATCGTTAGAAATAATTTGGTGTTTTGCAGGTGCTGGTGCCCAATACTCAATAAATGTAGCCTGGATCTTATCCTCTTAGTAGTGGAGGAAGCAGGAAGGGAATTAAACGCAGTTAGAGTAAAAATTGAAGCATTTAAATCAACATACCAAATCCCATTACACAATCCGGATTATATAACCTGGTGGACCAAGCTACAAACACAATGTGATATTTACAAAAAGGAACTTGCGATTTTTAAAAAATCTAAATTGCTGACTGTTACTCAAGACTACGAGGAACATCGAGTCTATAGATGGCTTACTGGAACAGATTCGAGAACACGCTACTATAGAGGCCAGAGTAAAATCCCATGGAGACAGAGGAGGGAGAAAACAATGCCAAAAGATGGCACAACATCTAATAGCGACAGCGATTTTATTATTGCTGAGTCTGCTGCGGCTACCGCTTCTGCTCTGTATCTGGGCCGTCAGCGGGACACGCTCCCGCTGCGGCTCCGGAACTACAGTGATCACTAGCTGATCACTGTGTAGAAGAAGCAGCACCGGCTACCAGAGCCGCCGCTGCTGCTCCTCCACCACACAGCACTGTAGTGCTGGAGCCGCAGTGGGAGGGTCTCCCGCTGGCGGACCAGATACAGAGCAGCAGTGGCAGCTACCAGAGCCGGGGCTGCTCGATCACTGCTGGCCACAGTGATCGGGTCACAGCAACAGCTGTGGCTACATGAGCCGTGGCTGCTGCTTCAGTGGCAGTGCGCCGGGAGGGGGTTGCCAATGGAGCCTGATCACTGTGGCCAGCAGTGATCGGGAAATGCTGGAGAGGCAGCCATGCTTGCAGAGAGACTAGAAGGTCCCTCTGATGTAGGCGCCTGAAGGAAGATTAGCTTCCCACAGCCGCCTAGTGGGCATTTCTGACTGGTTGTATCAGATACGACCATGTCAGGGAATGCCCAGCCTGGTGTGGTCGTATCTGATACGACCGTGCCAGGCAAGTGGTTAAAAGGAAATTAGGACAAGCCACAAACACAATATTAAGTTAGTAAGTTAATATTGATAAGCACATCCATTGCCATCCCCTTAAGAAGGTTAAATGAAAATATGTATTATCCCTGTGTTTTCCGATCGCTACTATCACTGTCATAATGGGAAACATTGCAGCAGCAAAATTACTGAAGCATAATTGGACACATTCAGTCAATCAGATGCGATTGACAATTGTAATCATCATCACTTCCTCCAACCCCAATTCCAATCTCCTTAGCACAAGGAAACGTAAGATCAAAATAGGTCCTAGAGCGGGACTGGAAGAGAAGACCAGAAAAGAAATTTCTGGTCTGCATGTGCAATAGGAAAAATGGCAACATGCGGGAAAAAGAGCAAACTGTGTCTATCCAGCTCTAAATGAGCCCCAAAAGGTGTTTTCCTGATTTCCTGCCCTTCAGTTAGGAGACTGTAGGGATGTGTTTATTACAAGAGTCCATTTTAAGTATTTTAGTTGTGCATTCCTGTGCCTCCATTACAATTAGAGATGTGCGCTGACCCCGTGTTTAGTTTTAGTTTTGGATGTAGATTCATCTTCGTATTTTGGTTTTGGATATTGGTTTTTATTAAAAAATTAAAAAAATGCTAAAAAGTTTTTAAAAACAGATAAAATCATGTAAATTTTGAAATCCAAAACCTGTCCGGTTTTAAAATTTGAATTCCGAATCGTGGGAAGATCAGAACTGCTACTCGGATCTGTCCAGATTCACGAATTTCGGGTGGATTCGGATTTCAGGAGAACCGAATCGCACATCTCTAATTACAATGCATGTATCTGGATACATAGCAACTGTACATTAGAACTGTGACCTAGCAAGCCCCAATTGTTTTATACAAATGCCTTTGATTTTTGCCTATCAATAAACAGCTCTTTTCTTCCTGGACAATTCCTTGGTAAGTTAAAATACAATAAGAAAAAAATAATAATACTAAAATAATAGTTACTAAACCACAGTTGACAAAAATATAATTTATACTGGTGGAATGCAGTCACAACGTCGACATTCCTTAATGTCGATCGTTTTGATGTCAGTGTTGTTGTAATATAGACATGGAACATGCCAACAACTGCAAAATGTTGACATATTCGCAAAGTCAACATCTGAAATTATGACATGTGAACTGATGACATTCTCAGAATTCTGACAGTTAGGGTTAGGCTGTGGGAGGAGAGGTTAGGGTCAGGCTCCAGGAGGAGAGGTTTTCTCTGTTTGAAGGGTTGTCTAAAACCCTGCTATGAGACTCACGTCAGTCGCATGGGTGCAATCGCTCCATCATACACGTGTTACACGCAACTAAAGGATAAAATAACATTTTTCTGGATCTGCTATATATTGGGACATGTATTTTACATACTACCCAGCATGGATAACCTCAAGGGATACATACAAGTCTGAATGGCTTGTGATTTATAACCACATGGATAATCGGGACTAGTACTTCCGGTTCATATTTGTCGATAGTCTTTTCAGTATATACAATTTTAATCAGGATTAGTGTTAGATATGAGATATGAGAAAGACCGCTATGAAAAAAGCATAATAAACATTAAACATTTAAACATATATTGATGTTTATAATCTTTTGAGACTAAATAGGAGGAAGGTCAAAATCTGATCCGTGTTGTGGTCCGCCTGTGCCCGGTCTAACGTCCCTACCTTACCGCCGATCTTCTCTGGAATTGCCTCCATCAGTGGTTTCCGTCTTCTTCTTGGCGGGGACTCGTTGCGGGCAGTCAGCTGAGCCGCTGCGTGGGTGGATGACGTCAGATGCCCGGCGCCGGATGTTGTCCTCAGACGCTATCGGAGTTGGCTTGGCTTCTTCCTCTTTAACTTCTACGCGTTTCAGACCATCTAGTTCCTTTCTCAAGAAGGATTAGTGTTAGTAATGAGTAGATTTATATATATGAGCATTTGCATATATAGTGTATTATGTTTTATGCATGTGAGATCGTTTATAATTTATGACCCAGGAACTAATTGTCCACCATGCTATAAAAGAGACTACATGGAGCTAAACTTCATACAGCCTCGAAGAAGAGCCATTGCTCGTAACGTGTTGGCGATGCAGTGGAGTGTACAGGGTGTTAGAAGAGCTTATTCCAGGAGTCAGTGACACTAGATGTTGAGCTGGGGGGTTCTGGAGCCTTTAATCCACCAGTATATCTATATGCATCTATTTCACTTCCCTCTGGTAAACATCTCCATTCTACACTCTTATGGAATGTGATTATGTTCTACCAGGTGCTAAATAAAACTTTGTTATAAACTTTATTGCACGATGTTGGGGATATTTTCTCCTTTATATTGTTTCATGTATTGAAAAACTTGTGTACAAAAGGGCGTTTGACGTGATTAATTCACAAGAAAATGGAAAGTACCAATTCTAGATTTTATTTTGATGAAGTTATTGCATATGTGAATTTGAGCACCACTATTTGAACCATACCATATAGCTCCATGATATACCTCTGCATTCACTGGTTAGTTGGCTGGGGGCCCTGTCTGTTTAATCTGTACTGGGCTCCGGAATTTCTAATGGCAGCACTGCAGGTAAGTCGCCGCTGGACCACCTAGTACATTTTGTTGGCATTCTTATCATATTGATTGTCACACTCCTGCCCTTAAAAATAAAGACATTCTATTCCTGTCCTCGCCTTCGGGCCCATCATCCACTGCCATATCTCCACCTCCTCACACCAATACATGAGGAAGTCCTGGCTCAAGCCACCTAAGTTCCTTCATGTCTCTCAAATCTCCTCTTCAGCCTCCCATTTCAACCCAAACCAACCCTCAGGCATGACAGTTTGTACTGACCCTATGGATCCAGCCTATAATCAGGCGCAAGCTGCTGAGTTTACAACTGATCATGTTGCTCACCTAGCACAAGGTCAGGTAATACAGTTTCTCCAAGAACTGACTAACTGGCTTGATAACATTAAATCCACTCTTAGAGGCTCAGGAGCAGCCGCTTCAACCATTCCAATTTCTCTGGATACAGTTACCTCAGCGGCACCTCGTTTGCACGTTCCTACCTCTGCAAAATTTGATGGGAACTCCAAAAATTGCAGGGGTTTCCTAAATCAATGTGAAATATAGTTTGAGCTCCAACCCAGCAATTTTCCTAGAGACTGTACCCAAGCTTGTGAAGGCTTCTGAGTAGTACAACAAGTTTGCTGACAGGTAGAGGAAAGCAGTCCCCAGTCTCAAGCAAGGAGATCAAGTTTGGCTCTCTACACAAAACCTGCAATTAAGAGTTCCATCCATGAAATTTGCACCCCGCTACATTGGGCCATTCACAATTGAGTGTGTTATCAACCCGGTTTCATTCAAACTCAAGCTACGTACATTCCTGAGAATACCAAATTCCTTCCATATATCTTTATTGAAACCACTCATACTCAACTGGTTTCATTCAGCACTTCCAAAGGCACCCAAAGTCCAGATTCATTGTGGAGTCGAATACGAAGTGGCAAGATTATGGACTCTAGAAACCATTATGGACATCTTCAATACCTGATCGACTGGAAGGGCTACGGCCCAGAAGAATGTTCTTGGACTTTTGCCTCTGATGTCCATGCTCCTCAGTTGATAGGAGCATTCCATGCCAAGTGTCCATGTAAGCCTAAGAGTTGTCCTGGGGCCAACCATGAAGGGGGGGGGGTGCTGTCACATGGTCCTTAAAAAAACACTTTCTAAGCTATCCAGTGCCTGTCCAGGCTAGTGTTGAGGTCTGCTTGTGCTGTGCATCACTCCTGGATAGCACAATGGTCTGCTCATGCTGTATATCGCTCCCAGCTGGTACTGAGGCCTGTCTGTGCTGCTCCTGCCCTATCCACTTAGTGTCCTGTAACTGAGCATGGAGATGGCTCTCTGCAGCTCCATACTCACAGCGTGTCTTTCCAGCATGATGGCACACAAGCTGCACACCTTAATTCCTTCCTAAACCACAGTATGGGTGCAACCATGTTGGACTCTGTCACCTGATGCTCTTCCTCCACTCAGAGCGCTGTTCCCAGACTAGCTGATCACAGCATGCAATCCTCTCTTGTCAGTACAATGTCGCTTCTGGCTGAAGTTACAGCTGAGTGCTGAGCTCCCACGTACTCTGTATCTGAATGGTCCCAGTCCATTATAACCAGTTCCTATATTTGGTAAACAAGTCTCCTATACCATCTTGCACACCAGTCTGGTTTTACCACTGAGACTTGTTTTTACATCGGTTCCAGCCGATACCTCCAACCATTGGTCCCATCCGATGCCTCCAACATTGGACTCTTATCAATTAAGTTCTTCAATTCTTCAACATCGGTTCCAAACAATCAAATTCAACAACTCATCAACATTGGATTCAATTCCATCAAGTTCTTCAATTCATCAACATTGGTCTCAAACCGATCCAGCTCTCAATCCGATCCAGCTCTCATTCCAGCATCATCGGTCCCAATCCGATTCTCCCATTCCTTCAGTATTATAAATTAAGTTCCATTCCAACCTGCTGTTCAATAAAGACATTCTATTCCTATCCGCGCCTTTGGGCCCATCATCCGCTGATGTTTCTCTACCTCCTCACTTCAATAGATGAGGAAGACCTGGCTCTAGCCACTTAAATTCCTTCATGCTTCTCAAATCTCCTCTTCAGCCTCCCACGCGTGTTCCAACCCAAGCCAACCATCAGTCGTGACATTGATCATGTTAATCATGATGAATGTTGATGTGGTCAATGTTGACATGACAAGCATGTTGACGTTATGACCATTTCTAAATTCTAATGTCAATAAAATATACCCAACCCATACTTCCTTATGGGGGAAATAGAGGTATGTATTAGAAGTTATTTCTAACTTATATACTTTTGACCTGGAGATGTCATCATGGAGTTCATTTAAAAAAAAAAAAAAAAAGGCTGGGTTCCCACATCCAACTCCCTTTTCTATCCATTAGCAAGAAACTTAGTGAGCTTCTACTATATGACAACCAAAATCAAAAGTGTTTATTTGTGGTCAGAGGGTGAAAAAGTTGTTCCTTTTCTTTCTGAATAGTATGAGGTGCAGTGCAGGCACAACATCAGTGAATGAGGAGGCAGCTGACTGGCCAACTTGCTAAGCTAAGTGGAAAGGCCTTGGGAGGTCCTCAAAGTGCCGATTGATGGATCTGATCATTGCAGATGCAGAAGACTGAAAGTGATACCAGAGGCATAGATGGGGAGGTAGTCAAGGAGCAAAATTGACTAAACATCAGTTACTAATTAATTTGGGCGGTTTTGACTGCACTTGCTAAAACTGTCGCTTAGTAAATTGAAAGGTTTATGTCTTGTCCATTGTAAAAATTCAGAATGGCGATGTGTAGCGAATGGTTTCTAAAATGTGGCTTTACAGCGGTTTTGCCTTTAGTAAATTGGTACCAGAAATTAGAAATATCAGAAATATTAGAAAGTCAGAGCAGTGGTAAATTAATTTCAAAAGGTTTTTTATGAACCATGGAATTAGCATTTAATCGCACTTATTGATAAATTCTTTCCCTTAAATACATATTATATATTGATGAAGCTCGGCATTTGCCAAAACATATAACTCATCTCTGATGACTGCAAAATATTTTTGAAAACCAATATTATTATATCCATTGATGCATAAAGCTATGAATGGAAGTGTAGAGAATGCTTTTTATTCTCTTTTCTCATTCCCTCTACTACATGAGTAATCATTTGTCATTTCCACAAAGTTTTTGACAGCATCAAGTACCCCACTAACTAAGTAATGACCAACTTCAAAACTTCTCGCAGCTGAAAACGATCTTTAGAATGTAATGGCTTTACTCAAGCAAAACTGGAGATGATAATTGTAATGAATATGCAAGATGTATGTGGCACATTTAATGAAACAATTCTATAGGGTCATGTCATAAATGAAACTGCAATTGAGGCTTGATTAGCTCATTATAGATAATGATATCACACTCTGAATAGGAAATATCACTAAGTAATTATATTTGCCACTTGTATCTGACATGGTAGCTAGGATATGTGCCAATTTCAGATTAATTCGCTATTTGTTCAATTGGTGAATTGATGCTAAGTGCTTTCCTACCTGGGAAACATATTATAGAAATAAGCATCAACTGTGCATCCACTACCGATAGTCAATTAGACATTCAAATTGTAAAGAAATTTGTACGTTTATAATAATAAAAGGATATTTAAATAGTTGCCAGTTCTAATTATTAATTATCAGCCACACTTCTTGCAGCAACAGTAAGACAGCACTTTCAGCTGCCAATAAAATGATTGCAGTGCAGACACACACATATGAATGGGTTGGGTACAATATGTGGGCATTCAGAATCCCAACACCGGCATCCCGAAAGGGTTAAGATACCGATACCTGTCGGTAAATATCCTAACCCTACACCAAACCCTCCCTCCCTGCACCGTAAACCTATCCCCTCCCACTAGTGCCTAAACCTAACCCTCACCCCTAGTGCCTAATCCTAACCCTCCCCCCCTACTGCTTAACCCTAACCCTCTCCCTAGTGCCTAACCTTAACCCCTAACCCTCCTCCTAAACCCACTGCTACAGTTGGGGTGAAGGCAGTCAGGATGCAGGCGCTGGGATTCTGACTGGTGTTGAGATTCCGGCGCAGGCCTCCTGAGCAGCTGGGATCTTGACAGCCGTTATTTCAACTACATCCCATATATATACATGTGCCGGCACTTCTTTCGGACATAAACAGCATGTGTCCTGGTGCCCTTCAAATTACCCTCACAGCAAAAGATGGAAATATACAATGTTGCAAGCTGGGAGGTACTCTAGACGACTTGTTAAATAAAATACAGGTCCCCATAGGCAAACGCAGGGGGGGTTTCCATCTGCCTGGAAACCCCCCTCCCCAGCCCACAACATGACCACAATAAAAATAGTAATGTAATAGAATTTTACTAGTGCTGCAGGTTCTTCACAGTATCACAAATGAAATAATTAGCACCACCTGTATCTTTTAGCATGTATCAGTCAGTAATAAGTACACCTGTGCACCAACTAGGAGATCTGGAAAACATTCACTGTTAGGTATGCACTGCTATAGAGCCTAATATGTACATATATGTCCAGGGCGGTGCTAGGTTAATCTGCTGCTCCCCCAGACTTCCGGAATTGCTCGAATGCTCTGGAATGGTGCCCACATCTAAAATAAAAACATTCAGCTCAGGCAGCATGGCCCTACTGCCGCATCTAATGGGTTACTGTGATTGCTGGTCCTCTATATGCTGGAATTATGACACACAATACACATTGTATGACGCATATTAAAGCTGGATAAGTGCTAATTCTACCCTCTTCATGGACTGGCCACACTCGCTCTAAAATCAAGCATTTGGAAACCCCCCTCTAGAAATCCTGCATTTGCCACTGGTCCCGCTGTTTAAATATCAACGTTTCAGAACTTTCCAGATGAAAGAATAAAGTTCTGAAACATTGATATTTAAACAGCGGAACCTGAAATGATCAAGTTGTCTAAAGTGACGTCCACCTTGCTACATTATATATTGTACTAGCAGATGTATCCGGTTTCACCCAGGTAGACCTTAGATATTAACTGGTTTCCATTTGCATCTTGCCTCTCCAGTAACACATTAATCCTTCACCTCTATAGTAATGCATCACTGCTATAGTAACACATTCCACTCCCTCACCTCTGTAGTAACACCTTTCCCTCCCTCGCCTGTGTTGCAACACATTCCACATTCCCCTCCCTCACCTGTGTAGAAACACAATCCCTTCTCACACCTTTAGTAACGTATTCCCCTCCTTCACCTCTGGAGTAAAACATACATAAGCAATTTGTGAGGGACTCAAACTTTATAGATGTAACTGGTTCCTAGTGAAATTATAGGCTTAAAATTTGTTTTTTCTCCACTGTGTATAAGTGACAGGTAAAATCCTTCTGTCTTTTTTTTAGGAGATCTTGAAACTTGGCTGATATAACTGTTGACAAATTATAATAATTATTCAAATGGAAATAAGTTATGCTTTGGTGTGCAAATACAATCTTGCAGCTTCAATAGTACTAAAAAATGGAGTAATACCAACTCCACATTAGAACTTTATGCAAATATGAGTACCTTGATAGCGCTGATTGTAAATACACCTAATTATAATCAGGATATATTAATAAATTACCCAATAGTATAATGTCATTTATTCATAATTCAACAAACAAAAAATAGAGAATATCAAAAAAACATATAGTGTTACATGGAGGGGAAAAGGGTTCCACAAACAGCTCCTCACCCAAACAAGGTGCTGCGGTGGGCAAATGCTAATTAAGCAATGGGTCCCGGGCCTCAATAGCTCGGCACCACCGCAGGTAGTATGTTAGGTCCAAAAACGTGGCTGGGTTCCCAAATGGCGTCCCTCCTGGTTCTCAGGTAATCACCTTTCTGCAACGCGTTTTGGATCACTAAGGGATCCTTCTTCAAGCAAAGGTGACTTATGGTCTGCAGCTGTCCCTTTTTATATCCTAAACCAACCTCTGATTGGTCTTCAAATTCCCGCGTGTTGCCGATGGATGCGGCGGCTGCGTCACTTCCGGTATTAGCCGGAAGTTTCATGCGTTCCACCTTGCTCCGACTTCCTTCAGAAACCCGGAAGTTACGTGCATTCTATTCGTCGGCAGAAAGACTCTCTTCAGGATGACATCCAATGGTTGCTAGGGAATAAGTATTTGGGCTCCAGTCGCGGCCATCTTGGTGTTGATTAAAATTCCAAAATAGACAACGATCTAGGTGGCTTAACCCATTTGATGAATTTCATTAATGGTAAAATCATTGGCAGCTTTGATCAATAATTTTTGAACTGTAATAAAAGTACTGAACAAGCTTGGTTATTTATTTCTATTGCTGATTTAAAACTCTCTGTCAATGTCGCCAATGGTCTCCTTAGTAAATCTACAGTACATCTGGTTCTATGTCCCGATCTTTTCTATTATCAAATCTTCTGCATGTTATAAACAATACATTCTAGACGATTAATTGAAAGTCATTGTGCATTCCGTGACTGCAAGGGACAAGTCTCATGTCTTTCACGTGACCAAATTTTCAAAAACATCTTTAACTGTAATAACACATGGGGCTTCATTTATTACCTATACTAATTAGCGGCAGTATAACAGTTTAATATCACAGTGATACTTCCGAATATGCCGCCGGTATTAACATTATATACCGGAAACATTATTTACCATAGTAAGCTTTTATTCTTAAACTCTAGTGACTGAAAAAGACACACATGATTTATACCATCTTTCTAAAACAAACCCTCAGCCACCATTTATTAATTGCATTAAAATATTACATTGAGACTTTGCTGTTCTAAATGCTGCTGTTAATGCTAATTTGTATTAATCAATGGAAATGAGAGTCTTAGAATAATTTGCCACTGAGCGACTTCTCCCTGTTATGCTTACACAACTGCATTCATTTCTCTCTGGCTGTTATTTTAATGCAAAGCCAGAGAGGGATTTTTTATTTTCATGGCACGGAATGTTCTTTTCTGGCTGTTCTGTGAATCTCTGTTGCGATTAATTTTTAAACTATAGTCTGTCAGTGAGAACAGTAAAGTGAGGCTCCCTCTATAATGCTGTATGATTTTTTTTTTCTACACTCACCGTAGCTGCATCTATACACGTATAAGGCAATGTTTAAAGAAAAGGGTCAACTCAAGTTTTATTATCTGGTGACAACCATTGATATATTTCTAAGCAATATTTAAAATGCATCTGTGAAGTAAACCGTGCAAATTATATCATCTTTATATCCCTGCTTCACACTCTTTATTAATACCCTCCCCCCCATATCTCCTGTAAAAATAATTTTGTTTCAGAGCTCTTTAGAAATTCAACAAAACACAATCACATCACCTGTCTCATTGTTGGAGCATGGCAATAGCTATAGGTTGAGTATTGATCCAGGATCCATACTGGAGGGACAGTAGGTGGTGCTGTTTCTTACATTTTGACAGGGTACACTCTTCAAAGAAGCTTGTTTGTTGTTCCTCCATGTTATGTTTTGAAGCTTATCTGTAATGGTCATAATAAGTTCTTATTCCACAATCTTCTCTGTGCATCTGATATTGTGCAACAGTAATTTCCACTTCTACCAACTGTTCCATCATGTACTTTTGAAGTATGTAATATCTAGATTTTCAGATTCTTCTCTCTGCCTCCTGCTTTGATCTTTTGTCTTCCTGGACCATACCAATATTCCTTAAACATTTCTCTACCTGGCTCCTTCAATTCTTATCAGTAAATTACATTCTACCTCCAAATGATTGTACTTTCTCTGACCTCCTTCCTTAGCGTTGCTCAGTGGACCATCACCTGAATACCCACAAGATCTCATCCATCACTTTAATCTCTTTGGTCTGTAGCTACCAACCTTCCTCATAAATGCAAAAATGTCACCTCTATTATTTTTCAAAAGCTTTACCACATCTCTGTAACATTTTCTCTTGACGATTTCTACATTCATCGCTCCTGATCTGACAGAAACACATCTTAATCGTGCCCTTTCAGAGATTTACATAAATTTGATATTTACATAAATAAAAGATATCTGTAGATCTGAGCATGCACTGCACATCTGCAGACCTGTTTCTGCGAAGTCGGTCGCAGTCGCCCCAAAGCTGCAGCATGATTGGCATGCTGATGGTATTTGGGGGCAGCGATAAGATGGTGGCAGGAACCATTCCAGAAAACGGGGGAGTGTCCCCTCTGTTTTCTGGGTGTGCCTAAGACACTGGCTGCGCCCTCAGATACAGCTTGACTGGCCCAGGTAGATTGATTTTGCCGGACATCCTGAAGTACCTGTGGGTTACCCAGATGTCCAATGTTCGCGCAGTTGATCCGATGCTGCATCGGATGCAGCACTGGATCTGAGAAGGCGGCAATGGGCGTCTTTTACTTAAGAAGACTCCAGCAGCTTTGCATATTTCAGCGCAGCCACCGCATTGAAAGACGCAACAGCTGTGTGATCTGCTTACGTCACTGCATCAGGCCCTGTACTATTCTCCCTTCATACCACATATCTTAAAAATAAAGATCTATTTTAATTTTCAGTATCATCTCAATGCAGCTCTCTCTATATTCTCGTACGTTGAACTCTAAATAAGGGTATGCAGTTGGGAAGCCGGCGGACTTAATCCCGACAGCCGGCTTCCCGACTGCTTTATCCCGGCGAGGGTTAAATGGCAGGCGTCTAAATCTAGCCGCCTGTCATTTTACCGATGCCGGGAGACCGGTGCCCGATATCCCGACCGAAGCGATGCCGGGCGCCGAGTGCGGACAGCTGCGGGGGGACAAGGGTTAGCTTTAGGGCTCCCGGGGGGGCACTTAGGGGTAGGCACCTCCTCTGGAGGTTAGGCTAGGGGGAGGGAGGGTTAGGCACCCCCGGGGGGACAGGGTTAGGCACCCCCCCGGGGGACTTAGGTTTAGGTGGTGGGGAAGGGGGGGTTAGGTTTAGGCACTTAGAGGGGGGATTAGGGTTAGGCACTGTGGGGAAGGTTAGGGTTAGGCACCCCTAAGGAGGGTTAGGGTTAGGGGGGGTTAGGTTAGTGAATACTTACCTGTGGACGATCAGGATTTTCACCCATGTCGGGCAGCTGCTGTCAGGATTCCAACCGCCGGACAAGCGTCTGGTGGTAAATCATACTGATTCCCTAAATAAGCTCTTTGTTTAAATGCCTTTTCCAATGCCATCTACACTTGTGTGTGTTTGTCTCACATGCAATGATTGGTAAAGGACCATATAATGATTGGATACACTGGGGCTGATACAAAGTGAGTTCTATGCCAGCCTCAGTAACATATATTGCATGAAATGATGAAATCACTCTGTACCCACCCAGAATGTGGATGCATGTCCATGCACTGATAATGATTTGTGTGATTCTGGTACGTAAACTCTTCTGCATGCCCAAGAAAGCCATATAACTTGCAGATAATAGGTGCAAATACAAGATGATGATGATGATGGGCTGGACTAGTAACATATTTTGATTAGCTGTTTTGCTCATCCTCATTGCTGAGATCTATATTATGCCCTGCCTTAGGCCTAATGTTATTATCAAAGGCATTGCAAAAATAACTGGGATACATCAGAAATCACCACTACAAACGCATGTAGTTCCCATGAGATTTGTACCGCATGGGGGTATACTATTACATTTTAAACATTGCCTGGTACCCAGGGGGCCAGTATGAGAAATATCAGGTACTATCTCTGCTGCTCATTTGCCTGCCTCATCCCCAGGTTTCATGCACATGCAGGAAGTGTGTTACTACATGGATCTCCTTCTAGGTTAAGAATGTAGCTTTGGCATCAGCTGATGCTGTACATGCAGATTAGAAGGGCGTGGCCAAATTGACAAATAGGAAACTATGGTTGCTTGCAGTTACATTGATCAGCATTAAATGTGGCTCAGCTGAGTTCGTGGATAAGGCCAGAGCACAATTTTCCTTTGCAGCTATAATCAGGCCCATCAAGAAAGGCCGCAACTCTCCACTCGTGCATGTGCGGTTAGCCAAGAGCAGAAGTGTGGAAATATTCAAATAAAGTGATCGTCAATGCGATCACTTTACTTTTAGATATCACAGGGAGGGGTTTTTGTTGGAGCCCTTGTTCCTGCATGTGTTTGATGATACATGCTGGTGGTACAGGATTTCTGGGTAAACTGTCTTATGAAACTGTCAATCTGACAACTGAAATGCATCAAGCAAGGCTCTATCTATTAAACTGCTAAAACATTAGTGTTCCATCTCTAAACTTTGCCTGGTTTGGAGTAAAACATCATGTATTAAAGCCCAGACCCCAGAGGACACATTTGTGCACTGGTTTCGTATACCCATTGGTGGAGGGAGACTAATTTCTGAATTGGATTCTGTGAGCAAGCTCCTGATTATCAACTTTTGGACTATTTTTTATTAAAGAGTTTCTTATGTACAGTTATACATTCACCTCTTTGTACAGGAATTGACATTTTTTTTATTACTGTTGTTTGCTCAAAGCCTTTACTTATTTTCTGCAGTCCCTTATGTGATTGTGATTTATTTGTTTTAGGTATAGTGGCATGCTATTTTTTTTTGTTATGTTTTGAAAAAGTTGTAATTTCTATTATAAGTGGGTATCTATTTATTTCACATTAATGGTACTTATACATGGTCAGATTTAACAGGATGATTAGAACGATAACGATATCGCTATTGATCATATCATCCTGTTTTTGGGCCCTTCCAACCCCCAAACGATGGTCGATGCATGGGCATGGATGGTCGTTATCGATATCAACAATCACCCATGCATGCAGGCCAACCTGGTCAATATCGACCAGGTGAACGTGGTTACTATAGGGACCCACGATCATCGTTCGTAGGTTGTTATAGTTGTTTGGAGTTTGGTGCATGCGCTGGATGTTCAATATCGAACATCCAGCACATAAAGGACGATCAGACAACAATATCTGATTGTTGTCTGATCGCTCCATGTTCCGTGTATACGGAGCTTAAGATAGTACTATAATAGATTTCTAACTATTATTATTATTATTATTTAAAATTAATCTTTCACCCAGGAAAGAAACTAGTGCCCATGGTTTTGTCTCTTTTTAAATTTTTTTTACTATTGCTCTATTTCTGCTTCCAGAAATTTTCTGGGCTGGTTTTCCATCCCTTCCCACCCCTGAATGGGAGCCCTGCCCTCCTCCAAGGCCCCCAAACAGTTTGCTAGAGACCCTCATGCTCTTTTTACATGTGAGAATAATGACCATCTTATGCCAACCAGCCCATGGACAAGACAGAGATGATACACCTTTTAGAATAAGCCCTATTTCACGTATGCATCCGTATTGTAGATTTAGCCCTGATTGTAAGCTTAGAAATATGTGTGAGGAGATACAGTAGGTGGTTTAGGTTGATGCATTCCACCCCTAAAATGTCCTCACCCCACCCATGGAACATAAATGTAAAATGGGCCCTGGTAAAACAAAGAATTGTGTCTGCGTATAGCCATCTTTTTGTTATCATTCAAAATGGATATGTTTATTGTGGTATTTCCTTTGTCATGGTTGGAATATAGGTTTGTGTAACTTTTTTTTTTTTTTAGTTTATTGTTTCGTGACAATAACAAAAATGTGAGTCTAATGGAAAAAGAAAATGTGGAAGATGAGACCAACTTAAATAGTTTCTGCTGAGGACATAAATCAATGTTATGACCTTGTGACTTTAAGTATAATAACTGGAAAAAAAGCCTCTGTTCTGGGTTCCTTTGTATGAATCAACAACAGCAAAAACTCGATATAAATCACCACTAAATGCACAGAAATACAGTATGTCTCCTATATAGCACAAGACCTATATTAACTACATTAATCTTTTAGAGTTTAACTCATTGCATTCATAGAAAGAAAACCATCATTAAATGTTAGGGAAAATGACTTCAAGCTACCTTTGTGTGGATACCGGTCGATTTGCTGACAATAAAAAGACGACTTTCAATAGATTGACACTTTCTGAATGTCTACAGTAAAAAGTCTACATGGTCATTAGGTCGACCATCATTGTGTAGGGTATGCAGCCGGAAGCCGGCAGACCTAATCCCGACAGCCGGCTTCTCGACTGCTTTATCCCAGCGAGGGTTAAATGACAGGCGCACGGCATCCCCATCGAAGTGATGTCGGGAGCCGCTGTGGACAGCCGCGGGGGGTGCCGGGTTAGGTTTAGGGCCCCCGGGGGGGACTTAGCGTTAGGCACCCCCCGGTAGGTTAGGGTTAGGCTAGGGGGAGGGAGGGTTAGGGTTAGGCACCCTCGGGGGGGACTTCGGTTTAGGCGGCGGGGAAAGGGGGGGTTAGGTTTAGTCACTTAGAGGAGGGGTTAGGGTTAGGCACTGGGGGGAAGGTTAGGGTTAGGCACCCTAAAAGGAGGGTTAGGGTTAGGGGGTTAGAAATAGGTTAGCTAGTACTTACCTTCGACGATCGGGATTTCCTCCTCTGCCAGCCTCCTGGTGTCGGGATTCCAACCGCTGGGCAGGGGTCCAGCGGTAAATCATACCGATTCCTTGGTAAGACATGTATTTAAGTAGACAGGGTTAAAAGATTGACACAGTCAAAAAGTCGACATTTCACACTAAAATGTCTACACATGATAGGATTTTTAGGGTTAAGGTTATGGTTAGGTTTGGAGTTAGGTTTAGGGTTAGGCTTAGGTTTATGATTAGGTTTAGGGTTAGGTTTAAGTTTAGGGTTAGGTTTAGGATTAGGCTTAGGTTTAGGGTTAGGTTTATGGTTAGGGTTAGGCTTTGGTTTAGGGTTAGGGTTAGGCTTAGCGTTGGGGTTATGGTTAGGCTTAGGTTTATGGTTTGGTTTATGGTTAGGCTTAGGTTTAGGTTTATGGTTAGGTTTATGGTTAGGTTTAGGGTTAGGGAATAGGTTTATGGTTTGGATTAGGTTTAGGGTTTGTGGTTAAATTTAGGGTTAGGCTAAAAAACAAAGTGTCAACATTTTAACATCAACATGTTAAATGTCATCCTTTTGACTGTGTTGACCATTTAACCCTGTCGACCTAAATGCAATGATTGTCGACTTAATGACCATGTCCACCTTTTTACTGTCGATATCCAGAACCAGTTGACCTTCTGAATGTCAATCTTTTTAATATTGACCTTTTGAACCACACCCCTTTGTATATGGCAATCTATACATCACCCTTAGGGGGAGATGTATCAAACCTTCTATAGAAAACAAGTGGAGAAGTTGCCCATAGCAACCAAGCAGCTTATATTCTATAAAATGATAGGTCGAAGTTGATTGTTTGCGATGACAACGCCTCTAACTGTCCTCTTTAGGCGGTTTGATAAATCTTCCCCTTAGTAAGTTCCATTTGTAGACGGGCTGGATGGAAAATTAGTTTACAAAGAGATTATTGACCACTATGGAGAAACAGACATACACGGCCTGATTCAGCAAGGAACGCAGATAAGAATTTGCACACAGTCGGCCGATTGTTGAGTTGTGCGCATGCGTATGCTTCGCAGTGCACATGAGCGAAACAGTCACTGCGAATGAGAATTGAGCATACAGGACCTCATTCAGAGTCGGTTGTTGCGGCCGCACGGTCGTAAGGGAAAAGGGGCCGGATATGCAAATGATAAACTCGCAAGTTGCATCCTTAAGATCGGATCGTTAGCTGGCCGACCAAGGGGAGGATGTGGCCTTAAGACAAAAAATACGCCCCCTTCTCGTACGCATTACACGTCATCTCCGGGCATATAAGGATTAATCGAGACCACCGGGAACCATCGGAACTGGTCGCAGAGCTTAAGGTTGACCATACCTTCTCTTAAGCTCTACGATCAAGTCAGTGTAAAAACCTCCCATGTCACGTGTGCTATGCCACTACTTTGTTAATTATGCACTCCCATAAAATGCCGTTTGCATAGTCAGGCACGCCTGCGTTCGGATCTCCACTCCCCCGTTCACAAGCACCTTCCCCTGTTACCACCCACAAACGCCTTATCCTGTCACTCCAACTAACGACCTGGCCAAGTTGAAGGAGAGAGATATTTCCGATCGTAACAGCTAGTTTGCGCACGCGCATTGCGACTTTTACTCATGCGCAGTTTAGCGAACATCAGTGGCATACGACCGTGCGGCCACAACAACCGACTCTGAATGAGGTCCACAGTCCCATCACTCAGTGATTGACAGGAAGTGCCATTTGGGGGTGCTGACAGGGTGGTGGTCAGACGAACGCAGGTGTGCCAATGTTTTTGCACACTTGCTAAGGTATTGCGGATGTAAGTATAGGGAAGTGGGCGGCTGGATAAAGTGGTGGGCATCTAAATATATTGCTGCGATCGAGCTGCGATAACCTCATTTGCATAATTTATCAGCGGCCGGGTGCGTGCGTGTGCGGACTTGCGATCCATGCTGAATCAGTCCCACATTGTGCACAAAGGATCATTCACAGCAAAACTTGCTTGTTCTGCTCAAATCAGCCTACTGGTAATTGCCTGCCATTTTATTATCGTCTTTAATATATGTAGCAATACCAATTTGCGTTGCCCTGTACAGCGAGTATGAAGTGATTCAGATCACTCCCTGGCCCAATAGAATTTTTGGGCTCATTCAGAGTTTAACGCATGTCGTCCGTACTTACATACAAATATACAGATATTTGCCTTTATATAGCATTGTACGCATCTGTGCGACTGCACTACCTCTACCTGTGCTCTGTGTTACACAGCCATTATCATTATCAGGGCCTGATTCAGCAAGGAACGCACGGATGCAGAGACAAACACCCGTTCGCTGCGGGAATATGCTAATCAGTGCACACGCATGGAGACTAAGCCGCCCATCTTCATTTACTCACAGCCTGATCAGCAAGCAAGATAGTGTAAACATCAGTAACATCGAGAACCATCGGAACAATTAGCATAATAGTGGTTGACCTCGCCTGCTGCAGGCATTTGGCCGCTTCCTGTGCACAGCTTACGGTATGGCTTTGTATGCCTCTGCACTGCCTTAATTATGTCAACCTACCTACAGTAGCATGTTTTTGGAGTGTGGGAGGAAAGCAGAGCACCCGTAGGAATCCCGCGCAAACATGCAGAGAACACATGATTCAGTGATGGATGGTGCTGCATCCGCTCTTGCATCGGTTATCAGAGTAGCAGATACATTAATATACCAAAAGCTAGTATCAGCCTTCTCCTGGTGTAGTAGCCTGCATATGACTGTGCAAGCACTGTGATGCCCACTTTCAGCATTTCTGCACACTGTAATACTGATGGTGATTCTTTAAACGTCTCCATCAGTGGGCGGAGATAAAGTACCAACTAATCAACTCCTAACTGTCACTTTCCCGGGCATTTGGTCTGTATTGCTCCACAGCATCTGGCATACCTGTGCTCTGTTATTGTTCTGAAGCTCCTGTATACCTGCATTTTCCTAGTGACAGTGAACTCCCAGTGGGCTTCCTGTGTTCTGTTCTAGAACTATTTGCCTATTTTGTTTATTATGGACTTTGTACCTGCTGTCTGAAGCCACTGTCTGTTTCCCGTACTCTCCAGCCTTTAAGGCATACTTGCCTACTTTTTGTATCGCCTCTTCGGGAGAAGCCCGGGTTGGAAATGTAGGTGGCTACTTCAGGGAGCAAGTCCGGGCTTTCGTGTCATTATGCCCCACCCCCGTCTCGGCCAAGTGCTACAATTCGTGGGTCCACAGGGAGGGGCTAGAATGACGTGATCGTGTCATTTTAGCCCCGCCCCTCCATATGGACTGTGATTCCCAGTGGTATTATCTCCTCATCCTGCCCGAAAAATTTGGAAGCCTCTCGCTTCTACTGGGAGAGTGGACATGTATGCTTTAAGGGCTCCACATAAACCTGCATTCACGTGATCTGTTCTGTAATAAACCATTTAAGCACCTTCATCTGTACTGAAATCTGAATTTGGGTTTTTGCAAACACTGTGAAGTTATTATAACCCAATGCTAACCATTGTGCCATTGTGCTCAAACTGAGGGCCTGATTCAGAGCCGGAGGCTCTGACCAAAGCGCTCGCTCTGAATCAGGGCTCTCCTACCTAAACTAAACACAGCATATGCCAGCGGCCAAAAAGATGGTCGCGATGGTCAAGGGTCTCGGTGCGGTAGGGTCTCGGTGACCGCAAGCCCTTGAGTGATTTTGGCTCTATCAGAGCCAAAATCACTCCCACTGACATCACTAGTGATGTCAGTGGGGCCGGACCCAGACGGTAGGTGTTCCCATGGGAACGCCTCCGTCTGGCAGCCACGCCCCCGGCACGCCCACCAAAGGGGGCGTGCTGTCAATCAACATCGACAGCACACCCCCTTTGGTGCGAGACCCGGAGCAACGGTTTCCCCGTCGCTAGCCGGGTCTCGTGCATGCGCACGACGGAGCAGCCTCCGTCGTGCGCATGCGCACTAGGGCACCATCGACACACTTGCGAGCGCTCAGCGCTCGCGAGCGGGTCTGAATCAGGCCCTGAATCCCTTTAGCATAGATAAATGTTCAGTTCATGAAAGAGTAAAATTTTTTGGACTATAGCCTGCCGCCTTAGCCTGTTATAATAGATAAGTATAACTAATAGTGAACAAGCCAAACTGCTAAAAATTTATTTAAGAGAAACTATAACCTACTGCATAAGTTTTTATATTAGTGCTCAGACAATGACATGAACATAAATGATTCTGCACAGACGACCTGATTTACAGTATCTGCATATTTGCCTATTGAGAGAACTGACACGTTGTTTCCTTTGCTGAGATAAAGAGGAATTTTATTCATACGGCACAAAAGATCCCGTCTCTAATAGCCAAATTATTATTCGCTGACAAAGAAAACTTTATTAAAAGTAGAGATGTGCGCGGACCCCTGTGATTTGGTTTTGGTTTTAATCCATCATCGTGTTTTGGTTTTGGCAAAACCACCCTCAAGTGTTTTAGTTCAGATACGGTTTTGGATCTGTTCTGAATTCCTTAAAAATCGATGAAAATCCATAAAAAATAGATAAAAAATTGTTAAAAATCGTTCTGTTTACATTCAATCCAAAACCCGAGTTAGGTTTTCAAATCGAGTTCCGGACTGACTGCAGAACCGAACTGGGTCAAGGTTCAACTCTGGATCCCAATGTTATTTTGAACTAGGACTCGATTCAATTAGGAACCCCTAAGTTCAGGTGTGTTCGTATTTCAGGAAAACCGAACACGCACATCTCTAGTTAAAAGCATAGTAAAGATTCTAGCAAATGCTAAAGGAAAGAATCAATAGTAATGGAAATACTGTATGTGTGCCACAATATTATGCCCCCTTAACTTGGCACCCCTCAAGGATTATCTGGTCAGAGTCAAAAAATTAAATGACACATGGCAACATTAATGAGGTCACTGATGACATCACAGTGAACATATTAATCATTCTTACATTTTGTTATTCCACTTGGCAGACAGTAGACCATGATTCCCCCTAGCTTAACAGTTTATTGTAACAAAGTAATTTTCAAGCAATTTAGTTGTTTTTATTTTACTTATCCTGAAATGTACAGTATACTGCACAGGTGCCTCATCAATGCCCCAATAATAACATTGGCAGGGCATTGGTGGATTCTAGAGCTTCCATATATTGTTTGGACTCTAACTCAGGTTCCCAAAGCTGGTCATACACTAAATGAAAATAGCTTTCAATAAAATGACAATTATTGTTTAGAGTATGGTCCCGGACAAAAATGGCTGAAATATGGTTTGGATTGTTTGGTTATCAACCATGCCCGATCCTGCCAACCATTGTTCAGTGTATGGAGGTGCTCCAATTATCCTCCCTAGTCTATGTTGGCTGGTCGACTGCAGTCTATAAACAGTTTATTCCAACTGAGCATCACTGTGCCCTCAGATATAGCCGCAACCAGGTTGAGCAACATCCTGCTATGTGCAAGGTTCTAGACTAGAGTCTGTTACATGACCCCATGGGAAAAATAAGAAAAAAGAAGAATCAAAACTGCAGTATGCACAATGTTGAGGGGGGACTGGTCACATAAGCGATAAAACAATGCCCCATACTTACTTCACAAGACTTCTGCAATATTTTTAATGTATAACAAATGTCCTTGTGTTCCTGCCATCTCTGGGGTCTACATATCGTACTAAGCCTTGGAGAGAGATAAAGTACCAACCAATCAGCTTCTAAATGTCATTTTTCAAACACAGCCTGCAACATGGCAGTAGCTGATTGGTTGGCATCTTATCTCCATCCACTTCATCTCTCTACAAGGCTCAGTACATGTAGTAGACCCCTCAGTCCTTATGTTTCTTCTCATCCTCCTCAATGAGCTAGCATGGGCACATGGATAGTTATATAGCAACTGTATATAATACTTGACTCAATTATCTGATTATGACACTGACACTGGCTTGCAATTAGTACCTTAATTTCAGCATTGCTCATGTTGCCTAGTGAGGTGGGGACCGAGACCTATTGGTTCCCCATGGAAAAGTCTATCGTTCTCTTTCAGGGGCTCTGTGCCACAAATTTAGCCAGCCAATCACTGAGTTTCCACTTTGGATTGACAATCAGTACAGTGGATTTAGGGCCTGTTTGAGAGGCACTCGCTGCTTGTGAGCGCTTGCTCTGAATCAGGGCGGGGATTTTTTTTACGGCCTCCGGGCCACTTGCTAAGCTGTGAGTAACCGCCCACAGCTTTTACGAGTGGCCTGGTGATGGTCATGATTATCGTGACCATCGGGCTTGCGAGGAGACCCTGTGGTAGAGTCTCAGCTCTGGCAAGCCCGAGTGGACTTCCTGCTCTGATAGAGCAGGATGCCACTACTGACATCACGAGTGATGTCGGTAGGGCCACCCACAAACGCCAGACGTTCCTAAGGGAACGCCTGCATTTGTGCAGTCACACCCCTTCCCCGCCTACAAAATGGGGTGGGTTGTCAATCAACATCGACAACTGCCGCATCTTGTAGCAAGATCCGTTGCGACGGAGCTGCCGTCGCAGTACGGGTCTCGCGCATGCACACGCCAGAGGCAGCGCATGCACAGTCGGGGACCATTGACCCGCTTGCAAGTGCTGTGCGCTCGCGAGCGGGTCTGAATCAGACCCCCTACTCAAATCTATAGCTAATACTGAAGCTATGATGATGCCTGTGTCATTTAATTCTACAACAAGGAAGAAGTCCAACCGTCACAAAAATGATAGAGAAATTATGTGGGGAACACTTAAGGCCAGTGGTATAACTAGGGGGGTCGGGCAGGGTGCGTGCCCTGGGTGCAGTGGGACCGGCGGCGTGGGGGCGCCCTAGTTAGCCACCAGTGTAGCGCCGACCGCAATGAGTGCGGTCAGCGCTACACATTTACACAGGACCGGCGCTAGGCTTCCAGCGCCGGTCCTGTGCAGCACAACTGAGCCCATTCCCTCCCCCTGAGCGCTTGCCCAATAGTGCCAGGTGGCAGGCTCAGGCTGTGCATAACACACGCATAGCCGCCAACGCTGGCAGCGATGCGTGTGTTAAACAGCAGCCAATGAGAGTCAGACAGACTCTCATTGACTGCTCCAGAACCCACTGCAAGAGCCAGACTTCTGTCCGGCTCCTGCAGTGGGTAATGGGACAGACGGGCGGCGGCGGGAGCGGCATCGCGGACTGGAGGAGCAGCAGCAGCATGGATTCAGGTAAGTATGTTTTTATATATATATTTTTAAAAACCTGTCAGCACTACTGGGGGCACAACGGGGGTGGCTACCACTGGGGGTACCTCTACTGGGGTGGGGGCACAATGGGGGGGCTACTACTTGGGGCACCATTATTAGGAGGACCTCTACTGGGGGGCTATTACTGCTGGCACCATTATTAGGAGGACCTCTACTGGGGGGGGGGCTATTACTGGGGGCACTGGGGGCACCATTATTAGGAGAACCTCTACTGGGGGGGCTATTACTGGGGGCACCATTATTGGGAGGACCTCTACTGGGGGGGCTATTACAGGGGGCACTTAATCAGGAGGGGGAACCTCAACTGGGGACCACTACTTGGAGGGGGAACTACTACTGCGGGCATTGTAAAAGGGGCCTACTACTAGGGGCACTGCACTGGGGGGACCACAACTGGGGGCAATAACAGGAAGGACCACTACAGGGACCACTGGATAGGGGGGGTCACTACTGGGAGCCTGCATCAGGGGGACCACTACTGGGGGCACTGCATGGGAGGGGGGGGGACTACTGCTGGGGGCACTATATAAGGGGCTTACTGCTAGGGGCACTGCGGGGACCACTACAGGGGGCACTAGATAGGGGGGATCACTACTGGGTGCCTGCATAAGGGGGACCACTACTGGGAAACCTGCATGGGGGGGGACTACTGCTGGGGGCACTATATAAAGGGCACTGCATAGGGGGGGGACTACTACTGGGGGCACTATATAAAGGGCACTGCATAAGGGGATACCACTACTGGGTGCACTGCATTGTGGGGACTGCTACTGGGGGCACTGCATAAGGGGGAACACTACATAGGGCACTGCATTTGGGGGGACCACTACTGGGGGCACTGAGTAAGGGGAACTAATTGGGGGCTGTATAAGAGGGACCACTACTGGGGATACTGTATAAGGGGCACTACTATGGGCCTGCATAAGAGGGACTACAACTGCATACTGGGGGTACTGTATAAGGGGTACTACTGGGGTTAAGGTGCATATGGATAGGAATGTTCAGCGTGAAAATAAAGGGGTGTGTCATGTTGACACGCCCCATTTTTAATTGACCACGCCCATTTTTTTTCGGCGCGCGCACATAGCGGAGTGATGGTGGGGGGGGCTCCCTTTTCAAATTTGCCCTGGGCTCCAAATACCCTAGTTACGCCACTGCTTAAGGGAGAATACAGCACTGCAGGAGCAACGTGTGAAAGTCATATATTGCACAGGACAGTTTTATACATTCAGTTTATCTCGTCGAGAAAGTTAACTAGGATAACTTAAAATATTTATTTATTTCCATGTTTTTTAAATGAGTCTTAACCCAAATTATCTTCAATTTTAAAGAGTGTCTCTCTTACTAATTATCAACTCTGTAACAGGGCTGACTAGCACCCTGTGCCAGCCACCACCCCTATATGCATGACATCATGTGGAAGGGGTGTAGCCACCAGTGCCAGCAAGAACAGCACTACCCAGAGTATCCTCGGGATGTATACGCTGCAGTCTACATGTCTGGAGCATCCAAAGGAAGCTCTGGGTGGGCAGGTGCCGAGGGACAGCGACAGTGTCACCCACAGGGCTCTGTGCTCTGTGCGGTGGCACTACTCACACACCCCAAATTACGTCTCTGCTAATTATTATTCTGTGAGCCAGAAAGTTTAAGTTACAACATGTCTAAAATGCACCAGATGCTTATAACAATGTCAACTAGTGATTTACTCTAGATTCAGGATATCACTCCATTTAATTTAATGTAAACTCTCTAGAGTTGTGTGTGTGTATTTTTTACATAAATTTAATAATGTGCGCCTTTTGGCCTATATTATTTTCAATAAAGTTAAATTAAGAGACAACTATGATTTATTAATAATAATAATAATAATAATAATAATAATAATAATATTATTATTATTATTATTATTATTATTATTATTTATTATATTATTATTATTATTATTATTATTATTATTAGAATTATTTAAATGTATTATGCTCACAAAGTTAGTTTTGTTTCTTTATAATTAAACTTTTATTGAAATATATTTCTCAAAATACAAGTCTACTTCATATTGAGCTCATAGTACGACTATAATCAGTCACACCTATAACAGTGACAGTATATGTGACAGAAATGCTGTTGAAATTAAGATTGTTAAACAGAGCTGTTATTTCAAGACAGTGACTTTGCCATTTAGAAAATCAATGTGATAAACAAGATGGATTTGCCACAAAATGTCATGTGATGCTATGTGGCCTTTCCTATTACCTCCTTTGAAAATTTTAATGATCAGTTAAAAAAAACTCTCTTTGGATATTATTTGATGAGATTATTAAAGACAACACAATACATAGTACAAACAGCAAAATGTGTATGAGGCAAGGGATATTAAGGGAGCAGGGATAATATCCAAGCTGAATTATTATTTGACATGCATTTAACACTCACCCACGACACGCATACTGTACATGCACAGACACCTTGTTGTGATACAAATAGTAAATGTAGCTCATCCATTCAAGAAATTAGTCTTTACTTGCAAGTTTTCAGTTATCTGCTATAACTGTAAATTGATGTGCCCAATACTTTGAAATGCCGACCGGCAGCTTCCCGACTGTAATATCCCGACAAGGGACTAATGATAGCCATCGAAATCCTGATGCCTATCATTATCCCTATGTCGGGATCCCGACGCCCGGCATACCGAACAAAGGTAAGCCGGGCAGCGGGTGCGAACAGCCCTGAGGGGAGGGAGGGTTATGGGCTCCTGGGGGGGACTTAGGGTTAGGCACCCCCACGGGAGGGTTAGGGTCAGGCTAGGCGAAGGGGAGGTTAGGCACCCCGGGGGGAGGATATGGCTAGGCACCGCCCCGGGAGGCTTAGGTTTAGGGTGCGGGGAGGGTGGGTTAGGTTTAGGCACTTACGGGGGGAGGTTAGGGCTAGGCACTAGGAGAGGATGTTAGGGTTAGGCACCCCTAAAGGCGGGTTAGGGTTAGGGGGGAAAGGGTTAGGGATAGTAGAAATACTTACCTTGTCGGGATCTTCTAGTGCCGGTCTTCAGGCGTCAGGATTTGAACCGCCAGACTTAGGTCCGGCGGTAACTCATACAAAATGTATTCATATTTTCTTGTATGTATAGCCCTTCCATAGTCCCCAGAATATTAAATTACAAGTACAATTTCAACATACAGTATCATGATCAATTGATTAGTAAACAATGAAACAAAATGCAAGTGGACTTTACTTGCTAGAATTCTAAAACTACATTAAAAGTTATGTTAAATAGCAATTTTGAAAAATTCTGTTTAAATATTTCAAAAATGCACATAAAATAAATACTGACAAAAATATAAATTTAGCACATGTTGGGGCTGATTCACATATATACGTAACCCCGATGGTCTATACGGATATCCGATGGTGGGGCGTCTGCGTCGGACCTGTTCTGTGCATGTGCAGAATGGGTCCTGCGATCACGGTCGCAGTGCCCTTTGAGTCGCAGCCTGATTGACAGGCTCTCGCCACTTGGGGGCAGGCAGGGGGCAGTGACCGGTTTCATTCCACAAAACTGATGCGTGTAGCCTCCATCTTGTGGGAGTGCCAAGCCCAGGGTCTGCATGGTGAGATGCAGACTTCTTGGACCTGGAATCGGGGTTAGGATGGCCAGACTGAGTAAGCTTTGGCTTACGTAGCCTGGCCAAGGGCAGCAATCATTGTGACTGATGGCCACAATGGAGAACTGAAGCAGCGTCTACAGACGCTGCACTCGGATCACAGATGCCAGCAGACACCTCCTGCTGCACTTGCATTGAGTAGGACTGTATTGCAAAGCAGCTTCCACAGCTGAATATTGCCCATTGAAAGCAAAAAAAGGAGTAGTAAGATATATGTCAACCCTTAAAACCAGTTGTATTCTACCATTAATGCGAGTGGACCACTTTGTGAAAATTTAGGGAGATTAGGTACTGAAAAGTGGTCCCTAGGCAAAATCCGCCACTGCTGGTTGAAAACAATGCAATGAAATGAGTTTAACTAGGCTAGTGTGGGGAGATTTCCAAATTAGACTCTTAGAGTATTTTACCAGGTAAGCCAAGGAAAGGGCATGAGGTGGCTCTGGGCTGGCCTGGCATTATGTGCAGGTGGGAGCTCTGAGGCATCTACAGTACTGTGAGGGGGCTCTGATGCATATAAAGGGGCATGAGGAGTCCCTGGGGCAGATAAAACTACATGAAGGGGCTCTGACATTTAAGGAAGGGAATGAGGGGGCTCTAATGCATATAAAGGAGCAAGATGGGGCTCTGAGGCATATATAGAGGCATAAAATGATTCTGAAGTATATAAAGGGGCAAGATCATACTCTGAGGCATAAAAAGGGGCATAACAGGGCACTGAAGCATATATACGGGCATAATGATGCTCTGATGCATTCTGCCAACATGCCTTCACTGAACATTGCTGAGCTGCAAATGCCCTGTGATAACCCAGTTATATCCATTCATCCACGAGTGTAGATGCGTCTAAATTATATACAACTCTGCATCAGCTTTACTAATGTCCGCTTTGTTCCAACGCATGTACCATGTGTAAGACTGCAAGATCCCCTGGTGAATGCACATCTCTGATGGTTAGGGGTCTTCATCTGTGCACCCTGGAAATAGGGGGGTGTCACCTCCATTTTCCACAAAGGGACAAGGCCATGGTCTGTGTCGGTGGAAGAAAATTCCTGGCCTCTTGCGTGACCAGGCACCGGCCAGGCTGCGAGAAGCTTCAGCTCCTGCAGCTGACCAAAGGAGCAACACTACGACTGACGTAGCAGGCTGGGAACACCATGGTTGCTACGGTGTTCCCAGCATGCTATGTCGGTCGCAGTGCTGGGATCGCAAATGCAGCAAGGAGGTGTCTAGCACCTTCTTCTGAATTTGCATCGGAGATGGACGGATTTGCACAGCTTGTATGCAGCTCTGCAAATCCATCCATCTCTGAATTAGGCCCTGAGTTCAACTTTGCACGAGTCCCAATAAAACCAAGTTTAGTAAACACATTATTATTGGGTATGCAGTCGGGATGCCGACGGTCTAAATGCCGACTATTGGCATCCCGGATGTTTAATCCCAGCAAGGGTCTAATGCCAGGCATCAAATTCCCGACACCTGTCATTTTACCTACGCCGGGAGCCCAATGCCCGGCATCCCGATCGAAAGTAAGACGGGTGCCGGGCGTGGACAGCTGCGTGGGGGCGGCTTAGGTTAGTGGCTTCCGGGGGGGACTCAGGGTTAGGCACCCCCCCCGGGAGGGTTAGGATTAGGCTAGGGGAAGGTTAGGGTTAGGCATCCCCTCGGGAGACTTAGGGTTAGGTTGCGGGGAAGGGGGGGTTAGGGTTAGGCACTTTAGGGGGAGGGTTAGGAAGGGGGGGGTTAGGTTAGTAAATAGGAAAATACTTACCTGTCGGGATTAGAACCGCCGGTCTTCCATCGTTGGGATTAGAACCGCCGGACATGCATCCCATGGTATTTCATACCGATCCCGATTATTGCAGTGTAGGACAATCGGCCCAGACAGCAACATGTTTGCTCAGCTTTTCTGTACTTTGAAAAATAGGGAGTAACTGAACCTCGGTTTTAGAACAAGAAAAGCAGCATTAGATAAAGCACATAACCTTCCATCACCAATGCAATACTTTGGAGGCTTTAGCGACAAAGTTCATCTAAGAAAACAAAGTGTAACCTCTTCTTAGTGTAACTCCAACTGACTGTATACTAATGTATCTGTCACAGGGGAAACAATCTACATTTATCATTTCTTATCTGCTAAAAATGCATTGAGGAAAGCACTGACACTTATCTCCTTCCTTGCCTAGTTCAAGGTCTGGATAAAGGTTGTGGACGGGCTGTGTCATCTCTTCCTGTTGCTAGAGGGATCATTTATCAACTCGGACAAGAAATAAGCAAAAAACATATAAAGGATGCAACTCCTTAGCAATAAAGCAAGATTTGCTGGAAATAAATAAAACCCCTGATATAATACTGCCAAACTAAAAAATTTTAAGAGAAGTGGTCATTTTTTCTCCTAAAGAAATAAAACAAAAAGTGTTATATGTCTAATGATGGGGTTTAATATAAGGATTCAGTTGCTTGAATTGAGTTACAAAAGAGTAGTTCATTTATATTCCACAGACAAAAAACCTGACAGTTTCACATGTCCCATTAAGGCTTCTTAGACATGATCTGAAATTTCACAAAACCTACTCAATTTCTACCACTCAAACTAAAAAAAGCAATTAAATTCCGATCATTAAGGCTGACGCCTTAATGGACGTGTTCCTTGTGCAGTATAGATATGGTACAGAGTGAGATTACTGTCACTCACAAAATGGTGGAGCTGCTAATTCACAGAATTGTGTGCTCATTGGAATACACACATGCAGACTATGCAACTGAGGTCTGAGCAGTTATGTTGCACAGACATCCCACTCAGTGCCCACAATCTTCCCAATCAGTCACCACAACAATCCCACTGGGTTCCAACATCTTTCTCACTCCATACATCCATCTTATTCAGAATACACATTCAGCTCCCTACTTGCTAAAATTATCATGCTCTGTTTATGCATGTACACTATCTTCCCCTACACATCCCCATGTTGCTCTATCTTACCCAATCCCTACTGCTGTGTGGGCTCCCAACTGTGCTAGTCTGTGTTCCCTCATCCTCCCAAATCAGTCTTTCCCCATCTGCGCCACCCTGTCTTCCTGCATCCTTGCCACTCTGTTTCCTTCCATCTGCACCACTGCCTTCCCCCAGCCACGCCTCTCTGTCTTACCCTCATCTGTGCAACTCATTTTTCCTACAACTGCACCACTTCGTCCCCCCCAACCGTGCCACTCTGTCTCCCCCCACCCGCACCAATCCGTCTTTACCAATCCCTATTGTTGTGTGTTTTCCCATTTGTGCTAGTCTGTATTCCCTCATAAGCACCAATCTGTCTTTACCCACCTGCTTTGCTCTGTCAGTTTTTGTTTGCAGACCCATAGGGCTGTGTTAAAAAATCAGCGAGTCCGGGCAAAATTGAAACGAAAGAGGTTCAAGTTCCGTTGTCATTGACAATGTTTCTATGCTGTTGCAATGGAAAGTCACCCCACCTCGCCCCTAATTGAATGGACCCCAATGTTTGCATTACCATTGGTTACACATTTGTTTTTTTAAGTATTTATTTTTAAAATAACATATTTTGCAATATAATGCTGTTAATACTTTGTTTTTGTTTATTAAATTTTTTTTTAAAAAATTGCAAAAGAAACACATTTAAAAAAATAATTTTTTTTACAGAACAAATGTACTTGTTTTAACATGCAGCACTGTACTTGTCATTTACTTTTATTTCCAACAGAATGTTTGGTAATCTAGCCCCAGAACAGCAAAAAGGTCCTATTGCAAGACCTGGAGACCAACAAGAAGACCCCATCAGTATTTATTTATTCCTATTAAGCTCACCTGCACCTGAACCACAAGAACAGCATATACTGTAGCTCCCAACCCTTCTGTACAACCCCCTTCAATAGATCCTACAGTGGACATGATAGAGGCCATTGCTGATTTTCAGAGCACTCAGGTGGGGTTTATGGCCACAGAATGCCAGCAAAATAACCACTTTATTAGGCAAGTAAGGATACAACATATACTTTCAATATAAATGAATGCATCAATAGGTTGGCCATAGCCATAGAGGCTCATATGTCTGTTTATATTTGAACCCTGAAGACCACTCCCATGCTCACATTCTAAATAGTAGAAAATAACTGTTTTTAATCTTGTTTGGCTAATTAAACATGTCTTATGTTTACATATTTTTTTGTATTAAAACCACACTGTGGCTGTTTTACATGCTAGAAGTGTTTGATTTTTATTTGCAAATATTTGCCGACATACCCAAAATTTGTTCCTGCTATTTTTAACTTATAAAAGATATTTTTTGGGTAAACTTTGTTGGTTATTTTTATTTGAAATGTAAGGCGTATTTACACTCATAAAAGCTACACCTATGTTAACAAGCTTTACATGAAAACAATACGCCAAGCTAACCTGCCTCACAACATTTGTGCTATGCAAGTTGCGTGGTGATAACAAGACACCTATGTGTTCACTGTATTGAATAATCTAAAGGTATAAATTATTTTATTGCCAGATTATGCAATAGACACCAACAGAGCACAATATCTGAGACCTTAGATTATAGAATAATACACCATGTTAGTTATCAAGACACCTGAACCAAGTATTTAATAGTCCAAAAGTGCCCTCTATCACAGATTTACCGGATTTGTGGGCCTCATTATAATTATGCTCAGACAGGATTCTATGTTAGCAACAATAGAATCAGAAGCCAGGAGTAACAGCGATAGTCAGAATAACCTGTGGGTTGACAGAATAAAAACATAAAAAATAAATTTGGCAGGGTACCATAATTAAAAAAAAAATACCCAGCAGCCATACCTCTGGCATTAAGTCTGATGTAGGATTGACTGTCAGCATAAATGGTCAGAATATAAGAATATCATCCTACCATTTTCTGAAAGAACATTGGTAGGATCAAGTGTGTGCAATGTGCAGGAGTTATTACTATCTTGAGTATATTTTTGGCAACTTAATAAACTGACCATTTCTGCTGCTAATTTAGAGGGGTTTTTTACATTTAAATGTCTATGCATATGCTGGTTATAATATGTCATTTTTTTTTGTACTCTGCACAGATCTTTTACTCTTGTAGCTGCTATATATCTGTTACTAGTTTAATAATACATTTTTGTGTTTTTTGATTATCATTTTATTTATATAATTTTTTGGTATTTCCAATTTAATTAACTTCAATGTCTGTCTACATTATTAACAACCTACAAAATGCATCCATGGACTAACCTTGGTTTTACCATGAACACGTCTAGGATTAATAAAACAAGCTATATCTTTTTTCAATACTGCAGTGTTCATCCTCTATTGTCTAGTGTAACTGCATCTTCACCTGATAAAAGTAGAATTCACTTGTGTTATCTACTATCGTACTCCACATACATTAAGGTAAGTTGAATTGCTCATTCTGATAGACCTCTTTAAGTTTCATTGTTCTTTTCTGTGGTACTGATGTGCCTGGTTGCATTCTGAGGGCTGAGTGGATGCAGAAACTAATCCCAAGCAAGGTGGGTGCAAAGGATGAGCAGATACTGCATACTGTAGTCAGACCAAACTAGATTCTATGCACAGGATGACCAGGTTAACAATAGCTGGGTTCACTAGATAGGATAAGAAGAAATCATGCAGCAGAGCCAATACAATATAGAGCAGATTACATTTCATATTAATAACAATGATAATAATATGACATTATTTGGCATTGAAAAATAAATAATTCAATTGAATATGCTATTAAAAAAAGTATACAGATTAACAGAATTACTAATGCAGTTTAGTTAGCATACAGTTAATTATATAATAATGATATGAATCAACATATAATTAGAACCTTTCTGTATTTTCCAGTGTTGCTCTGTGAAAGAATATGTGAGGGTCCAACGGATTAACAGGCAGAAAAGATCTTGCCTACTGCCAAAAACAAGAATTAACCAAACAAAGGTACTTTCTGTTCTGTAATTTGACCACCCAACTGATGTGACCACGGGGATTATAGAACAGAAAATAATAACAGACTGCTGTGCAATGCAAGAAGAGATAAGACTCCAGTCTACCTTTTCAGCCCATCTTAAGCCATGTTTTATCTGCATCCAAATGGTTTCTTAATTTCCATAGTGTATTATGATTCATATGATTAGAATTATTGTATAACAAAGATGCCCATATTAGGCATGGTAGCATGTTTTTTTCTTTTAGCCTAAATGAGAACTTCATGTAAAATTGTATTTTTCACATAAGACCTTGGTGGTTCTGGAAATACACAGCTTTGCCGATATTTGCAACCCTTGATTGGTGAGAACCTTGAACACAAATACTGCGGTCTGCAGGGTCGATAAGAGAGCTATAGGGCCTTTAGCGAGCATGGCCAAATGTGTGGGGGCATGATCAGGCCCCATTGTGAATATCGGGACCCTCTTTATTTGCTGTGCTGCCTTATGAAAGGGGCATTGTGATGCTATCATGGTTGTACCTCCTCCCCATCCCGGAACCCTGGACAGACCCCACATCTCCCTCACTCTCTTAGAGCACCTGGTTTTCTTGGAATTGGTCAATTTCTTGCTATGTTTAAAATATTTGTCCCTGAACATATTTAACTTTCCCAATATTAGCATTGACCAATTGCACAGAAGAATTGTCACTGTCTAATCTTATACCAAGGCATCATTAGTTACTATTTTTATTGAAAAAAAGACGATTAGGATTGAAATGATCGAAGGCTTGTGAGGCCAGGAAGTCTGCAACTACCGACACAGACCCTGGCCTCTACACTTCCGGAAAATAGGGGATGACACGCCCCTGTTTCTAGGAACGCAGCCCAGATTCACACCAGCTCCGCCCCCAAAACATCGTAGCATATCAATCAAGCTGAGGCTTGGGGGCTCACAGGAACCGCTCTGTCCATGAACAGTAAAGTCACATGTTAATGCTGTAAATATAAATAGCATTTGTTTTCCAACTCTATACTAGTATAAGACTCTGTTCAGCTGGGAAATCAGGACGTTAAGAAATAATGACACTTGTTATTAAACCCTAGAGGTAAAAAGACAAACAAAATATTAATAGAACATGTTTTATTCTCTCTAGTAAACATAGATTTGAGTAATTATATTTACAGTGCTTTACTGTGCTAGGTTATTTTCTGTCATGGTGTGAAGTTAATAACAAAAAAATATTATCTGGTAATGATGTTAACAGTAATATAATGTCAAGGGTTTTAAATGTATGTTTAGAGGCTGTTTTCCATGATAACTAATAAAATATTCACCCTTTGTAAGGAATGATACTTTTTTATTGCCATTTGTGATAAAATAAGAGCTCTTAGCATTTCATATCATCACTTTGTATAAGAAATAAATAATCATCGTTATTCTCCCTACAGAAAAAAAAGAATATTATTTTAAGAATGTTTTATATCACTGTTCGCTATTACTAGCCATTTGTAAATAGTCTTAATCAGAGGTTCCCAAATGCGGTCCTCAAGGCTCCCCAACAAATCAGGTTTTAGAGTTATCCATGGTTGAGTACAGGTGACTTAATTAGTACCTTTTGATTTAACCACCTGTGCTCAACCATGGATATCTCCAAAACCTGAACTGTTGGGGAGCCTTGAGGACCGTGTTTTGGAACCTCTGGTCTAAATAAAGGTAATTATATCAGAATATTGAGGCTAATGTAGTATTGGATGCATTTGCATTAGAAGAAAAATACACATGCGTGAAACTTGCACTTACTGTACTTGCATATGCTCAGACAGACGCATTTCCAAATGTTGCCCAGCTGTAAATCCCAGACACATGTGACAGGTTTACGACAGGAGTAACAAGTATGTTAGTAAAAGGACAAAAAGCTGGCCATGACGCTCAGTGCAACCCACAATTAATTGGTCGCAGCTGCCAAACAAGAAGAATGTGTATATTTCTTAAGAAAAACCACTAAAAAACAAAAAGTGTTGTCTGCATGACCAAGATTATATAAAAAATACTGGATATATTTAGTAAAAGAATAATGTAACCAGTGGCGTCCCTCCCCGTGGTGTCACCTGGGGCGGGGAGGGATGCTGTTTGTGCAAGAGGGGGCGTGGCCTCACGGAACGGGGTAATGGCATCGCTGGAACGGGGCGTAGCCTCGCTGCACGAACCCCCGTGTTTCCGTTCTTTAAGTTCTACTGGTAGGGGGGTGCTGGAGGGGAGGTGCGGACTGCATTGTGGTTGCAGTGCTGGCTCCTTCTCAATGTTAGGAGCCGAGCGCTGCCCTGAATACTACAGTGCAGCACCTGGCTCCTGTCACTGAGGGGGAGTCTGCACCTTTGTGTCACCCTGCGGGCCGCACCCCCCTGTGACGCCACTGTATGTAACACTTATTTCCACATAGAAATAGAACACACATGGCAGATTTCTCAAAAAATTTAAAAAATTTTGAGAAATCAGAGGACACATACAGAATTTATTGATCAATTTGAAATTTAGAATAGGTGGCAAGAAGAAAGCAATGCTGCGAGGCCACAGCCTGATGGATACTAATACTAAATAATAAAATATTAATACTAAATAATGGGAGCGGATCCCAGCCCTGCACCATTGTTATTCTCCCCGGGAGTGGTCATTCAGCAAAAATCACTCCAAGAGCGAGGCATATAATAATCCATGAGATCACTAAGATCCCCAGAGAAGCATCAAATGATCTGCTGACTTCCCTTGGATAACGTCAGTGTTCATGAGTCTATCACCAGGCAAACACTGACCAAGAATAGTGCCCAGGGAAGAATTGCAGGGAAGAAGCCTCTACTCTACAAGTAAGTGAGTATATTATATACTGACGTTTGCCAGTTCTGCCTACCTATCAATTCATTCATGTGATGTGATCTGTAAAATCTTCTATTACTTGAAATAGTATTTGTAGCAAGGTGCAGAGCAGTGATCTCAGCAACTGACTTACGTTCAACTATTTACAGTATAATTTAAAACTAAAAGTGACAGAGAAGTATGTTTAAAATGTTTCCAGTGAAAATACAGTGAACAAGACAACACATTGTGACATTGATGTATCAAACGTAGTGACATGTGACAATGACCTGTCATGTTAATTCAAACTCTATGCATATGATAGTGTCCAGGGGAACCTTCATTTTCTAACATATTGTGCAGGGCATTGATCAGCTAAGTAAAGGTCAACTGATGCTTAATAAGATAAACCATGCTGCCCTGATTATAAGAGACATTTCCACATCAAAGCAAGTAATGTTTATACAACAGGGCCATAACTAGGGTGGTGCGACATGTGCCATGGCACAGGGCACAGCAGGGTAGGAGGGCGCTGTCAATTTTCTGTTTTTCTCATCATTCTCACTTGTAGCTTCCTCTTTTTTTTATCTCCAGCATCTACTGGCCACCCTGATCTCCTCCCTGGCCAATTCCCCCTCCATCTGGCCACCTTCAGTCACAAGCTATTTTATTTAACACACACATTTCTGCAAACTGTCATACCCGGAATTCAAACCTATCACCTCTCACATGGCAGTCAGGCACCTTACAAATGGAGCTATTCCTGTTGCAAAATATTGTTTTTTCTGTGCATGACATTTTATTTTTCATCTATAAATACAATATAGTGAAGGCAGTATTTGCAGTATTTTAATGAAAGGAGCACGAGCTTTGATTGATTTTAATTTTTGCTATCAAGCATCAAAAAAAAAGTGAGCTGTGTTTGGTTTGCTATTGTTTTACTGCTGTAATGCCCTTTTGTCCTGAGCTGACTTTCATTATATTTTCACTCCATTTAAATGTTTTATTAAGTCTTCCAGGATGTTTAATACAGTACATTGCAGTGTCCGGCTCTGAGGAAAACAACTAGCAGGCTTACAGATTACTTTTATAACTTGCATTCAAACAAAGGTTAAAGAGAATATAAGTAATATAGTAAAAGCAGGAAGGGAATAAAGAAGTAAGAACAGTAACAATGGTCCTGATCCAGAGATGTACGCTAATGAAATTGCACTCAGGGGCGTCTTTAGAGAGGAGAAGGCACGTGTGCATCACCCGTAGCAGGCCCCCTCCTCTCACTCCGGTGGCCTGGCAGCCGACTGACGCGGCTAGCCGGCCACCGCAGAATCAATAGACTCTGGGCACTAGAGTGTGCCCAGTGTCTACTGCGCATGCATGGCCGCCATTTTCCCAGAGATTTCCTCACAGCGCATGCACAAAGTGTTGGAAAAATGTCAGCGACGGCCATTTTCCTGGCGTATGAACAGCGCTGGGACTTCGGAGAAGTAAGTATTACAAAGTATGGGTGCAGGGTGTGCTATGCAGGCCCCCCCTTTACTCGCACACCCTGCACCCATTATAGATACACCCCTGATTGCGCTGCAATCCCGTACGCAGCATTAGTTGCAGATCATTCACCCTATGGCTACACTGCCTGGGTGTGGGAATTGAGTCACCAGAGTCATAGGATCGGAGACCCAGGCTGTAACACGCCAGTGAAAATGTTCGGGACACACCTGCTTTTTTTGCCGCCACTCCTTATTACCTCCTCCAAACGCTCCCTGAATGTCAATCACACCGTGAGTAAAAAGGCGCTGGGAGCGACTACAGTAATGTACCTTGAAGCATGCGCGGTGCGACTAAGGCACATGCGCAGTTTACTGATAATCGCTCAACTGCGTAAATATTGGCTCTACGTCCATCTCTTGGATTAAGCCCAATATGTGTTCTGTAGTTTCATTCTATACAGACAATAAAGAATCATCAGGGAACATGGCCACACACTCTCTACTTGTTTTTGGGCCTAAGAACAAATTATTAATTATAAGAGAGAGACGAACAGGACAGTGCGGCCGCACCACTCATCCATAGCTAGTTACAGCCCTGGTTTAATATATAGAGAGTATAAAGTATAGATATATTTTAGGTGTGCGTAACCCAAAATAAGACATACAGTACTGTATCTGAAAACAGCATGACTAATTGGCATTGTACATCTTAATGTACTATATAGTTGCATACTAGCCTGGATGACCGGGAGACTCACAAATTTCTGGCAGCGCTTACAAACTCCCAGGAGAGTAGAGCAGCTTCTTGGATCTGGCCTGCCTTTCTGGCCTGCCTTCCCAGTAAAGTGGGCAGTCTGGGGAGTGACGATGTGCTTTGCCTCACTGTTGCCCTAACCCTTGCTGCTCGACGGCACAAGTTATAGCACACGGCTCATGTTGCAGGGCTGCGATAATGTGTTTTGTAGTGCTGCACTTTCTCACTGCTGCTCTGCTGTACAGACATCTAAACAGTTCTCTGATTGAACACTTAAATCCTACATAATAGAGATTCAGAGGTATTAGTTACATACATATGCAAATATTTGAATAAGCACCAGGCCATCGTCAAGGCTCCTCTATACTGGCGTCCCTAACATAAAGGAGTTTATGTCTGAGAAGCAAGGTACCCCAAAATATTCCAGCCAAGGACCATCCCCAGGGCATCACACAAAAAGGGGAAAAAAGGTGATAGTGAAGTGTAAAGGATAGATGTGTAAAGATAAATCAATAAGTGTTAATGAAATGAGAAAGAATTAAAATGGTCTGGCGCTTATTCATATATTTGCTAATGTATGTAACTAATACCTCTGAATCTCTATTATCATGTAGGATTTAAGTATTTTTGATTGATTTTGCTGCTGTGTGCTGGAGGGCAAATCCCCTTTTTTGTGTTCAGTGTAAACCCCGCCCTTTACAAGCACCTGTGCTACGTCATTAAGCTGATATGAGCGACCACCATACTTTTTGTTTGAGTTCTCTGATTGAGTCTGGGGGCAGCCCAGCTGCTCAGGGTGTACTGGGCAGGTCCCCACAGTGACAGAAAAGGGTCATGACTCGAGGTCATGCCCCTTCCCGTGAGCAAATGCTTCTTCCCATGAGGCCATGCCCCTTTTAAAGTTGTGTGCAGGGGGTCCCTTATTCAGGCTCCCAGATAGGTTGGGAGGTATGCAATTACTTTAATTAGAAGCACAAAATGACACTGTGTGCACATGCTTTTCTATTCATTTTCTTTTGTTGTAAGAGGTTTAGGGGTCTATTTACTAGGCAGTTAGGAGACAGAGTGAAAAGTGATAAGAAAGTGATAAGGTGCCAGCCAATCAGCTCCCAACTGTCATCTCACAGGCTGTGTTTGAAAAATGACAGTTGGGAGCTGATTGGCTGGCACCTTAACACTTTCTGTCTCTTAACACTGCTTAGTAAATAGACTGTGTCTTTAAAAGAACATCTCCAAAACAATAGGGCCACAATTACCATTAAATAAGTATATTGGCATTAGTGCTCATGTAACATTTGGTTAAACTATGAAATATTGTTTTTTGTTTTAATCACTGTTGTCTGTGAATTACCTGCCAGAGGCCCATTAATAACTCTGCGGTCCTTCTTTATTTGTCTCTCAAATGTGGCAATTTTCATATCTTTTGCAAAATTGGAAAAGCTTCTAAAACTGCGGAAAGAGCATTTTAATTAAAATAGTTCTGGTATCACAGACGAGGTTTTAGATTAAGACATCTCCATTTAACAGTTTCCTCCTTCCATTTACATCACAAATTGTTCACATTTCCTGATAAGAATGCCATACAAACATGTCTTTAATTACTTTTATAATTAGGAAACTACTTAAGTGTTAATGGGATTCTGCCATGGTATGCTGGTATCTTTATTCTTGTCAGGAGATGTTCATTTTGCCCTGTCCTGCTGATTTGGCAGGAGAGACTACATGAATACTTTTTGCATTCTACCTAAGATAAGTGGATAAGATTCCCCTCGCAAAAATATACAAGAGCCTCCCAAAGAGTAAGAAGGTCAAAAACCAATGCTCATTGCCACCTTTAGCTCTCTCTCTCTCTACCCATCAGTACCATATTTCCCTTCCTATCTCACAGTTTAAGACTTTGGAGGTGATTCCGGGATGGATGCAAGCACTAATGTTTTACTTCTGTGCATGGATTGGAGACACACTGCACCAAGGTTACCGCCAAGGGAACACTTATCAGAATTGCATGGAGATCCATGCAATTCCAAGAGCTGTTCCTGGGTGGTGACTGTGGAGTTGGCTAATGGCGGTGGGTGTGTCAGAGGAGTGCCAGCTCAGGGACTGCATCGGAAGTCTCAGTGTCACTGTCACCATTGGCCATGTACTGACGTACATTCTCAGAAACCATAAACTTGAAAGTCCGATGGTGCGGTCGATGTCTGATCGATGATGTGCCTTTGTGCACACATCATTGGGAATCCCCCCATGGCCAGTGGCCATCTCAATAGGAGGCCCATTGGCTATGACTTTAGCCACTAACATGCGCAGTAGCTACTGCATCCATCTCTGTCACTGCCATTCATGTCTGCTTCAAGGGCAAAATGTACAACATTTGACAAGATATTCCTCCATACAAGATACTTCACACCCCATCCTTATTCCCCTATGTTCTCCAATCCACCCTCAGCTCATCCTCACCAGTAACTGCAGATGAAGACTCTGCACCATCTAATTACACTGGTTAACAAGAATTTTGTCCCAAATGCTTTTATGGGTGTTCTACTGTAGGCATACTTTAAAATGCTCAATAAAAAATACAGTAAGTATTCAGTTTTTTTCCAATTAGACCTATTTTTCTTGTGACACCATGCTTACAGTATGTTCCTCATTTAGAATAATCACAGGGGGGAAAAATTAGAGATGAGCAGTTTGTTTCTACTCGGTTAAGTTCGGATCTGGAAAACGGCACCTTATTGGCTATCCGGCTCTCATGTGTTTTGGACAGCCAATAAGATAAATCTGAACCTGCAGTAATTTGGTAAAAAAAAACTAGTAAAGATGCTTAAGCAGTCATGGGGGCTCATTAACACAATGTGGGCAAATGGCGCTGGTTTACGGATTCCTCAAAAATCAGCTTAAAAACAGTCCTTCTTCATAATGAAAATAAATTTCCTTCGGTACCTATTGTACATGCTGAAGTCATGAAAGAGTCATTTGGCAACTTTTAGAAAAGGTCTAGTATCAAAAATAGGAGGGCAATATTTGTGGAGATTTAAAAACCACTGCACTTATGGTGGGGTTACAGCTAGGTTAGATCAAGTACAGTACTATTGTTTTTTTTATGTGAGTTGGACAGTAGCGACAAACAAAACCACAACGTTCAGAACCTCACTTACTACAGGCAAGAAAAATGTTGTGGACAGTTCATTTGTTGACGCTGATATAGTGACCTTCCTCCTTTGCACGTAAAGCTCAGACTTATAAAAAAAATGTTGCTAAAATGATAAGTAAAACAGAAACTGGATTCACATACTTGAGAAATAAGTTTTCCTGGATCAGTGATGTTAAGATTAAAGAAGGTATTTGTGTCAGAGTCTAGATCAGAGAACTGATCAGAGAAGGGAGATTTGAAGGAGAGTTGAATGAGAAAGTTGCGTGGCAGAGTTTCAAAAGTGCCTGCAGAAATGTTATGGGTAATCACAAGGCTGAAAACTATTCTGAAATATTGGGTGACCTCACGTCTTACAAAGCTATGAGGTGCAATGTGTCATTAATGGTTTATTTCTTGGATTCACTTTTTTTCCAGAAAACAAGGGTGTGGTTAGAGATAAACTTGGAGGCTGTCCTCCTACCTCTCTGACCGTTCCTACTCTCATGACTCCACATCGCCCCCTGAAATATTCTTGGACCTCTCCTATTCTCCCTCTATACATCGTCTTAAGATGAGCATATAAGCTTTTTTGACCTCCAATACCATCTCTATGCTGATGGCATTCAGATCTACCTTTCCTCCACTCACCTCTCCCCCTCTCTCCTCACTCGTATATCTCCAACTGTCTCTCTGGCTATCTCTTCTTGGATGTCCCAACACTTTCTTAAACTTAACATGTCTAAGACTGAGCTGATCATCTTCCTACCCTCCCGCATAACCTCACTTCAAACTATTTCATTATCAGCATAACCATCTCCACTAGCCTCCAACTGCACTGTCTTGGAGTTATCCCTGACTCCTACCTCTCCTTCAAACCACACATTCAGCACCTCTCTCAATCTTGCCATTTCCATAAATAGTTTCAGGACCCTTTCTCACTCAGGATGCTAGTAAAACACTCACTGGTCATCTTCAGATTAGACTACTGTAACCTTCTCCTATCTGGACTCCTTGACTCCAATCTGTCCTCAATGCTGCCGCTAGACTCATCTTCCTCTCCAAATGTACTACATCTGCCTCCCCATTCCTGCAAATCCTGCACTGTCTTCCCTTCCCCATCAGAATCCAAATCAAGCTTCTTGGACTCACTTAAAAAGCACTCGCCCAAACCTCTCCCATTTACATCTCTGGCATCAGCTCCCTTCACACTCCCACCCATTTTGCTCTTCAAATGAATGCCAACTCTCCTGCCAACTGATTACTTCCTCTCACTCCCGCCGCCAAGATTTTTCTGCTCCCTACCTCTGGAATCTTTTCCCTATGCGACTCTCCTCTTCTGTACAAAACTTCATACGGGCACTCAAGACCCACTTATTCACCAAAGCCCACTTTCCCATGTACTTCTTTCATTCTTATCCACTTTCCCATGCTCAATGTCTACCTCATCTGCGTCACCCTTGTCTGTCTGCTCCTCCCCTTTAGAATGTAAGCTTTCACGAGCAGGGCCCTCTTCCCTTATGTGATTATACTTCCCTTACATATACTATCATCATCACTAACCCTTGGTTTCTGCCACCATGTTGCTTAGTTATGACCGCTAATGCAACAATGTTTATAAACTATGTAAGTGTCATGCATTATCTTGTACTATAAATCACTGTTTTCAAATTTTTGCTTATTTGTTTGTGTACTTTGTTAGGTGCTGTGGAACCCTTGTGGTGCCATATAAATAAAGTATAATAATAATAATAATAGTGACCATTTTCATGAGGACATTTCTAACAAAGCAACACCAAGGCAAGTGGAGCCCCAATTTGCTGGATGACTACTGCTGGACTCTTAATAGTTTTAAGAGAGACATTATTGAGGCATGGTACAGCAGAATATCAAAAAAAGCTACTTTTTAAACTACAAATTTTGCCTTTTTGATTATATTTAAAACCTTACAGTACATGACTGTGAAAATTCAGAAACATATTTCAAATCAGCGTAAATAATGCTTTAATAATCGGGTATTTTCATATTAGGGACACAAAAATAAATACTTTTCTTGTTCTCCAGTGTTTTCTTACCATACCAATAGTGCTGAGGTGATCTGTTGATACAAGGTATGTTGCTGATAATAGAGGTTGTCCAACTCACACTGGACAGATAAGGTGATTTTTTTTGCCTCGCTCAGCCCCTATGTTGTAGAGTATCTTGGACTGGGTGGTGTAGGTAATAACACTAGACAAGAAAAAAATAGTTATTGTCAGCTACTGAGGAAAATGCAGATGTTCTTGATTCATTTATGTGTGCTGATTTCGAATCCGAACTCCAAATTAGTCTATCACATCAGGAACTAAAGTTTTTGGACATCCTACAGTATTAGGTTTTAAATATTATACAATAGCTATTACAGTAACTTTTTGATTTCTTTACTGCAGTTACGGTACGCCAAAAACATGTGCTTCAAGTGCCATTGGGACAGACGTGATGACAAACACCATTATGATGTGAAAGACTAGCCAGCAAGATCTGAAAACATCACTGGTAAATACAATGTTCTCCACAAGTCCCTAGTAAATACTCTCAAAGTTTATCTTCCACCGCTCCACATAAAATTGGGACTGATGAAAAACTTTATGAAGACTATGGATCACAATGGAAGTGGCTTCCTCTATCTGAAGGAGAAATTTGGAGCAGTACCAACTGATGCTAAAAAAAAAAGCAGGAGTATTTATTGGACCATAGATTCTTGAAGTGATACAAGATCCAGGGTTCAGATCGAAGTTAAATACACTTGAGTTGGTCAGATCAGATCAGATCAGTATGTTGAGCAAGCAGACAACATGCTTACAGCGTACACGTAAATGGGCTACAAAATGTCCCTGAAAATGCATTTTCTCCACTGTCACATCAGCTTCTTCCCATCCAACCTAGGTGCAGTTAGCAATGAACATGATGAGAGATTTCATCAAGAAATCTCTTTAATGGAAACAAGATACCAAAGTTGCTTTGACCCCAATATGATGGGTGACTTTTGCTGGTTTCTGTACAAGGAAATAATTACAACAAGCGCAGAAGCAAGTCCCCAAAGCATTTTTTTATATATTCATCTAATACAGTATGTAAGCATTTGTATGTAACCCATGTGTTTTTGGCAATTTTTAATGTTTGAGTAAAATATTGCTGCTTAAGTTTCATTTGTGTAAAATAGCAAACACTATATTAAAACATGTACATTTGAAACAATGGTAATGTCTATAACTTGAAATCCTGATGTGATTGGTAAATTTTGATTTCAGATTTGGAATCAGGATACCACAATTAGCCTAGAACACCAAGAGTTATCCTAGTAGCAAAAATTTAGTTTTCCAGTGTAATCTAACTGGTGTTTTATGCATGTTGTTCTATGCGTGGGGTATAGGATAAAAGAAAATAGTTGTTTCAATGAAAAGCAGTGCTTTACTGGTTGCACCTAATGGTGATTACATGGAGTGTTGTACATATAATGCTAGTTCACTGACACAGATATTGTGCAGACAATAGTGATCTATAGTAAATAGAACAAATTAAGAGGATAAAAACAACAGCAATACAAATAAGGGCAATAACAATAATAATAGAAGTAATCATGATAAAGAATACCAAAAAGATTAATAGAAGAGCACAGATCAACACACAGATTTGCAGCACATCTAAAAAAGTCTGCAGACAGATTGAGGCTGGGTTTGGTTGGAAAAAAGTTTAAAAGTTTGAGGAGAATGGGAGCAGGACTTTAGCTTGTGGTTGCCCCAGAGGGTTGTATGTTATTTAAGGAATGGAGTGGGTGTGGTGTAAATAACACAAGCAAAAGATGTAAGTACAAAAGGAGTTATCCTAAAAAGTAAACAGACTAAGCGAATATATTCTTTAATGACAACAATATTACTATCTCAATTTCTTTTTGACATGGCATAGGAATAGTTTGGTGACAGTAAAGTTAGAAACCATTTTTGTTGAAATCCTGCCCTTTTCCCTGCATACCCTGCACTATGCAATAGGAGATGTCATTATGCTGTCTGGTTGCTGCAAATGTCTTGTAGATGCATCAGGGAGCACTGTGTACCTATGAATGATTGGTTGGAGGTAATCTCTGGGGCCCACTCTCATGTACTGTATGTATGGGCTGCTTATTTTGTACCAATTCTGTCTTTGTAAATGTTGGCAAGCATGGCTTTTTATTTTTGCAGAATGTTTTTTATACCAAATTTTTTTTTTTAACCAAAACTAAGTAAATTTGTCAAAGCTCAACAACAATAAATTCGAAAGTAAAGTCTATTTTATCCTGATTAATGGTACACAGCTGATAAGACCATTTGCATTATGAACAGCTGTAGTTTACACAGGAGATGTAAATATATGTCACAGAGCTGTGCATTTAACTTGTTTAGTCTATAATAGTGTATTCTGCCTTTTGTTTTAAGCACTGAACTGATCTTTCGCACTGAAGCAAGTAATACAATGCGCCAAGGGACGAGGCTGGCAGCTGCTGGCTGCACCTGACATACTCTGGGAAACATTTGCAGTTAAGGATGCAAGGCTCCTAGGTTTAAATAGGATTCCCATTATACTCTGGCAGTGATGCAGGATGAGCTGCTTATTACTGGATGGCTGAGAAAGCTGTGTAGGAATATGAAGTACAACACACTGCATGACAGGACAATGACCGATAATGACTTTTACTCACTTGTATATGTCTATAGATGATGTGTCTCCTCGATATAAACATTGGCATGTGTAATAGGTCTTTCCAGGCAGTCTCAATAAACAGGTACAGTCACTGCAAAATGTTATGTAATCACATTGTAAAAGTGTCCTGGTTAGACTGCCGGGATTTTTTCGTGATTGAAAAAGTGTATTTTCCACCATTGAATTAAATCGCCATTTACAGCGCCAGAGCTACTTCCTCACTTTGCGTATTTAATATCCGATGTCTCAGTGAAACTGAATGAAATTGTCAAACTGCTCAGCAGAGTTGTGTGTATTGTACAATTTTCCAATTACTGGCGTAAAGTCACTACTTGATGAAACAAGAAAAGAAAAACCTGGAGCTAAATTTACTACAATATCCATCTCTGTCTTTCAAAGCCGCCAATAATCGCCAGCTTTGACCGATGGATTTAGAGTGGTAACAGAATTTAATGCTAAACCAATGGATTTGAAGCAGCAATAGAAATGAATCATAAACCATCCTGGTTTTGCATTTATTTCTCCTGCCGCTTTAAAGCCATAAGTCACAGCCACTAACAACTGATGAATAATAAATCTGCCCCCAGGTGCGCTGTCAAGCTATTACTTTAACGATGCAAAGACATTCAAGTAATAATCGGACAGTTGACAAATACAATGAAACCATCAAAATATATATAAACACTAGCTGAAGTACCCCAGTGTTGCTTGGGTTTAAATCTTCAAGTTATTTAGTTTTATTATGTGATGTTGTCCAAACCCACCCAGGCCCGGAATAGTCTCTCTGTGAAGTTTTTATCCAAATCCATCCTGTGGAAGGCCCACAACAGGCTCTCTGGGTCATAGTTCTGGCCAGTATCCCTAGTTCAAAGTTCTTCCCAGAGTACAGCAACGGGGGGTTCGATTGGGTCCTTAATTCCCTAGTATGTTTTCTGGGATCCAATGTTACCATCCAAATCCATCCAGTGGAAGGCTCAGAACAAGCTGCCCGGGTCAAAGTTCTGACCAGCGTACACCAACGGGAGACCCGACAGGCACCTTAACCCCCTAAAATCTGGCCAGGATCCAACTGGACCACCTCTCTTTGGTTTCATCCAAATCAGTGCAGGGGTGTCCAAATGCATAACCGGACAGACAAGCAAACAAACAGAGCAATAGATTTTATATATACTGTAAGATACGTTATCAAGCCAAATCATTTTTTGTAAAGGAATGTTCAAGCTCAGCAGGTACCTAGGAAGATACAGGTCTGTTGAACATTAATCTATATTTCGAAGCCTCTAGGATCTCTAATACACAGATAATTGAGCTTTCACCTATTCGGTTCAATTAATGGAATGCCACTGTTGATATTATATTTAGAATTCCTTTACAAGAATTTTATGTTTTTATATGTTTTTATATGTCAGACAATTATTAATTGAATGTCATTGCTTGGATAGAAGTATTATCATCTCCTTACAAGTTGACTGCAGGCAATTCCATTACACGCTGGGTATTGGAACCAGAAACCAAAGTACTCTATTGAGGTTGCCGGTGATACACAACAAGGAGTGCTACATGGATGTGGTAATTATCCACTGTTCGTAAAATTGAGCTATACATCTTATATCATAAAGGAACAATTTAAATATCCACAGAGGAGAGTATATATTTCCAACATTGAATATATATCCTTTTTTTTCAGGACTATCTTACCATAGTAGCTTCACAGATTATATAATATTTTTTCTTTTTTATATGTGAATTTATCTATGTATTTTGCACAGAGAGATATCTGTTATTTATTCCAGGACATTGTTAGTTTGATACAGTTGCTCCGGATAGAAACTTATGATATTTTGTATCATTTGTTCTGTGCAGTTTTTTATTGTTTTTTTTACGTGTATTTGCATATCACATATGTATGGGACTGTGGCAATAAATTTGTTCATACTATTAATAGCTGGATTGGATTTTAATGGGATTGCGCAGCAAGTTGTTTTAGTTGATGTTTTTGGGAATATTGCACAGTTTTCTTAAACTGGAAGCTGCAGCCAACTAACCCAATTTTCATGCCACATAAAGTTTACAAGGTGAGCGCCAGTGTTAGCATAAACTTCATTGTTTTATCTTTGACATTGTGAACATGTTGACTTTTTGGTGTTGACATTCTGAATATCGTCATTCTGTCCACATAATGACTACATGCAGTACCTCAAGTTTCCGGCACATATATGTACTAGCAATAGTTCAAATAGGAGGAACTTCCTCCATGTATGAAAGTCTATAGAAGGATACCTCATGAAGTCAGTCTTAGTCAAAAATGTCTCTTCACAAAAACAATATCTTGTATCTAATTCCAGGTATACAATCGGGAAACCGGCTGCCTTAATACCGACAGCCGGCTTCCCTACTGTCATATCCCGGCGAGGGTGAAATGCCGGGCGTCTATATCTAGACGCCTGTCATTTTCCCGACGACGGGAGACAGGCACCCGGCATCCCGATCGAAGGGATGCCAGGCGCCGCGAGCGGACAGCCGCTGTGGGAGGGTTAGGTTTACGGCACCCGGGGGGAGACTTAGGGTTAGGCACCCCCCGGGAGGGTTATGGTTAGGCTAGGAGGAGGGAGGGTTAGGGTTAGGCACCCCTGGGGGGTACTTAGGGTTAGTTACCCCCTCCGGGGGACTTAGGTTTAGGCAGCGGGGAAGCCGGGGGTTAGGGTTAGGCACTTAGAGGGGGGATTAGGGTTTCACACTTGGGGGGAGGTTAGGGTTAGGTACCCCTAAGGAGAGTTAGGGTTAGGGGTTAGGTTAGGTTAGTTTATACTTACCTTAGCGACGATCGGGATTTCCAGCGCTGTAGGGCTTCCGCTGCCGGGAACTCTGCTTTTGTCGGCCAGGCGCTGCCGGGAATCGAACTACCGGCCATGCGGCCGGCGGTATTTCGTACCGATCCCTAATTCCACCATAATTATATACAATGCAAAATGCCTTGAATTATTTTGGTGTATAGGAATTCTTTTGGTGTGTATACTGCATTTTCACATTGAAATACAAGTTAAAATTGCATCAACTTTTACATTTTAGTTTAGAATCCTTTAAAAAGTCTCACCCTCTAATTCAGAATATAAACCGGAACACAAATGCTACAGTACATCGCTTGTCCCAACTTTACAGTTTCATAAAATAACCAGGGCTAAAGCCTATATTTTATGAAGATATTTATGATGCGTTCATTTTATATCCGATTTTTAGTGAGGTTTGACACGGTTATTTATTTCCACTTTCATTTCAAGACAAAGATCTGTACATTATGCATGGTATTATAGAATAATACAATCACATAATCTTATATATTACGCTGTTATGTGAGACCAGCAGCCGAGCAAGGAAAGGGAACTACTTTTTTCAGTGAATATTGCTGTTATGTATTTGTTCTATGACTGTAACTAGAATTAGGAGCTGCGTGGAGATCATGTAACTTTGCCAGCTCTATTCATTTCAGCCTGAATAGCATCTTCATAATCATCATTGTGCTCCAACATTTTTGAAGTGAGGTGGTGCACACAAACAGATCTACATTTATAAAAGCAGTGTAAATATTATACATCAAAATAACCACAGTAGTGTATACTGACGGAGCGCTAATAGGGGGTGTGTTAATCCATACAATAAAGAGCAGCTGTACATAAGGGGATTGTCAGTCCTCAATATAGATAACAGAAATTAAACAAAAAAGATAACAGCGCTCCAATCAAGATAGTATAAAATGTGAGAAAAGATTTAATAGCTTGGTATAATTACCATAGGAAAATACACATAAATTCAATATACATTAATATAAAACCATAAAAGTACAGGTACATCACCCAATCCACCAATCATAGGACTAGTCCATATGTAATAGGAGGCATATGATTGGTGGATTGAGTGATGTACCTGTATTTTTATTAGGGGTGAGCGGGTTCGGATTTCTGAAATCCGAACCCCCCCGAGCCCCCCCGATCCGAGGCCGATCCGAGTCAGGCTCGACTTTTCCCGCCTGACTCGGATCTGAAATCGAGGCAAAACATCATCATCCCGCCTTCCGAGTTTCGCGGGTTTTGGATCCTATATAAGGTACCCGCGTCGGCGCCATTTTCTCACTCGGCTGTGGACAGTGAAGAGGGAGGGTGGGAGTTAGGGCTGGCTGGGCTGTGTAGTGTAGTGTAGTGTAGTGCAGAGTAGTGTTGTGCTGTGCTGTGCTGCGCTGTGCTGCTGTTGTCCACTACTTCAAAGTCCATAGGGGCTGGCTGTGTTGTGCTGTGCTGCTGTTGTTAATAGGGGCTGTGTCCACTACTTCAAAGTCCATAGGGGCTGGCTGGACTGTGTTGTGCAGTCAGTTCTCCATAGGGGCTGTGTCCACTCCAAAGTCCTGAGCAGTGTCCCAGTCCTAAAGGGGTGCTGTAGTGTTGTCCAAGGGGTGCACTGTCCATCAGGGGTGCTCCCCCCAAGTGCTAAAAAAATAATATTTTTTGTGTGTTTGTGAATTGTGTGCGCAGTAGCCGCACGTGCATCAACAAAGTAGTGCCAAGCGTGCGCCTGTGTCATAAGTAAAGGGCCAGCTGGCTTGACCGTTAAAGGGTGCTGTAACCCCCAAAGTACACTCCAGTCCAAACCAAAAAAAAAAATATTTTCTGTGTTTGTGAATTGTGTGCGTAGTAGCCGCACGTGCATCAACAAAGTAGTGCCAAGCGTGCGCCTGTGTCATAAGTAAAGGGCCGGCTGGCTTGACCGTTAAAGGGTGCTGTAACCCCCAAAGTACACTCCAAACCAAAAAAAAATATTTTCTGTGTTTGTGAATTGTGTGCGCAGTTGCCGCACGTGCATCAACAAAGTAGTGCCAAGCGTGCGCCTGTGTCATAAGTAAAGGGCCGGCTGGCTTGACCGTTAAAGGGTGCTGTAACCCCCAAAGTACACTCCAGTCCAAACCAAAAAAAAAATATTTTCTGTGTTTGTGAATTGTGTGCGCAGTAGCCACACGTGCATCAACAAAGTAGTGCCAAGCGTGCGCCTGTGTCATAAGTAAAGGGCCGGCTGGCTTGACTGTTAAAGGGTGCTGTAACCCCCAAAGTACACTCCAGTCCAAACCCAAAAAAAAAATATTTTCTGTGTTTGTGAATTGTGTGCGCAGTAGCCGCACGTGGATCAACAAAGTAGTGCCAAGCGTGCGCCAGTGTCATAAGTAAAGAGCCAGCTGGCTTGACCGTTAAAGGGTGCTGTAACCCCCAAACTACACTCCAAACCAAAAAAATATATATTTTCTGTGTTTGTGACTTGTGTGCCCTGTGGCTGCACGTGCATCAACAAAGGAGCAGCGCCAAACGTGCGCCTGTGTCCCATAAGTAAAGAGCAGGCTGGCTCATTTCTTAAAGGGTGGTGTAACCCACAAAGTGCACTACTCTCAAGCAAAAATAAAAAAATATTTTCTGTGTTTGTGTGCGCTTTAGCCGCACGTATATATCAATATAACATAAATGGAGGACCAAACTTTCTCCGATAAAAATAAAATAGGGAAAGATCAAGAACCACTTCCTCCTAGTGCTATTGCTGCGGCTGGGAGTTGTTCATCATCCCAGAGAGGAAGTAGGAACATCACTACTTTTACTAAACAATTGACCCTCCAACAGTCCCTAGCGATGAGGATGAAGTACGACAGCAGTCATCCTGAAGCAAAACGTATAACTGAGGCCTTGACTGCTATGTTGGTGTTAGACGTGCGTCCGGTATCCGCCATTAGTGCAGTGGGATTTAGACAATTGATGGAGGTAGTGTGTCCCCGGTTCCAAATCCCGTCTAGATTCCACCTGCATCCTCAAAGCAGCAGCAACAAGCGTGCATCTGTCTGTTAAAGGGTGGTGACACCCTCAAAGTGTGCTACACAAACAATAAAAATATTGTTCTTTTTTTTTCGGTCTTTGTGAAATGTGTGTGCTGTAGCCGCACCTGCAACCTTAAAGCAGCAGCGACAAGCGTGCGTCTGTCTGTTAAAGGGTGGTGACACCCTCAAAGTGTGCTACACAAACAATAAAAATATTGTTCTTTTTTTTTCTGTCTTTGTGAATTGTGTGGGCTGTAGCCGCACTTTCATCCTCAAAGCAGCAGCGACAAGCGTGCGTCTGTCTGTTAAAGGGTGGTGTAACTCTCAAAGTGCTCCAAAAAATAAAAAACTATTTTTTTAATGTGTTTGCGACTTGTGTGCGATGTAGCCGCACTTGCATAGGAGCAGAAAAACCCACAAATTCTGTGATTTTAGCTGTTTTTATGCTTTTTTTCAAAAAAATACAGATCCAAAACACAAAACCCAGAAGGGTGGTTTTGGCAAAACCAATCCAGATCCAAAACACGAAGAAAGATCCAGATCCAAAACCAAAACACAAAACACGAAAAGTGGCCGGTGCACATCCCAAATTTTTATGGTTTTATATTTATGTATATTGAATTTATGTGCATTTTCCTATGGTAATTATACCAAGCTATTAAATATTTTCTCACTTTTTATACTATCTTGATTGGAGTGCTATCTTTTTTGTTTAATTCAAATATTATACATACTTTCTTTTTTAATCTTGTATATAAAATTGCAGGATTTACTCCACAAGCAGGAGTATGTTACACTCTGCGTCAGCTGTGTTAGAAACACACCCCTCACAGAGCATAGTGAACCTATTTACTTACATACGGTAGTTATGGGCATATCTATAATGGGTGCAGGGTGCGGTGCATGCAGGTCCACACTGCACACCCTTCATCCACAGGCAATACCTACATGTCCATCGTAGCCGCTGAAGTCACTGGGGAAATGGTGCGGGCTCCATATTCCCAAAGATAGAGGGATTCGTGGGAAAATGGCACAAGTCACATGTGCAGTAGAGGGATTCGTGGGAAAATGGCATAAGTCACATGTGCAGTAGACTCTGGCTCAGTGTCTTATCGGCACATGCAACAATGAGAAAGGTGAGGGCAAACGAAGGCTGTACACAGGCCCCCTCCTTTCTTAATCCACCCCTGACTGTAGTTATGTCATGTATCCTATTAAATAATGTCACTAATACACATCTTATATATATAATTTGCTTAGCCCGGAACGCTCTTTGAATTTGAATATCTCAAAGACTAATTAAGATATTAATGTGATTTTTTTGCGAAGGATTTCAATCAGCAATAAATTACAGAATTTGTAATAATACTGTATAAAAGTTGATGAAAAAATGCTTTGGTATAGCTCTCCTGAAAATGTCAAGAAAACTACCAGAACACAGAGCCGACACAGTGACCCGGGGGGAGCTGGATAGGGGTGACCTCCGCCGGCTGCTGTTCTCATGTACTACTGGTGGTCTGTGCTCTCACATGGACCCGGCGCCCTAGCCATGTGCGGAGACTGTTTACACTTTGCTCAGTTCGGGTCCTGATTGGCCGCCTGGCTGCGTGACATAGCTATTACATAATGAGGGCGGCACAACACGTGAGGCTGCTGCCGTAGGGGGCGCTCTTCCCTCACCTACTTTGTCCAACATGTCGATTCCAGACTCGCAACTCCCAGCCAATCAGCACCGGTTTTGCACCTCAAAAGAAACGCCTCTTTTCTCTGCTTTCCACGAGAGCTGCCGGCAGCCGCTGATTGGCGGGAGGCTGGGAGACGATGAGGCGGAGTAACAGTGCATTATCATTTGCATCTGTAGGGGCTCAGCTTGCAATACCCCCTGGAAACGGTCCGTTTTGCTTCAGAGTCCATGGCCAAATATATAATCGCACGTACAAATTGGCGAAATGTTACAATAAAAAAATCCCCAAAAACCATAAAAGGGGCGTGGCTTAGCCGGTTATATTTCACACACATCTTTTATGACCCGACTCCATCGTATTAACATATGATCTAGCCATTATCTAGCAAACTGTTTTCCGTACGTATGTTCTCAGTTCAAATTGGCGAAATTTTCGCCACGGGCATACTAGTACTTTTATACATAGTATATTTTATTTTTACAAACTATGCACGGTGATGTGTCCCACCAGTGTGCACAACTCCAAGGGGTAAATTTACTAAAGTGAAAGTTTTTAGAAGTGAGTTTTAGAAGTGATGTTGCCCATAGCAACCAATCAGATTCTACTTATCATTTAACTAGCACCTTCTAGAAGATAATAGCTAGAATCTGATTGGTTGCTATGGGCAACATCACTTTTAAAACTCACTTCTAAAAACTCTCACTTTAGTAAATTTACCCCTAATAGTTAACAATGTGGCAGTAGTCTATGAACTGTGAGCATCTTGTTTTTGCTTTGCTGCAGCTCCTATAGTAATTCAAAGGTGACGTTCACATCTCTGCTTCATTTCCATCAGAATTATTGGAGAATAAAGGTCTGTTCCTATTTCAGAAAATAGAAGTGCCAAGCGCCAATCCTTTCTCCATTATTCTTAAGATGGAGACATTTTCTAACTCTCATCGATTCATATTAAACAGCTATCAGAAAGATGGATCTAATATTAAATTTACTTATTATGTAACTAACTTTACCTGCTGTCGGAACAAGCTATAAGATGGATCGTGGAACACTTAGAGCCACTTAGCCAAATGTTAACAGGTCATTTGACAGTTAATCCATTTCATGGCTGCATCAGGACAAAGCTATATAGGGTTTACAGAGAGCTGGTCATATAGAATACCTTGGTGGGGAGGCCAGGGAGCAAGCTTTAAATGGGATGTTACCTTCTTTGTAAAGATGCAACGCAGCACAGGCATGAATTTGAAGTTAAGGGATCTATTTATGATATTGCCATTAGACGAGAGTCCAGAGAAAAAAAGGCAATGTTACCCTGAGAATGGTTATCATAGGACTTCATGAAATTTATTAAAGGATTATTGTCTCAGAAATTCACAGGAGAGTTTTCACCAGGACTCCAACAGCAATTTAATCAATGGATTGTTTTTTAGAAACATTTATTATTATATTACTATAATATATTATATAATGTTATTGTTATCGTTGTATCTGTCTGCTTGTAAGAAATTGGCGCAAAAACTACTGGTACCAATTTTCTTAAAAACTGCATCATTGTGTAGTGGAAACTCCTAGAAATAACCTGCACTTTGTTTCATCTCCATCCGTTAAGTTAAGCAATAACAAAAACAACATCTATTGACATCAGCAATGCAAGAGTTAGGTGTAGCACCAAGCGCGTGGCCGGTAAGGCTAGAAGGGGGCAGAGGTGTCTTGGGCCCCTGTTCACTTGACTAGGATAGGTTACATAGCAGTCTGTGCACAGGGCACACAGTGACATTGGTGTTAGTGGTGGGTGATAGGATAGGTTACATAGAAGTCTGTGCAGAGGGCACACAGTGACATAGGTGTGAGTGGTGAGTGAATAGGAGAGGCTACATAGCAGTCTGTGCACAGGGCACACAGTGACATTGGTGTGAGTGGTGGGTGAATAGGAGAGGCTACATAGCAGTCTGTGCACAGGGCACACAGTGACATGGGTGTGAGTGGTGGGTGAATAGGATAGGCTACATAGCAGTCTGTGCACAGGGCACACAGTGACATTGGTGTGAGTGGTGGATGAATAGGAGAGGCTACATAGCAGTCTGTGCACAGGACACACAGTGACATTGGGTATGAGTGGTGGATGAATAGGATAGGCTACATAGCAGTCTGTGCACAGGGCACACAGTGACATGGGTGTGAGTGGTGGGTGAATAGGATAGGCTACATAGCAGTCTGTGCACAGGGCACACAGTGACGTTGGTGTGAGTGGTGGGTGAATAGTAGAGATTACATAGCACCAGTCTGTGCACAGGGCACACAGTGACATTGGTGTGAGTGGTGGGTGAAGGCGCTGCTGCCACCAGTCTGTATAGCGCTGCTGGTCACGTGGGCCGATCCCGTGACAAGGCCCCTATGCAAAGCAATACCACTAGAACACCTCAAATGAAAAAAATGTTGACAAAAGTGATTTCATTGTGGGTGAAGCCGCGGGCAACAGCTGGTATAGTAATACAGTTGCAATGTATTCTTTGCTGATAATGATGTCATGCTTCATTGGATTAGTCTTTAAATACAATTCCCATCATACTTTATTGCTTGGACTTCTAAATCCACAATGGTTGGAGTGCCTAGTCTTACTCTGGTAATGTCCCTCACATACAGTCTAACAGAGCTGGAGATGGAAGAAGTTATCATTTTAGCAGAGGGCCATTCATTGCAGACACCAGTTAGAAAGTTAGTATAGAAAAGTGATTGCGCAGGTGAGGCGAGTTGGGGTGAATCATGCTGTCCCACTGTGCTTCACCCACAGCTGGTCTCTCCAGGGGGGGAGATGCATCAAAGCTTCGCGAGAGATAAAGTGGAGAATTTGCCCATAGCAACCAATCAGCTTCTAAGTGTTATTTTATAGACTGTGGGGTCTATTTACTAAGCAGTGTTAGGAGACAGAGTGAAAAGTGATAAGGTGCAAGCCAATCAGCTCCCAACTGTCATTGTTCAAACACAGCCTGTGACATTGCAGTTAGGAGATAATTGGCTGGTACCTTATCACTTTTCTTTCTGTCTCCTAACTCTGCTTAGTAAATAGACCTCTGTGTTAGATGAATTAAAGCTACTGTAGAAGCTGATTGGTTGATCTGGCAACTTAACTTTATCTCTCTCAAAGCTTTCATACAGTACATCTCCCCTTAAATCTGCTTAACGGAGGCTGGCTGACTCTCTCGGGAGTCCAGGAGACCACCCACTATAATGGGAGTAGCCTGCACATTCCGGAGTGTCGGCAAGTGCAACATTGGCTAATTCGATCAGATGAGGGGATTGATCACTGTAACCCTTCAGACCGAAGGCCACAAAACTTGTTTCCTGAAATGTTTTCTTGCTACACACAAGTTTTCCTGGTACTGTATGCAAACTTGCAAAGACATGCAGAGAAAAGTCATAAGGCACTAGGACCCTAGCAAAAAAAAGAAACACATAGAAATTCCCGTGGTTAACAGCAGCCAATCAGACCACTCGTTTGATCTATAAACATCACTGCAAAAAACAGCGATTATTGTCTATTTGGACTTTGTTGGTTATATCAACAAAGCCCCAAAATGAGGAACATTTTTAGAGTTAAATTGTTATTGGCTTCTATTCTTCCATGTAGCTAGATGAGTACATTTTCCAATTATTTATGTCTAACAAATAAATCAGTTTCATATGACGCCTTTATTAAAGTACAATGTAGAAGGGTGAATACATTGTCGACACAACTATATATTGTGAACTAAAGCATGCTACCAGTCTGGTTGCTCTATAATAGATAACAGGAATACATTTACTAGTTACATTTTACCCTGAAGGTTTTGCTTTCAGCTATGGATCAAGGAGTCTATACTGCAAGTGTTTGCACTTAGTACTGACCGAAGGGATATGGCAAAATGTCGCCATCATTGTCCTTTCATTTCATGCAAAATGATCTAAGCTAACGGCAGACATTAAAGCCGTGATGTCTGTTTATATTCCTCGGAACATCCAGTCTGACATCCCGGCACTCACACCAGATGCACTTTCTGTGTTCAAATTTTTATGACCACATGAGAAGATGATAAAAATTCTTATGTATGGTGCATGTTTCAAAGATACCGCACTGCAGGATGGAAAAATAATCACCGCCATATCACTGATAAATAAATAAGAGCTCTGCTGTCTTTTTTTTTACGCAGCTGAATGAAAAAACAAAAACAAAAAAAAACACCTTTGTAAAATATAGCCAGTAGTAGTAATAACTGTATAATAATATATGTACAAAATGACAAAATGAATGCATTAAATTTTATCGAATTTATTTCACATTTCTTAGGAGATTACTGAACTTGTAATGAACTCTGTAGTCTTACATAAGCGTCTAAAAAGAAAGCAACATTTATGTTTAATATGTAATAATCTTTTCTTTTCACAGCGGTATTATTAATTCTGGGCGTCACAGTCGGTGTTTTGAAATAAACAACATTTTTGTAGGCATGCCAAAGGCTGTTTTCCTTTGCACAATAAAAACATCACATCGTGCCGCACTCCTTTGTCTTTTTAATTTGTGAGATTTCAAATAGGAAAAAAAAAAATCTATACTCGATGAAATAAATTTCAGATAAGATGTTTGACTCCAAAAAGATCAGTAACTAGCAGCATGAAGAAACAAACCAAAGTAAAATGTAGAAAATCCCATATTCACTGTCAATAATTTATGTTAAAAAATATATATAAATGTATATATACAGTCAAGTGCATAAATATTGGGACATTGACAGAATTTTCATATTTTGGCCTCTATTCACCACCACAATGGCTTTGAAATGAAACAAACAAGATGTGCTTTATCTGCAGACTTTCAGATTTAATTTGAGGGTAATTACATCCAAATCAGGTGAACGGTGTAGGAATTACAAAGGTTTCTATATGTGCCTCCCACTTTTTAAGGGGCCAAAAGTAATGGGACAAACTAAACAATCCTAAATCTAACTTTCATTTTTTAATACTTTGTTGCAAATCCTTTGCAGGCAATTACAGCCTGTAGTCTGGAACGCATAGACATCACCAGATGTTGGGTTTTATCCCTGGTGATGCTCTGCCAGGCCTCTACTGCAAATGTCTTCAGTTCCTTCTTGTTCTTGGGGCATTTTCCCTTCAGTTTTGTCTTCATCAAGTGAAATGCATGATCAATCGGATTCAGGTCAGGGGATTGACTTGGCCATTGCATAACATTCCACTTTTTAGCCTTAAAAAACTCTTTGGTTGCTTTTGCAGTATGCTTCGGGTCATTGTCTATCTGCACTGTGAAGTGCTGTCCAATGAGTTCTGAAGCATTTGACTGAATATGAGCATATAATATTGCCCGACACACTTCAGAATTAATTCTGCTGCTTTTGTCAGCAGTCGCATCATCAATAAATACAAGGGAACCAGTTCCATTGGCAGCTATACATGCCCACGCCATGACACTAGCACCACCATGCTTCACTGATGAGGTGGTATGTTTTGGATCATGAGCAGTTCCTTTCCTTCTCCATACTCTTCTCTTCCCATCACTCTGGTACAAGTTGATCTTTGTCTCATCTGTCCATAGGATGTTGTTCCAGAACTGTAATGGCTTTTTTAGATGTTGTTTGGCAAACTCTAATCTGGTCTTCCTGTTTTGAGGCTCACCAATAGTTTACATCTTGTGGTCAAGCCTCTGTATCCACTCTTGTGAAGTCTTCTCTTGATTGTTGACTTTGAAACATATACACCTACCTCCTGGAGAGTGTTCTTGATTTGGCCAACTGTTGTGAAGGGGTTTTTCTTCACCAGGGAAATAATTCTTCTGTCATCCACCACAGTTTTTTTCCATGGTCTTCCGGGTCTTTTGGTGTTGCTGAGCTCTCCGGTGCGTTCTTTCTTTTTAAGAATGTTCCAAACAGTTGATTTGGCCACACCTTGTTTTTGCTCTCTCTCTGATGGGTTTGTTTTGATTTTTCAGCCTGATGATGGCTTGCTTCACTGATAGTGACAGCTCTTTGGATCTCATATTGAGAGTCGACAGCAACTGATTCCAAATGCAAATGTCACACCTAGAATCAACTCCAGACCTTTTAGCTGCTTAATTGATAATGAATTAACGAGGGAATAGCCCACACCTGTCTATGAAATAGCTTTTGAGTTGATAGTCCCATTGCTTTTGGCCCTTTAAAAAGTGGGAGGCACATATAGAAACCGTAGTAATCCCAACACCGTTCACCTGATTTGGATGTAATTACCCTCAAATTAAATCTGAAAATCTGCAGTTAAAGCACATCTCGTTTGTTTCATTTCAAAGCCATTGTGGTGGTGAATAGAGGCCAAAATATGAAAATTCTGTCAATGTCCCAATATTTATGCACCTGATTATATATATATATATATATATATATATATAAATATATTCCATAACCAAGCAAAGTGTGGTAATTTTCATTGATTTTTTTAGGAAACTCATTTCAAGAACTGATGTATTTCAATGGCCAATTCAATTCAATATCGTGGTATCAAAGCAGAGTCATCTTAACTGCCAATCAATCTAATGTGAGAAAATGGTTTTTCGTGGGCAGCACTAGTGAGTTGATGAGTTGTCTGTTGGTGATTTCTTTTTCTGTTAATCACTTGGAATACAATGGCTCAAGACAGAAAACAGATGAAGATTATATAGTTCCCATTGGAAGGATTTATGATAAATTAGTTTATACATCTCTGTGCGGGTAATCTTGCTCTTTCAATATGGTTCCCATTGGACAAGAATGAATAGTGAACACTTTTAAAATAAGGTTTATTTAGTTTTAAAACTCTTCTCTGTCTGTGTTAGTGAGAGAATACTCATTAACACAGACTACTTAATGTTATTGGGGATTCAAAACTTAAAATTATCCGGTTTTGTCCTATTAATGTTATTTGAAATTGTAAAGCACAATGGAATTTGCTGTGCTATATAAGAAACTTAATAATAATATAATATACAGTATATGTGTGTATATATATATATATATATATATATACATATATATATATATATGGAATTGTAGTACTCCTTTTGCTGTCGATACAATTTCAGAGGCACCAACGGGTATTGTTGCTTAAAAAATATCAAACTTGTCAATGATTAAAAATTCTCAATGACCCCATTCTTAAGAGGGGCAAACACAGTTAATTTATCTTTTATTAAAGATAAAAATCTGAAAGTTGAAAGTTGGTGATGATGGGGCGTATTACTTAGCTGCCCTTGCTTGCAAAGCACTTCACAAGCGATGCTGGCTTGGGGAACCCTGGATAACTAAATTTCCTTCATCTCATATTTCTTCAAGTTGATTTGCATATGTTTGTTGTAGGGATGTGCAGGCTCGGATTAGTTGAGATTTTCTTGCCAAATTCGGATTTTTCCCGACAAAAATTGGGTCTCAGAAAGAGGCAAAACGTCATCTTTCATGGACAAACATCATCATTCCTCGACAAAAGTCCATGAAAGATGATGTTAGTCCATGAAAGATGACGTTTTGCCTCTTTCTGAGACCCGATTTTTGTCGGGAAAAATCCGACTTTGGCGGGAAAATCCGAACTAATCCGAGCCTGCACATCCCTAGTTTGTTGCATTGAAAATATTGCTTCTTAATAAATATAACTTTATAAAGCCAAGATAATAAGAATAGATGTTTAGAATTACATGTAAGAAGCAGAAGAAAATACATTTTAATATGTAATTGGTCAACATTGAAACATACAAATCCTGGCACAACAATTTCCAGGGACATATGTCTGTAAACTAGGACTGGATATTAGGGACAGTTCGCCAGTATGTCTTGTGGACTCTATATATAGGTAAGGGTGACCAACAAGGTTTAGCTTAGTTAGATTTATGTTCATTTGATACTGTTTGCACCATTACTGCGTATAAAACCTGCTTTTAAAGTGTGATTAATAAAGGATGCTTCCAGGGCGGCCACTGCAAAGGGTAAAGCTACCATGCGGCCTGGCAATGCTGGACTTGCTGTATGCTTCACACCAAACTACTAAACTATACAGCACTATACTACACTACACCATGCTGCTAAACCATATTGCACTATATTACTACACCATACAGGTACAACATACTTTTCTATATGTCTGCACTAAACTACTATAACACACTTCACCACACCACTAACATATATTACACCATACTTCTATACAATCAGGACCTGAACAACCAACCAGTTTGCAGCTTAGGGCATCGGAACTTGGGGTGCCACCAGGGGAGGATTGGTAAAGGCATCTGCTACTATGATTGCTGAAACAGTTTAGGTTTTTGATGCCGCTCGATCACTTATTATTCTAGCCCAGGTTATAACGCTGTCAGTAGGTTTCTTGTCATAGCGCTCTCTCTCCCTGGTACACAGAAAATATGAAACAATTGGGAGGTCCATTTTATGTTCTGGTTAGAATTTCTGAGACTCTAACTGACTGATGTTAAAATGGGGGGAAGTAGTGATCATATAATATAATGTACATTAAAATTAAAATAATACTGGTGCAGCAATACTAGGATGTACAAATCACAAATGGTGACTTCAGAATCATTTTATTAATTAAAACCTGGATATTATGCTGGTATCTGTGCAAAAGTAGATTGTATTTTAGCAATTGTATTTTGTCATGAGGTAGGTGAACGAAATTGGAATATTAGTTCCTTGATATCCTCATTTTGGTATTGGCTCCTAACTCAAATTTATTTATTTACAATGTGTGTTTATTTAATTGTTTTAGCATTATGTGTATTGATTTCTACTGCATCTCTGTAAGTAAGTTCTCTGTATTATATAGTGGTCACTGGGATTCTTTCTGTATTGTATAATGTTTATTGTATGGTTTTTGTATTGTATTCCAAGCACTAAAATGCTCTCTCTATTGTATGATGGTCAATGGGAGGCTCACTGTATTGTGTTGTGGTCAATAAGATGCTCTCTGTGTTGTTTGGCGGTTATTTCCCCAGCCAAATGTTTTGTGACCTACCTACTGTTGATTTGACTCCACCTATTGACAATCTTACCTCATCTACTGCATGAGGCCACTTTCAGAATTTTGTCCAGGGCAACTTTAGGATCACAATCTGCCCCTACTTGTTTGTTCATTGACGAAAGCCTACCAATACATGTTATACTGAGCACTATGATGTCTTTCTTTAAACCAAATGTGGCAATTGCACGCTGGTTTTTGTTGGACATGGTACTTGAAGATAGCTTGGGACACTTCCTTTTGCATGTGAGGACAACTCTGTGTTTAGTAACTGTTTATTATGCCTATTTATCATTCAAATAACTAAGGATCTTTTTGGTTTGTCTTTATTTAACTGGGCTGCATCCACACTGTGGGGCTTATATTTTGGTGAGCGACTGGCCCGCAGCAGCTGAAAAGTTGCACCCTATTACATAAGCCGCAGTATGTCATAAATTATAATGATTTAGTGTGAACCTACACATGTATGTTACCCCTCTTTGTTCATCTTCCTCGGTAAAACTGAAGACAGAGGAAGTCATCCCGATCTGAGATATAGTATGTTGCTAATTTATTACTTATTTTGGAAAATTACTTAATTTGTCCCATGTTGCTAGTGTCTGTTATCAGAGGCACAGGAGTAACTCAAAGGGGGATATTTATCAAATCACAAATCATATCTGCAGCTGATTTCAGGGGCTACCTGCAAAAAATAATCATCACTAGAATGTAAGATTGTAGTATGAGATTTATTTTGTGAACAAATTTTATGTCGGGTTTTTTTTTGCGATGGAATAATATTATTTTAAAGGTACTGTAATACCCAAGGTTGGTGTTCACTTTGTTTTAGAGTTTCTACTGTTGTCAGTGACGTGTAATGTTTTGTCCATGAGCAGAGGTTTTGGAAATCTATTAATAAGAATACTCAGATAAGCCTTGGATCTTATGCCTGTAAGTGTGCATGAATTTGGCTTGCATTGCTGCCTGGTGTAAAATGAATGTGATGCACTAGTAGCACTAACTTTTTTTTGTTAAAGGTGCTTGTGACAAATCCATTGTTGGTGAAACAAGGAGGAGCTTCCGAAAAGAACTTGATACAAATATGCACAAGATAGGGGTAAGTAAAAAAAAGAAAAATCAACAATAATAATAATAATAATAATAATAATAATAATAATAATAATAATAATATAATAATAATAAAAAATAAACACAGGTCCTTCAATATATTTATATGGGACCCAGTAACCCCTTAGTATGATGCTATAACCATTGTACTGTATATTGTCCTGGTTAAAAAATAAAGTGCTGAATGAATAATTTTTACTGAAAAAAAATGGAATATTCCTCAAAGGAACAGAATGTATGTACTGTAAGTAAATAGCTAAATTAAATATAAATGGTTTCACCCTGTACAACGTATAAGGACAAAGCAGCTGTATGGAAAATGCCATTCGATCCTCCATCTGCACTGCTATTTTTTATTACTGAGACCCATCAAAATCTATCAGTGTCTCTCTGTTAAATTGTGACCTCCATCGACATCAGTAATTGCAAATATATTTTTAAAATATGCAGAGGGAGATTTATGATTTTTTTTCCTGGCTATTTTTAGCTTCCAAGCTTCTCATTTTAATTTGCAATAAAATTTATTGCAAAACCAAATTGACAAATGAGTATCCATTTTAACATTCACTGCAATCATCTCCTGAATAATTTGATCAGATTTATGGCGATAAATTGCCCTCGGCGGAATTTGCTGCTTCTTTAAAATTTGATTGAGACTTCCTCGTGGGATCCAGGTTTGTGATGGATAATTTGTTCAGCAAGATAGCTTGTACAGTAACGCAGCACGAACTCTCCAGACATCCCAACTCTTCAAAGCGGGTGATTTATATATAAGGCATTTTGAGAACAAAATGTTTACAAGAGGGTTTTTAAAGTGATATAATATGGATGACTTGTGGCCATAAGTAACATGTCTAACTTAATTATCGTGTTGATTGAGTTTCCACTGATTTAACATTGTACAATTATGGGGAGGGGAGGGGAGGGGGGGGGTTAGGTTTAGGAGGAAATTTGGCATCTGGATATCAAAAGCAAATTTGCAGAGGGAAGATATTCTATAGCAGTCCCACCACTTGCATTAACTGATTAATGGGGAATCATTGCAGTCTCTAAGTAGTTAGTTGCTGCTCCAAGTATTGAACCTGATTTATGGCAACAGGTTGTGGCAGAGTGCAGTGCAGAAATATTTGTCTTCTTCAACCTCACTTACAGCTATTATTACATAATACTTACTCAACTAAAGCTGTTTTGAAGGAACCTAGTCGGTGCTGCAGGATTAGGAACTGAAAATACATATTTTTGTCTGATAGTTAAGTTTGCTGTGCCTCCATTATTTGTACCTGATGCAATTGCACTATTTGGGCCTGAAGTCCAGGCAGAATGCAGACTTCAATGTAAGTAGTGTCCCTTTAAGGGGCGGAACTAGCGGCGGTGCAGCCGGTGTCCGCTGTGGTGCAGGGGCCCATTGTCCCTGCATCCGATAGCGATGCGGCCGCTGCCTGCCATTCCGGTCCCCATTAAGTAAATGGATGGAGCCGGAGCGGGCCCACTCCGGCTCCACCAACATGACAGACACCCGCCACAGCCCTTGTTATGACAACACGACGCGTGTGACATCATGACGTCATGAGGTAAGAGCCGTGGATTGAGAGGAGCAGAGCCGGGGAAGAAGCAGACTCTAACAAGAAGAAGTTGAAGGAAACAAGTTAAGTGTAAGTGGTAAAAAATAGCCGGGCGGGTGGAGGTGCGGGTTGTGGTGTAGTGTACAGTGGTGAACAAAAGGCTGGGCAGCGGGGGGTGTTGCGGTGTGAGGTGGTGAAAAAATAAGGCTGGACAGCAGGAGTCAGGACAGACACTGGATTTAATGACTGGGGGAAGTGAGGTGGTGAGAAAAAAAGGCTTGTTATTCCTCTGTGAGTTTGTGTCAGATGTTGGGGTGCAGGGTGTCAGGAATGGGGGGGGCAGGGCATATTCTTGCACCTGGGCCCACCACTCGTCAGGGGATTGTAGGCGGTGGCACATTCAGAGAGAAGCATTTGCAAATATCTGGCAATTTCAGATGTATTTCTGTTTAGTGCAAATCAGGGCTGATAGTGATGATAGCTGCTCTCACTAGTAGGGTGGAGAGATGCAGCCCCTTAGATCCAGTCTACTCTAAATACAGTTGGAAACCTGCAGCTATTGTCAAGCACCTGCTTTGCCTGTGACTCTGAATCAGTCCCACTGTCTCCAATTTTGTCTGTGTACCTAGGCGGGATGCATGACGCATAGCATTCGGGACGTGATGCATCCTGCCACTCTTCGCATGCACGTCGGAGTTAATTACATCGGTATGCATGAAGGAGACCACAAAAGACAGCTGTACAAGTAAGACCTGTCCTTTGTGGATGAGGGTCTTTTGGATCTATGACCCCGAAGTCCCGCTGGTGTCCTTCTGTGCATGCATCCGATTGGATCCCTCTCACATCACTCTCAGGGTAAGATGGCGTTACCCACCGCATTGGTGTATATGAGAAAATGCATTTTTGGGGGTTTGACCACATTTCTAACATGGCTGCATCCCACCCCCTGTCTCACTATCTCTCCATATATGCCCCTGTCTTCTGCTTGTGTGTGCGCTTCTCTGCCCTAACTTAGTATAGTTAACAGTCACCTTATTTGTCCTCACTGATGTACATGTCTCCTATTGTCCCCCATCTCTTCCTTTCTATCCAATCTGCTCCACAACCCACTATCCACCTACAGCATACCTTTACCCTCATCTTCCACTTCTCCTCTCTTCATGCTTTTCTGTCCTCCTCTTATATTTGAGGTCATAGGCCAAACCCATGCCGGGTACTGCTGATCAGAATGGGGACAAACCGAAGCGCAATCGTGTCCTAAGGATGGCAGCTTAGGACAATCTTCTGATTTTAATATTTCTTACTGAGTACCTAAATGTGAAACTTGTTGCCATGGGGTGTTTTAAATAAATTCCTGATGTACCAAGGGTGCCATGAACCAAGAAAGTTTGCAAACATGAAGTCTGAGTGATGATGACCAGCAAGTGTGGCTGGCACGGACATTTACTAAATGCAACAGGACAAAACTATCTTTTACAGTGATCAAACCACATTAGCCACTAGAGAGTGGGCAGAATGATTGATTAGTGGTAATATTCATTTTGGTACACCACATCAAGATCAGTAGCATAATGTGGAGAAGGCAGAATACTGAAAAAAACAAAAAAAACAAATAAGGCTCCTAAATATCAAGTGTCAAATTGATTAAAAATAAAAGATTAAAAATAAAATAATAAAATAAATAATAAAATAAAAACTTATAGAACAATAAGCAATTTGAGCATACCATGGGTTTATTCCTTTCCATGTTCTTCTACTACGCATTTCGCATAGGTGATCCTTCAACAGGCAATGTGAGAACACGGGAATTGATTTTACCTTTTTAACAAGCATTCTCAGTCTATAAATGTGCTTCAGCAATGATAGCTAAAAAGTTATGCAAATGGCTGGACTTCACAATCATTTACACATATACGTCCTTTGCTACACATTAATTTTGAAATCGTCCACAATGTTCCCACATATTAATGGACAGTAAAATGTAATGAAGCTCTGTAACAGCACTCATTAATTACAGGCTGAACGGATGCTTTCACAGCGCTTGTTGCATGCTCTGTTAATAGTAAGGACAAAGGGCCTGATTCAGCAAGGAACGCAGTTGTTTATATGCACGCAATTTGCCGATTGTTGCGTTCTGTGCATGCGTATGCATCGCAGTGTGCGTGTACGAACTAGCCACTGTAATGGGGACTGTGATCGCAGAGGATACACAGACCCATGGTAGAGTCACTGACATGAAGTGCCATTTGTGGGTGGTGACGGGGGGTTGGTCGGGCGAACACAGGCGTGCTGGTGCGTTGGGTCGGGGTTGCAGGGGCGTGCATAAATTATCCACAGCGATACCAGACGCAGCCTGAGGCCTCATAGCGTACACTGAAGTAAGCAATTCCTGAGTAAGGTCTGGGCTCCATTAACTGTAAAATGTTACTCGATGTTGCCGATTGTTTCGCTATGTTGCCCAAGTATACGGATGTGAGTAAGGGTAAGTGGACGTCCTTATGTCAGGCTGCGATCACAATGCGAATGCAAACATTTCCATATCACTGCTGATATTAGCAATTGCGTTGCATGCGTATAATATATACTAATATAATTGGTACTTAGTAATGCATAGTGGGCCTGATTCATAGATTGACACAGTGCAGTCAGGGCCATTTCATGGGCGTGTTATCGGAGTGTCACAGGCGTGTCTGGGAACGTTGATGCATTCTCTCTTACAAATCCACTGCTTTGGAGGCCATATTTAGTTGGATTTAAGGAGAGCCGAGACTAGCACAAATGTCAATGGTGTAACTGACGGTGCGAACAATGTTAGTGGATTTGCAATCTCCAACGCAAACGCACAAACCACGGAGCCTGAAAATTGGCGTCTCACTGCTCATATAGTCCATCGCACCGTCCCATACAAGCGGAAGGCTGAGGTTAGCATTTGCATATTCCCGCAACTGCTAATGTTACCAACCATTTCTTAATCAGGCCCAGTGTGAAAATGAATATTTCTTCCAAAATTCTGAACCTATCGGAGCTTTAATAAAGAATTCATCAGGCTATAACGAACACCTATAATAGTTTTGTAAATAATTTCATAGATTGTATTTCTATTAAGAGATCCATTTGTTTATTGCTTAATTAATACCAAAACACCTTAAAATACTTAACTTACTGTAACATAAACTAATAAATAAAGACACGGACACATAACAGCTTGGCTAAAAGGTTACAGCTTTTATTTATAATTAAATGAATAACCTAACTGAGGTGGCCAGAAGATGCTGCAAACTCAGTTCTAGCCTTCTATCTCCAAAACACTCAGGGAACGACTTAAACGTCCCCCCTATAGACACACTTACGATGGGATGACTCGCTTCCCTCACGGGCACTCCGAGCGGGAAGCGCTCGGGTCCCTCCCGCACAGAGAGGACAAACTTGCCATGTAAATAGAGGGCAAGCGCCCTCACAACACTTTCTTGTGCCACAATAAAGCCACTGAGATGCAGTGTTCTCCCGCCAATGCTTGCAACTCCCCTAAATGGAGAAAAAAGGATAGGACAATAACCAATCGGCAAAGGTTTTGGGCGGGATGGTGGGTTCAAAATGGAAAAGAGGCTGTCTCTACCCAGAACACCTTTAATCTACCAGAATTAATAAACACTCCCATGAGCAAAGCATTGGCCAAAACTAGACCATGTGACTCGGAAATTAATCTAAACTACCCTGCAACAAGGCTGTCATGCTAACTAATCAGCAAAAAAAAACTAGGATTCTTACCTATTCTCAAGCCTAATCAGCTTTTGCCTACCAAAAGCAACACAGACATTTAATGTAAGTAACAAACTGAAAAAAAAAATGAATTATCAAGTGAAAGTATGTACAAAAAGGCAACTTCAAGCATTCTTCTATCTAATAATTAATTTCTGTAGTTGATAATACTATGCCTACACCATAATTGGTTCAGTTATCCCAACCATTTACCATGTTGCTTCCTTGTATCCATTCATATTTTGTCACTTGTGTATGATGAGTCCTGGCTTGTACATACAGGATTTGTAATGTTGATTTGTATAGTGCTTCCCCTTGATTTCAATTCACACCTCACTGAGCGTTGCCACCCTGTTTGGCTGAGGTCCCAAGAAAGCGCAATGCAGATAGTACTGCAGTGTGAAGTGAAATGTAAGAATTTAATTCAACTAAATGTAGCAGAATAACTAGCACTCACAGTGTATGCTCATAAGGACAAATGGTTATAGAACAGATTTTCGCAAGCGCTACAGAGATAGGAAACCTGTGTGTCACAATGAAAACACTCTTCTAGAAGAAGAAAAGTCACATACCGTACAATGAAGTCTAAGAACACATCGTGGGGCTCATTTAGAAATTGAAGTAGACGTATAATAAGTGCTCGGAACATACGTAGGAATAAGACGTTCAGTAATATAAGCGTGCTGTTTGCATCCACGTGTTCAGACAGACATCAGCACTTGAGCCAGGCGTACGTCGGGAGTAACATATAATGTGATGATGGGTCATATACACATAGGAGAATAGTGCTTTGACAGTTATTAAATGCAAAAGTTGCATGTTTTATATAAACGGGAATTAAATACAAATATGTTCGTTTTCTCCTTTGGAAATCACACAGAACTGTCAAGTAATGCGAATAGACAGACACTATTTTATATAATATAGCCACACCGCTAATGATTTAGGTAATATCATCTGAAGGGGTCAATACCCTATCAGCCAATCAGAAAAGGCTATGCTCTCCTGCTAAGAGATATTAGGCCTGATTCAGTAAGTATCGCAACTGCGATTATGCGCGCAATCGTCCAATTGTTGTGTTCTGCACATACGTGAACACTCCACTGCGATCGGGATTGCGATCGCAGTGACTACGCAGACCCATCGCAGAGTGATTGACAGGAAGTACCGTTTGGGGGTGGTGACAGGGCGGTGGTCCGCAAAACGAAAGTGTGGCAGTGCATTTGAACAACTTTACAGGGGCGTGCATAAATTACTGTAGCTACTGTGATGCCATAAGCAGCTTTAGGCTTTCAAATCCAGAGTAAGGTCAGACCTTGTGCAAGTGTGTGTGAGGCTGCGATGGTACTCGATGTTACTGATTGTTTCGCAGTCTTGCTAAGTATTAGGGATGTGTGTAAGGTGAAGAGGGTGGCTTTATGTTAGGCTGCGACAGCATTGCGATTGCAATCATTAGCGTAATTTTGCAGTGAGACTGAGTGCGTACTCGCTATTGTGATCGCAATAATGATCCTTACTGAATCAGGCTCATAATCATATTGTTGCACTAGTCCTCCATTGTTCAATAAATAAATAAAATAATGTTTTTCTGGATATTACAGATTTTTCATCCTATGGGTAGCACAGACCCAGGTCAGCTGTTTTTATTATAAAGTTACCGTATCTTTCTAGGGTTAAAGGGGCTATAGACATATATGGGTTGTTCGTCTATGTCCAATTATTCGTTGTTTACAGAGTACATTATGATCTGGCTATATTATTACAGGTTGAGTCTCCCATATACAAAATGCTTGGGACCAGAAGAATTTTGGATATCAGAATATTCTGTATTTTGGAATATTTGCATACCATAAAAAGATACCTTGGGAATTGGACCCATATCTGAACACAGAGTGCATTTATGTGTTATATACACCTTACACACACAGCCGGCACGTCATTTTATACAATATTTTAAATAATTTTGTGCATTAAACAAAGTTTGTTTACATTGAGCCATCAAAAAGCAAAGGTTTCACAATCTCGGTCACACTCAGAAAATTCTGTATTTCTGACTATTCCGTATTTTGATATATTTGGATAAGGGAGACTCAACCGGTAATACAATAAGTGATTTAATTACAAAGTAAATATTTCCAGACACTGCCTGTCTGAGATTGCGAACACCGGGCAGACGGCCTGGTTACAGACTGTCCAGAGTGGCAACCATAAATTTCCCTCTAGATTATGTTGGAAGATGAAACAAGGAAGATTATAGGTAAGTATTTATTAAGGAGTACACAACGATTTACTAACTATGGGGCTACATATATATAATATATACAATTCCAAAGATGCACTGCACTGGAGTCTGGCAGCCATCTAGAATTGGAAGGGGAGGAGTGAGTGAAAGAGCCACCATTTGAGTGTAGTGTGATTGGGTCAGTGGAAAAGACTATTAAGATAGACCAGCAGAGCAGGAATTGCTAGAGACAACCCTGAGCAGTGTGAGCGAAAGATTCTACAGATCAGGGGTGGGGAACCTTTTTTCTGCCAAGGACCACTTGGATATTTATAAAATAATTTGCGGGCCATACAAAATTATCAACTTAAAAATGTGCCCAACATATATACAGTATATATATGTCACCCAAACTGTGCACCATCTCTTCCCTCATCTCACCCACACTGTGCACCATCTCTTCCCTCATCTCACCCACACTGTGCACCCTCTTCCCACGTCACCCACACTGTGCACCCTCTTCCCACATGTCACCCACACTGTGTACCCTCTTCCCACGTCACCCACACTTTGTACCCTCTTTCCTCATCTCACCCACACTGTGCACCCTCTTCCCACATGTCACCCACACTGTGTACCCTCTTTCCTCATCTCACCCACACTGTGCACCATCTCTTCCCTCATCTCACCCACACTGTGTACCCTCTTTCCTCATGTCACCCACACTGTGTACCCTCTTTCCTCATCTCACCCACACTGTGCACCATCTCTTCCCTCATCTCACCCACACTGTGCACCCTCTTTCCTCATCTCACCCACACTGTGCACCCTCTTCCCTCATCTCACCCACACTGTGCACCATCTCTTCCCTCATCTCACCCACACTGTGTACCCTCTTCCCACATGTCACCCACACTGTGCACCCTCTTCCCACATGTCACCCACACTGTGTACCCTCTTCCCTCATTTCACCCACACTGTGCACCCTCTTCCCTCATCTCACCCACACTGTGCACCCTCTTCCCTCATCTCACCCACACTGTGTACCCTCTTCCCTCATCTCACCCACACTGTGCACCCTCTTCCCACATGTCACCCACACTGTGCACCCTCTTCCCACATGTCACCCACACTGTGCACCCTCTTCCCACATGTCACCCACACTGTGTACCCTCTTCCCTCATTTCACCCACACTGTGCACCCTCTTCCCTCATCTCTCCCACACTGTGCACCCTCTTCCCTCATCTCACCCACACAGTGCACCCTCTTCCCTCATCTCACCCACACTGTGCACCCTCTTCCCACATGTCACCCACACTGTGCACCCTCTTCCCACATGTCACCCACACTGTGCACCCTCTTCCCACATGTCACCCACACTGTGCACCCTCTTCCCACATGTCACCCACACTGTGCACCCTCTTCCCTCATTTCACCCACACTGTGCACCCTCTTCCCTCATCTCACCCACACTGTGCACCCTCTTCCCTCATCTCACCCACACTGTGCACCCTCTTCCCTCATCTCACCCACACTGTGCACCCTCTTCCCACATGTCACCCACACTGTGCACCACCTCTTCCCTCATCCCACCCACACTGTGTACCCTCTTCCGTCATCTCACCCACACTGTGCTCCCTCTTCCCTCATGTCACCCACACTGTCTGTCACCCACACTGTGTATCGTCTTCCCTCATCTCACCCACACTGTGCACCCTCTCTTCCCTCATCTCAACCACACTGTGTACCCTCTTCCCTCATCTCACCCACACTGTGTACCCACTTCCCTCATCTCACCCACACTGTGTACCCTCTTCCCTCATCTCACCCACACTGTGTACCCTCTTCCCTCATCTCACCCACACTGTGTACCCTCTTTCCTCATCTCACCCACACTGTGCACCATCTCTTCCCTCATCTCACCCACACTGTGCACCCTCTTCCCACATGTCACCCACACTGTGTACCCTCTTTCCTCATCTCACCCACACTGTGCACCATCTCTTCCCTCATCTCACCCACACTGTGTACCCTCTTTCCTCATCTCACCCACACTGTGTACCCTCTTCCCTCATCTCACCCACACTGTGCACCCTCTTCCCTCATCTCACCCACACTGTGCACCCTCTTCCCACATGTCACCCACACTGTGCACCACCTCTTCCCTCATCCCACCCACACTGTGTACCCTCTTCCGTCATCTCACCCACACTGTGCTCCCTCTTCCCTCATGTCACCCACACTCTCTGTCACCCACACTGTGTACCGTCTTCCCTCATCTCACCCACACTGTGCACCCTCTCTTCCCTCATCTCACCCACACTGTGTACCCTCTCTTCCCTCATCTCACCCACACTGTGTACCCTCTTCCCTCATCTCACCCACACTGTGTACCCACTTCCCTCATCTCACCCACACTGTGTACCCTCTTCCCTCATCTCACCCACACTGTGTACCCTCTTCCCTCATCTCACCCACACTGTGTACCCTCTTTCCTCATCTCACCCACACTGTGCACCATCTCTTCCCTCATCTCACCCACACTGTGTACCCTCTTTCCTCATCTCACCCACACTGTGCACCATCTCTTCCCTCATCTCACCCACACTGTGTACCCTCTTTCCTCATCTCACCCACACTGTGTACCCTCTTCCCTCATCTCACCCACACTGTGCACCATCTCTTCCCTCATCTCACCCACACTGTGCACCCTCTTTCCTCATCTCACCCACACTGTGCACCCTCTTCCCTCATCTCACCCACACTGTGCACCATCTCTTCCCTCATCTCACCCACAATGTGTACCCTCTTCCCACATGTCACCCACACTGTGTACCCTCTTCCCACATGTCACCCACACTGTGTACCCTCTTTCCTCATCTCACCCACACTGTGCACCATCTCTTCCCTCATCTCACCCACACTGTGCACCCTCTTCCCACATGTCACCCACACTGTGTACCCTCTTTCCTCATCTCACCCACACTGTGCACCATCTCTTCCCTCATCTCACCCACACTGTGTACCCTCTTTCCTCATCTCACCCACACTGTGTACCCTCTTTCCTCATCTCTCCCACACTGTGCACCATCTCTTCCCTCATCTCACCCACACTGTGCACCCTCTTTCCTCATCTCACCCACACTGTGCACCCTCTTCCCTCATCTCACCCACACTGTGCACCATCTCTTCCCTCATCTCACCCACACTGTGTACCCTCTTCCCACATGTCACCCACACTGTGCACCCTCTTCCCATATGTCAACCACACTGTGTACCCTCTTCCCTCATTTCACCCACACTGTGTACCCTCTTCCCTCATCTCACCCACACTGTGCACCCTCTTCCCTCATCTCACCCACACTGTGTACCCTCTTCCCTCATCACACCAACACTGTGCACCCTCTTCCCACATGTCACCCACACTGTGCATCCTCTTCCCACATGTCACCCACACTGTGCACCCTCTTCCCACATGTCACCCACACTGTGCACCCTCTTCCCTCATTTCACCCACACTGTGCACCCTCTTCCCTCATCTCACCCACACTGTGCACCCTCTTCCCTCATCTCACCCACACTGTGCACCCTCTTCCCTCATCTCACCCACACTGTGCACCCTCTTCCCACATGTCACCCACACTGTGCACCACCTCTTCCCTCATCCCACCCACACTGTGTACCCTCTTCCCTCATCTCACCCACACTGTGCTCCCTCTTCCCTCATGTCACCCACACTGTCTGTCACCCACACTGTGTACCGTCTCCCTCATCTCACCCACACTGTGCACCCTCTCCCTCATCTCACCCACACTGTGTACCCTCTTCCCTCATCTCACCCACACTGTGTACCCTCTTCCCTCATCTCACCCACACTGTGTTCCCTCTTCCCTCATCTCACCCACACTGTGTACCCTCTTCCCACATGTCACCCACACTGTGCATCCTCTTCCCACATGTCACCCACACTGTGTACCCTATTTCCTCATCTCACACACACTGTGCACCCTCTTCCCACATGTCACCCACACTGTGCACCCTCTTCCCTCATCTCACCCACACTGTGTACCCTCTTCCCTCATCTCACCCACACTGTGCACCCTCTTCCCACATGTCACCCACACTGTGTACCCTCTTTCCTCATCTCACCCACACTGTGCACCCTCTTTCCACATGTCACCCACACTGTGCACCCTCTTCCCTCATCTCACCCTTCCAACACTTACCTGTACCAATGCTGAATGGAAAGGTCATCCAGGGCCATCTTAATTCTTCTGCTTCTTAGTCTGCATGCCTGGCGCTGGCTGCCAGGGTCCCTGGAGAAGCTGAACACTACACTGACTGGGGTGGGAGCAGAGCTTCCTAATGACTCATCAGCTCTCTCTGCCAGTGATCAGAGGAGACTGAAGCAGACAGCTCAGCTCACTTCAGACTCCTCAGATCACTGGCTTAAATATCTGAGAAGTCACCAGGCACCCGGGCTCCGTCCCCACCCCTGTGCTGCTCTGCTCAGCTTCTCCAGGGCAGACGGCAGCAGATGATGCTGATGCTGTCCTATCCGGTTTGCTTTTACACAGGGCCGGGTCCTGCATGGGTGCAGCGTGTGGCTGCAGGTAGGAGTGGGCGGGCCTGATAAAATGACCCTGCGGGCCGTATGCGGCCCGCAGGCCAGAGGTTCCTCATCCCTGCTATAGATGGATGAACATCTCCCCACTCCCTGCCTCTTACTTAGGGCTAGGTGATAACAGCCAACACATTGTGGCATCATCCATTCTGCCAGGGAGCGCCAGTACCTGCCTCTCATTACAAATTTTGCCCTAGGAAACCGCAATGGACGTACTGTCCTTGCTATGGTCCTTTGCATGTGGCTGTGAGTGATCACAAAGGTGACGGAGTCTGTGACACGCTTCGTCTTCTGGTTGGGACATTTTTTTACAGAGGATGAAACACGTGTACAGTCATGCATCACCAGATGTCACTCTCTTCTCCTCTGTCCTTCCACATGGAGTGGCAACCAACTGAGACTTCCGGCCTCAGCAGCAGCAGCAGCAGCAGCAGCAGCAGCAGCAGCACTGTGGCACTTCCACTGTGAGTTTATGTGTGCACACACCTGTCTGTGAACATTCTAGAACAGGAACAGGGGGACTTCACAATGCTGCACATAGTATTTAACATGTTTTTGTCTGAAGGAGATGTGGCCACGCCTCCCAGGTTTGATAACGCCCGCTTCAGTACCCGGGCCCCAGGGCTATCTCAACGACCCAAAAGGGATGAACAGGGTAAAGCATTGAATCTACTCAGTATGTCATGTTTCAGTCCGCTAAGGGGCCACTTATGACATTGTCAGGCAACCTGTTAAGAGTAAACTTCCACTTTTTTAAGTGAAAACACTACTTGTTGGAGCAGCAAGTGATACTTTTCTCTTAATATAAAATTACATTAAGGAAACATCCAGACTATATTTATTTCAGTTGTTACAAATATACAATTTCACACTTTGGGCCTGTTCCTGAGACAGACGCAATGGCGATATTAGACGCAGTTGAGTGATTGTTATATAGTTTACGCATCTAAGCTGCACTGCGCATGCATCCAGATTCCCGAGTCGCAGTAGAGCTTAAGATACACGGACTAAGAAATGTATAAAAAATGTGCTGGCTTTCCTGGGCGGTGACTGGGAGGTGACGATTCAGACGCAAGGAGATGTGTCGCAGAAGTAGTTGCGGGCTCAGGCGCACAATTAAGTACAATGGAGCACATACTCTGATAAAGAATCTGCACCCAGCAAGTTTCAATGGTGTGACTAATGCTTGCATCTAAAAGACACACCAAAACGGTACTTGAGCACCTAAAGACGCTCAAAGTGGGCATCTCAATCCTTGCACATTCAGACAGATGGCTGTAAACCAGGAGGCGGGGCTTGAAGGAGTATTTACATAAAATTGCAGATGTGCGACCGGCAAAAGTCGCACACATGGACGCCGCTGCATCGGACTCATAATCAGGCCCTTTATTTGGGTTGCTGTATTGCATGCGCATATTATTACATTTCCACTAAGAAATGCTCTCAGACGGGGAGAAAGGCATCCTAGTGATCTAGGGGTCTATTTACTAAGCCTTGGATGGAGATAAAGTCCCAGCCAACCAGGTCCTAACTGTCATTTTTCAAACACAGCCTGTCACATGGCAGTTAGGAGCTGATTGGCTGGTACTTCATCTCCGTCCACTTTATTTCCATCAAAGGCTTAGTAAATAGACCCCATGATCAGGATTTTATACCACTAAAATGTTGAAAATGAAATACCTCCATAGCCATCTTGGAGTTCAGTAGCACAATCCATCCTAAAGCACTAAATGTATTTTTAGCATTTGTGAGAGGAGAGCATTGAATACATTCTGCCTGAGCCACCTGATTCTCCCCTCTGCCGTCAGCTGTCCAGCCCTTGTGCAACTGCACAGTCAGAAATAGGCACATTATTATGGCACAGAAGAAGGAAAAGCTGCTGCACTACTAATTCGCATTGCTGCCAGGTACATGAATGACAATGGCGATAAAATACTGTAACATAGGGAGAGGTCAGAATTAGGAAAATAATAATTGGGGAAAAAGATAAAATATCAACATTATTTCAAATAGAGGTGCATTTACCGCTTAATCTTCTTGTACTAGTTTGACTGGTTACTACGACGCTCTCTGTATTATCTGGCGGTTACTACGACGCTCTCTGTATTATCTGGCGGTTACTACGACGCTCTCTGCAGTATCTGGCGGTTACTACGACGCTCTGTATTATCTGGCGGTTACTACGATGCTCTCTGCATTATCTGGCGGTTACTACGATGCTCTCTGCATTATCTGGCGGTTACTACGACGCTCTCTGCATTATCTGGCGGTTACTACGATGCTCTCTGCATTATCTGGCGTTTACTACGACGACGCTCTGTATTATCTGGCGGTTACTACGATGCTCTCTGCATTATCTGGTGGTTACTACGATGCTCTCTGCATTATCTGGCGGTTACTACGATGCTCTCTACATTATCTGGCGGCTACTACGATGCTCTCTGCATTATCTGACGGTTACCATGACGCTCTCTGGATTATCTGGCAGTCACTGTTACTCTCTATGCAATACAAATAGGGGGCATTACTTCTGGGGGTAATATTACAGGGAGCATTACCACTGCCACTGTGGGCACTATTAAGGGGCATTACTAATGGGGCACTACTACAGGGAGCATTACTTTTGATGGCACTACTACAGGGGGCATTACTACTGAAGGCATTACTACTAGGGGCACTACTAATGGGGACATTACTACTAGGGGCATTTGTACTGAGGGCATTAATACTGGGGTTACAACTACTATAGGGGGCACTAATACTATAGGGGGCACTACTATAAGGGGCATTACCACTACTGCTGGGGGCACTATTAGGGGGCATAACCACTGGGGACATTGCATAAGGGGCACCACTACTGTGGGCACTACATACGGGGCACCACTACTGGGGGCATTGTGTAAATGTGTCTGCTGGACTGGTATTTGGGGAGAGTTTGCGGAGCTGCGCATCAATTTATTTATTTTCTTTGGTGTGTGGGGGGGGTGTCACCATGAGTTATAGCACCGGGTGACACCAACACTAGTGACGCCTCTGCCGAGGGGGACTTAGGGTTAGGCACTCCCCCCGTTAGGGCTAGGCTAGGAAAAGGGGGGTTAGGGTTAGGCACCCCCCGGGAGACTTAAGGTATGTACACACTACACGATGTGCTCCCTGAGTGATATCATGTAGTGTGTCCCCGGCAGGCTGTGCTCAGCCGCTGAACGATATCATTAACTGATCAGCAGCCGCAGCAGCAGTCTCATCGCCCCCCCCCCCAGATATGCCTCTGGCTGAGGGGCATGCAACGCACCCCTATGAAGCAAAAACAATTGTTTTCTATTTTTCTCTGTAACCTTACATTGGGCAGGGCCGAAACTAGGATTTTTGTCACCAGGGGCAAGACAGTAATTTGGCGCCCCCCATGTAATTCCCCCTGCAGTAGTGCCCATATTGTAATGCCCCCATAGTAATGCCCATATGTTAATACCCCCATAGTAATGTAGTAATGCCCCTGTAGTGCCCACCATACAGTAATGCCCCTGTAGTGCCCATGCTCCCATATTAATGCCCCTGTAGTGCCCATGCTTTCATAGTAATGCCCCTGTAGTGCCCATGCTCTCATAGTAATGCCCCTGTATTGCCCATGCCCCCATAGTAATATCCCTGTAGTGCCCTTACAGTAATGCCCCTGTAGTGCTCATGCCCCCACAGTAATGCCCCTGTAGTGCCCATGCCCCAATAGTAATGCCCCTGTAGTGCTCATGCCCCATTATTAATGCCCCTTATTGCCTATGCCCCCATAGTAATGCCCCTGTGGTAATGCCCCTGCCCCCATAATAATGCCCCTGTAGTGCAGCTTATTAAAAAAAAAAATACTTACCTTGAACCCCGCTCCTGCATCCAGCGTCGCGTCCGGTCCGCCGGCTGCTCCTTGGAACTATGGGGGAGATGTCATGACGTCTCCCCCATAGTGCCCGTGGGGAGAGCCGGAAGCTGGAGTTCGGGAGAGAACTCCAGCCTCCGGCTCCGGCTACACCGTGTCGCTGCAGAGAAGGAGCCGGGCGCCCGCTGGTAATAAATATTACCAGCGGACGTCCGAGCCTCTCTGCAGTGCCGGGCTGGAGGTCACTGGCACCAGGTGCAGCGGCTCACCCGGTGCACGTGCACCTCCAGCCCCCCCCTAGTTGCGGCCCTGCATTGGGTCACACCCCACAAAAGTTCCCGGGCTCGGCACAGCTCTCTATGGCCCTGCCCGTACCTGCCCCCTTAATAATCAATAGCATCATAATAAGCAGAAGAAGATTGGTAAGAAGAGTTGCTCTAAGTCATATGCTTCTCACAAATGTTTTTCGGTTTTGGAACGTGACATGTACTGTAAGCGCAGCTGGAGTCATGCTCGATATGAATGGATAACGGACGTCAACTTTCAGTAAAGTCAAAAAGAGAAAATGACAATAACATGTGAATAATTCTTATTTGCAAACCCCACAAGATAGTTTGATCAGTGAAATGGTGTTTTTGGAAAACAAATAAATGAATAATAAGTATATTTACTCACTAGTGGGCGTTTCAGTGCTTGTACATCTAGGAGCACACTAGTACACGAGGGGAAGGCAGAAATGAACATTTGCATAATATTGATGTCGCAGCTCTGCAAAAAAAACACAGCGGTGGCTCCGTGCACCCCTGCACCAGTCCCAAAGTGTTTCCTTTGGCCCCTTTTCATATTTTTGAGGGCTCCTTTACACTTCTGCATTATTTATGCGCTTTTCAAATGTCATAAAAACACATGCAGAGCGTATTACAAAATAGGACAAATAAAAATCAACGGTCAATGACTCTTCAATGTTCAATCTGAATAATGTGTTTGAATATTTTAGCATGTCTGTGAAACACTTGCCAGAGTTGTTAATGTGTTATGTCATGCCATCTAGTGGACCAAAGGAAGTACAGGGTTTGCAAAGCAAGATGTGTAAATGTATTGTGAGTTTGACAGAGTGGGAATGGGGATGATATATTTACTGTATATCGTAGATAATTATTTTACATGATGTTTTGAAGATATTGGGCCGGAGGTGGACGCAATTGTATTCGCAACTGCGATTTCGGATGTAGGGGGCTTGTGAATAAATGTTAATGACTTAGCTGAGGTCTTGTGTACAAACAAGCCCACCTCCAGCGTCAAACATCCGCTGCTTAGGTACAAAAGACAAAACATTTGGGGGAACTCTGAGCGAACATCAAACACGCACATCGAACATCTGAGCAACCCTATGCTGTCTAAGAATGTCCTTCTCACCTACGATGCTGGGTTCTCACTAGGGCACACCCTGAAAACGATCCCGGCCAATCTACATTTTTGTAGCCTCCCCCCTTTTCCACTTCAAACACTGACTACATGTCACTCACTTTGCGTATAAATCTTCACTGCTTCCGCCGTCGCTAATCAATCGCTGTGTGTGTGCAGTTTGGCTTTGGCACATGAAATATTGCTCCATCACTTCCGACAGCGACATTGCGTCCACCTCTGAACTGTTGTGACATATACAGAAGCTGAAATCTACCAATGATTATAGTTTAATGCAAATGCTATAATTTATCAATTAACAGTCCTGGGCAGTAAGGATTAGGATTTTTGTCGCAGAGCTATTTATATAAAGTCGCAGATTAAGCACAATGATGCATGGTGCAATGTATGGTGTGGCTGATATCGGTCCCCAGTCTTTTGCCTTTTTTACCCAGGTTAGCATCAGTCACACACAGCAGCTGGCAATGCCAGCACCAATGTACATGGTACCTGTGCATTGTACATTTGTCACATTAGTGTTGCAAATAAAATGCATATTTTGTACAAGACTGTGTGGCGGGACAAAGTCTATGGTGCGCCAAACCAGACTATTTGACGCGATTTGAGGATAGGTGTTTGGAGACACATTTGTATTCTCACAAAAAAAGTGAGAATACACTTGTGCATGGCACCTACATTATTCCCTAATTCTCACATATATAAAACAGTTGCTGACTAAGGTGACCCCCCCACATCCGGAGGCAGGACACAAGGCTGCGGAGGGCAATCCCTGCTGAATAGAGGCTGGTGGCTACCCTGAGGTATGTGGCTACAGAAAGGTCACTGGAAGACCTGGTAGTATGGGACCCTCATCTCCCCTCAGTCCTTGGGCATCATCATCCCGGAGACCCGCATGGCTATTGTTAAAGTGCTGCAGTACCAGTATTGCAAGGTAAGAAAATAAAAAACACACTACATTTGATTCTTGTGAAACAAAAACTTTTTATCTTTTTTTTTTCATTCTTTAAATACCGATATTGTCAGCCAATAAGGCTGCATTAACAACACTGTGCCAACAACACTGCACAGTAATAAATACAATTTTTTGGTGTTGTTTTTAAAATGTAGAAAACAGCATTATCACCAAATGTTATCAGTCCCAATAGCTAGACTGCTGTATGGTATACGGTGGGTCAGATGCCAGATTGAACAGACCAATACACACATGGCACAAGTGCAGATTGTGGCCCCGGCTTCCATCTATCTGTACTTGTGCCATGTGTGTAGTGACCTTGTCCAATCAGCGTCATCACCACCATATACCATTCAGTAGCTATTGGGAGTGATAAAATTTGGTGATAGTACAGGCAACAATAATAAAAAAAACGACATTACATCTTCAAAAAATGGGGCAAATCATCTTCTGCCTCCAGCATGGCAGTGTAAATTGCCTGGCTTGTGGATGGGGTACTGGGTGGGTGAGTAGTCTCCAATTGGCTGGGGGGGCCTCACAGAGGCGGTTGGGGCAGGTGAGCACATAAGAGGGTCTGCTATATATGTGGAGCTATGCAGATTAGAATTTAGAGCCCTAATCAGCAGCTCATATATCAGCCTCTGGAACTCCCTCTGTGTGTGTTCTATCATTTGGCGCATTGCACTATTTATATGGGACATAAAATCATCAATATGGTCCGGTTTTCTTTGGAGGATTCATTCCACCTGCTGCAGGAATATGTCCTCCGGCTTGGTGGGTTGCTGTTGCTGCTGCTTTCTCCCTTGGTTTTTTTATTTCTTTGGGGAGGTGCGGAAAATGTTGGGGGGGGGTGTTCAATGGTCGGTGGGCATGGGCATGAGGTATCCACCTTGCTGTCCCTGATCAGACTAATATCAGGAGTTGTGGACAAATCAGGGACTTGGGTGGGAGCCTGTATAAGAAAAAGATGGAGAAAACAATATTATGGTCATGTTTTCACCCTATTTTACTATTTTTCTAGTTTCCAAACACCGTGGATTAGTGGAAGACCATCGCTGAAGAGTTTGAACAATGTTTGAATTTCCCTAACTGCGGAGGAGCCATCGATAGAAAACATATGCATCAACCCACCTGCCAACACCGGATCATATTACTACAACTATAAAGGCTTCTTCAGCATCGTTTTTATGGCAGTGGTGAATGCCAACTATGAGTTTTTGTTTGTGGATGTTGGCAAAAATGGCCGTGCTTCGGATGTTGGGTCCTTCAAACAGACGGCATTCTACCAGAAGCACACCAACAAAACCCTCAACTTGCAGTCACTGGACGAGACAAAGCACAGCCTAAATTACATTTTCGTCCCAGGTGAGGCTTTTGCTTTACATGAACATGTATAGGCAGGCGGTGGCTGGCTCACGCTTTATACTTTTAGGGGGACAGACGGTGGGTGACATTGGTGGGCAGTGGATAGGTGGGTGGCTCACATTAGTGGACATGGTATATAATGCATGACCCAGCCACCTGCCGCCTCATATAGATGGACGGTGGCTGGGTCATGCATTAGAGATGGACAGGGGTGGCACACATTAGTGGACAGTGGTTGGTGCATTACTGGAGCAGCATTTATACCCTCCAAAACACAAAAGTCCAGAGTTCAGGTGTGCAAGCTGAATCGCGTCCTTCTCCTTCAACCCACAATGCTGCACAAGATGGCGATTGGGCGTGTACTCACAATCTGCACCACATCGTGTATGAGATCGGCAAATCTGCCCTACAGCATGACAGATCTGAAGTTGCGATGTACAACTTGCAGAGACACGCATCAGCATTGTGATCGTGAGTGGACACTCACGATTTGGGCATATTTTACACGATTTGTCATCACAACACGTCAGAATTGGGAAAATTGTGTAAAATATCGCCAAGTGTGTAGGCACCTTTACAGTATACTGTATGTATAGGTATAAAATGTGATATACTGTGTAATGGATGTTACAATGTAATTACAGTATAATCATTTGTCTGAACAAAAAAATAACAAGATTCAAATAACATCACACTTGTAAATGATATAATAGTACACAATGCCATCTTTGAAATTAAAGCTGTTATTTCAAGTTTCCAGAATATTTCACAATAAAGGGGCTCTATTTATTAACATTATTATTACTAAAATAAAGTGAAAAAGGGTACTTTCACACCCTTTTCACATTATTTTGGTTTCACATAAATTTACTAAAGGGCAATTGGAGTAGAATTCATAAAATTCTTCTCCAAACCGTAATTATCACATATTTTTAATAAGCAGATCACATTTCCCATAATTGTAATGGGAAATGTGATCTGACAAAGTTACTAAATATATATATTGAAAAAATATAGGGGGAAGCCCTGTGATAATAACGCCACCGGGAGATGGTGTTATCCAGGATTTCCCCCAGTTCCCTGACTCTTGCTCTGCTCTAACAGGCAGAGCAGAGCCGGGAGCCAGCCCCAGTGATCAGCTATATTGTCTAAATAGACCACAAGCTGACTACTGCAAAAAAACAACCACTTCCCTGCATCCAGGGTGATCGGTGCATCGTGATGTCCTCTGGGGCTCCGGTCAGCTGGTCTACTGGCTCCTGCACTGTGACCCTGGTCAGCTGCTGCATAGAACAACTGACTGGGGTCACAGGTCAGGATGGGAGACCAGCTAACTGAAGTCCCGGGAAAGGACTTCACCGAGCACTGATGACCGGAGATAAGTGAAAGTGTGGAGGATTGTATGGTGAGTCGGTCATCACATGCGCGGGCACATTCTCACTGTATTTTGTCTGAAAAATACAGTGAGAAGATTACGTATAGGATTCGCAGGGACAGAGCTTTATCGCAAGCTCTGTACCTGCAGGGGATTTTTTATAAATGGCTGTGATATTACCTAAATTCGCAATGCGAATTTAGGCGATAATATGACACTACAATCTGCATTTCAAATGTAAGCTGTAAGCTTATGTCAGACAACATCCTGCATTTACTGAAAATGTCTTTTGAATAAGTTAAGTTTATGAGACCAAACAGAACCCTCTGCTATTTAACCAAAATACCTGTCATAATAACTTTACCTTCTTAGAACTAGTATTAGGTTACTCTTCTTCTATCAACTGATCAATGATTGATTTTATTTTTTGCACCAGGACAGGAGATAAGCTACTGTAGTTGAACTTAACTGCCACCACACCAAGTGATCATACAATAAGATAGTGAAATGAGGGACTATTAACTTTATTATGCAGTTTTATTAAAAGATTGAGATTTTTGTTGACACCAGAAAAAAAAATATTTTTAATTTTGGGTGCAATAAACAGGGACATGACAACACCCAGAGTAAGTAAAGTAATACACGCTGCCTCTCCACCACACACACACACACACTTTTAAAATACAATTTAAATTGAATTATAAAAGACTGCTGATTTTTTTAAATCCAGAAATCAAAACATTTTTTTTACCTTCAATATTTTTTTGGGGTGCATCTAACGGGGACACAACAACAACCAGAGTAAGCACAGTAATGTATGCTGCCTCATTGAGACATGCAAATGCAATTATTATTTTTTTATAACAAAAAATAGGTCTTCTTTGGGGTGCAGCTCACTCAGACAGTACAGTATACTATTTTTTGGACAAATAATCTTGAAATTACACTGGTTCTCTACATACATACATAAGTGACAACAATATAAATTATATACTGCATTGTATATATATTAATTATCCTTGTGATAAAAAAAAAACAAGTTTAATAAGTTCACTTTAACAAACACATACAATAAGCTGTTTGTACTTAGGTGCTTCTATGGCTGACAAACAAACTCACAGTAGCCTGTTTGACATATGCAGTCCACTGGATTGCAGTTGATAGCTAGTGTGTGTGTCAAACAAACACACACACATACACAGAGTGACATAGATGCCTGCAGTTACCCTGCCCACCTATTGCATCTACCTGCTATAACTCTCTGCAATCTAATGGCTTCCAAAATGCATCTATTTGAAGTACAACTATAACCCGCACACTCTCCATACACTCTCCTGTGTGAAATGGTGGCTGATCACCAGGGAGGGACTCTTACACTGTATGCAATCCCAATTACGCATGATCCGACATTTCCAGGAACTGATGTTTTGCCTCCTTGTCAGATGCAAACTTCATGGGAAGACCGGAACTGGGACTCTGTTCTTTTCCAAAACCACAAGTTCGCGCGTTTTCGGATTTCAGCAAAACCAAACAGCTCATCTCTACTTTTTAATGAGTTTCATTTATTGTTTTGTATACAGACACTTCCAAGTTTTACTGTGCAGTACATTATCTATCTGGCTCCCTTGTGTTTTTTTAAGGGTAGGGTCTATACATCATTAAAGAAAATGTTATTTTCCTGGTCAGCACTACACCAGGGGATGCAGTCAGGAAGCCGACAGTCAAGGTACTAATGCCAGGTGTCGAAATTTTGACGCCTGTCATTAGACCTACACCAGGAGCCCAATGCCCGGCATACCGAACGAAGGTAATCTGGGCACGAACAGCCGCGGATGGGGGAGGGTTACATTTTAGGGCTTCCGGGGGGAGGGTTCTATGGGAGGGTTAGGTTTAGGCTATGGGAAGAGGGGGTTAGGGTTAGGCACCCCTGGTGGGAGGTTTGGGTCAGGCACCCCCATGGGAGACTTAGGTTTAGGCTGTGGGAAAGGGAGGGTTAGGTGTAGGCACTTAGCAGGGGGTTAGGGTTAGGCGCTTGGGAGGGAGGTTAGGGTTAGGCACTAGGGAGGGAGGTTAGGGTTAGGCACCCCTAAAGGAGGGTTAGGGTTAGGGGGGAGTAGGGTTAGTAAATACTTACCTTTGGAGCTGTCAGGATCTTCACTGCTGCCGGTCCTCCGGCGACGGGCTTTGAACTGCTGGACATATTTCATACCGATCCCCTATGACAGTTGGTGAATTATCACAGAACATGCCCAGAAAGTAAATGCATACATGCAGAGCTCTACACTTTTTGAAAAACATCTCATCTTACCATAGAGATGGAACGGAGGAGGCAAAGGTCATAGGACGCCTGGTTGACTGCACAGATTGCAGTGTGCTTATCAGGAGCATCCACAGGATGCTCCGGATGGAACTGCACAAGCGATCCTTGCTGCAGGGTGCCGTTACAGACACCCTTCCAGCCAACAGCAAGGGCCGTGGAGTGGCGACGGTGCCAGCCACAGAGCCATTCCTCTCTCCACTTGTCCACTTCTCCACTCTTTGGAATGCTTAAAAAATGTCCCTCTTAGGTGAAGGGAGCAATAAACACAAAGTAATGTATTTAGTACCTCTTTTAGCTCCATTAATCCAACCCTGCCTCAGGTAAACGCTGAGTGTTTTTATTTTACATTTTTGTCTAAGATAAAAATGATGATGTAATAAAAGATATCAGTTTGCTGCTTCAAAGTCATTCTATTCCAGTGCTGCAATTCTGCAGTCAATACGTAGTTCCATAGACCGACTTCATTAATGACAGCAAAGAATGAGACGGTTATGATGTACTGTGATAGTGACACAGAGCACAAGGAAGGTATCTTCACCAAGACTTAAGCTCAATCTCCATTAATGAAGAATAAAAAATCGATCAATTGCAATATGCATATGCTAAAAGCATCGTTTGCATTGATTCATGACAGCCATAAAACTAAAGGTCGGAGATCCGAAGCCTTCTGCATATATAATAATGTACCTTGACATTCCCTGTTCTAAAGAATTCTCCTCCACAGGAACAATCAAGATGTCTGTTTATGGCAGTTAATTTCATAAGAGTGCACGGCGGTGGCTCTCTGCGGTGTAATTATGCTTTAAGCAAATACATTTTGAGGAGCCCTTTTCTTTGCCTACTTCCCAGTTGTTATCAGCACATAACTGAACATACAGAAATGATAACCTACATTGTACACAGCTATTGTACTTCTGTTTTCTACATATTAAAAATCAATGGGTAAATCCTTCATATGATTGGTCCACTCCTGAAAGTAATGAAAAGTTTGCATAGAACAGATATATGGGGACAAGTGATGATGTAGAAAATATAGGACCACTATTAGGGAGCACAAATTCCAATTTTTTTCACTGTATTACAGATAAAGGGGATCAGTCTGCTTTTCTGTACATAGGATCATACCATCTTTGATTGATTTTTTTTTTAACTCCTTTATTATTGAGATTTTTGGCAAAAATAAAATCATTGAGGGATACCAAAGAATAACAAGAGGAGGGGTCGTTGGATGACTAGCACTCCTGCGCTGCCTCAATTCACACTGAATACAAGGTAACTGAGATGGCGGTCTCTAGGACCTTCCGGAGCTCCGCAGGAGGCCAAACCTCTGACATCCATTAATTTGCATGGGCGCAGTGTATTCATAAAAAATATTGTGACACTGTAAGAGGTAGCGCAGTGTATTATTAAAAAAAAAATATTGTGACACTAAGTGGAACCGCAGTGTATTATTTATAAAAAATATTGTGACACTGTATGGGATAGCTCAGGGTATTATTCATAAAAAAATATTGTGACACTGTATGGGATAGCGCAGGGTATTATTCATAAAAAATATTGTGACACTAAGTGGTAGCGCAGTGTATTCATAAATAATATTGTGACACTGTATAGGATAGCAGAATGTATTATTCATAAAAAATATTGTGACACTGTAAGGGATAGTGCAGTGTATTATTCATAAAAAATATTATGACACTGTAAGTGGTAGTGCAGAGTATTATTCATAAATTATATTGTGACACTGTAAGTGGTAGCACAGTTTATTCATCAAATATATTGTGACACTAAGTAGTAGCACAGTGTATTATTCATAACAAAAAATGGGACACTGTAAGTGGTAGTGCAGTGTATTATTCATAAAAAATATTGTGACACTGTGGGCTTGATTCAGGAAGGACCACAATTGCAAAGCTGCTTGCAGGCAGCTTTGCAATTGCTATCCTTGCAATTATGGAAATGCAGCAGGAGGCATCACGCCTCTTGCTGCATTATGTATCTGAGCTGCGTTATCCAATGCAGCATTGGATACTCTGGGGACCATCGGCTGGCTGCATGACCCATGGGGTCCCGCAAGCTGGCCACTGCAGACTAGAGTAACAGGCTAGGAAATCTCTGTCAGCTGACGGAGACCCTGGCCTCTTCCCTCCCTTCGGGAAACAGAGGCCATCGCCGCCTTCTCCCCACCCACAAACACCAGCAAACTGTCAATCACTGACAGTCTGCTGGCAGTCTGCATGCGGGATCGCAGACCCATTCTGCACATGCGCAGAATGGGTCATGCACCTGCGCAGATTCCCGATCAGTGAGAATCTGCATTCAGCAGTGCACTTGCGTGCACAGCTGAGTTATGCCCTGAAAGTGGTAGCGCAGTGTATTATTCATAAAAAATATTGTGACACTAAGTGGTAGCGCAGTGTATTATTCATTTAAAATATTGTGACACTGTAGGTCATTGATAGTCTGTCTACTTCATCTACTAAAGCCGATGCCCAAGGGCATACAGGACTTAAGTCAGGGCATCTATAATCAAAGAACCAATATTTTACATTGGTAAAGAAAAAGACTGAAAAGATTGAAAGTTAGCTGTAGAAAGACATGAAATTGGCAATATGCCTTTCACCACACAAAGCGGCAAGAAAAGGCTAAGGTCTTGGCCTTTATTTATGAATGGTGGTTCAGTCTCTTATGATGATGTAAACCCTTCTTCCTGTAGACATTTCAATAAAATGAATATCGTTATGGCACAGGAACCAACTGTGCGCTCAGAAATGTCACAAATCCCTGAGGAGAGTCCAAGTGTGTCAGGGGGTGCCATGTGTGATCCTGACCTTTCCAAAATTGCACTCAAAGAGGAGCCCCCTTCCACCACTTGTGCATCCTCTGCAAATGTGGGGATGAGTACATCCTGACATAGAAATCGAGGATGCTTCTGTGGAAGTGCACCATGATGAGAAGGATATTTGTGTAGCTGAGGCTAATAAGGATGTTGACGGTGAGGATGCTGATGATGAGGATGTTGTTGATGAGGATATTGTTTGTGTAAATCAGGCCCCAGTTGTTGCCCATGATAAGGAAAAGCTTATTGTCATGCCTGGGCATTAAACAAAAAAATCCACTTCTTATGTGTGGAATCATTTCTATCCAGTCCGGACTACAATTGTCAAGCCACCTGTACCCATTGTCATGCCAGAGTAAGTAGAGGTAGGGACCTTAACCATCTAGGAACCCCCTCCCTGTTACATCATCTACAGCATATACATGCAAAGTTTTTGCAAAATTCAGAAACTTTGGCTAAAAAAGTAACAACAAGCAGTCCAGCATCAGCTAGCTCCTTTCTCACTGCTAGATCCAAGCACCTGGCATCTTCACCACCAACACCTTCAGCTACAATATCTTCAATCATGATCAGAACTAGTCCTGAATTAAATTTGATAACTCAAATTTAAGGCTAACTCAGTCCTCCCCTATCCTGAATTCCTCAAAAGAATCCTTGAGTATAGCATAGCACCTGCTGCTGCCGGGAGTGGATCTTCATCCCAGAAGGGGACCAGGCAGACTACTAGAAGTAGTTCAAAAAAACAAATGACTGTTAAACAATCATTTGCAAGGGGGAGCAAGTATGAAAGCAGTCACCCAGTAGTACAGTGGATACTTAATGCCATAACATCTATGCTGGCATTAGATGTGTGTCCAATATCCGCCATTAGTGCAGTGGGTTTTAGACAGTTAATTGATGTCCTGTGACCCCACTACCAAACCCCATCTAGATTCCACTTTACTAGAAAAGCAATTCCCAGCCTGTTCAAGGACGTTAACATTTTTTTATGTGTTCTCCAAAATGGCGTTGTACCCACTGTCCACTTAACCACAGATATGTGGACAAGTGGAACATGGCAAATGCAAGATTACACAACAGTAATAGCCTACTGGGTGGTTGTATTGCTTTTAGTGCCACCAACAGCAGCAGCAGTAGCAGCATTTAAGAAATAGCTAATTCAAAGGCAGGCGGTTGTATTGCAGTATCACCGGTTTCACTAAGAGGCATACCGCTGACAACCTCAGGGAAGTCATTGCAAAATGGCCACTTGAACTCTCCTCTGAATTTGTGATTTCTGACAACACCACCAATATTGTGAGAGCATTACAGCTTACACATCAACTTGGTGGTTTTAGAAATTACAGAGCCATGCAGGAGATGCTCTCTGTGGCCCGCAAAATTTCTGTACATTTTCGCCATTAAGCAGGTGCATGTAGAAGATTGCAGCACCTGCAAGAAATGTTAAATTTGCCCTGTCACCAGCTGAAGCAAGAGGTAGTTACAAAGTGGAACTCCACCCTTTATATGCTTCAGCGGATGGAGGAACAGCAAAAAGCCATCCAAAGCTATACAACGAACTATGACATAGGAAGAGGAGGGGCAATGTATCTTACTAAAGCTCAGAGGAAAATACTTTCTGTGTTGTGAAAAGTGCTAAAACCCTTTGAAGTAGTCACCTGTGAAGTGAGTTCAGACACTGCTAGCTTGAGTCAGAAACTGTTGGAAAAGCAGCTTGAGAAGCAGAAGCTGAAGCTGAAGGAGGAGCTGAAACAAAGCGAGTCCACTAAATATGTTCATCATGAAGATCAAGTCTTTTATTCATTTCTCAAGGATCCAAGGGTTGTCAGGATCTTATAATCGGTTAAATAAATTTTGGCAACCGTGCTGGATCCTAGGTTTAAGTCATACATCATGTCTTTTTTCCCAGCGAACACAAATCTAAAGAGATGCAAATAGCTGTTGGTAAGGAAATTGTCCACTCAAGCGGCACGAGATGCAGCAATGGCTCCTCCTTCAGTTTCTCCAGCAAGTGCGGCTGCCAGGAAAAAACTAAACTTTCCCAAAAAGAGACCCAGTGGTGATGCAGATGAGTCAACACAACCAAGTTTTGACATCTGGTCGGGTCTAAAAGAATTGCCTACAATTCATTAGACCTCTAACGTGACTCCATTTGATACGGTCACTATTTTAATGATAGCATCCAAATAAGCATGTCAGACAGTCCGTTTCACTACTGGCAGGAAAAGGCAATTTGGAAGCCCTTGCGCAAAACTGGCTTTGCTTTACTTGAGCTGCCCACCCTCCAGTGTGTACTCAGAAAGAGTTTTCAGCACAGCCAGGAACCTTGTCAGCAATCAGCATTGGAGTCTACTTCCTAAAAATGTGGAAAAGATTATGTTAATTAAAATGAACTACAAATTTCATGAGGAAGACCTTTACCGCCAATTACAGTACAGAGTCACCTGAGGCTGTAATGGTGGATTCCAGCGGAGATTAATTAATATTGTGTGAAGATGATGTACACACTGATGAGGGTGAGGAATCGGATGATGATGGTAACAACATCTTGCCTCTGTAAAACCAGTTTGTGCATGGAGAGATCATTTTCAGCAGTGTCAGCTTCCCCTGGGTAGCTTGTTTTGTGGGGGCCCAAACAAACCAATCGCTTCAGCCACAATTGGCAGTCCCTGTCGCTGAAGTGATTGTTTTGTTAAACTGTGCATGTCCTGTTTACTATATACAACATAAGGGTGGAAGGGCCCAAAGACAATTCCATCTTGCACCTCTTTTCTTCGCATTATGTGTTGTTTGGGACATTGGTGTCTGACATTTTTAATTTTATAGTTTATTAAACAGCCATCCTGTCTGCCACTCTGTTCCATGTTGGGAGCTGAACTGCCACATGTTAGTGCCGCCCACTGCTGTCGCTTAGCTTAGTCAGCCAGCTAGCTTGATGCTACCTTTTGGAATAAACTGGATGAAATCAATATTGTGAGTTGTGAGGTGGTCAAAATTGACTGGAAATGATTGGAGATAAATGTTATTGAGGTTAATAATACTGTAGGAACAAAAACAAGTCCAAACTGTGATTTCAGCTGTTTTTATGATTTTTTAGAAAAAATACAGATCCGAAACCAAAACATGCAAGGGTGGTTTTGTAAAACCAAATACAGATCCAAAACCAAAACACGGGGTTCGGTGCACATCCCTAGTAAAAATGGCTCAGTTGCAAGCAGCCGCAGCTTCTCCTACATATGTCACTTTGTACGTGTGTTATACCAATTCCTATGCGGTTATAGTTGCAGCCCAGAATCTCTAGTACAGGTACACTGGGTCTGATTCAGAGATCTATGCTAATACCATCACAGCTACAATCCACTATGCAGCTGCAAACATACAAATGTTGCAGACGCTGGGAGATGTATTACGATGCCAACTTGCAGCTTTGCAAATCCAAGTATCTACATACAAAGGCAAAGCATCGGTCACAGGGCCTAATTCAGACCCGATCGCGAGCGCTGAGCGCTCGCAAGTGTGTCGATGTTGGCCCAGTGCGCAGGCACCCGTCGTGCGCATGCGCGAGACCCAGATAGCGATGGGCAAGCCGTCGCTATGGGTCTTGCTACAAAGGGGCGTGCTGTCGATGGTGAGTGACAGCACGCCCCCTTTGGTGGGCGTGCCGGGGGCATGGCTGGCCAGACGGAGACATTCCCATTGGAACGCCTACCATCTGGGGCCGGCCCCACTGACATCACAAGTGATGTCAGTGGGAGTGCTTTCGGCTCCGATAGAGCCAAAAGCACACCAGTGCTTGCGGCAACGAGACCCTACCACAAGGGTCTCATCGCAAGCCCGATGGTCGTGATGGTCTTGACCATCGCGACCATCTTCCTGGCCGCTCGCTATAGCTGTGGGTGGTCAGCCACAGCTATACGAGCGGCCAGGAGGCCGCTCTACAAATGAAGAAGGACGGCCCTGATTCAGAGCGAGCGCTCTGTCAGAGCATCCGGCTCTGAATCAGGGCCACAGATCATTTAATTATTGCAGCTCTCAGTAACTCTATAGCTACTCAGAATGGCCACAGGAACGGGAAGCAGTCGGGAAGCCGGCGGACGCAATGCCAACCACCGGCTTCCCGACTGTCTAATCCCAGCAAGTGTCAAATGACAGCCATTGAGATCCTGACTCCTGTCATTAGACCTACGCCGGGAGCTCAACACCCGGCTTACCGATCGAAGGTAAGCTGGGCGACGGGTGCGGACAGCCACGGGAGGGTGGGGAGGGTTAGGTTAGGGGCTCCTCGGGGGGACTTAGGGATAGGCACCCCCCTGGAAGGTTAGGGTTAGGCTAGAGGAAGGGTGGCTTAGGGTTTGGCACCCCTGGGGGGAGGTTAGGGTTAGGCACCCCCACGTGAGACTTAGGGTTAGGCTGTGGGGAACGGGGGGTTAGGTTTAGGCACTTAGAGTGGGGTTAGAGTTAGGCACTTCGGGGGGAGGTTAGGATTAGGCACCCCTAAGGGAGGGTTAGGGTTAGGGGGTAGATTAGGTTAGTTGTACTTACCTTAGGACCGGTCGGGATTTCCTCCTCAGGCTGCTGCTGCTGGGCTTAGAACCATGTGGCCGGCGGTAAATCATACTGATTCCACAGGAACTGAGACTCTGGAAAAAGTTTCACTGCATAGAGAATAGCAGATTCAGCCTGTGACATGCCCTGAAAACAATTGCGACACGCCTACCTTCTTTGCCTTCACTCCCTGTTACCTCCCCCAAATGCTCCCTGACTGTCCATCACACTGTGAGTAAAAAGTTTTGCGGCGAGTAACTACAGTAATGCAAATTGACACATGCGCAGTACGACTTAGACGCAAATATTAGCATTGCGACCATCTCTGAATCAGGCCCACTGTGAGCAGCTTTTCGCTGCGTCTGCAATGTAACTAAGATGGAAACTTTAAATAAAAATACAGTACACCACTCAGTCACGCTAGGAGCCTCTTGCTGTATAGCGTATAGACGCCATGTAAGTGAGAACACAACTGTGCATGTCTTAATCTAAAGGTAACAGTTTTATTTGGTCAAGTGTGTGTAATACCTATCATCTTATATGTTACTAAAAGAACATTGATGTTATTGGAATATATACAATTTTTTGTTATGTTAAGAATTATTTGGCGTAGTAATTTCTGGTGGATTGGGTTAGGTATGCAATGCCAACGGCTGGGAAGCCGCCTGACTAAATATCGATGCCGCAAACGTGAACGCTGACGATCCCAACTGGGGCTGGTAAAGAAGTTCACTGTACACGCTGATACTCCTCTGAAGCAGGTTGCCATGCTAAAAAGTTGTCAGGTGTTTTAAACGTTCTCTAGCACAGTAGACAGATAGCGATGACATCTTGTGAGACTTGCTTTTTAGAAAGGTGGGGATTGGCTGATTCATACACAGGGGCAATGTGTTTACAGTTACTCAAATTTTTGTATTATCATTAGTTTGTTGACCTGTATCATATTCCATTTTGACACTAACCTAAACATGCAGAAGGAGCTTTAGCTGTATACCCTACGCGTTTCTCACACTAACAAGAATTCACCAGGAATCCCTGTCAACAAACAACATATTGTACCTAGTGACTACAGTCTGATTTCATTTGTAACTTATCTTCTGTTGCTAATCAGCACACTGGACTTTCTTCCTGGACTTTTGGGGAAATTTCCCAAGCGGTGGAGGACACATGAGTTTAATTACAGGATAGGTTTACACTAATCTTCCATAAAAATCTCTGACAAACCAAATAAGCTCTAGGTCTTCTTTTTTTATATGTAATCTGTGTATATTGTTGAATATAAGTGTATGTTTTAAAATATATTACACTATGAGGACCTACAGTATTTTTTATTCCAGAGTTTAGTACCGCCATCACTTTACTTCTAAACCTTTTTTGGGGACAGGGCTTTTTCAGAAGCTCGTTCCCAGCACCCCAACAATAGTGAATGCAAGGGAAAATATTAACTTTCGCGTTGCAAGTTAGGGCGTAATTATCATCTCATAACCACATTAAAAATGCAGTATATGATAAATATGCCTACAGTATTTGGAGAATGAGTCAGCATTTAAAGGGAATAAAGAGTTTCTTACAGATAAACATAGATTATTTATATTTGGTGCACAGATTTTATTACCACTTATTATTTCCATATATTACAGGCCCTTGTCCTTTTGCTGTGTAGCAGATAGTGTACTACCATCTGTTACATATGCTTCTAACAATTTGTCAATGCAATATAGTCATTATTATTTGTTTATTAACAGTTGTTTATAAATTGCGATATATTCCGCAGAGCTTTACAGAGAATATTTGACCATTCACAAGGAGCTTACAATCTAAATTCGCTACAACATATACACACACATACACACTAAGGTTAACTTATGTTGGGAGTCAATTAACCTACAAAGTATATTTTTGGATTGTGGGAGGAAACTGGAGAAACCGAAGGACAGCTACCCAAGCGCAAAGAGAATATACAAACTCCACACAGTTAGGGCTGTGGTGGGAATTGAAATTAAGACATCAATGCTGTGAGATAGTAATGCTAACCATCTCCACAGGACCTAAATATGAATTACAACACATATAGGGCTACTGTAGTGTAATATTGTTTTTATAGCTTTTTTAAAAAATATTAAAAAATATACATTTTAAAAAATTAGTTGCTCACAGTTGGTTCAAAACAAATGGCTTTTCCAATAACGATCTCGACAACCAAAGTAGTTGAAATCTCACTTTCCGTGGAACCATAAACCTGTTCATAATACTTTTCCAATAGCTCTAAAAGCTCCAAAGTCACTTGCTATGTCAATATGGGATATATGCATGTATTGTTTCCTGAAAACCTAACCTTATCAAATTCCAGAACCACCTAGTTGATCTAGTAGAATAGCCTAGGGAATTTAAAATCACTCTACACAGTTCACACAAAATTCACATGTGTTCTCGTCCATAATTAGACAACCCTCTGATCCCATGCCAAATATGTTGTATTACCCTTGCAATTTCGCTGGACCAATGTGCAATATGTAGCACATCATGTGTCAAACACCTGTCATTATAGAGAGTGCAAGGTTGAAAGTAGGGCTTCTTACCTCCCCTGTCTTTCTGTTATTATCCAGTCTAATTCTAGTACTGTTTCCAATTGTAATGTGCAAGGGAATATCCTGGCACTATATAAATAAATGATGTAAAAACAATTCTGGCACTGGGAACAGTTATCCTCCCTTCTTGTCGGCCCTAACATGCTAAAATGTACTGTACTAATATGCCACTTACACTAAGTTCTGCCTGAATACATTCATGTAATCACCCACACAGCAATTTCATAATATGGATCTAGAATGTAATGATTGTTTTTTTGTCATGCTGTTATCACACTGTTTCCAGGGATTTTATTTTGCTGATCTAACGCCTGTCCGTTCCTTTGGATTAGTCTATTAGTGCTGCTTTTTATGCTTACACTGATTTATGAACAGGCTACTTAATTTCTCCCTCTGGTGTATTGGCTCAGGGTTATGACATATGGATTGGAGCACAGGCGATGTAATGATCTGTCAATACATGCAGATGAAGTTTTGTGTTTGGTACTTGGGGGACCGTTAAGAAACTACAGAAAAATGTAAATTGTCCCACGTGGCATATAATGAGATTTTATGTTTATTTCCATAAAACTAAATGTGTGTGTGCGTGTGTTAGAATTTTATTTTTCTACAATTGAATTGAGCTTCACAGAGGTACAGTCTATCCGACAGCAGCAAATCCCAACCCCCCTTGCATGTGTCCTTGGCTGAAGATCAGAGGTTTGTTGCAGGTGGGTCACTGCCAGCGCAGATCCTGGATGGCGTAGAAAATCCACAGAATCAGCCTATATTGTGACAGGATCTATGCAATAATGCAAATAATGTATATAGGAAAAAGTGATGCATTTTAAATTTCGCCTCCGGCCTTGCCTCAGCTTTGTCACTTGGAATGGCATATGCCGTGGATAGTTCCCACTGGAGAAGATATAATGCTATTACAGTATGCATTACACACTTCCTTTCTGCCACATCCAAGGTGGTAGAGATCAGTTCTGCTCCATTCTTGAAGTACAGCTGAATTGTATGTAAAAAACAATTCAAACAGTGATGCTCAGCTCCAAAAATGGGGAGTTACTCATCCCCTATTATTACCATTATCACCACATAACCCACACTTTTGTGTATAGTATTGATACAGTAGCTTCAGCCCTGCTATATGAGCAATTAATGTAAAAGATATCTCAGAATTAGATATACCTACTCTTTTTGGTACATAATGGACCTTTGAACACAGTGGAGCCTCCTTCATGAAATACAAAAATGACCGAGGCACATTGGTGATGTAAGTCCTGCCTATGGGTGTTCCATGCTTTGCTGAAACATTGACTTTTTCAACCAGCTCTGAACAGCCTAGATCTGATCTCATCCACTTTTAATAGTCACGCATTTCGCACCAGTTCACTTCAGTAGAGATGTGCTATTCTAGTCAAACTTTGTACTGTGGGCCTGATTCAGACCCGGACGCTAAGAAGCGTTCGCTCGTAGCTGCCGATGGTTTGCATTGTGCGTATGCATATACATCACAGTGCGCGTGCGCGAGCCAATCACTGCGATCGGGAGTCATGCGCTCGTAGTGCAAAGACTGAGCGCTACCTTGAGTGACAGATAGTGCCGTTTGTGGGTGGTAACAGGGGAAGGTGCTTGTGAACGGGGGAGTGGTGCTGTGAACGCAGACGTGTCTGGGCGTCAAAACAGTGTTTAAAGGGCGTGCATAATTAGCATGGAGGGGTCATTGTACACATCACCTGGTTGTGTTTCAGTCAGCAGTGATCACAGTGCTTATGGCGGGGTAGGGGCTACCTCAAGCGTTGCGTGCAGCTCCGATGGCTCTCGGTGTTACCGATTAATCATACACTTCCTGGAGATGACGTGCTAAAAAAGGAAATTGGGCGTCTTTATACACCTGCATTTGCTCACTGCCGTCGCTCTCTAAGACATAGAGGGCGCCCTTACGCCACACGGTGCGATCGCGGAATTTGCACACCCGGCCCATTTTGGCAGCGAGCGATCGCGCCTTAGCGTCTGGGTCTAAATAAGGCCCAGGGGCACATGTAACAAAGGCAGTCTATATCTTCTCAGGGGGTTGGACTGAGCAGTGCTTTAGGTGAAAATTAGCAGTGCTTTAGGAGTGGTACTAGAGTGGGGGGAGGTTGGACACTTAGACCCGTACTCAATTACCAGCGAAAATTACCCAACTTTTCGCATGCCAGAGTTTTCGCTGTAATCACCAGTTTTGGCTCCAGAAAAGTATCGCGCTCGTCACCGCTATTCGCCCTAATCAGTTGCAAAGGACGCGAAAACGCGACCCGTCGAAACTCAAACACGCGAAAAGTCCTGTCAGATTGGAGAAATCAGCCTAACACCCCCCAAAAGATGCACTGACATGGGGGATCACTATGGATACCCCCGTATAGCCCTGCTGAAGGTATTTGGGGTGCTTAAATGCTCTCAATTGGTGCTATTTAGCGTCTTTGTACAAGTGGTGAAGAATAGCATTTAGGAGGTTTTCCCAGCAAATTTGGGGTACATGAAAATGGGTGCAAGCATGGTTAAAAATCGCTAAAGTGCATTTTGAAAAAATGCAAACAAAAAAACAGCTTGGGTATACTTGGGGGACCCACTGGAGTCGATTACGCTAGTTTTTATGTTTGTCCCCAAACTTTGTTTTTTTTTTGCACCCAAAACAAAAGTACTTGTTTGGGGTGATCTGAAGTAATTTTTTAACTTTTTTTGATGCAGATAACCTTTGGGGGACTGTACCAAGGCTGCAGGGGTGTTACCGCAACTTTGCACCCCAAACCCCCAATTCTGCAATTTTTTACACCTCCCTTCAGAGGCAAATCTATCCCGCTGGTTACAAGGCGCAGACTTTTTGGACCGGCGGAAAGTCGATGGAATTGTATATGGGGAAAAGTTCTCATCTGGCAAATTGACGTCACCGGCGAGAACTTTTCGCCGGCAATTGAATACGGACCATAGATGTGACATTTACACCTTAGCACAGTGCATCTCTTCAGATTTTTGTGTCCTTGTACAAACCTGAGAACACTTCTAGTTTGCAGAGGGCTCTTCAAAGACTGTAACAATGACTTGCACTTGGAAGTGCCCTCGCTGACCTGGAATAAAACCAAAACAAATTGTAGAACAGATCAAAGGGTTTGTACTCAGGCCCAGTGACACCAAATAAGAAAAAAAAAAAAAAAATGTTAACTTGAAATTTATATTAGTGATATTTGTAACACACAGGGACCAATATGTAAAATCATCTATACTTATAATAAAGTGTGTAATGTACATATCATTTTTTTTTTGAGAAATGTACTCCTTGGGACTGTGGGCCCGATTCAGCAAGGATAGCTGATACGATCGCAGCAGCAAATGCATACACAGTTCTGCTGCAAAATGATGCAAATGACTGCGATCGCAATGCCGCCACAGCACAACATAAAGACGCCCACTTCCCTTTACTCACATCCATAATACCTTGCAAGTCTGCGAAAACATCGGTACCATCAATTACCATCGGAGCCTCATGCACAATTAAGGCAGGTCAGACCTCACAAACTGCTAAACTTCCTGACAGTATCTAAAACTCAGACTGCGTATGCCATTGCAGGGGCTTGATTATACCCACCCCTGTAATGGCGTTGAAATGCACTGGTATACCTGTGTTTCATCATCCACCCCCTGGTTACTGCGGCATACTGCGATGTGTACGCATGCGCAGAATACAACAATCAACCGGGTATGTGCGTTTTTGAACTTGCGATCCTTCCTGAATCAGGCCCTGCGTTTGAACTAAGGAGAGAAAATCAAAATTTTGAATTTTTGTTTGTCTGTCTGTCTGTTCATTCCGGCATCATGCAAAATCTATGGTACTGTATGAATTTGGATTGTGTTTTCAATATTGTATGGCTTAGTCTGTGGTATGTATTATCTCTATGTGACAACAAGGAGAGGAGCAATAAAGGAAAAACCAGATGCCTCACACTGGGCGCGTGCAGTGTGCAGGCTCTTCAAGCCAAAAATGAATATATGTACTGTATATAAATATAATTTTTTGGTAATAAATATACTTTTAGTGACTGCTTATGAACTATGCAGACAAAAAAAAAAATTAGTGGAATTTACACAGGCTCCTCAAGTCCATAATGACTAAATGTATATAAATTTACATATATTGCACACCCCGAACACAAACAGTTATACATGTTAGCTTATATAAATATATATACATATATATCTCAAGATCTATTTCGCAGGAAATTCCAACTATATATTAAGCACTAATCAGACAGCTTATCTTGACTCATGAAGTTGCAGTATACATGACGATTGAGTAGATGGCGCACCAAAACAAATACTACGTATCATGGAGTCGCTGCTCATGTTACTTGCAACCTTTCAGTGTTACTGTAGGTTAAGTGGCTTGTTCAGGAGCATCTTTTTGTGTAAATCCCTGAAGAAAAAACTGCAAGTATTGTTTACAAAGACATTTTGTGATCGATGTCTACAATATAAAATATACATCACAATATTAGATGCCACTATTGTCTTTGTAAAATTACTTCCGCTGAGCAATAACAGACATCCACGCAAGTGAAGCTGCAGGCAAACGCTAGTAAAACATAAATAACGTACTTTTTTTGTAATGTCCATTTAAGTTTAAATGTATGAAATTGATGCATACAGTAATATTTTTGCTTCAATCATTTCAAAGTAAATCATATTTAAAATCTAAACATCCACTTCTCTAATAACTAATAATAAACTGTGTACTATCTCTACATTATTTCCAAGATAGATACGGCATTTGATCGATACTTTGACACTAAACAGATTGATGTAAGTAAAACCCTTCCAATCACTCAGCAAGGTACTGATTCTGCCAGGACATTGATGTGCAGAGACATCGGTTGGCATTGAGACAGTTAAGCTGTAGATAATTGCCTGAATCATTGTCAGGTGTATAAACTCCACTGCTCCTTTTCAGTAATCTGACTATTCTGGCGCTGCAGTAGACAGCTGAAATGTTTATCATTATAATTAAAGTGCATCTGTAGCAGGTCCAGATTAAGGCTTATGGGGGCCCTGGGGCAACTAAGCCACATGGAGCCTCCCCCCCTCCCCCACCACACGTTAAACACGCACACACACACACACACACATATAATATATATGTAGCAAACATATTTTATATAACATACACACTAACACACACATATACAGTATACACACATATACATACACAGTATACAGTACACACACTAACACATACTGTATATACAATAACACATAATCACATACATACACATATATAAATAATAAAACAGTACATATACACTTACATTTGCAGCTGCTGCTCACTTCATTAGACCACGCCCCTCATACCGTAATGCCGTGATTCGTGGGTCATATGGGGGCGGGGCTTGTCATTTTGGCTCCACCCCCATTTCAGCAACGGAATGGGGAATTGGTCTATCAGGAGGGGGTTTCTAGGTACTCACAACCCCCCCTGCATGCTCTAGTTGTGGGGGCCCCTCTGTGTGTCTGGGCCCCAAGACAACCGCCCCTGTAGCCCTCCCCTTAATCCGACCTTGATCTGTAGTATATATGTGGTGAAGGCAGCCATTTTGTGGGCTGAACCAATATATGTGAGAAAATTTCACACTCGAAAAGAAAACAATTTAAAGTTGTTTAACTGAAAATAAATTCCTGATTGGTAGGCAGTAGCGATCTAGCTGTCCAGGCACGATTGGCGTATCTATAATGGTTGCAGGGCCCCTGGGTCCAGGGGCGGACCACACTACACACTCTGCATCCATGTTTAATGCTTACCTCCCCGGAGACCAGCGTCAGTGCTGCAGTAGTTAATCACCGGGAAAATGGCATGGTGGACATTTTCCCCGTGATCTGCATATGCGCAGTAAAGGTGTCTCGTGCCATGGCATCAGCGCAATGTTACCAGAGACCTGCGCTTGCTCAGTAGACTCTGGCACAATGATAAAGTCTACTGCACCATGGATCGGTAGGGGCCCATACCTCTCTTAAACCACCCCTGCCAGGCACCCCTGGCAAAGCGAAGAACTTACGCAGCTGTGTCGTGACATCATGGTGTCGTGTGCTGCAGTTCTGGGCCACAACATCCTGATCCTGTAGGCTTAGCGCCACAAGCTCGACCAAACGCAAGTCTCTGGTAATTTGCAGAGGTCCTTCCCCTCACTTCAACTGGGGTTCCTGGTGAGTGCAAATCTAGTCAAACAGTAGTTATGGCCCCCAAAGTTTCATGGAATCATGTTACAAACCATAAGGGAAGAAGGAATTGACACTGTCACTGTGAAAACTTTTTTATTAATTAGAATTTCCGAAAGATACAGATTACAAATACAGTGCAGAAACACCATTCCTAAGAACGGAGACGCAAAAGCTTCTCTCAGATTGCAGCTACCAATATTTATCCAACACATACAAACAATGCCCAAACATTCTTAGCCAGCCTATACCCAAACTAGGGGTGTGCACCGGCCACTTTTCGTGTTTTGTGTTTTGGTTTTGGATCTGGATCTTTCTTCGTGTTTCGGATCTGGATTGGTTTTGCCAAAACCACCCTTCCGTGTTTTGGGTTCTGGGTTTTGTGTTTTGGATCTGTATATTTTTTTAAAAAAAGCATAAAAACAGCTAAAATCACAGAATTTGTGGGTTTTTCTGCTCCTATGCTATTATTAACCTCAATAACCTTAATATCCACTCATTTCCAGTCTATTCTGAACACCTCACACCTCACAATAGTGCTTTTATGTCCAAAAGGGTGCACCGAGGTAGCTAAGCGATACGAGTGGGCGGCACAAACACGTGGCCCATCTAGGAGTGGCACTGCAGTGGCAGACAGGATGGCAGTTTGAAAAACTAGGCCCCAAACTGTACATAATGCAAATGCAAAGAAAAAAAAGAGGTGCAAGATGGAATTGTCCTTGGGCCCTCCCACCCACCCTTATGTTGTATAAACAGGACATGCACACTTTAACAAACCAATCATTTCAGTGCCAGGGTCTGCCACACGACTGTGGCTGAAATGATTGGTTCGTTTAGGCCCCTACAAAACAAGCTGGCAATTAATCTGTCCCTGCACAAACTGGCTCTATGGAGGCAAGATGTCATCCTCACCCTCTTCAGTGTTGTGTACATCCTCATCCTCACAGAGTATTAACTCGTCCCCGCTGGAATCCACCACCACAGGTCTCTCTGTACTTTCTGGAGGCTGTTCTCCCTGGAAGAGTTGATAATTCATTTTTATGAACATCATCTTCTCCACATTTTGTGATAGCAACCTCCTACGCCTTTCGGTGACAAGGTTCCCGGCTGCACTAAACACGGAGTACACACTGGAGGGGGGGCAACTCAGGTAAAATAGAGCCAGTTTGTACAGGGGCCTCCAAATTGCCTCTTTTTCCTGCCAGTACAGGTACGGACTGTCTGACATGCCTACTTGGATGCTGTCACCGATGTAATCCTCCACCATTCTGTCAACGGTGACAGTATCATATGCAGTGACAGTAGACATGTCAGAAATTGTTGACAGGTCCTTCAGTCCGGACCAGATGTCCAAACTTGGTCCTGCCTGCCCTGCATCACCGCCAGCGGGTTTTTTCCTGGCAGCCCCAGTTGCGGGCGAAAATGAAGAAGGAGCTGTTGACGTGTCATGTTCCGCTTCAGCTGACAGTGTTTTCACCAGCAGGTCTTTGCACCTCTGCAGGCTTGTGTCAGCCAGAAAGGGAGACACCACATAGGCTTTAAACCTACGATCGAGCACGGTGGGCAAAATGTAGTGATCTGATTTCAACAGATTGACCACCCTGGAATCCTGGCAAAGCGAATGAAGGGCTTCATCCACAAGTCCCACATGCCGAGCGGAATCGCTCCGTCTTAGCTCCTCCTTCACTTTCTCCAGCTGCTTCTGCAAAAGCCTGATGAGGGGAATGACCTGACTCAAGCTGGCAGTGTCTGAACTGACTTCACGTGTGGCAAGTTCGAAGGGCTGGAGAACCTTGCACAACACGGAAATCATTCTCCACTGCGCTTGAGTCAGGTGCATACCCCTTCCTTTGCCTATGTCATATTTGGATGTATAGGCTTGATTGGCCTTTTGCTGCTCCTCCATCCTCTGAAGCATATAGATGGTTGAGTTCCACCGCTTCACAACCTCTTGCTTCAGGTGATGGTGGGGCAGGTTCAAGAGTGTTTGCTGGTGCTCCAGTCTTTGGCACGCAGTCGCTGAATGGCGAAAGTGGGCAGAAATTTTTCGGGCCACCCAAAGCGTCTCCTGCATGCCCCTGTCGCTTTTCAGAAAATTCTGCACCACCAAGTTTATTGTGTGAGCAAAACATGGGACGTGCTGGAATTGCCCAGATGTAATGCCCGCACAATACTGGTGGTGTTGTCAGATATCACAAATCCCCAGGAGAGTCTAAGTGGGGTAAGCCACTGGGCGATGATTTCCCTCAGTTTCTCTAAGAGGTTGTCGGCCGTGTGCCTCTTACTGAAACCAGTGATACATAGTGTAGCCTGCCTTGGAACGAGCTGGCGTTTCTGAGATGCTGCTACTGGTGACGCTGCTGCTTTTGCTGCATAAGGTGATACATCTACCGAGTGGGCTGTCACAGTCATATAGTCCTTAGTTTGCCCTGTTCCACTTGTCCACATGTCCGTGGTTAAGTGGACATTGGGTACAATGGCATTTTTCAGGACACTGAGGACACTTTTTCTGACGTTTCTGTACAGTCTCGGTATCGCCTGCCTAGTGAAGTGGAATCTAGACGGGATTTGGAACCGGGGACACACTACTTCCATCAATTGTCTAAATCCCACTGCACTAATGGCGGATACCGGATGCACGTCTAACACCAACATAGCAGTCAAGGCCTCAGTTATACGTTTTGCTTCAGGATGACTGCTGTCGTACTTCATCCTCCTCGCTAAGGACTGTTTGAGGGTCAATTGTTTAGTAAAAGTAGTGGTGTTCCTACTTCCTCTCTGGGATGATGAATGACTCCCAGCAGCAGCAACAGCAGCAGCGGCAGCAGGAGGCGTAGCAATGCAGGATCCTCCGGAGGAATCCCGGATAGGAGAGTCAGTCATGCCAGTGACATGGCCTGCAGGACAACTTCCGATCCTGACTAAGGAGGAAATTGATGAGGAGGGAGTTGACGGTGTGGTTTGCAGGCGCTTGGATACAACAGGACAACGGGATTTAGGTGTCCCTGGACTGCTTACGGTCTTAGCCAAAGTTTCTGAACTTGACAGTAACTTTTTATGAATGCGCTGCAGGTGCCGTATAAGGGAGAATGTTCCTAGGTGGTTAACGTCCCTACCCCTACTTATTTCACCTTTACATATGGTACATATGGCAAGACAGTTGTTGTCCGGAGTTGGATAGAAATATTGTCATGAACATAGGGAAAGACCTTAGCCATTCCATGCCACTCCGTGTCATAAATGGCATATTGGCAAGTTTACGTTTCTCTTCAGATGATTTAAATGTTTTTTTCAAGGTCATTTTCCTGAACTTTGTCATTTGGGATTGTATGTGCCCTCTACTATGACATTGGGCATCGGCCGCGGCAGACGACGTTGATGGCATGTTATCGTCTATGTCATGACTAGTGGCAGCAGCTTCAGCACTAGGAGGAAGTGGTTCTTGATCTTTCCCTATTTTATTTTTATCGGAGAAAGTTTGGTCCTCCATTTATGTTATATTGATATATACATGCGGCTAAGGCGCACACAAACACAGAAAATAATTTTTTATTTTTGTTGGAGACTAGTGCACTTTGTGGGTTACACCACTCTTTAAGAAATGAGCCAGCCGGCCCTTTACTTATGGGACACAGGCGCACGCTTGGCGCTGCTCCTTTGTTGATGCACGTGCAGCTACAGCCCACACAATTCACAAACACAGAAAATATTTTTTTATTTTGTTTGGAGTGCCCTTTGGGGGTTACAGCACCCTTTAACGGACAAGCCAGCCAGCCAGCCTTTTACTTATGGGACACAGGCGCACGCTTGCCGCTGCTCCTTTGTTGATGCACGTGCAGCCACAGTGCACACAATTCACAAACACAGAAAAAAAATTTTTTTTTTGCACTTGGGGGGAGCACCCCTGATGGACAGAGCACCCCCTGGACAACACTACAGCACCCCTTTAGGACTGGGACACTGCACAGGACTTTGGAGTGGACACAGCCCCTATGGACAACTGACTGCACAACCCAGTCCAGCCAGCCCCTATGGACTTTGAAGGACTGGACACAGTCCCTATGGACAACAGCAGCACAGCACAGTGCTACACTACACTGCACTACACGACACGACACTACACTACACAGCCCAGCTAGCCCTAACTCCCACCCTCCCTCTTCACTGTCCACAGCCGAGTGAGAAAATGGTGCCGACGCGGGTACCTTATATAGGATCCAAAACCCGCGAGACCCGGAAGGCGGGATGATGACGTTTTGCCTCGATTTCAGATCCGAGTCAGGCGGGAAAAGTTGAGCCTGACTCGGATCGGCCTCGGATCGGGGGGGCTCGGGGGGGTTCAGTTTTCAGAAATCCGAACCCGCTCAACCCTAACCCAAACATATATCAAAATGTGGGAATTTTGCGTCTTGACAAAATGAATATTTTACCATGATATTCAATTTGTGCAAAATTCCACTGCAACTTGTCTCATCCCTACCTATATTCCTACAGTACAAGGAGAAGGAATTCTAGCCATGGATTATCATGGTTTGATGGTAACTCACAGCATTGCCCTAATCACATTACTCAGTATTCATGGTTGTCTATGCAGGAATAGATGCCTCTTGGCAGCGAGAAAGGTAGCACAAAAATAATTGGCTTCCCTCTATAATAAATGATTAACCTTGCATGAAAGGGAGCTAGGTATTTATGGGATACCAGTGGCTCTGACAGGAGCCAATGGATGTTGCAATATAGGAGGCTGCCAGTAGGTGGACCCAGTATGTGCCAAAACTGAAACAAGCCAGCAATAGAACAGAGTGTTTGTTGTTGCACATGCACAGTTGAGACCGGAAGATGCAGAGGAGTGGAATGCAGAGCGGAATGCTAGTCTCCTGTGAGAGGCAGGTGACTGGGCAAACTGATATCTCTCAAAACCCACTGATGGTGCGCTGGGTGACCACTGTAGAAGCACCATCTGAGACTGAGGGCTGGAGAAAGTCTGTCAGCACTGGAAACCGCAGCTGAGATTCGTGGAGGCTCTGAGTAAGTAAGTAAAAGAGAGATGTCTCTACTGAGCTGCAGGGCTACTGAGAATTGTTTAGGGGCCATTGAGAACTGATTCAGAGCTATTGCAAGAGTTTATGAGAGATACTGAGAATTATCGACAGATACTGGGAATTGCTAAGGGATACTAAACCCTGCTTTATTCCAAGTACTGTGTAATCCTGACTTGTGCAAGAGTCTGAGGGCCCGATTCAGAGATTGATGGATTTGTAGACCCGCATGCAAGCAACTTTGCAATTCCATCCATCTTAATGCAAATGCAGAAGGAGGTGTCAGACACCTTCTTGCTGCATTTGCTAGCACCATTGTAACCATCGTGACCGCTGGTCATGAAGGTTGCTTCTTTGGTCAGGCTGCAGGAGCTGAAGCTACACACAGCCTGACTGGGTGCTGGTCAATTTAGAGGCCAGGAATCTGCATCCACCGATGCAGACTCTGGCCTTGTCCCTCCTGGAAAATAGTGACCAGTAATCGTAGGACCCCTAACCATCAAAAATCATCGGTTCAACTTACATCTCTGAATCAGGTCCTGAGATTGAGTGAACAGAGTGATATTCTTGATGTTTGAGCTACTAGAGAAGTGTAAAGAGCGGCAGCCATTTTGTGTAGACACAGAGCTGAGTTATAGAACACTTTGGGAGTTATTGCTTTTGTACAGTGCTGAAGATAATTGGGATATACAGTAAAGCAAGTGGAACCATGTTTATTGTGCCTAATCATTGGAAACCCAAAGCTTTTGTTCTCTGCAATATACATATACAGTACAGGTTAGGGATGAGCGGGTTTGGATTTCTGAAATCCGAACCCCGCCGAGCCCCCCCGATCCGAGGCAGGCACCAAGTCAGGCTTGGGTTTTCCCGCCTGACTCAGACCTGAAGTCGAGGCAAAACATCATCATCCCGCTGTCGGATCTCGCAGGTTTTGGATTCTATAAAAGGTCCCCGCGTCTGCGCCATTTTTCACTCCGGCTGTGGACAGTGAAGAGGGAGGGTGGGAGTTGTGCTGCTGTTGTCCATAGGGGCTGTGTCCACTCCAAAGTCCATAGGGGATGGCTGGGCTGTGTTGTGCTGCTGTCATAGGGGCTGACTGGGCTGTGTTGTGCTGCTGTCATAGGGGCTGGCTGGGCTGTGTTGTGCAGTGTCCCATAATGGCTGTAGTCCTAAAGGGGTGCTATTTTTTTTTTCTATTTGTGTGCGCTGTAGCTGCACGTGCATCAACAAAGTAGCAGCGCCAAGTGTGTGCCTGTGTCATAAGTCAAGGGCCAGCTGGCTCGTCTGTTGAAGGGTGGTGTAACCCCCAAAGTGCTCCAAAATATATTAATAAAAAAAAAAATTCTGTTTGTGACTTGTGTGCAGTGTCCCATAAAGGCTGTAGTCCTAAAGGGGTGCTGTAGTGTTGTCCAGGGGGTGCTCTGTCCATCAGGGGTGCCCCCCCAAGTGCAAAAAAACACAATTCTTTTTTTTCTGTTTGTGTGCGGTGTAGCCGCACGTGCATTAATAAAGCAGCAGCACCAAGCGTGCGCCTGTGTCATAAATCAAGGACCGGCTGGCTCATCTATTGAAAGGTGGTGTAACCCCCAAAGTGCCGGAAAAAATAAAACAATTTTTTTTTCTGTGTTTGTGACTTGTGTGCAGTGTCTCATAAAGGCTGTAGTCCTAAAGATGTGCTGTGGTGTTGTTCAGGGGGTGCTCTGTCCATCAGGAGGGCTCCCCCCAAAGTGCAAAAAAAATAATAATTTTTTTTCTGCTTGTGTGTGCTGTAGCCACATGTGCATCAACTAAGTAGTAGCACCAAGCGTGCGCCTGTGTCATAAGTCAAGGGCCGGTTTGGACATCTGTTCCGGACAGAAGGACCTGCCAACAATTTCTGACATGTCTACTGTCACTGCATGTGATACTGTTACCATTGACAGAATGGTGGAGGATTACATCGGTGACAGCATCCAAGTAGGCATGTCAGACAATCCGTACCTGTACTGGCAGGAAAAAGAGGCAATTTGGAGGCCCCTGTACAAACTGGCTCTATTTTACCTGAGTTGCCCCCCCTCCAGTGTGTACTCCAAAAGAGTGTTTAGTGCAGCCGGGAACCTTGTCAGCGAAAGGCGTAGGAGGTTGCTTCCACAAAATGTCAAGAAGATGATGTTCATCAAAAAGAATGATCAATTCTTCCAGGAAGACCAGCCTCCAGAAAGTACAGAGGGACCTGTGGTGGTGGATTCCAGCTGGGATGAACTAATACTCTGTGAGGATGAGGCTGTACACAACACTGAAGAGGGTGAGGAATCGGTGGATGAGGAGGATGAGGACGACATCTTGCCTCCGTAGAGCCAGTTTGTGCAGGGACAGATTAATTGCCAGCTTGTTTTGTAGGGGCCCAAACGAACCAATCATTTCAGCCACAGTCGTGTGGCAGACCCTGGCGCTGAAATTATTGGTTTGTTAAAGTGTGCATGTCCTGTTTATTCAACATAAAGGTGGGTGGGAGGGCCCAAGGACAATTCCATCTTGCACCTCTTTATTTTCTTTGCATTATGTACAGTTTGGGGCCTAGTTTTTCAAACTGCCATCCTGTCTGCCACTGCAGTGTCACTCCTAGATGGGCCACGTGTTTGTGCCGCCCACTCGTGTCGCTTAGCATAGTCATCCAGCTACCTCGGTGCAACCTTTTGGACATAAAAACAATATTGTGAGGTGTGAGGTGTTCAGAATAGACTGGAAATGAGTGGAAATTAATGTTATTGAGGTTAATAATAGCAAAGGAGCAGAAAACCCATAAATTCTGTGAATTAGCTGTTTTTATGCTTTTTTCCCAAAAAATACAGATCCAAAACACAAAACCCAGAACCCAAAACACGGAAGGGTGGTTTTGGCAAAACCAATCCAGATCCAAAACACGAAGAAAGATCCAGATCCAAAACCAAAACACGAAAAGTGGCCGGTGCACACCCCTAGTATAGGTCAGTGATCATCCAGCAACAGAGTATTCAACAACACAACTTTGTGTGCATTATGGAGTAAAACACTGAACAGTTTTGATGTTTCTGCTAAATCTGCTGAGTAATAATCAGTGTTGCTATAATTGTTTATCCTTGTTTTGCAAAGGTTAGTTTGTGTAATGTATAGTATATTGAGACAACAGAGAAATACACATTTTCCTAGTTATAGCCAAAGAGGTGCTGCAGCAGCAAAGATAAAGATGGCCCTTAAACTATTGGAAACAGTTATTGTACCTTGTCTAATCGCAATTGTATTGCTAACCAGCAGCGGCTCTGGCGCCTGCGCAATTAATCTGGCAGGAACCGGGACAGGCACATGCGCAGTGGTGGTGCCGTGCATGCGCATAACACCGGCTTCTGGGAGCTGTATTTGTTGCAGCCCCAAGAAGCCCTGTAGGGCTACCTGAAAGGCAGAGCAGCGGCATCCACTGGAAGCTGCTCTCTGCTAATCGTAGCCCGGACTGGCAGACCCAGGGGGAGGAGACACCTCCTCCTGGGGCTGCCTGTTCTCTGCGTGACTGGCAGGTGGTGCTTCCAATGGGAAGCCACCTCCAGTCACAGTGAAGCCAGTGCAGCCATGAACTGCAACTGGCTCACTACAGTAGGGGATTTTACTGGGGGGGGCTGCAGCCTCGCAGCCCCTAGGTAAAATCCACCACTATTCCTAACTAATGTATTGAAATTGCTACACTCCTTTTTGTCTTTAAATCTCCTGTCATATGTATAGTGATCATTATTTTCATACAGTGACCTGTCCTGGTTATACTTCTTCCAGTGGCGTAACTATACATTTTGCTCCCCCCTGCCAAAAAAGTTTCACACGCCTTCCCCTCCCTGCCCAAAAAACAAACACATCCAAAGATGATGTTTAAGTTGTGTAGTTTCATGATACAGTAATGTACTTTATACATTATGACACACTAAGTAATGCCCCTTATTATAACACATTATGCCACACCATAATACCCTCATAACAAATTATGCCACACCTTAATGCCCCTATAACACATTATGCCACACCGTGATACCTCTTACAACACATTATGCCACACAGTAATGCCCCTTACAATTTATGCCACACAATAAAGCCAAGTATAACACATGACAGACAGTAATGCCGTTTATATATTATGCCCCTTATAACACATAATGCCACACAGTGCCCTCTGTAGTAGTCCCCATGTAGTTGTGCCCCTTATGCAATGTCCCCTGTAGCAGTGCCCCTTATGCAATGCCCCCTGTAGCAGTGCCCCTTATGCAATGCCCCCTGTAGCGTTGCCCATTATGCAGGACCCCCTGTAGCAGTGCCCCTTATGCAATGCCCCCTGTAGCAGTGCCCCTTATGCATTGCCCCTGTAGCAGTGCCCCTTATGCATTGCCCCTGTAGTAGAGCCTATATGCAGTGGCCCCTGTAGCTGTGCCCATATGCAGTGCCCCCTGTAGTTGAGCCCATATGCAGTGCCCCCTGTAGCTGTGCTCATATGCCGTGCCCCCTGTAGTTGTACCCCCCCAGTACTTGCCTGAATCCACGTGGCCGTCGTCCGGACTGTCGCTCCCGCTGCCACGCTGACTGGATCTAACTTTATCCAGGAGGCGCAGCCGAGCAGGCTCCTCATATCAAGGGTGACGTCATAACGTCACTCGCGCACTGCATCACTGGGAATGCTGGCCTATGAAGTGATCAGAGGATTCCTTTAGTCTCCGATCACTTCAGAGGCCAGCGTTCACAGTTGCAGTGGCGAAGCAATGGCCCCCGGTGCCCCCAAGCCACCGCAGGGGCTGCAGTAGATACGCCACTGACATCTTCCTCCCCCTTTAATAAATCTATTTCATTATTCTATTTACCAAGACTGTCACTTTATGCAATTTTACTGTGTGTATGTGGTTAGCCTCTCTGCTACAGACCGAGGTGTATACATATTGTGAAGTCATTGCCAAAGGAGAAGGAAGATCTGGTGGAGCTGCCATCTCAGCTGTAAGGTACCATCTACACATAATTTTTCTGTGCCCACTATCACACCTGGGTAACCACATCAATTTGACCATCACAAATAGGATTTCAGACTCCAAAGCTAGAGGTTTGTAATACACAGAAAGATTATTGATGTAACATCAAATGACAACATGAATGTGTCACCTGAAAACAGTGTCAAAAAGAACCACACACCCCCAGTAACAAGTTGCCCAGAATGGTGGTGAGCAACCATCTGCAGTTGCAGCAGTTCCTGTTACCATGCCACTTACTAGGCCATACTACTTTGGAGAATCCTGGCTAGCAACTTATTCTGGAGATGACCATAATGCAGAGTCCAGTAGCTTGCTTAAAGTTAAGGAGAATCTGGTCCACATTTCGTTTGTATTCCCTGGCTTAGAAGCAGCAGGTGGAAATCATGAAAGGAAGGTGAAATGGTCCACCCTAAGAGAAGTGAATTCCTAGCCCACAAGTGAAAGCAAAGTGTTGAACAGATACTAGAGAGACTAAACACAATCTTTGACCAAAGAACTCTGGGCCTGATTGAGACCTGCTCGCAAGCGCATAGCACTCGCAAGCAGATCGATGGTGGGCCAGTGCGCACGTGTGACGTGCACACTGCGTGTGCCCACGAGCCCCGGAGTGAGCGCAAAAAGCACTCGCTCCGGTGCTCGCAACAATCGGGGCGGCTGTCAATGTTGATCGACAGCTCGCCCCGTTTTGTAGGCGGGGAGGAGGGGTGGCTGGGCAAACGGAGGCTTTCCTGCAGGAATGCCTGCCATTTGTGGGAGCCCTACTGACATCCCTCCTGATGTCAGTAGGTGGACTTCCTGCTCTATTAGAGCAGGAAGTCCACTGGGGCTTACGGCCACAAGACCCTACCATAAGGGTCTCATCGCAAGCCCGATGGTCGCGATGGTCCATCACCTGGCCGCTCGCATAAGCTGTGGGTGGTCACCCACAGCTATGCAAGCGGCCAGGAGGCCGCAATTTAAAGATAAGTGCCCGTCCTGATTCAGAGCGAGCGCTCGCTGTTTGTGAGCGGCTCTGAATCAGGCCCTCTGTTAGAATTGAAAATATGCTTCTATTCTAGGAAACAGTATCCAGGAGTGACACTACATGAATAAACCCTCAGTTTTCAAGAAGCCTTTAAAGCTATACAACATATGGTTGATAATGAGGTCCAGCACCCAGAAAAGATTCTTACTGATTGCTTGATTGAAGGAGCCTATGGAGACTCTAAAAGTACAACTTTGTCTGTTAAAATTGCAAACTCTTAACCAGTCATTCTTAGATTTCAAAGAGAAAGATATTCAAGAGCCTTGAAACAATTCAATCCAAGAAGCTGCATTTTCTTAGTTGAAGGATTATTCAGAGCTATGTCCTCATTATGCCCTCAAGATATGTGAGAAGGCCATTCAGAGTATTCAAAGTTGAGCAAGAGATCCATTCCACTTGTTACAAAAGCAATTGTTTGTTCTATTTACCAAGGCTGTCACATTATGTATTTTTACTGTATGTATGGGACTTGCCTCTCTGCTAAAGTCTGAGGTGGATAAAGTTTGTGGAGTCATTGCCAAAGGAGAAGGAAGATCAGCTGGAGCTGCCATAGCAGCTGTAAGTAGCATCTACACCTAACTTATCTGTGCCCACTACCATACCCGGGGTACCACCTTAAGTAATAGGGAGTCCACAAAAGGCAATTGTCTCACTATTACAATACCTGTATAATAGGGATCAATTTGCCATTAAATCAGAATAAACACAGGTAAAACTCTTGTTTGAAGTAAATATTGTCTCTCTTGTTAAAAATAAAAAAAAGAAGAAAGACCTTTTCCGATGTAGCAGCGCAACTGCAGAAAGTGAGGTGAAGAAATTTTGCACCATCTACATGATGTTGCTGCCAACTGAAGATCCAGCCTGGCTTTTTGCTGTGTCTCAGCATTCTATTTAACTGACTAATCCTCATTTGTCCTTGTGCAGTTCTGGGGACATCGTGCAACTTTTTACACAATTACCTGGCAACAGCCGAGTAATGTGAGATTCATCACAATCGTAACAAAAGCTTCTATTGTCAGATGGAAAACCTTGTCTGTGCCAAGACCTTAGTTTCTAATTAGTGGCCTGAATGTTGTCATGACCAGAGATTAAATCCTTCATAATGAGGAGAAAAGAAAAAGTCATTAAATAAAATCATCCTGTACACACAGAGAAAAAGAATATGGTGGCAGCTATGGGAACGTGCGGAATGCAGGCTAGAGTAATGAACCTGATCCTTCAAACTGGTGAACCATTTATTGGGATGTATTTTTTAGGTATATAGGAGAATTGGTGTCTGTAAGGAATTGCTGGCAGTCAGTGGATGTGATAGAATTACAGAGTAGGAGGGGCTGGGCTGTACATCTTAATATTAAACATGATAATAGGTGCTACCATGCTGAGACATGTAGTTCTACAGCAAAAAATAAGCACTAAGAATTCTAATGATCAAAAAATCTATAATAAACTGCAATAATTAACATGGTTTTAAATGTAAGATTTCTTAGTACTTGTTTGGCCAAAGATGTTTGCCCACCTGTCATGTCACGGCGAACCTTATATAGGTGGGTCCATAACATCTCTAATACTGACACATCTAATGGGCCCTATGATAGGTAAGTCCTAGATAAATTAATTAGTGTGTCAGAATTACAGAGTAGGCAAGGCTTGAGTTTTACCTTATCTAATATAACTCAAAATGTAGAGGTTCCAAAATAGCAGCACCAGCACCAAGACCAGCCAATAGCCAATTTTTAGGCAAACAATGCCATGTTTTACAGGTGATATGGCAAGCAGATGATGACAATGTTAATTACATAATTCAGCCCTGCATTTAGCGATACTGTCTACTATTTTGAAACATATCCTCAGTTGTGAAGGTGTTGTGGCGACAGCACCTCATCAGTAGGGTAAAACTAACCTGTCTCACGATGGTCTACTCTAAACCCAGCTCACGTTCCCTATTAATGGGTAAACAATCCAACGCTTGAGGAAAAATACCTTGTCTATGGGTTGAGGCAATTCTGGCTTATTATGTTTGGAGCTGTTGGTTTGCATTGGTTAGAGATGGGTGATATATATTTTGGGCTCAATAGTTGCATAACAACATCTACACTGTGTTTTATTGTGTGTTCAACACAAATTGGTATAATACTGTATGTTGAGCACTAACTGGTATAAAGTCAGGCAGAAAATGGTGTAGTATCTTTTGCACAGGTTTAGACCGGATGTAGAAGGCATCCCGGCGTGCGGAACGCTGACGGTCTAAATACCGGCACCGAAATCCCGACAGGTCGGGATCCCGGCACCACTATCCCAACTTTTGGCATCCCAAAGGTAAGTATCAGGGTGTTAGGGGGAGGTTAGGGTTAGGCACTAGGGGGAGGGTTAGGGTTAGGCACTGGGGAGGAAGTGTTAGGATTATGGTGCGGGGAGGAGGAAGTTAGGTTTAGGCACTATTATTATTATTATTATTATTAACAGTTTCTTATAGGCGCAGCATATACTGTTGCGCTTTACAATTGGAAACATTTATAGAACAAAACAGGGTAATAACAGACAGACATAGAGGTAAGAGGGCCCTGCTTGCAAGCTTACAATCTATAGGGAAATAGGCATTGATACACAAGGATAGGTGCTATATATTGCAATTTGGTCCAGCCAGAATGCAGAGGTTCTTGGTGAGCTGCATGATCCAGTCACACAGGAATGTCGGCCAAATGTCAGGAGCAGAGCCGTAACTAGACTTTTTGGTGCCCTGTGCCAGAAAGAGCATTGGCGCCCCCCTCATTTTTCAAAGGGACATAATGCACCCAAAAAAGGGGAATGGCCTCATGGGGAAGGGCCAGGGAAGAGATAGGGGAGGCAAGGAGATGCTAGGGATGAAATAAGAGGAAGCTACAAGTGAGAATGATAATAAACAGACATTTGACAGGCCCAAACAGCGCCCCCTACCCTGTGGTGCCCTGTGCGTTAGCACCGGCTGCACTACCCTAGCTACGGCCCTGGTCTGGAGTATGTGAGAGAAAGACAATGTATGAGGTTATGTGAGGACTGTGAGAGGGGATGTAATAAGACATGGTAGCTATGAAGGTTATGTGGTTGGTTCTGGAATCTGATAAGCTTGTCTGAAGAGGTGAGTTTTCAGGGAACGCTTGAAGGATTGAAGACTAGAGGTAAGTCTTATTGCATGTGCATGGTAAGGCATTCCATAGAGGGAGTGCTGCCCAAGGAAAGTCCTGTAACCGTGAATGAGAGCAAGTAATGCGTGGGGATGACTAGAGGAGGAGGATAGGGCTAGGCACCGGGGAGGGACAGTTATGGTAAGGGTTAGGAAAACACTTACCGTTAGTTCCTATTGGTGTCGGGATTCTGGCTGTCGGGATGCCACTGTCGGTATTCTGACCAGCGGCACCCCGACAGACGTGATTTCATACACAACCCATTTAGTTGGGCATAGGCTTGTACAGCACATTGTGCACAGTTTGTAACAAGTTATGGAAAATGGCCAGGGGCAAAAGTAGTATTTCTATAGGGGTGTTCCAAATGCTTGATTTCATAACAAAGGAAAACAATTGTTGAAATAATAATCATTTTGAAAAATACAAAGTATACAAATGGAATAGTAGGGGTAAAATAAGAAGAAAAGATTGTGGCATGAAATAAGTTGTAAAACAAAACAAAAAATTGTTCTCCACTGGTCAACTTCTCCACAGTTTTCACTACTTGATATATCAACCCACTGGGTCCATCCAGAATAGCATCTGAGCCATATTAAAGGCTGGGCTAAGAAACTGCTTGGACAATTAGCTTCCTATTGGTCCCTACACTGCTTACGCAGTATTGGCCGTTGCCTAGGCTGTGAATTGTTTGCTGCCTGATAGAAGTGGGGTCCATGCAATCACGCGCCAGCATAAGGGGTGAACAAATACTAGCAAGTACCAGCAAGGCACAGTCTGCATTGGCCTGTGGAGCAGGTGAGTTTTTGTGAATGCTGTTTTTTTATTAAAATTCCAAATTTTTTAGCATTTAAGCACTCCCTCCCCCTGTGCTGTAGCTCTAGGGCTATTACCCACACCGCTTGGATGGTGGGTGTAGAATTAATTATGAATAATCCTTGGGATCTACTGTATGCAGCATTTTTGAAACAGTGACAGGATCATGACAGGGTATAGCTGTGGGTTATCTTAAGAAGGTGAAAATGACCTTATATGCATTATATGCAGTAATTTGTATTAGAACCTGCCATCAATCTGTAGTCATGCTAATCAGTTTGCATTCCGCTGAAAGTCCAATGTTTAGGAAATTTACCCCAATTTGCTGTTATCTTGTGTCATGTCTGTGATATTGAAGTGCGTATTGTTATTGCTACTAAATTTGGCCTGGAAGTTTCCAGATGGCGTTATCCTATGTGGTACTATTTCGGAACCCTCCCCAGCAATGGCCGCCGCACATATGTGGTCAGCTGACCATGCATGAGTGAAACGGTCGCAGCTCACAATAGGACAGTGAAATTATAACTTCTGCAATCACAGCACCTCTTTACACATCACAGGGATGAGCTCGTTTCGGAGCCCTTGTCCTTGCATGTGATTTTTTAGTAAATTTGGAAAAATTTTAATTTCTTGCTGCAGCCAATAGCGACAATAAAAAAAACTCAAATTATCTGGTCTGAAACCCAAATAGGTACTGCTTCATTTACATGTGGAAAGCTTGCAAAGGGCCAACTGTGAGAGGCTTTCTTCAAAAGGAGTGGGTCAATATTTAATCCTTCTGGGATAAGTGTCCGTAAATTGAAGATCCATCTGCTTTCTATTTTATCAATTCTGGAATTGTGGTCACCACCTCTCCAATTTGGTTTGACTTGGTGTGCAGCAGCATACCCCACGTATCAAGCACCCTCAGAAGCATTTGCAGGAGCACCGGGACAAGGAGAACCAGCAGGAGCGATACTACATATTGGGTAAGTACAATCCATTTCTTACCTACCTGCATCAATTGTGTTCACCATGATCCCTGATACTGTGCCCATGTATTATATTTGAGGTGGAATGCGGATTAAGAGGTGTATGTTACCATCAAGCACAATATAAGAACATCCATCCTACAGACATCACGAAATTAACTCGTTAAGAGCTACATATTTTCTGAGACTATCCAAAGATCCTACTCCATAAGAGACACTAGGATTTTCTGTTGTACACATTCCCGGTCAGGGACTAGGAACGCATGCCATTATTCAGTTGTCTAAATAATTCTGAGAACAAACTGTCTACAGATTCAAGTCAGTACTTTATGTTGAGACATTAGCTGGCCATTTTCCTTTCTTTTAAAATAATTTTTTTTCCTTCATTTTTTCTTTCATTTTTTTTTCCTTCATTTTTTTCCTTCATTTTTTTTGGGCCCATTATCCACATATCACAATTGCCCCAGAGCGCACCACTATTAATCACTTTGTATTCTATAACTCACACAGAGAACGAGGGGCATAATAGAGACAATTGGAGATTCTGAGTCACACAATTGTGGAGTAGGAATCAGTATGAATGACCGCTGGCCCTATGGCCGGCAATTCAAATCCCGACACCGGAAGACCGGCAGGAGTGAAGATCCGGACAGGGGATTAAGGTAAGTAAAACTAACCCTACTCCTGACCCCTAACCCTAACCCTTCCTTAGGGCTGCCTAACCCTAACCTTCCCCTCCTAGTGCCTAACCCTAACCCCCCTTAAGTGCCTATACCTAAACCCCCCATCCCCGCAGCCTAAACCTAAGTCTCCTGGGGGGGGAGTGTAAATCTAAGTCCTCCCCCGGGAGCCCCTACCCTAACTCCTCCCCCCCATGCCCGCTGCACCTTCGCTTGGTATGCCGGACCTCGGGCTCCCAGCATAGGGATAATGATAGGCGTCGATATTTCCACACCTATCATTAGACCCCTGCCGGGGTTTGACAGTCGGGGAGCCGAGCTAATGCACCATTTACATTTGTATTTGTAAAATAAGTTTTACAAATTGTTTTTTCATTTTCCATTTTTTTTTATATTTTTCTGCATGCAGAATAGGAGATTTTGGTCATTTATAACATACTGTTTGTAAATGCGGTAAAATACCCCAAAATTCCGGTTTTCGGGGATTGTACCATATTCCCCATATGTTCAAAGCACCGGAATTTAATGCATATTGGTGCTTCATCTCAATGGGTAAAGCTATCTTCAGGTGGCGTTACCCAATAGAAGCCTATGGGCTTCTTATCAGGATGCCCCCCCTTGGGAGAGATCCGATCGGATCCCTCCCATCACCCCCCGCGGCCCTCTGGGCATGCACAGGAGGACACCGGAGGGACTTCTGGAGAGCTGTCCTTTGCGATATTCTAGGTACATACTGCGGTATGTACTCGAAGACAGGCTGGATGTACCACATCGCGGATGCGATGCTTTGTACAGTACATCCCATCCATTAGCATATTTTTGCTATTGCAGTCCATAAGAGATAGCAGCTGTGATTGTGTTAGCGTAACTCTCGGAATCAGACCCTGGTTATTAATGCCAAATTCTCTATAGAGAAAAGTACTGATCTTTCTACCCCTGTTATGTTTTTGCGCTATTGGTAATATTGACAGCGGGAGACAAAACACCAGTCAGGTGATGTCCCTGTACGCAAACAACGGGAAGTAGATTATGATGATTTTATTAATGATATTATAATTTAAGGTCACAGTGAGGTAACTTGTCAGATATATGAAGTAAAACGTATATGAAGTGAAATAAATGATGGACATACTAATTCTGTGTGGGTGCCAGTGATAAACAAACAGTTTGGAAAACAACTTTATTTTCGCCTCCAGGAATTGTCAGAAAACGTTGAATGAGAAAAGAGAAGTGAATGACTGCATGTGACAATAAAGGTTAACTTGGAACGGCTTTTTTCGAAACCTCAAATATATGTAGATATTGTGACTTGTACACTCTCAGGGGTAAATTTACTAAAGTGTGGGATTTTAGCAGTGGCGATGTTGCCCATAGCAACTAGGGATGAGCGGGTTCGGTTCCCTGAGAACCGAACCCACCCGAACTTCGGGGATCCGGGGCAATCCGAGCCCAAGCTCGGATCTCCCTGTCTGCCCCGGATCCTTCTCCCGAGGCAAAACCTCGAGATCTGCTGTCGGATCTCGAGGTTTTGCCTCGAGCGGCCATTTAAAAAAAAATGCCTTTGCCTCTAATGGACAAAGTGCTGATTGGCTGACAGAGCCGTCTGTCATGGCTCTCAGCCAATCAGCATTATGGTGCTCATTTGCATGTAGCACGGACTCGTGAGATCCGTGCTACATGCATCTGTGTGATTGACAGTGACACAGAGCACAGATGGGTCAGTGAGACCCATCTGTGCTGCTGTGTATTTCAATGACACAGATGCACAGGTCCGTGAGACCCGTCTGTGCTGCTGTGGTAAAAAAAAAAAAACCTCTGTAAAAAAAGAAAAAAATGGCGTGCACTCCCCCAAAACCGCAGGGTAAACTTTAATAACCTTGCGGCTCCCACCATTGACTGCAATGGAGGGAGCCGTTCACTGGCTGAGAGAGACAGGAGATGGCCTCTCTCAGCCAATGAACGCTTAGCAGCGGGGTTTCCATGGTGATACCCCGCCGCTAAGCTCTCATTCGGGAAGTACCGTTCTATAGAACGGTACTAAGTTCGTGGATCGCGTTTTCTTTTTTTTTTTTTGCCAAGTCCGGGGATGCCTACTTTAGAACGAAGAGGACAGAACCTCGCATAGGAGATGGTGAGTATGTTTTTTTTCACAGGTCCCCTATGGATACTTTACCGGACAAGTGGACCGATGCTACAGGTTACATAGGTGAGTATGTGTACGTGTGTGTGTGTGTGTGTGTGTGTGTATGTATGTTTAATAAACTTATACTGTCCCGGTGTGTGTGTCCTGTGTTTTTTTTAAACATTTTTTTACAGGTGAACTACAGGTACTAGTGGGCCCTTAATGCCCTGCATGCTGGTACTTGTGGTTCTCCAAGTACCAGCATGCGGGGCAGGCTTGCTGGGACTTGCAGTTCTACTTGTAAAGACAATGGCCCTCATTGAGAGCCGTACGCTCTGAGCAGAGCGCACGCTCTGAATGAGGGCCGTCCTCCATAACTATGGAGCATCCTCCTGGACGCTCGTATAGCTGTGGGTCACCACCCACAGCCTATACGAGCGTGCAGTTTGATGGCCGCGATGGTCTTGACCATCTCGACCATCGAAACTGCGAGCCGGAGCCTGCGGTTGAGGTTTTCAACCGCAAGGCCCTGAGTGATTTTGGCTCTATCAGAGCCAAAATCACTCCCACTGACATCACTAGTGATGTCAGTGGGCCGGCTTCTGACGGTAGGCGTTCCCTTAGGAACGCCCCCGTCAGGGTGGCACGCCCCCGGCACGCCCACCAAAGGGGGCGTGGTGTCAATCAACATCGACAGCACGCCTCCTTTGATCAGACACAACGAGCGAAGGAAAGTCCTTCGCTCGTCGCGTCTGGCGCATGCGCACGACGGAGATCCCTCCTTCGTGCGCATGCTCAGTGCAGAACATCGACCCACTTGCGAGCGGACAGCCGCTCGCGAGTGGGTCTGAATCAGGCCCAATGTTTGATATTCTTTATTTACACCACACCACACAATCAACCCGCCACCCACCGCCACCAGGGGTGGTGGGGATAGCCCCGGGCTATCAGCCTGGGCCTGGGGTGCCCTGGAGAGGGTGACCCCTTTATTGGGGGGGTCCCCAGCTCTCCAGGGATCCCCGGCCTGGGCTGACTAGCGGTCAGGGCTGATGCTGCAGCTGGGAGGCCCGGTGAAAGGTCTCCCCTGGCTGTGGCATCAGCCCCCCACTAGAAAAAGTCCAGTGCTGGTTCTGGAACATACAGGGGAACCCTACTAATTTTTTTCCCTTTTATTTCCAGAACCAGGACCGGATCAGAGCCCAGAGCTGGTTGCGCAGAATACGGGGGACCCCTACGTCGTTTGCCCCCTGTATTTTGGCAACCAGCACTGGTTCTGACTAGCCCGGTGCTGGTTGTGCTTAAGTACAGGGGACCCCTACGTCGTTTGTCCCCTGTATTTAAGCACACCCAGCACTGGGTTACTAATGCCCGGGGCTGGTTGCTCTTTTTTTGGGGGGTGCACGCCATTTTTTTCTTTTTTTACACAGGTTTTTCTTTTTTTACCACTGCAGCACAGACGGATCTCACGGACCTGTCATTGCTCTGTGCTAATCACACAGATGCATGTAGCACGGATCTCCCGGGTTCGTGCTACATGCAAATGGACACCATAACGCTGATTGGCTTCCTGTCTGCCACTGCAGTGCCACTCCTAGATGGGCCACGTGTTTGTGTCGCTTAGCATAGTCATCCAGCTACCTCGGTGTAACCTTTTGGCCTAAAAACAATATTGTGAGGTGTGAGGTGTTCAGAATAGAGTGGAAATGAGTGGAAATTAATGTTATTGGGGTTATTAATAGCGTAGGAACAAAAAAAGGCCCATTTTATGTGATTTTAGCGGTTTTTTTTATTTTTTAAGAAAAAATCCAGATCCAAAACACAAAACCCAGAACCCAAAACACGGAAGGGTGGTTTTGGCAAAACCAATCCAGATCCAAAACACGAAGAAAGATCCAGATCCAAAACCAAAACACGAAAAGTGGCCGGTGCACACCCCTAATAGCAACCAATCAGATTCTACTTATTTATCTACCACCTTCTAGACGATAATAGCCAGAATATGATTGATTGCTATGGGCAATCACTGCACTTCTAAAAACCTGCCCTTTAGTAAATATACCCCTTAGCGTGTCCTGCGAGGTTTCTCTGGCATGGAACCTGCTGCAACTGTTAGATTGTTACTCACTGAACCTTGAAAACACTGCAAGTTCGCAGCTTAACAGCTTAAACCAGTTGCTGGCATTAGAACTTACTGTCCATCTAAAGTGATTATTGCCTCTTCTTATAAGGGCGGATGTACTAAGCTATGGAAAGTGATACATTGGAACGTGATAAACTGCCAAGCAATCAGTTCCTAACTGTCATTTTTCAAATACAGCCTGTAACATGACAGTTAGGATCTGAGTGGCTGGTAGTTTATCATTCTCCAAAGCTTAGTACATCTCCATGTCATGTGTGGAACTGTGAGCTCCATAGCAGTGGTCAAACACAGTATATTTCTCATGTGCACAATTAACCACTGCTCAGTTTTTCCAGCTCTACAGTACATAATTCTTCCCACCCTAGGAGCCTCTTCCATAACTATCCCTACGCCTGCGTAATGTAAATGCCGTGTGCTCTATATCAGCATTTCCAATATTCACGCTTATTAGCTGGCACCTTCATACAAGATCATTTATTTTATTTTATATCTCTGCATCTTTCTTTATATTTACTGCTTGCTTCATAAGGTTGTGAACCCATCTTGTTTCCGTCTCCTCCTCTGGTATGAAACACATTATTTTCTATAATTCATTTCTTTGTGGTAACTGTCAAACAAACACCACCAATCAGGGGCGCTGAGAGGGGGGGGGGAGCGGGTACTAATCCCCCTTGGCCTGGGCTTGCTGGCCCAGCACCGTCTCACCCTGCCTCTTACCTCACAGCAGCACGGCACACACATTATACTCCTAGTATTGTCATGTGTGCAATATTTTGCGATTAGTAGAAGACGTTTGGTGCCCTGTTGGGCCCGACCTGCTTCCCCTGCACCCATAGACAATTACACTTCTCTGCTAGGTCTGCCGCAACGCAGGGTCTCCTGTACAATGTTCCCGGAGATCTGCCCAGTAGACTCACACAGAGCCGGAGTCTACTTGGAGAATGCGCCTATCAGAAGGAGGGTGGATCGCACAGAGGGCCCGATTCAGACGCGCTAGCTGCCGATGTTTGCGCTCTGAGGATGCGTACGCATCGCAGTGCGCATGCACGAACCAGTCCATGTGGTCGCCCCTTGTGCATAGATGCCTCGCTAGCTTGAGTGACAGGGTGAGCAGTTTGTGGGTGGTGACAGGGGTTGGTCATGGAAACGGGGGAGTGATGGTGCGAACGCAGGCGTGTCTCAGCGTCTTAATGCCGTTTCAAATGCGTGCATAATAAAGACACAGCATCATAGTACATGTCACACAGTTGATTAAGACACTGAAGCACTCACAGTTCTTGCGGTAGGGTATGGCTAGCCACAAGTGCAGCGTACGCTTCCGATGATACTCGATGTTACCGATTGTTATATACACATCCTGAAGATGACGTGCATAAGTGGGCATCTTAAGACAGGCTAGTGGATGTCTAAATACACACCGCAATCCAGGGGCATCTTAAGAGAGGAGGGGGCCCGTGTGCATTCCCCGTGCCAGGCCCCCTCCTCTCTGCCCGGCGCCCGCAGCCGACTGATGTGGCTGGCTGGCCACCGCAGAGCCAGTAGACTCTGGGCACTAAAGTGTGCACAGAGGGCCTGATTCAGACCCGCTCACGAGCGCTGAGCGCTTGCAAGTAGGTCAATGTTGGCCCAGTGCGCATGCGCACGACGGAGCCGGCTCCGTCGTGCGCATGCACGAGACCCGGATAGCGACGGGCAAGCTGTCACTTCGAGTCTCGTACCAAAGGGGGCGTGCTGTCGATGGTGGGTGTGCTGGGGACGTGGCTGCCCAGACGGAGGCGTTCCCATGGGAACGCCTACCGTCTGGGGCCGGCCCCACTGACATCACAAGTGATGTCAGTGGGAGTGCCTTCGGCTCTGATAGAGCCGAAAGCACTCCAGGGCTTGCGGCAACGAGACCCTACCACAAGGGTCTCAAGACCATCGCTACCATCTTCCTGGCCACTCGCTATAGCTGTGGGTGGTCACCCACAGCTATACGAGCGGCCAGGAGGCCGCTCTAAAAATTAAGAAGGACGGCCCTGATTCAGAGCGAGCGCTCTGTCAGAGCGTCCGGCTCTGAATCAGGGCCAGAGTGTACTGCGCATGCGCAGAACTCATCTAGCGAGCGGGTCTGAATCGGGCGCAGAGGCTGCACATGGACCGCCGCCTGATTCAGAGTTTTACGCAGTGTTGATAGCAGAGTTTGAGCCTACACAATCCATGGGACAGCTTTTGCTCTAAAGAGGTGCATTTTACACACTGTATGGGAAAACTCAAATCATCCATGTAATAAATAGTACACAAATGTGACACATATTTATTTATTATTTAGTAACAGTTTCTTATATAGGGCAGCATAGTACGTTGCGCTTTACAATTGTAAACATTAATAGAACAAAACAGGGTAATAACAGACAGATATATATGTAGGAAGGCCCTGCTCGCAAGCTTACAATCTATAGGGAAATAGGCATTGATACACAAGGATAGGTGCTATATATTGCATTTTGGTCCAGCCAGAATGCAGTTTCTTGGTGGGCTGCATTATCCATTCACACCGGAATGTCGGTCAAATGTCATGATGATGTGAGAGAAAGACGATGTATGAAGTTGTGTGTGGACTGTGACAGGGGATGTAATTAGATATGGAAGCTATGAAGGTTATGTGGGCGGTTCTGGGATCTGATAAGCTTGCCTGAAGAGGTGAGTTTTCAGGGATCGCTTGAAGGATTGGAGGCTAGAGGAAAGTCATACTGTGCGTGGTAAGGCATTCCATAGAGTGTGTGCAGCCCAAAGAAAGTCCTGTAACCGTGAGTGGGAGCAAGTTATGCATGGGGATGAGAGACGCAGATCTTGTCCTGAGCGGAGAGGTCGGGTAGGGAGATATTTTGAGATGAGTGAAGAGATGTATGTTGGTGTGGTTTGGTTAATAGCCTTATGTGTAAGTAAGAGTATTTTGTATTGAATACGGTAGAAAACTGGCAACCAATGGAGGGACTGACAGAGCGGGGCAGCAGACGATGAACGTTTGGCAAGGAAGATAAGCCTTGCAGCTGCATTCATAATTGATTGTAATGGTGATAGCCTGTTTTTGGGGAGACCAGTAAGGAGACTACTGCAATAGTCAATGCGGGAAATAATAAGTGCATGGATTAGAGTTTTTGCAGTGTCTTTTGTGAGATATGGTTGAATTTTGGATATGTTTTTTAGATGTATGTAACATGATTTTGAGACAGGTTGAATGTGGGGAACAAAGGACAGTTCAGAGTCAAGGATGACACCGAGGCAGGGAGCTTGTGGGGCGGGGTGGATTGTCAAGTTATCAACAGTGATAGAGAGATCAGGTTGGTAACTGTTATTGGCTGGTGGAAATATAATTAATTCTGTTTTAGAAATATTAAGTTTCAGGTGGCGAGATGACATCCAAGATGAAATTGCAGAAAGACATTCAGTGACACGGACCAGTACAGATGGTGATAAATCTGGAGAAGATAGGTAGATTTGAGTATCATCCGCATACAGATGGTACTGAAATCCAAAAGAATAAAATAGATCTCAGACTGCATATTCTGGACATATATATATATATATATATATATATATATAATTGGAGGTGCTACCTGTGGAAACCATTGATATATACACAAAGAAGAAATACAGGTACACAACTCCAAATTAACTGATTATATATAAATACATTTTGCAGTAAATACAATAGAGGTATTAGGCATAATCTTGGCCAAGCTTATGGGCCTGCCCACCATATCCGGGTAACCTCTTGTCGGGCAGGTCCCTAACATACTAAAGCTCAAATCCAGAGCGCAGGACACCCCCAAACTAGCCCAGCCAATCCACCCCAAAGCACCGCTCTAATAAGAAAAGTGAAGTGTTAAGAGCAGCCGCTGGCCGCATATAAAGCATAAAAATAAAAAAGTGAAATACATATACAGATCTGCCCAGCTATTTTGTTGCTCATGGCGTGGCATGAGTCGCGCCACGGACTTGTAGCGTGGCGTGCAGGCCTCTGAGTCGCGCCATGGACTTGTGGAATACCGTGGTATTCTTCAACGAAGGATATGGTACGGCATGTAATACAGTGCTTAACCGCTGGGTGGCGAGTGCTCCACTTTTGTAATTGCATGTAATATAGTGCTTAACCGCTGGGTGGCGAGTGCTCCACTGTACTGAATGTCTATCATATTCACAGCATTTGCATGAACGCACAACCCATACTGTATTTTTAATGTCGCATAATATACTGTACAAATCACTGCACATACTGTATTATACATACGGTACGGTGCAGTAACTGAATAGTAGAGAAGTTGCCGGAGTTGTTGTCACGGTATAACCGATACTGTAGAATAATTAGATGCACGCACAGCTTTCACTGATATGGGATGCATTACAGTATGACAATTTTTTTTTTTTATTAAACAACAGCAGCGGGAGGAGTGCACAAGGATGAGGCCACTCTCTGTGGTTCACTGTAGCTGTCATGTGGGCTAGTGGTTAGGTGATCACTTTGGTAGAATTATGGTCCGGGGTTCGATCCCTGGAAAAGAATATACTGTACCGTACTGTATATATTTTTTTGTCACTGTCTGCTCTGGACACTGTAGTGCCCAGAGAGGGCTCTGTACTGTACTGTATTTCACTGAATAGTGATTTCATACTGTGGCTATGGTGCGCCCAGAAACCGCAAAACGCAAACATGCGACAACGCATATGCGGGTACAATGGGATCTGTGCGCCCAGAAACCGCAAAACGCAAACATGCGACAACGCATATGCGGTCTCAGCCTCGCGCACTATGGCTACGTCCCTTGGACTGTGTCTGAGAGTGCTTTCCATCTGTGAGAGAGCGCTCTGTGTTCAAAGCTGACTGTGCGTTTGATGCGCAAAATAGCGTTGCATCCCAAACTGATGACATTGGTGATGCTGCTCCAACCTTGCACACTAAGTACGGTAGTAGTGGGATCTGTAGGAGAGAGAGCTCTCTGTATTACACGGTTGGCGCTATGGTGGCTGTCAGCCATCTGCGATGGATTAGAAATGGAGGGGGGTACAATGGGATCTGTGGCACCAAGCCATAAGCCATGTAGCGCTATGCTATCACTGAGCATGCGCAGTTGGCTGTATTACTGCAGTCGGTACAGTATTGTATTCTGTTGCATTTCCATCTCTGGCGGGCGCATGCCCAGTAGGAGGGTTGCGATGGGATTTCTGGCGCATGCCCAGTGGGCCGAGAGTCATACACAGTGCATCAGGTCCCTTCCCCCAAAGCAAGCCAAGAGCCTCACATTACCATAATAAAGGAAGCTTTGTTAATCCATTTACTGTAAGCAGTCAGCTCTGCCCTAGTGTCCTGAAAAATGCTACGAATTGTCTCCCATGCCAAAGACACCATCCCCCGTCTGCTAGGACAACTAGTGTGCCACTATGAATGTGCCTGTACTGAATATTCAAAAGTGATGGTGCCCTACAATTTAGCACCACAGAATAGTGATTTCATAACTGCAGGAACTGTTAGTGAAACTACTGTCTAGAATGTGAGACAGGCCTCTGCATCACAAACTGTGCGCCCAGAAACCGCAAAACGCAAACATGCGACAACGCATATGTGGCCTCAGCCTCGCGCACTATGGCTATGTCCCTTGGACTGTGTCTGAGAGTGCTTTCCGTCTGTGAGAGAGCGCTCTGTGTTCAAAGCTGACTGTGCGTTTGATGCGCAAAATAGCATTGCAGACATACAGTAGTGGGTGCACCGTGAATTGAGAGACAGGCTTCTACTGTATGGTTAGAGCGGCGGTCCCTTCGACATCAGGATAAGGTGAGATTTTTGGTAATGTTAGTGCTCTGTTATCGTATTCACACAGCTGGTGTTCACCTCCATCTGGGGCACCCAAATACTGTCTTGTTTCATGTATTATTTTTTTTTATGTTATATTATGGTGCACTCTGATGCACGGTAGAGTCTGCACCTGGTATAGGTGAAACTCTGAATCTGAGGCCAAAAGTGCCAGTGATGATTTTAAATTAAAAGCCAACTCTTTTTGTGTAGTCCTCGGTCCCCCAGTAGGGCTAAAGAAGTCCCCCCCCCTCTGTAAAGCATGTTACTGTAGGTTAAATAAAAATTGTCATTAATTTATACAATTGGTGTTTGTACTGTATGATTACGTCATTTTGCCAGGCGTGAAATTATCGCTGTATTCAATTTGAAAGCTTTTCTGCCTACTGTAGGCGGGAAGTCAATGCAATGTACAGTAAGACAGTATGTAAAAAAGTTTCGCCTACTGTATGAATAGCAGGTGGAAAAATTTCGTGAATTGGGGTGCAATGTTGCGGGAAGCCTTCAACGTCCCCTAAAGGTACTGTAAACTGCGTACGTTTTTTTTTTAAAAAAGTCAGAACACACTAAAAATTCACTTTCATTTTGGGGGGTGGAAGAAAAAAAATTGGGGGGAAAAAGTTAAACTTGTAGGGGTAAATTTACTAAGATGGAAGTTCTATTTAAGAAGTTACTGTACTGTATGTTGCCCATAGCATCCAATCAGATTCTACTGTACTTAGCATTTATCTACAGTAGCACCTTCTAGAAGATACTGTACAGTAATACCTGGAATCAGATTGGTTGCTATGGGCAAAATCACTTAATAGCACTACCATCTTAGTACATTTACCCCCTAATATATAAAATGTACTGAGTTTAGTAAAAAATAAAAAAAAAGCTAAATGGGTATACAGTAGATCTGGGCATGCGCCTGAGATACGATGACGTACAGTATTGTAGGAAACACTCAAGCCAGGTGCAAACTTGGTATTGCAGGCGGCTGTAGTGTAATGGTAAATAATCAAACCAATACATTACGCTGCCTGTACAACCCTTTTGCGGGTTCGAAGCTTGAAAGGTTACACTTTTTATTTTTTATTAACAAGGTTAGACTTTTTGGTCAAAGTACTGTGGCATAGAAATACCAGAATTTCTGGATAATGTACTGTATTAGTGAAGATTTAAAACAAAATAAAATTACCGTATAAAGTATGTACTTTAAAGGTCTCGAACCAGCGGGACAAGAAAATGGTAGATGCAGTAGGGCTAGGCATTAGCCCCCTAGACTACTGCATCTACTGTACTGTAGTTCCTAGAGTCAGGGAATCACTACAATGTCTACCGTATTGTACTTACAACTACAGTTATAAGTACCGTATAATACAGACAAATGGGCATGCGCAGTGCTATGAGACTCAATACGCCACAGTGTAGCGCGCAACAATGCGGTATACTGTATGGCGTACCATATGGAGCAACAAACTACAGTACTGTAGCTGGGCACATATACAGTACAATAGATTGATTTTTGTAAGGGTTGGATAACAAGACTGACCTACAGTACTATAGTGAACAAGGTTATGGCTATGGCGCAGCACCACTGGCAATGCATTGCAACCCCGCCACTGGGCACAAGCCAGAGATCCTATTTGTACCGTAACCCATCAGAACTGGCTATAAGTTACCACAACGCAAACTGTGCTGACAGTTGACGCAATTTTGCGGTTTAAACGCCGAGTCAGTTTCTACTAGAGAGACCCCTCTCTTATACACAGTCAAGTATCAGTTACTAAACATATTAAATTAAAAATGTTACCAAGTCTAAGACCGCATTTTCATTGACGCAAGTTTGCGCTCTGCATCTGTCCTACAAACTGCTGTTAGTCCACTACTGTAGCACCTTATGTACTGTAGTAATGAATTTACTATTGTGTATACTGTGCGGTACTGTAAGTCTCGGACAGTGCAGAATGGCACTAGTGTCAAAATTCAACAGTACTGTTAGCAATACAGACAACTGGGCATGCGCCATAAAATAGCGCTACTTAATGTATGGCTTGGCTCCACTGGACATGGAGCACACATTCCATTGTGATTAAAATCCGACCACTGGGCACGCGCAGACATTGACGCAATTTTGCGGTTTAAACGCGCAGTCAGTTTGATATACAGAAACCAGTTTCTTTAACAGGGCCCATTGCCACTTGATGGTCATAATAAATAACTATAATGTCCGCGTTCATGTCAGCGTCGGCATTGATGCAAGTTTGCGTTCTAAGGTACAGTACTGTATGTACAATAATAAAAATCCTAGTTTCGCTGTTTGACTCCCGAAGCACTGGGCAGACATGCGCTCCACATGTACTGTATTGAATACTGAATATTTTAAGTGAAGATTTTAAAATAAATTAAAAAAACATACTGTATTTTCAAGGTCTCGAACCCATGGAACAAGAAGAGAGGAGAAGCAGTGATACTAGACATTAGACCGCTAGGCCACACGCTTCACCCATTAATAGAGTTCTGTAATTTGTAAAGTCTAATGTCTAAGTTTCTGTCAAACAATCATCGGCCGGTGATGCAGAACATACCGTACGGTACATTGGAAAGTGACACCTGGTGGGCAAAATGTTGTATTACACATCATGAAATCACACGCATGCGCTATGTAGTTTAGGAAAAGTGACACCTGGTGGGCAAAAAGTTGTATTACACTTAATGAAATCTGACGCATGCGCTATGTAGTTTAGGTAAAGTGACATCTGGTGGGCAAAATGTTGTATTACACGTAATGACTTTTTTCACTAATAAACTTTCTTTGTGGCGCAACTCATGGCGTGGTGTGTGGCGCGCCATACGTGGTGTGAGAGATAGCGCTGTGATGCCACGTTATAGCTGGGCACATCAGTATATAAAGGAATCAGACAGTGAAGTATTAAAATGTGTTAAAGGAATATGTGTTATACTGCGGTGCCCTGAAGCAGATCAGCAAAGCAATCTAGGGGGACCCACACCCCAAAAATGAACCAAAGCTGCACTACACAGTCTAAATATTAGCAGGAATTACCTATATTGTGCCTTGACTGGTGTGCATATTACATTGCCAGACTCCATGCTATAACCAATGTAATAAAGGTGCTAGTCTGAGTGGGAAGTGGCTCAGGCTTCCCAGGTGTGCAAATCAATGCACTAATTAGTTTACAAAAAAATAGATCTCAGACTGCACATTCTGGACATATATATATATATATATATATATATATAATTGGAGGTGCTACCTGTGGAGACCATTGATATATACACAAAGAAGAAATACAGGTGCACAACTCCAAATTAACTGATTATATATAAATAAATACATTTTGCAGTAAATACAATAGAGGTATTTGGCATAATCTTGGCCAAGCTTATGGGCCTGCCCACCATATCCGGGTAACCTCTTGTCGGGCAGGTCCCTAACATACTAAGGCTCAAATCCAGAGTGCAGGACACCCCCAAACTAGCCCAGCCAATCCACCCCAAAGCACCGCTCTAATAAGAAAAGTGAAGTGTTAAGAGCAGCCGCTGGCCGCATATAAAGCATAAAAATAAAAAAGTGAAATACATATATATAAAGGAAACAGACAGTGAAGTATTAAAATGTGTTAAAGGAAAATGTGTTATACTGTGGTGCCCTGAAGCAGATCAGCAAAGCAATCTAGGGGGACCCACACCCCAAAAATGAACCAAAGCTGCACTACACAGTCTAAATATTAGCAGGACTTACCTATTATTGTGCCTCTGACTGGTGTGCATATTACATTGCCAGACTCCATGCTGTAACCAATGTAGTAGAAGTGCTAGTCTGAGTGGGAAGTGGCTCAGGCTTCCCAGGTATGCAAATCAATGCACTAATTAGTTTACAAAAAATAGATCTCAGACTGCACATTCTGGACATATATATATAATTGGAGGTGCTACCAGTGAAGTATTAACACATTTTAATACTTCACTGTGCCCACTCCAAAGTCTATAGGGGCTGGCTGGGCTGTGTTGTGCAGTGTCCCATAAAGGCTGCAGTCCTAAAGGGGTGCTGTAGTGGTCTCCAGGGGGTGACCTGTCCATCAGGGGTGCTCCCCCCAAGTGCAAAAAAAATGCATAGTGCACGCCAGAAAAATATAATAAAATTATTTTCTGTCTTTGTGAATTGAGTGCGCAGTAGCCGCACGTGCATCAGCGTGCGCCTGTCATAAATCAGGGGCCGGCTGGCTCGTCTGTTAAAGGGTGGTGTAACCCATAGTGCACGCCAAAAAAAATATAATAAAATATTTTCTGTCTTTGTGAATTGAGTGCGCAGTAGCTGCACGTGCATCAGCATGCGCCTGTCATACATCAAGGGCCGGCTGGCTCATCTGATAAAGGGTGGTGTAACCCATAGTGCACAAAAAAAAATATAATAAAATATTTTCTGTCTTTGTGAATTGAGTGCGCAGTAGCCACACGTGCATCAGCATGCGCCTGTCATAAATCAAGGGCCGGCTGGCTCGTCTGTTAAAGGGTGGTGTAAGCCCCAAAGTGCGCTCCACAAAAAAAAAACTATTCTTCTTTTTTTCTGTGTTTGTGAATTGTGTGCACTGTTGCTGCATGTGCATCAACAAAGGAGCAGCACCAAGCGTGCACCTGCGTCCCATAATTAAAGGGCCGGCTGGTTAATCTCTTAAAGGGTGGTGTAACCCCTTAAGTGCACTCCAACAAAAATAAAAAAATATTTTCTGTGTTTGTGAATTGTGTGGGATGTAGCCTCACGTGCATCCACAAAGGAGCAGCGTCAAGCGTGCACCTGTCTGTTAAAGGGTAGTGTAACCCCCAAAGTGCGCTCCACAACAAATAATTCTTTTTTTCTGTGTTTATGAATTGTGTGGGCTGTAGCCACACGTGCATCCACAAAGGAGCAGAGCCAAGCGTGCGCCTGTCTGTTAAAGGGTGGTGTAACCCTCGAAGTGCTCTCCACAAAAAATAAACAATTCTTCTTTTTTTCTGTGCTTGTGAATTGTGTGCACTGTAGCTGCACATGCATCAACAAAGGAGCAGCGCCAAGCGTGCGCCTGTGTCCCATAAATAAAGAGCTGACTGGCTCATCTCTTAAAGGGTGGTGTAACCCACAAAGTGCACTCCAACAAAAATAAAAAATTATTTTCTGTGTTTGTGTGCACCTTAGCTGCACGTATATATCAATATAACATAAATGGAGGACCAAACTGTCTCTGATAAAAATAAAATAGGGAAATATCAAGAACCAATTCCTCCTAGTGCTGAAGCTGCTGCCACTAGTCATGACAGACGATAACATGCCATCAACGTTGTCTGCCAAGGCCGATGCCCAATGTCATACCAGAGGGCATATAAAATCCCAAATGACAAAGTTCAGGAAAATGACCTTAAAAAAAACATTTAAATCATCTGAGGAGAAACGTAAACTTTCCAATATGCCATTTATGACACGGAGTGGCAAGGAACGGCTAAGATCTGCCCCTATATTCATGACTAGTGGTTCAGCTTCACATGACGATGGAAGCCCTCCTTCCGCTACAAAAATCAAAAGAGTTAAGCTGGCAAAAGCACAGCGAAGAACTGTGCATTCTAAGAAGATATCACAAATCCCCAAGGAGAGTCCAAGTGTGGTGGCGGCTGCGATGCCTGACCTTCCCAACACTGGATGGGAAGAGGTGGCTCTTTCCACCATTTGCATGCCCCCTGCATGTGCTGGAAGGAGCACCCACAGTCCACTTGCTGATATTCAAATTGAAGATGTCACTGTTGAAGTACAACAGGATGAGGATACTGGTGTAGCTGGCGCTGAGGAAGAAGTTGACGAGGAGGATTCTGATGGCCATGTGATTTGTTTAAATCAGGCTCCGGGGGAGACAGTTGTTGTCCGTGGGATGAAAAAGCCCATCACGGTCATGCCTGGGCAGAAGACCAAACATTCCACCTCTTTGGTCTGGCAATATTTCTATCCAAATCCAGAAAACAACTGTCTTGCCATATGTAAAATATGTAAAGGTGAAATAAGTAGGGGTAGGGACATTAATCACCTAGGAACATCCTCCCTTATACGTCACCTGCAGTGCGTTCATAATAAGTTACTGTCAAGTTCAGAAACTTTGGGTAAGACCGTAAGCAGTCCAGGGACACCTAAATCCCTTTTTCCTGTTGTATCCAAGCACCTGCAAACCACACCGTCAACTCCCTCCTCGTCAATTTCCTCCTTAGTCAGGATCGGAAGTAGTCCTGCAGGCCATGTCACTGGCATGACTGACTCTCCTATCCGGGCTTCCTCCGGAGGATCCTGCATTGCTACGCCTACTGCTGCCGCTGCTGCTGTTGCTGCTGGGAGTCGTTCATCATCCCAGAGAGGAAGTAGGAACACCACTATTCTTACTAAACAATTGACCCTCCAACAGTCCTTAGCAAGGAGGATGAAGTACGACAGCAGTCATCCTGAAGCAAAACGGATAACTGAGGCCTTGACTGCTATGTTGGTGTTAGACGTGCATCCAGTATCCGCCATTAGTGCAGTGGGATTTAGACAATTGATGGAGGTAGTGTGTCCCTGGTTCCAAATCCCGTCTAGATTCCACTTCACTAGACAGGCGATACAGAGACTGTACAGAAACGTCAGAAAAAGTGTCCTCAGTGTCCTGAAAAATGCGGTTGTACCCAATGTCCACTTAACCACGGACATGTGGATAAGTGGAACAGGGCAGACTAAAGACTTATGACTGTGACAGCCCACTGGGTAGATGTATCACCTTATGCAGCAACAACAGCAGTGTCACCAGTAGCAGCATCTCAGAAACGCCAGCTCGTTCCAAGGCAGGCTACGCTGTGTATCACCGGTTTCAGTAAGAGGCACACCGCCGACAACCTCTTAGAGAAACTGAGGGAAATCATCGCCCAGTGGCTTACTCCACTTAGACTCTACTGGGGATTTGTGATATCTGACAACGCCACCAATATTGTGCGGGCATTACACCTGGGCAAATTTCAGCACGTCCCATGTTTTGGTCACACAAATTTGATGGTGCAGAATTTTCTGAAAAGCGACAGGGGCGTGCAGGAGACGCTTTGGGGGGCCCGAAAAATTTCTGGCCACTTTCACCATTCAGCGACTGCGTGCCGAAGACTGGAGCACCAGCAAACACTCTTGAACCTGCCCCGCCATCACCTAAAGCAAGAGGTTGTGACACGGTGGAACTCAACCCTCTATATGCTTCAGAGGATGGAGGAGCAGCAAAAGGCCATTCAAGCCTATACATCCAAATATGACATAGGCAAAGGAGGGGGTATGCACCTGACTCAAGCGCAGTGGAGAATGATTTCCGTGTTGTGCAAGATTCTACAGCCCTTCGAACTTGCCACATGTGAAGTCAGTTCAGACACTGCCAGCTTGAGTGAGGTCATTCCCCTCATCAGGCTTTTGCAGAAGCAGCTGGAGAAAGTGAAGGAGGAGCTAAGACAGAGTGATTCAGCTTGGCATGTGGAACTTGTGGATGAAGCCCTTCATTCGCTTTGCCAGGATTCCAGGGTGATCAATCTGTTGAAATCAGACCACTATATTTTGTCCACTGTGCGTGATCCTAGGTTTAAAGCCTATGTGGTGTCTCTCTTTCCGGCCGACACAAGCCTGCAGATGTGCAAAGACCTGCTGGTGAAAACACTGTCAGCTGAAGCGGAACATGACACGTCAACAGCTCCTTCTTCATTTTCTCCCACAACTGGGGCTGCCAGGAAACAACTTAGGTATCCTAAGCAACCCGCTGGCGGTGATGCAGGGCAGGCAGGACCAAGTTTGGACATCTGTTCTGGACTGAAGGACCTGCCAACAATTTCTGACATGTCTACTGTCACTACATGTGATACTGTTACCATTGACAGAATGGTGGAGGATTACATCGGTGACAGCATCCAAGTAGGCATGTCAGACAATCCGTACCTGTACTGGCAGGAAAAAGAGGCAATTTGGAGGCCCCTGTACAAACTGGCTCTATTTTATCTGAGTTGCCCCCCCTCCAGTGTGTACTCCGAAAGAGTGTTTAGGGCAGCCGGGAACCTTGTCAGCGAAAGGCGTAGGAGGTTGCTTCCACAAAATGTGGAGAAGATGATGTTCATCAAAAAGAATGATCAATTCTTCCAGGAAGACCAGCCTCCAGAAAGTACAGAGGGACCTGTGGTGGTGGATTCCAGCTGGGATGAACTAATACTCTGTGAGGATGAGGATGTACACAACACTGAAGAGGGTGAGGAATCGGTGGATGAGGAGGATGAGGACGAGATCTTGCCTCCGTAGAGCCAGTTTGTGCAGGGACACATTAATTGCCAGCTTGTTTTGTGGGGGCCCAAACAAACCAATCGTTTCAGCCACAGTCGTGTGGCAGACACTGGCGCTGAAATGATTGGTTTGTTAAAGTGTGCATGTCCTGTTTATTCAACATAAGGGAGGGTGGGAGGGCCCAAGGATAATTTCATCTTGCACCTCTTTTTTTTCTTTGCATTATGTACTGTTTGGGGCCTAGTTTTTCAAACTGCCATCCTGTCTGCCACTGCAGTGTCACTCCTAGATGGGCCACGTGTTTGTGCCGCCCACTCGTGTTGTTTAGCATAGTCATCCAGCTACCTCGGTGCAACCTTTTGGACATAAAAACACTATTGTTAGGTGTGAGGTGTTCAGAATAGACTGGAACTGAGTGGAAATTAAGGTTATTGAGGTTAATAATAGCATAGGAGCAGAAAAATCCAAAAATTCTGTGATTTTAGCTGTTTTTATGCTTTTTTTCAAAAAAATACAGATCCAAAACACAAAACCCAGAACCCAAAACACGGAAGAGTGGTCTTGGCAAAACCAATCCAGATCCAAAACACAAAGAAAGATCCAGATCCAAAACCAAAACACAAAACACGAAAAGTGGCCGGTACACACCCCTAATTTAAACTATAAAAAAAGGCTTAAACTTTTTTAGGAACGAAATACAAAAAATAAATTAAGGAAAGGCCAAAATATTCTAGTAGGCAGAACTTAAGATGTTTTCACTTTTAAATGGATGCTCCCATATTTTTGGCCACTATTCCGCATATTGTCACACAGATGGTTCGTACAGAGGCACTACCCAAAGAGGAGACCATGCAGGCACTTTGCAATGCATTTGGCACACATACAGATGTAGCCACACTCATCGTTGCTGCGATGCGTGCGCATCGCGGCATGGATGACATGACTAGTGTACGTATGCACGCGCATGCCATAGACGTCAACGGTAAAACGTTGGCTGCCACGAGTTGCAGCCTGACGAGTGCTGTGCTATGCCGCGATGTGTGTGCCCGTGAGCACGCATTACGGCAACGATGAGTGTGGCTACATATGTATAGGGCGTGATTCAGAGTTGTCTTTGGATGCAGCAGCGATGCCAAGATATGCAGATGCCGCAGGAGGCGTATTGTGTGAATAGACCCCTCCCGCATGTTTATGTGATCTGCAGCTCTGGCCGAGGTTGCAGCCTTTGGATGACTTGTGAGACCATCGGCCATCTCAGAACCGTAGCCGAGGCCAGGAATTCTGCAGCAGAAGACTCAGACCCTGGCCTTTGCCACTCCCAGAAAATAAGGGCGACATGCCGCCATTTTCAAAAACACAGCCTGGCACTACCCCCTCCCTGCCCCCAAACACCTGCAGTTTACAATCAGGCTGCAGCTTAAGGGACACTGGGCCTGATTCAGAGACGGACGCTCCGAAGGAGCGCTCGCTCTGAATCTGGGCTTTTTTTTTTTTTTGTGCGGCCTCCTGGCCGCTCACATAGCTGTGGGTGACCACCCACAGCTTATGCGAGCGGCCAGGATGATGGTCGCGATGGTCAAGACCATCGCGACCATCGGGCTTGCGACAAGACCCTTGTGGTAGGGTCTTGTGAGCCGGAAGCTCTCCCACTGACATCACTGGTGATGTCAGTGGGGCCGCCCCCAAATGGCAGGCGTTCCTTCGGGAACGCCTCCGTTTGGCCAGCCACCCCCCCTGCCCGCCTACAAAATAGGGCGAGCTGTCAATCACAATCGACAGCAGCCCCCTTTGGTGCGAGACCCGGAGCGATGGAGCACCCATCGCTAGCCGGGTCTCCTGCATGCGCACGACGGAGCCAGCTCCGTTGTGCACATGCCCAGTGGGCAAACATCGACCCGGTTGCGAGTGCTCAGCACTTGCGACCGGGTCTGAATCAGGCCCACTGCGTGCGACCACGTAGGATCCATTCTGCACATGCACAGAATGGGTCATACACAGTCCCCCCATCATCGGACAAGTCAGAATCAGACGAATAGTTACGTGTTCGCACAAAAATATAACTATGCATTCCCACTTTTGTAAATCACCTTTAGGGGTAAATGTACTAAAGTGAGAGTTTTTAGAAGTGGAGATGTTGCCCATAGCAAGCAATCAGATTCTAGCTATTATCTTGTAGAAGGTGCTAGTTAAATAAGTAGAATCTGATTGGTTGCTATGGGCAACATCTCCACTTCTAAAAACTCTCACTTTAGTAAATATACTCCTTAATGTCAAGGTTTAATTTTGAGCCAAGGTAAATGGGATTTCATCCTTGGAAACCTGGATCCCATATCACAAGGTGATTAATGTTAGGCACTTACTGTAGGTATCTGCATTATGTGATGAGTTATGGTTACACCGTTCTCTACCTAGACATGAATCCTGTAAATTCTCTTCATAAGTAAAAGTTTCAAATCAGAGTAGTTTGTCTTTTATTCTCTTCAGGGAGATGCTGCTCGTCTGTCAGGCAAATGTCTTAAGGAAGGAATAATAAGAGAAATGGATTAAGAGCCTCTTCAATCTATATCTTTGTCCAAGACATATTTTAATTTTCAATAGAATTCAATTCAGTGCTGTTATAGTCTGTAGAAGAATTGGTGAATGCATATGGAGGTACTTTAGAACATTAGACTGATTTATGAGATTTACGTACAGTTTCCTGTATGGTGTTTCAATTATTCAATGTGCTTATAAAATAGTGAAACTGTATATATGACGCAGTCATTCTTATGGCGAAATACACGAAGGGCAGCGATTTACTTCCAGATGTGGAGGTGGTCTCAGATTAGCTTAGGTTGTTTTTTCTCTTGTGAGAACAGTACAGCATCATAGTGCGTTTATATGTTTATGTAGTTTATTTTATATGTAGTTTATGCTCCCGGTGATCAGTGTTTTTGGACACCTGGATTTGGGAGATACTGTAGGGGTATTTTCCGATATTAGATGTAAGCAGTAATTTGGCACCATATTTTCTGGTTAGCGTTACTAAAACGTCTATAAATAAAAGTTGTGGTGTTGCACTTAGCAACAAATCAGATTGTACATATAATTTCTATATTGTATCTTAGAAAATGATAGAATATGATTGTTAGGCTACACCATCTCTTGGTTTAGAAGCTTTAGTAAATCTACCCCATAGAGCGCTCTCCCCTCTTATTTTTGGGAACTATGCGACTTTGATTTGGAGCTGGAACAGGTCAGAGGATGAGTGGCTGCTATTACAGGGATAGGTAACCTGCGGCACGCCAGCTGCTGTGGAACTAAATATCCCAGCATGCCCTGCCCTAGATTTGCTTTTAGGCAGGCTAATACTGTGGCAAGGCATGTTGATATGTGTAGTTCCAAAGCAGCTGGAGTACTGGAGGTTTCCTGCGATATTACTGTATATGATAGTTTGGACAATTTGGACTTGTTACCATTTCAGTTAGTGCTGAAACATTGATCGACAGATACTTACATACCTCCCAACCAGGGGCTGTCTGGCAACGTTTAGCCTGGGGGGCAAATGCATGCAGGCGGCCCTGGCAGAGGCGTAGCGTGTAGCCAGGGTGCCCGAAGAACGTGCATGCTACGGCGGCGCCCCCCCTCAAGTGTTTCAGGGAGGAGGCGGGTCCATATGGGATTAATGTAAGGCAAAAATAAAGATTAGGGGCAGCCCCCTGTCGTAGTGCCCATATGCAGTGCCCCCATGTGTCACAGGAGAGAACACCCTTATGCATACATGCCTACTCTCCCGGGAATCGCGGGAGGCTCCCGATTTTTCGGGTAACCCCCCGCGATCCCGGAAGAGTAGGTATATCTCCCGCATCCCACCCACTTCATAGTGAAGTGGGCAGGATGAGGAGATTTTACCTGAAATTATCAGGTCCGTCGGGAAGGGGCGGGGCTAAATTAGGCAAATCGCGCATCATTTAGCCCCGCCCCCTCCTCACGGAACCGCGAATCACGGGGGTTTTCTGTAAAGGGGGTGGGGCCTAATGCCGTCTATCGTCGAGCCCGCCCCCCGAAGAGGAGAGCAGCAGGTCCCCTCCTGCTGCTCCTGGAAAGCTGCCCAGCAAAGTAGGTAAGTATGCCCTTATGCAGGCCTCCAGTAGTGCTCCCAGTAGTGATCCCCCCCTATGCAGTGCACCTTGTGCCCCCAGTAGTAAGCCCCTTATATAGTGCCCCCAGTAGTGGTCCCCCCTGTGCAGTGCCCCTTGTGCCCCCAGTAGTAAGCCCCTTATATAGTGCCCTCAATAGTGGTACCCCCTATGCAGTGCCCCCAGTAGCAGTCCACCCTCCATGCAGTGCCCCCAATAGTGGTAACCCTTATGCAATGCCCCTTAAATAGTGGCCCTAGTTGTAGTCTTCCCCCTATGCAGTACCCCCAGTATTGCCCTTTATATAGAGCCCCCAGCAGTGGTCCCTCGATGCAGTGCCCCTAGTGGTAGTCCCCTCCCCCTATGTAGTGCCCCTAGTAGTAGTCCCCTCCCCCTATGCAGTGCCCCTAGTAGTAGTCCCCTCCCCTTGTAGTGCCCCTAGTAGTAGTCCCCCCCTTGTAGTGCCCCCAGTAGTAGTAGTACCACCTTGTAGTGCCCCCAGTAGTAGCCCCCTTTGTAGTGCCCCCAGTAGTAGTAGTCCCCCCCTTGTAATGCCCCCAGTAGTAGTAGTCCGCTTTGTAGTGCCCCCAGTAGTAGTAGTCCCCCCCTTTGTAGTGCCCCCAGTAGTAGTAGTTCCCCCCTTTGTAGTGCCCCCAGTAGTAGCCCCCCCTTGTAGTGCTCCCAGTAGTAGTAGTCCCCCTTGTAGTTCCCCAAGTAGTAGTAGTCCCCCCTTAGTAGTGCCCCCAGTAGTAGTAGTCCCCCCCTTGTAGTGCCCCCAGTAGTAATCCACCCCCCTGGTAGTGCCCCCAGTAGTAATCCCCCCCTGGTATTGCCCTAAGTAGTCCCCCCCCCAGTAGAGAGAGACTTAATAAAAAAAAACAAAACACTTATCTTAAACTCCCGCTCCTGGTCCCGATGCTTCTACCGGCTCCTCCGGCCGGTAGAAGCATTATGGGAGAGACGTCGTCATGACGACGTCTCTCCCATTACCCACTGCGGGAGCCGGAAGATGGCTCCCGCAGTGGGAGCAGCAGCAGCCGATGAGAGTCTGACAGACTCTCAGCGTCTGCTGATTACAGCAAACACACAGCTGCCGACTCCGTCCGGTCAGCGCTACACACGCGGTGCAGTCTGTGTCACAGTGACACAGTCTGCACCGCGGCCCACGGCCCGCATGACGCTGCGGCCTGGGGGGCACATAGCACCCTGCCCCCCGGCCCAGCCCACCAGTGCTCCCAACTGTCCTGATTTCAGCAGGAGAGTCCCGTTTTACAGTCTCGCTGTCCCACTCGCGGGCAGCAGTGTCCCGCGGGCGGGGGGAAGTTGGGGACGACATTCTCACACCGCTGCTCTGCTTAGCTGAGCCGTGGTGACTGGATGACGTGCACATGTGTGTGTGTCATCCATCTATAATTTGCTGAGTCTGGATGAGGCTGGGGGCCTGTCCAGCAGCTCCCGGGAAGCTGGGCAAACCCCCAGCATGATGAAAACGGTGTGCGCAGACGTCTCTATTCACCAACGTGGCCATAGTTAAAGTGTCCCTCTTCAGGGCCGCAGCTAGCTCTAAATAATTACTTACCTACTCTCCAGGAAAGACTGGGAGACTCCCGATTTTGTGGCTAGTCCCCCCCCACTCCCGGAAGACTGGGCGGATCTCCTGATGTTCCTAGAGAAGTGGGCAGGATGAGGAGGTAGTACAGGGAATTATGGGCCCGTAGAGAGGGAGCGAGGTCAATGTGATGCAAATAATCTGGCCCCGGGCCCAGATTGGCCATATACATGTCCTCTCAGAGCTTCTCACAGACAGGAGACATGAAAAGTCAGCAAGTATGAATTATGGCCACATTGTCTATATAAATAACCGATATTGAGCTATATCTATTATCACTTGAATGATGTTCCAATGTGCCTATAAAATAGTACAACTGTGCATGTGTATATACTGTATATATAGAGGGGAGAGCGCTCACTGTGCAGTATGTAAAAAAAAATCCTAAAATAATTATAAAAGTGCCTATTTCATACTTTGTTACAAATGGGACAGGCTTTTCTGAATCACTTGAGGCTATTACAGCCAGATAATGATTTATCCTCATTTATATTCAATGGCCCATTGCCATAGTGTACGGTGATATCTGCTGCACAATATCAATGGAACCTTATAATCTATGGGTTTATTCACCATACAAATCTGTTTCAAATGTGCTCAGAGAATCATAAATATTCCCAAGCTTATCTGAGATAATGTGGATCACCCCCATAGGAACCTCCTACTGCTCTACCAAGGAAAGGTCCTGCAATGCTCAGCAAAGTCCCACATGATGGCGGAGATAAGCCTTGGGGCGTGATAGAGCGGAAAGTGTTAATGTACCAAACAATCAGCTCCTGTCATTTTTCAAATATGGCTTTTAAAGTGACAGTTAGGAGCTGATTGGTTGGTACTTTATCACTTTCCATTTTATCCCTCTCTAAGGCATAGTGCATCTCCCCCTTGAACATCCTCCCGGCAGCAATGACCAACAAGGGGTAAATTTACTAAGATGGGAGTTCTACTTAAGAAGTGATGTTGCCCACAGCAACCAATCAGATTCCAGGTATTATCTTCTAGAAGGTGCTAGATAAATGAGAAGTAGAATCTGATTGGTTGCTATGGGCAACATCACTTCTTAAATAGAACTCCCATCTTAGTAAATTTACCACCAAGACTGTATAAAGTAACTTTCATTTGGTGCTGGGAAATGTCTTATCAAAACCGGAAAGGTAATGACAAAAAGTAGTATTTCTTTATAGATTGCCTGTAGAAATTAATAAATCACCTTTGGTGCAAATAAACTCACTGCTTCTCACTAAGAAGCGGTATCCTTCCACAGCACTTGCTGCTCCTCTAGGTGATTTCAACCTGGGAAAGAAATAGATGTAAAGGCCCCCATACATCAGCGATGGATCGTCGTGATGTAGCGATCCTGCAACGCGGCATCGCAGGATCGGTGAAATCCAACATGTTGGATTATCACTGTCAATCACAATCAAAAAATTATCATGATTGGCACATCGGTGAAATTTAACATGTAGAATTTCACCGATCCTGCGACGGATTGTGGAACATCGATGGCCGCTGGTCGACATTTCCGGAATCGCGCAATCTGCCTTCAGATTATATGTTGGCCTTATGGTGTCCAAATAGCAAAGTATTATATAGGGCTATGCTTAAACCTTGCGGAAAGTGAACATGTTCCAAGTACAACTAATAACAAAGCTTATCTGGGAAACAGAGTTGACTTTAATGGTAGTTTTCCTACGAAAAGTCACCCATATAAAGCAAGATTGGTAACAATGAGCCTTATTCAGAGTCTTAAGCCCAATTGGAGATATTTTTTTAAATGGTCATTGATGGCCGTTTAGTGTCTAAAGCACAGGTTCTCAAACTCGGTCCTCAGAACCCCAAACAGTGCATGTTTTCCAGGTCTCCTCACAGAATCACAAGTGATATAATTAGCTCCACATGAGGATCTTTTAAAATGTGTCAGTGGGTAATGAATACACCTGTGCACCTGCTGGGTGCCCTGCAAAATGTGACCTGTGTGGGGTCCTGAGGACCGAGTTTGAGAAACTCTGTTCTAAAGTAACAGTATTATACTAAGGGGTATATTTACTAAAGTGAGAGTTTTAGAAGTGGAGATGTTGCCTATAGCAACCAATCAGATTCTACTTAACATTTAAATAGTACCTTCTAGAAGATAAAAGCTACAATCTGATTGGTTGCTGTGGGCAACATCTCCATTTCTAAAAACTTTCACTTTAGTACATTTACCCCTAAGCATCAGTTTTGACTGTCATTAAAATCAGTCACCGATGCTCATCGGTTTTGAAGCCTAATCCCACCACAGACCTGACAACAAAATGTCAATCAGCCACGGATTTCGAGCACTGCGGAGAGCAATATGACCTGTGCAGGCTTTGTGGTGAAAAATTTATAAAAATGGGATTTAAAAAAAAAAAAGTAAAACAGACGGGACTCCCCCAAAATGATAATCAGCCCTAGACCTCTTAGTCTAGGCTGGGATTGAAAAATAGGGAAGGGGGTCATTTGTATTTTTCATTACAGGCCTAGGCTAATAGGCCTAAGGCCGGTTATCATTTTGGGGCAGGTCATTTATTATTACTAAAACATCCATTGATGGTGAAACGTTCAATTGTGTACTAAAGTCTGTATTGGCAGCAATTTTTGCCTTTAGTAAATTATTGAACAGCAAAACCACTGAAAACCTGCCACAAAACCCCAAACCGTTGTTTAGTACATTTACCCCCATAAGTCTCCATTCAGTGCTTTATTTAAAGCAAAATACAGCTGCATTCATCATAGAGCAATGTTACAGGGTGTGTCACTCACTATTGGCACCAAAGTCTTACTTATAACTCTTAAAGTAATTGATGTAATTTAGTGAAATTTGGTACAGCCCCTCCTCGTGTCTGTGCGTTACATGCCGAAATTATACACAGCTGAAGAAACCGTATTTATTGTTCAGACGTACTGGAAAACTGAGTCAATAAAGGTCCATGTCAGCACGTAATACAGATTGTGGATGCCTCAGTACACAACACCACTGTCAGAAGCAGGAATACCTACTGTCTAGCAGTGGCGGCTCCAGAGGTGGGGTTGCAGCCAGTGCTGGATTAAGGGCCACATGGACCTGGGGCTGAAAATGTTGAAGGTCCTATACTGAGAAGGAGAGAAGCTGTAAACAGAGCTGCATGGTGTGTACACCCCATACACTATTACACTATACACTATTAGTCCCATTGTCACCCTAAATACATAAAAATAGAAAAAGAATTATAATTTAGTGAGAAAACTAGAAAAAAAATTAATACCTATAATAAATGGCTAACTCTGTGAAAAGCTAGGCAGCTGGTCATCATCATGCCAGTGATGGGCCTATTTTTATGTGGAGGCCTGGAGCTGTAGCTCCATACGCCCCATTTTAATCTGGCCTAGGCTACAGTGCAGTGCAAAAATTCAAATAGGGGAAGCACACCAACTGCCACCCTCAATGGTTATATCCTCACTGGCAGTTGGTGTGGCTCCCCTATTTGAATTTTGGACTACGCTGCTGACTAGGGTGGGAACAGCTGGCCTTCACTTCACGCATGTGTGTACAGCTGGCCTGGATGCTAATGGTGAACACTTTCAGCACCTGCTAGGACTTCCTCACGTTTCTCATAAACCGAGGTATGTGTCACATTTCACTAAATTACGTCAATTACTTTAAAAGTTAGAAGAAAAACTTTGGGGCCAATAGCGAGTGAAACACTTTGGATATAGAGGCACCATGCCATTTTATTGGCATTCCAGATCTATAGACAGATATTGGAAACATAACATGCACCGTGCATGATAAAACTAGCTTGCACTGCAATTACACTCATGCATTATTGGCAAACAAAAGGCCTGTGAAGATTCCTTTCGCACAGACTGCTGTCATTTGGAAGAACATCAAAATAGATAAAAACACGTCTGTTTCTCTTGGGAACCAAGGTCGCACCACTGTATAACTCTCGTCTATGTTACATTTCCATATTTCACACACACGTAATTATTTTACCCTTGTAAAAGAGCAAATAAATCCTTTGTTAAATTCCAATGAGATCAGTTTAACTCTTACAAAGTAATTAACCCTCACAACAACCATAATCTCTGGGGAGCTGTAGCACATCGGCACGGATAGTGAGAGACTAGAGCAGTGGTTCTCAAACTCGCTCCTTAGGACCCCACACAGTTCACGTTTTGCAGATCACCCAGCAGGAGCACAGGTGTAATCATTACTGACACATTTGAAAAGGTCCACAGGTGGAGCTAATTATTTCACTTGATTCAGTGTGGAGACATAGAAAACATTCACTGTTTGGGGTCCTGAGGACCGAGTTTGAGAACCTATGGACTAGAGTATACAGTACCATCCTGTTTTTTTTTTTTATTTGACCACACTTCTGTCTCATTTGTATATGCTAGAAAGGTATGACATATACACTATGCAAAAAGCTGCCTTTCAGCGAGTTGGGTACGGGATCCCAGCTGTCAGGATGCTGGCAGGCAGAATCCTGATGCCCAAAGGTAAGGAGAATCAGTGGCGTCCCTACCTTTTTGATGCACCCGGTGAGGTTGTTGCAGGGTAACAGCCGAGAAAAGGGGTCATGGCCTTATGTCAAGGGCGTGGCCTCATGGATGGGGGCGTGGCGACACACACGAACCCCGGTTTTAGTCTCTCCGGGGGGCTTTCAGAGTACTTGTAGTGTCGGCTCCCTCACTGTGACAGGAGCAGAGTTCTGCATGTAATTCTACAGTCCAGCACCCGGCTCCTGTCACTGAGGGGGAGTCTGCACTTTGGTGTTACCCTTCGGCGGGTAACACCCGGTTGCAGCCCACACCCTCTGCATCCCCCTTGTGATGCCACTGAGGAGAATAACACCTAATTCTTGCCCTAACCCACCTTTTCTGCAGCCTAACCCTAACTCTCCTCCCTGCAGCCTATCCCTAACCTCCTCCTCCCACACGCAGCCTAACCCTAACCCTCTAACTAGTACCTAACTCTAAACCTAACCCACCCCTAACCCTAATACTTACCGTCAGGATTCTGGCATCAAGATTCTGAACACCAGCATCCCGACCGCTGAGATTTCAAATACATCCCCTTCCAGCCTTGGTTTCCTCATGCACAGACTTCCTGTGACTTAATTCTGGCCCCAAGTACAATATCTTGCTAGTAAAACAACAAATATTTAATATATATTCAATTGAGCTCCAGAGCTGCACAGAGAGGAGAGAACATTTTCTACCGATAGCATTGAATTATCTTTAGAAGTACCTCACATGAGGAACTTTAATGATAACTATCACGAATATAAAATTCACTAAGGCATTCTTTAGAGTCGTCTGAATTGAGGAACTGATTAAGAAAGATGTAATTGCTGTTATTAACACCCATGAGGAAGTCGTCATTGACGAAACGCATTGGGTGAAAACATTGTTGTCAAAAACAAATTGAACTGGCTAATGATAAGTCCGCTCATTCGACGGCACCAATATATCTAACATTTTGTATAAATAATGGCTTGTACTTACATCATGTAAAGAAAGGTTGTAATATTAATTTTAATTTATTTTGAATAAGTTTTAGTGATATCAAATTGTTCTAATTTTTTTTTACTTGTATTGAAGTTTAACTAGTTTGGATGCCAATTAAGGAATAACCATCACACTCACATCATTCCTTTAATTTATCTTATAACAAATCAAAAAGAGAGTTTAGATCTCAGATAATAATATTGAGACGCTCCCCAAAAACAACCATTCTCTGTTCCATTTAAATCCCTGGTCCACACCGGAAAAGAGGGCTTTTTTGGGGTGTAGCAGCCTGTAAAAAATAAAAAATTTATTTTTACAGCATATCAGTTATTAAATATCACTTGTTTTCTATTTCTTTTTTTTCCACAATCTTAACCTAGCGCAATTTAGGTATCCCTATATATAGTATATACACATCCATATATACTATGTTAGAAATAAGCAGTTTGGTTCAGCTGAAAACCCACAAATTATATATATATATATATATATATATATATATATATATATACACACAGGTTGAGTCTCCCATATCCGTTATTCCAAAAACCTAAATATTCCAAAAACCGGAATATTTTGGTGCATATGTGATGTCACGACGTCACCTGACGTCATGACGTCACTAGCATCAGCGGCCAATGACTAGCGGCGTGGGCATGGTCCACACGCCAGGCCACCCCCCTCATCACCCGCCGGACCCCCAGCGGCAGCCGCCGGACCCCTCGTGACAGCCGCAGTACCCGCCACACCCCTCGTGACAGCCGCAGCACCCGCCAGACCCTTCCGCCTTAGCTGCCGGACCCTTCCGCCTCAGTCGCCGGACCCCTCACGACACCCGCCGGATCCCTGTAGCACCCGCCGGACCACTGCAACACCCGTGCGACACCCCCACCGGACACCTGTATCACCCACCGGACCACCGCAACACATTCCGGACCCACCCGCAGCACACGCCGGTGCCTCCCGTGACACCCGCCGGGCCCCCCCCAGGTATTCCGAAAACCGGAATAATCCAAAATCCGAAATGCTCGTGGTCCCGAGCATTTCGGATATGGGAGACTCAACCTGTATATATATATATATATATATATATATATATATATCAAAAGTTATGGTCACTTGGGCCAAAAGAGGGCACTCACCAGTATAAGTAGTAAGAAGGCTTTAATTAATTCAACAGGGTAAGTCTGACAAATCAACATTTCAACCTCTGAGGATTGTTGTCAAGACAGTCCAAAAAGGCATCAGCACAGCATGCAGTCAATAGGTACACTGACTTTTGAGTAGTAGTTAATTGAATAATAAGCAATTGGTTACTAGCCAGGAAGGAAATGCCATTTGTATATAAACCCTGATAGGTAGTAGCTATTTGAATAGTAGACAATTAAATACTAAACAGGAAGGTAATGCATTATAAGGGCAGTACATATAAATCAGTAAATGTGAACTCATAATAATAGTGTATGGAATTCTACATGTCACATACAAACACTGTTCTGAAGTATATACCAAAATAATTAATAAAGAAAAAGATGCAAATATATACTCTGAATGGAACACAAATGGAATATTAGAGCATCAATACAAGTGATGGTACAGTTGGACGGCAACACTCAGGTATAGCAAATGCCTAGTGTATGTCACCACAGGAAGCATCTTGGGTAATGGTAACCACAGCAGTCCATCTATGGAGAGCTGTGACACTTAAGGGAGCCCAGGAGGGATCATAACCAATCAAGGTGATTAGAAGACAGTAATAACAACAGGAGTGTAGGCAAGACAGCCTACACTGTACATATGTGAAAATTAATAAACTGTATCTGTACTTCTGTCGAAGCTGGATTAGACAAGATCAGTTTAAAATTGAATCGCAGCGACACCATCTTGCGACTGGCCGCAAGACGCCATTTTGCGAAATGGCCGCCTAAGCGCCATTTTAGATAAACTCACATTTTTAGTACATGTGGTGATAATACCATTAGCATCATGCGAATGCATCTGTGACCATTACCATAGGTTTCGGCGATTCACCAAAAGCCTATTTCATTACTCTACGTATTATAAAGGATATATTCCAGAAATGGCTTTACAGTATTGCATTAGAGCAAGTGGCCAGGTAACAACTGGCTTGTGTAGATAGGCTTCCCGGATAGTGTTTGCCCTCACTGTGGGTGGTCCGGCTAGAATACATTAGCAAGCTTCCTGCAATGACATGATTTCAAAGGCTAGAGTGCCACCTTAGGTCTGTCTCTTGTAGCTGGGATATTTTGCATTTTCACACAAGAGTCTGTGAGAACAAAAGAGGTTTCTTTCCTTTGAACACAGGAAAGGTGGGGGCCTGCTGACAGGACATGTAGAACTATCTGGCCCAGCATGTCACGCTGCTAAGATGTTAGCATCCATCTTCATACACACATTAATATGTCTTTATATCAAACCCCGAATACTCACACATTACATATTCACATATAAGGTTTAATAAGCTTTAAAGTATATGATTTAAGTTGGTCCAGTTGTTTAAATGCTGTGAAATAAAGATATTTGATAACTTAGGTTCTGTACATGATAAGAAAGCAATGTTTGGGTCCGTACTGATGTGTACTCTTTCAACAGAATTCCGGTACTATCGGTGTGGAGATCGCATCGTGCATTCTCAAGTTATGGATCACAGAACCTACAAGCAACAAAATGTTTTATTTCATGAACAACTGTTAGGATGTTACAGAGGGCGTGATTAGAAAGATCCCCAGCTGTTAGAGGCAGGGAGAGTCTATTTGAACCAGCCTGTTAAATGTGCTGTAACATATGCTTCTCCTCTGGGAACCAATGATATTAGTAACAGACTTCCCTATTGTCCTGTTTATTTTGAGGGGGTATAAATATGAGTGCACGAATGCTGGTCTTCAGTCTTCATGCTGAACGCTGTATGACTAGGGGTCTCTTGCTGATGCCTATCTCCGGGTCCGGAAGCACCTGCATATGTATACTGTACTTGGGGTCTGTATAATTTCCTTTTGCGCCTAAATTGTGTCTCTCTGTGTGTGTGTCTCTCTCTCTCTGTGTCTCTCTCTCTCTCTCTCTCTCTGTGTGTGTGTCTCTCTCTCTCTCTGTGTGCCTCTCTCTCTCTGTGTGCCTCTCTCTCTCTGTGTGCCACACACAGAGAGAGAGAAGCACACACACACACACACACTGTGTGTGTGCTTCTCTCTCTCTGTGTGTGCCTCTCTCTCTGTGTGTGTGTGCCTCTCTCTCTCTGTGTGCCTCTCTCTCTCTTTGTGTCTCTCTCTCTGTCTCTCTCTCTCTCTCTCTCTCTCTGTGTGCCTCTCTCTGTGTGTGTGCCTCTCTCTCTGTGTGTGTGTGCCTCTCTCTGTGTGTGTGTGTGCCTCTCTCTCTCTATGTGTGCCTCTCTCTCTCTTTGTGTCTCTCTCTCTCTGTGTGTCTCTCTCTTTGTGTGTCTCTCTCTCTCTGTGTGTCTCTCTCACTGTGTGTCTCTGTGTCTCTCTGTCTGTGTCTCTCTATGGGTCTCTCTTTCTCTGTGTCTCTCTGTCTCTCTCTCTCTCTCTCTCTCTCTCATTGTATTTATTTGCGCCTATTGTATACAGATCATAGCGTGTAACTGACTGTACTTTTACTTGAATAATACTTTGTGCTTCGGAACCACATATTCTGAGTCTGGAGTCTCTATTTATTGTATGACTGCGTACGCAAATTAGCGTCATCCTTAGAGGTTTATAGGAAGGATTTTAGAAGGTACAGGCAGGGGTATATAAAGGTTCATTTTAATATCAACACTTCTCAGTGTACTCCCTGTATCTGGAGAGGAAGTCATGGACTCTCATCTGGTCCTCCCTCCTTTCTACCTCCCCCCTTGACCCTATCCCTTCACATCTCCTCCGCTACCTCTCTCCTTGTGCCTGTTCCCATCTTGCCCACCTCCTCAATCTCTCCCTCTCATCTGGCACTGTCTCTTCTGCATTCAAACATGCGATAGTCTCCCCCATTCTTAAAAAACCTACCCTTGATCCCAACACTCTGTCCAACTACCATCTCATCTCTCTCCTCCCTTTTGCCTCCAAGCTCCTTGAGCATGTTGTTTACAAATGCCTTACCACCTTTCTTTCCTCCCACTCCCTCCTTGATCCTTTTCAGTCTGGCTTCTGTTCTCTCCACTCCACTGAAACTGCCCTCACAAAAGTAAGCAATGACCTCCTTGCTGCAAAATCCAAGGGCCACTACTCTCTGCTTATTCTCCTTGACCTATATGCTGCCTTCGACACTGTTGACCACCCTCTCCTGCTGCAAATCCTTCACTCCCTTGGTTTATGTGACGCTGCTCTCTCCTGGCTGTCGTCCTATCTCTTAGACCGGTCCTTCGCTGTCTCTTCTCATGACTCCTCTTCCCCATCACAGCCTCTTACAGTAGGTGTTCCCCAAGATTCCATTCTTGGACAACTACTATTGTCCCTCTATACGTCCTCTCTAGGTGAACTCATCAGCTCTTTTGACCTCCATTATCATCTCTATGCAGATGATACTCAGATCTACCTTTCCTCCCCTGATATTTCCCCCTCTCTCCTCACTTGTATCTCCAACTGTCTCTCTGCTATCTCTTCCTGGATGTCCCAGCGATTTCTTAAACTTAATATATCTAAGACTGAGCTGATCATCTTCCCACCCTCCCCCATAACCTCACTTCCAACTATTTCTTTAACAATTGATGGCACAACTATCTCTTCTAGCCCCAAAGTGCACTGTCTTGGAGTTATCCTGGACTCCTCCCTCTTCTACAAACCACATATCTAGAGCCTCTCACAGTCCTGTCGTTTTCATCTCAAAAATATTTCCAAGATTAGACCCTTTCTCACCCAGGATGCCACCAAAACCCTCATACACTCACTGGTCATATCCAGATTGGACTACTGTAACCTTCTCCTATCTGGCCTCCCCAACTCCCATCTCTCTCCTCTCCAGTCTGTCCTCAATGCTGCTGCTCGACTCATCTTCCTCTCCAAACACTCTACATCTGCCTCCCCTCTCCTACAAGCCCTCCACTGGCTCCCCTTCCCTTTTAGAACCCAATTCAAGGTTCTCACATGTACTTGCAAAGCCCTCACCCATTCCTCTCCCATTTACATCTCTGACCTCATCTCCCTCCACTCTCCTGGCTGCCCCCTTCGCTCAACCAATGCACGCCGCCTCTCATGCCAACTGATTACTTCCTCCCACTCCCGCCTCCAAGATTTTGCCCGTCTTGCCCCTAAACTTTTAAACTCTCTCCCTCTCCCTATCAGACTCTCCTCCTCTTTATAATCCTTCAAACGGGCTCTCAACACCCACGACTTCATCAATGCCTTCCAGCTCCCATATTAACTTGCTGCAACATGCTTCTTCCTCCGTTTACCCCATCTGTGTCACACCTGTTTGTCTGCCCCTCCACTTTAGAATGTAAGCTCTTACGAGCAGGACCTCTACCCTCTTGTGCTTCTCCTTATTTTACTTTCACCTACTTCTTACCCCCCACCAGGGCACCTAACACTTGGTTGCTTATGCTCTGTTGCATATCTAGGTGTCATGGTCACTTATGTATCAATGTATATTATCCATGTCCTTGTCCTATTTTGTACTGTAAGTCAGTTGTCAAACTATTTGTTTATGTACTTTGTAAGGCGCTGCGGAACACTTGTGGCGCCATATAAATAAAGGATAATATTAATAATAATAATACTAAGCAGACTGACGAGCAAAAAAAAAATCAAAAATAGGAAAATATGAAAATGGTGAAAATAAAAATAAATATGAAAATAAAGAAATAGTTAACGTCCAATATTGAGGTAGAAAAAATGTGGAAACAAACGTGGAAAAAAATATACATCTATGTATACCGTATAAGAGGCAAGTGGTTTGGTTCTGCTGAAAACCAAACACACCCAAAGCCTGGGTCTTCCTGCAAGTTGCATCTAGGATCTAAACATAAAATCTTGTGTGTTTTTTATGGCATGTGGCAAGTCCCTCCCATGTGATTTCAGGTGCCAAACTTGGCCAAATGAATGTTACTGATGTTAATAATACTAATGGAACAAAAACAGATCCAAGTTACGTGATTTTAGCTGTTATGTAAATACAATTTTTAATGAATTCCAAAAACTAAAACAAAACTGAACCAAAACACTTGAGGGTTGTTTTGCCAAATTATCACATTTGAGGGTGGTTGCACATTATATAAATATATATATATATATACATATATATACATATATCTAAATATCATACCCACTTCTGCATATTATATATATATATATATATATATATATATATATCCAAGGTAGTAAAAAAGGTGCACTCACCCGGGACTTCCAAAAGTATAAAAGGCTTATTTATTCCTTACTGCATAGTTACAAGTCATCACAGGTCGACGTCTCGTTTGGGCCAGTCTTGGTGGTTTGGGAAGTCTGTCCTGAGGATGGTTACACTAGCCAGCCGAAACGTCGACCTGTGATGACTTGTGACTATGCAGTAAGGAATAAATAAGCCTTTTATACTTTTGGAAGTCCCGGGTGAGTGCACCTTTCTTACTACCTTGGACATAGTGTGATGCTGCCCAGGAGGGAGCATTGGGGAAGCGCCCCAGGCGGATGTTAAACTTTTGTGTGTGCCAACCTATCTTCTGGATTATATATATATATATATATATATATACTTTTCACTATGTTGTCCTGAGGAAGGGGTACAATACCCCAAAACGTTGACCCACAAATAAAATCCCTATGGTGAGGGTATTGTCTACACTAATCTCCGAGTGCCGCCTGACATTGTTTCTATATATATATATATATATATATATATATATATATATGTCTCTCTCTCTATATATATATATATATAATTATTGCACATTGAGCCAGTCAGGCACACGCTTAAACACCCACCCCATCCCTGGTAACAGAAGAGGCTGGGAGCAGGAGGCAAAGACCAAAGAATGCACCCAGTATCCCTCCTGGTGCCCCACAAGCTGGGCACAGTTATCTTTGGGGCTATGACCATACCCTCTTTGGCTCTACACTTTGGTTTTTTGCATCACCACAAGCTGCATCCCCAGAATGACCCTGCCCCTACGATCTGATGACAGCAGTCATGTTTTAATTAGGGGTGAGCGGGTTCGGATTTCTGAAATCCGAACCCCCCCGAGCCCCCCCGATCCGAGTCCGATCCGAGTCAGGCTCGACTTTTCCCGCCTGACTCGGATCTGAAATCGAGGCAAAACGTCATCATCCCGCCTTCCGAGTCTCGCGGGTTTTGGATCCTATATAAGGTACCCGCGTCGGCGCCATTTTCTCACTCGGCTGTGGACAGTGAAGAGGGAGGGTGGGAGTTAGGGCTGTGTAGTGTAGTGTAGTGTAGTGCTGCTGTTGTCCACTACTTCAAAGTCCATAGGGGCTGGCTGTGTTGTGCTGTGCTGCTGTTGTTAATAGGGGCTGTGTCCACTACTTCAAAGTCTATAGGGGCTGGCTGGACTGTGTTGTGCAGTCAGTTCTCCATAGGGGCTGTGTCCACTCCAAAGTCCTGTGCAGTGTCCCAGTCCTAAAGGAGTGCTGTAGTGTTGTCCAGGGGGTGCTCTGTCCATCAGGGGTGCTCCCCCCAAGTGCTAAAAAAATAATATATTTTCTGTGTTTGTGAATTGTGTGCGCAGTAGCCGCACGTGCATCAACAAAGTAGTGCCAAGCGTGCGCCTGTGTCATAAGTAAAGGGCCGGCTGGCTTGACCGTTAAAGGGTGCTGTAACCCCCGAAAGTACACTCCAGTCCAAACCAAAAAAAAATTATTTTCTGTGTTTGTGAATTGTGTGCGCAGTAGCCGCACATGCATCAACAAAGTAGTGCCAAGCGTGCGCCTGTGTCATAAGTAAAGGGCCGGCTGGCTTGACCGTTAAGGGTGCTGTAACCCCCGAAAGTACACTCCAGTCCAAACCAAAAAAAAAATTATTTTCTGTGTTTGTGAATTGTGTGCGCAGTAGCCGCACATGCATCAACAAAGTAGTGCCAAGCGTGCGCCTGTGTCATAAGTAAAGGGCCGGCTGGCTTGACCGTTAAGGGTGCTGTAACCCCCGAAAGTACACTCCAGTACAAACCAAAAAAAAAATTATTTTCTGTGTTTGTGAATTGTGTGCGCAGTAGCCGCACGTGCATCAACAAAGTAGTGCCAAGCGTGCACCTGTGTCATAAGTAAAGGGCCGGCTGGCTTGACCGTTAAGGGTGCTGTAACCCCCGAAAGTACACTCCAGTCCAAACCAAAAAAAAAATTATTTTCTGTGTTTGTGAATTGTGTGCGCAGTAGCCGCACGTGCATCAACAAAGTAGTGCCAAGCGTGCGCCTGTGTCATAAGTAAAGGGCCGGCTGGCTTGACCATTAAAGGGTGCTGTAACCCCCAAAGTACACTCCAATCCAAACCAAAAAAAAAATTATTTTCTGTGTTTGTGAATTGTGTGCGCAGTAGCCGCACGTGCATCAACAAAGTAGTGCCAAGCGTGCGCCTGTGTCATAAGTAAAGGGCCGGCTGGCTTGACCGTTAAAGGGTGCTGTAACCCCCGAAAGTACACTCCAGTCCAAACCAAAAAAAAATTATTTTCTGTGTTTGTGAATTGTGTGCGCAGTAGCCGCACGTGCATCAACAAAGTAGTGCCAAGCGTGCGCCTGTGTCATAAGTAAAGGGCCGGCTGGCTTGACCGTTAAAGGGTGCTGTAACCCCCAAAGTACACTCCAGTCCAAACCAAAAAAAAAATTATTTTCTGTGTTTGTGAATTGTGTGCGCAGTAGCCGCACGTGCATCAACAAAGTAGTGCCAAGCGTGCGCCTGTGTCATAAGTAAAGGGCCGGCTGGCTTGACCGTTAAAGGGTGCTGTAACCCCCAAAGTACACTCCAGTCCAAACCAAAAAAAAAATTATTTTCTGTGTTTGTGAATTGTGTGCGCAGTAGCCGCACGTGCATCAACAAAGTAGTGCCAAGCGTGCTCCTGTGTCATAAGTAAAGGGCCGGCTGGCTTGACCGTTAAAGGGTGCTGTAACCCCCAAAGTACACTCCAGTCCAAACCAAAAAAAATATTATTTTCTGTGTTTGTGAATTGTGTGCGCAGTAGCCGCACGTGCATCAACAAAGTAGTGCCAAGCGTGCGCCTGTGTCATAAGTAAAGGGCCGGCTGGCTTGACCGTTAAAGGGTGCTGTAACCCCCAAAGTACACTCCAGTCCAAACCAAAAAAAAAATTATTTTCTGTGTTTGTGAATTGTGTGCGCAGTAGCCGCACGTGCATCAACAAAGTAGTGCCAAGCGTGCGCCTGTGTCATAAGTAAAGGGCCGGCTGGCTTGACCGTTAAAGGGTGCTGTAACCCCCAAAGTACACTCCAGTCCAAACCAAAAAAAAATTATTTTCTGTGTTTGTGAATTGTGTGTGCAGTAGTCGCACGTGCATCAACAAAGTAGTGCCAAGCGTGCGCCTGTGTCATAAGTAAAGGGCCGGCTGGCTTGACCGTTAAAGGGTGCTGTAACCCCCGAAAGTACACTCCAGTCCAAACCAAAAAAAAATTATTTTCTGTGTTTGTGAATTGTGTGCGCAGTAGCCGCACGTGCATCAACAAAGTAGTGCCAAGCGTGCGCCTGTGTCATAAGTAAAGGGCCGGCTGGCTTGACCGTTAAAGGGTGCTGTAACCCCCAAAGTACACTCCAGTCCAAACCAAAAAAAAAATATTTTCTGTGTTTGTGAATTGTGTGCGCAGTAGCCGCACGTGCATCAACAAAGTAGTGCCAAGCGTGCGCCTGTGTCATAAGTAAAGGGCCGGCTGGCTTGACCGTTAAAGGGTGCTGTAACCCCCGAAAGTACACTCCAGTCCAAACCAAAAAAAAATTATTTTCTGTGTTTGTGAATTGTGTGCGCAGTAGCCGCACGTGCATCAACAAAGTAGTGCCAAGAGTGCGCCTGTGTCATAAGTAAAGGGCCGGCTGGCTTGACCGTTAAAGGGTGCTGTAACCCACAAAGTACACTCCAGTCCAAACCAAAAAAAAAATTATTTTCTGTGTTTAGCCGCACGTATATATCAAATCGATATAACATAAATGGAGGACCAAACTTTCTCCGATAAAAATAAAATAGAGAAAGATCAAGAACCACTTCCTCCTAGTGCTGAAGCTGCTGCCACTAGTCATGACATAGACGATAACATGCCATCAACGTCGTCTGCCAAGGCCGATGCCCAATGTCATAGTAGAGGGCACATACAATCCCAAATGGCAAAGTTCAGGAAAATGACCTTGAAAAAGACATTTAAATCAGCTGAAGAGAAACGTAAACTTGCCAATATGCCATTTACGACACGGAGTGGCAAGGAACGGCTAAGGTCGATCCCTAGTATGTTCATGACTAGTGGTTCAGCTTCACATGATGATGGAAGCCCTCCTCCCACTAAAAAAATCAAAAGAGTTAAGCTGGCAAAAGCACAGCGTAGAACTGTGCTTTCTAAGAAGATATCACAAATCCCCAAGGAGAGTCCAAGTGTGGTGGTGGTTGCGATGCCTGACCTTCCCAGCACTGGACGGGAAGAGGTGGCTCTTTCCACCATTTGCACGCCCCCTGCAAGTGCTGAAAGGAGCACCCACAGTCCACTTGCTGATATGCAAATTGAAGATGTCACTGTTGAAGTACAACAGGATGAGGATACTGGTGTAGCTGGCGCTGAGGAGGAAGTTGGCGAGGAGGATTCTGATGGTGATGTGGTTTGTTTAAATCAGGCTCCGGGGGAGACAGTTGTTGTCCGTGGGATGAAAAAGCCCATCACGGTCATGCCTGGGCAGAAGACCAAACATTCCACCTCTTTGGTCTGGCAATATTTCTATCCAAATCCGGACAACAACTGTCTTGCCATATGTACCATATGTAAAGGTGAAATAAGTAGGGGTAGGGACGTCAACCACCTAGGAACATCCTCCCTTATACGGCACTTGCAGCGCGTTCATAAAAAGTTACTGTCAAGTTCAGAAACCTTGGCTAAGACCGTAAGCAGTCCAGGGACACCTAAATCCCGTTGTCCTGTTGTATCCAAGCGCCTGCAAACCACACCGTCAACTCCCTCCTCGTCAATTTCCTCCTTAGTCAGGATCGGAAGTAGTCCTGCAGGCCATGTCACTGGCATGACTGACTCTCCTATCCGGGATTCCTCTGGAGGATCCTGCATTGCTACGCCTACTGCTGCCGCTGCTGCTGTTGCTGCTGCTGGGAGTCGTTCATCATCCCAGAGAGGAAGTAGGAACACCACTACTTTTACTAAACAATTGACCCTCCAACAGTCCTTAGCGAGGAGGATGAAGTACGACAGCAGTCATCCTGAAGCAAAACGTATAACTGAGGCCTTGACTGCTATGTTGGTGTTAGACGTGCGTCCGGTATCCGCCATTAGTGCAGTGGGATTTAGACAATTGATGGAGGTAGTGTGTCCCCGGTTCCAAATCCCGTCTAGATTCCACTTCACTAGGCAGGCGATACCGAGACTGTACAGAAACGTCAGAAAAAGTGTCCTCAGTGTCCTGAAAAATGCCGTTGTACACAATGTCCACTTAACCACGGACATGTGGACAAGTGGAACAGGGCAGACTAAGGACTATATGACTGTGACAGCCCACTGGGTAGATGTATCACCTTACGCAGCAACAGCTGCAGCGTCACCAGTAGCAGCATCTCAGAAACGCCAGCTCGTTACAAGGCAGGCTACGCTGTGTATCACCGGTTTCAGTAAGAGGCACACCGCCGACAACCTCTTAGAGAAACTGAGGGAAATCATCGCCCAGTGGCTTACCCCACTTAGACTCTCCTGGGGATTTGTGATATCTGACAACGCCACCAATATTGTGCGGGCATTACATCTGGGCAAATTCCAGCACGTCCCATGTTTTGCTCACACAATAAACTTGGTGGTGCAGAATTTTCTGAAAAGCGACAGGGGCGTGCAGGAGACGCTTTGGGTGGCCCGAAAAATTTCTGGCCACTTTCGCCATTCAGCGACTGCGTGCCGAAGACTGGAGAGCCAGCAAACACTCTTGAACCTGCCCCGCCATCACCTGAAGCAAGAGGTTGTGACGCGGTGGAACTCATCCCTCTATGCTTCAGAGGATGGAGGAGCAGCAAAAGGCCATACAAGCCTATACATCCACCTATGACATAGGCAAAGGAGGGGGTATGCACCTGACTCAAGCGCAGTGGAGAATGATTTCCGTGTTGTGCAAGGTTCTCCAGCCCTTCGAACTTGCCACACGTGAAGTCAGTTCAGACACAGCCAGCTTGAGTCAGGTCATTCCCCTCATCAGGCTTTTGCAGAAGCAGCTGGAGAAAGTGAAGGAGGAGCTAAGACGGAGCGATTCCGCTCGGCATGTGGGACTTGTGGATGAAGCCCTTCATTCGCTTTGCCAGGATTCCAGGGTGGTCAATCTGTTGAAATCAGACCACTACATTTTGGCCACCGTGCTTGATCCTAGGTTTAAAGCCTATGTGGTGTCTCTCTTTCCGGCCGACACAAGCCTGCAGAGGTGCAAAGACCTGCTGGTGAACACACTGTCAGCTGAAGCGGAACGTGACACGTCAACGGCTCCTTCTTCATTTTCTCCCGCAACTGGGGCTGCCAGGAAAAAACTTAGGTATCCTAAGCAACCCGCTGGTGGTGATGCAGGGCAGGCAGGACCAAGTTTGGACATCTGGTCCGGACTGAAGGACCTGGCAACAATTTCTGACATGTCTACTGTCACTGCATATGATACTGTCACCATTGACAGAATGGTGGAGGATTACATCGGTGACAGCATCCAAGTAGGCATGTCAGACAGTCCATACCTGTACTGGCAGGAAAAAGAGGCAATTTGGAGGCCCCTGTACAAGCTGGCTCTATTTTACCTGAGTTGCCCCCCCTCCAGTGTGTACTCCGAAAGAGTGTTTAGTGCAGCCAGGAACCTTGTCAGCGAAAGGCGTAGGAGGTTGCTTCCACAGAATGTGGAGAAGATGATGTTCATCAAAATGAATTATCAGCTCTTCCAGGGAGACCAGCCTCCAGAAGGTACAGAGGGACCTGTGGTGGTGGATTCAAGTGGGGACGAGTTAATACTTTGTGAGGATGAGGATGTACACACTGAAGAGGGTGAGGAAGCGGTGGATGAGGAGGATGAGGATGACATCTTGCCTCCGTAGAGCCAGTTTGTGCAGGGACAGATTAATTGCCAGCTTGTTTTGTAGGGGCCCAAACGAACCAATCATTTCAGCCACAGTCGTGTGGCAGACCCTGGCGCTGAAATTATTGGTTTGTTAAAGTGTGCATGTCCTGTTTATTCAACATAAAGGTGGGTGGGAGGGCCCAAGGACAATTCCATCTTGCACTTCTTTTTTTTCTTTGCATTATGTACAGTTTGGGGCCTAGTTTTTCTAACTGCCATCCTGTCTGCCACTGCAGTGTCACTCCTAGATGGGTCACGTGTTTGTGCCGCCCACTCGTGTCGCTTAGCATAGTCATCCAGCTACCTCGGTGCAACCTTTTGGACATGAAAACACTATTGTGAGGTGTTCAGAATAGACTGGAAATGAGTGGAAATTAAGGTTATTGAGGTTAATAATAGCATAGGAGCAGAGAACCCAACAAATTCTGTGATTTTAGCTGTTTTTATGCTTTTTAAAAAAAAAAATACAGATCCAAAACACAAAACCCAGAACCCAAAACACGGAAGGGTGGTTTTGGCAAAACCAATCCAGATCCAAAACACGAAGAAAGATCCAGATCCAAAACCAAAACACAAAACACGAAAAGTGGCCGTTGCACACCCCTAGTTTTAATGTTGGTATATAAGAAGCTCAGATATTTTCATATTCAGCAGCAGCCACAAGTCCTCTTCTGTCTGTTTTTTTTGTTGTGAGATCTGAGTATTACAGTCCAAGAAATATGCAGAGTGCGGAATTCTAATGTCTGTAAATTCCTTGAAATTTCATTCTCTGTTTTACTGCATGTAATTAATCATTATGATTTTATAGCTCGTCTCTTTGGCAGGTTCCTTTTTTATGTGCTGTGTGTGTATTTATTGAAGAAAGTTGATGAGTGAGTTCTACATAATCAAGAGAAGTGATTAAGCAGAGACTGTGCAATTAACATTGTCATTTAACGCGGCTCTTTAGAAGTCAGCGAGGACTGATACTGTCTTACATTCTCCTGTTATGGGTATCTTTTCCTTGAGCTGTCACACTGCTCTTCCACAGTTACTCCTGTGACATTATCCATTTTGACACACACAAGTTATTTCTGGCCATTGAAAGTGACAATGTCATGGGTCAGAACCGGGAAAACTTCACTGACATTTTACAAGTTTCAGTTCAATGGCTACGGCAGAGCAGATGAAAGAGAAAATGGCACAGGCTTTATATATTTTGCGTAGACAGATTTAATTATTTTCTCTCTTTGAGAAGAAAAAGATTTCTGATATTATGCGCAAAATATCTCAGAAGCAAAATTTGATTGCTGTTATTATACAATAACTGAGAAATACACTGTTTTATTTTCTTACGTCTGTCTGTCTATCATAGGAGCTGATTCAGACCCGCTCGCTAAGATGCGATCGCTCGTGGCTGGCCGATATTTGCATCCTGAGCATGCGTATGTATCACAATGCACGTGCGCGAACCACTGCGAACGATCAGGAAGCACTCCCTCGCCCAGCATAGACAGCCCAGTTGAATGAGTGACAGGAGAGGTCGTTTGTGGGTGGTGACAGGGGCAGGTCACTAGAAACAGGAGAGTGGAGGTGCGAACGCAGGCGTGCCTGAGTGTTTCAACGCCGTTTCAGAGGCGTGCATAAGTAACAGGCAGCGCCATAGTACACGTCACCTGGTTGTATTTCACACTGAAGTGATCGCAGTGCCTACAGCAAGGTATACTCAACCTCAAGCGCTGCGATTGCATCCGATGGTGCTCGATGTACCAATGTTTTCATGCACCTCCAGAAGATGACGTGCGCAAGTGAGCATCTTATGAATGATTGGTGGGCATCTGCATATACAAAGTGATCGCACACCAAGACATAGTGGGCATGCTAATTCCTTGCCGTATGATCGCCTGCCTTGCTGGGCATGCGCTAGATTTGCATACGCTGGGAGCGAGCAAAAGCATCTAGCAAGCGGGTCTGAATGAGCTCCATAGATCGATCGATAGATAGACAATCTATCTTAGTGGCAGCCGGTCGGGGCGTATGCTCAGTCACTTGTCATGGTATTTTTTGTGAAAAATACATTGGTAAGTGTGAGGAGGGGATTCGCAGGGACAGAGCTTTATCGCAAGCTCTGTCCCTGCAAGGGATTTTAGTAAATATAGATAGATAGATAGATAGATAGATAGATAGACAGAAACAAATTAGGGGTGAGCGGGTTCGGATTTCTGAAATCCGAACCCCCCCGAGCCCCCCCGATCCGAGGCCGATCCGAGTCAGGCTCGACTTTTCCCGCCTGACTCGGATCTGAAATCGAGGCAAAACATCATCATCCCGCCTTCCGGGTCTCGCGGGTTTTGGATCCTATATAAGGTACCCGCGTCGGCGCCATTTTCTCACTCGGCTGTGGACAGTGAAGAGGGAGGGTGGGAGTTAGGGCTGGCTGGGCTGTGTAGTGTAGTGTAGTGCAGAGTAGTGTTGTGCTGTGCTGTGCTGTGCTGTGCTGTGCTGTGCTGTGCTGCTGTTGTCCACTACTTCAAAGTCCATAGGGGCTGGCTGTGTTGTGCTGTGCTGCTGTTGTTAATAGGGGCTGTGTCCACTACTTCAAAGTCCATAGGGGCTGGCTGGACTGTGTTGTGCAGTCAGTTCTCCATAGGGGCTGTGTCCACTCCAAAGTCCTGAGCAGTGTCCCAGTCCTAAATGGGTGCTGTAGTGTTGTCCAGGGGGTGCTCTGTCCATCAGGGGTGCTCCCCCCAAGTGCTAAAAAAATAATATTTTTTCTGTGTTTGTGAATTGTGTGCGCAGTAGCCGCACGTGCATCAACAAAGTAGTGCCAAGCGTGCGCCTGTGTCATAAGTAAAGGGCCGGCTGGCTTGACCGTTAAAGGGTGCTGTAACCCCCAAAGTACACTCCAGTCCAAACCCCAAAAAAAAATATTTTCTGTGTTTGTGAATTGTGTGCACAGTAGTCGCACGTGCATCAACAAAGTAGTGCCAAGCGTGCGCCTGTGTCATAAGTAAAGGGCCGGCTGGCTTGACCGTTAAAGGGTGCTGTAACCCCCAAAGTACACTCCAAACCAAATAAAAAAATATTTTCTGTGTTTGTGAATTGTGTGCGCAGTAGCCGCACGTGCATCAACAAAGTAGAGCCAAGCGTGCGCCTGTGTCATAAGTAAAGGGCCGGCTGGCTTGACCATTAAAGGGTGCTGTAACCCCCAAAGTACACTCCAGTCCAAACCCCCCCAAAAAATATTTTCTGTGTTTGTGAATTGTGTGCGTATTAGCCGCACGTGCATCAACAAAGTAGTGCCAAGCGTGCGCCTGTGTCATAAGTAAAGGGCCGGCTGGCTTGACCGTTAAAGGGTGCTGTAACCCCCTAAGTACACTCCAATCCAAATAACAAAATATTTTTTCTGTGTTTGTGAATTGTGTGCGCAGTAGCCGCATGTGCATCAACAAAATAGTGCCAAGCGTGCGCCTGTGTCATAAGTAAAGGGCCTGCTGGCTTGACCGTTAAAGGGTGCTGTAACCCCCAAAGTACACTCCAAACCAAATAACAAAATATTTTCTGTGTTTGTGAATTGTGTGCGCAGTAGCCGCACGTGCATCAACAAAGTAGTGCCAAGCGTGCGCCTGTGTCATAAGTAAAGGGCCGGCTGGCTTGACCGTTAAAGGGTGCTGTAACCCCCAAAGTACACTCCAGTCCAAACCAAATAAAAAAATATTTTCTGTGTTTGTGAATTGTGTGCGCAGTAGCTGCACGTGCATCAACAAAGTAGTGCCAAGCGTGCGCCTGTGTCATAAGTAAAGGGCCAGCTGGCTTGACCGTTAAAGGGTGCTGTAACCCCCAAAGTACACTCCAAACCAAATAACAAAATATTTTTTCTGTGTTTGTGAATTGTGTGCTCCGTAGTCGCACGTGCATCAACAAAGTAGTGCCAAGCATGCGCCTGTGTCATAAGTAAAGGGCCGGCTGGCTTGACCATTAAAGGGTGCTGTAACCCCCAAAGTACACTCCAAACCAAATAAAAAAATATTTTCTGTGTTTGTGAATTGTGTGCGCAGTAGCCGCACGTGCATCAACAAAGTAGTGCCAAGCGTGCGCCTGTGTCATAAGTAAAGGGCTGGCTGGCTTGACCGTTAAAGGGTGCTGTAACCCCCAAAGTACACTCCAGACCAAACCAAAAAAAAAAATCTTTTCTGTGTTTGTGACTTGTGTGCACTGTGGCTGCATGTGCATCAACAAAGGAGCAGCGCCAAGCGTGCAGGAAAAAGAGGCAATTTGGAGGCCCCTGTAGGCCCCTGGCTCTATTTTACCTGAGTTGCCCCCCCTCCAGTGTGTACTCCGAAAGAGTGTTTAGTGCAGTCGGGAACCTTGTCAGCAAAAGGCGTAGGAGGTTGCTTCCACAAAATGTGGAGAAGATGATGTTCATAAAATGAATTATCAACTCTTCCAGGGAGACCAGCCTCCAGAACGTACAGAGGGACCTGTGGTTGTGGATTCCAGCGGGGACGAATTAATACTCTGTGAGGATGAGGATGTACACAACACTGAAGAGGGTGAGGAATCGGAGGATGAGGACGACATCTTGCCTCCGTAGAGCCAGTTTGTGCAGGGACAGATTAATTGCCAGCTTGTTTTGTGGGGGCCCAAACGAACCAATCATTTCAGCCACAGTCGTGTGGCAGACCCTGGCGCTGAAATGTTTGGTTTGTTAAAGTGTGCATGTCCTGTTTATACAACATAAGGGTGGGTGGGAGGACAATTCCATCTTGCACCTCTTTTTTTTCTTTGAATTATGTACTGTTTGGGGCCTAGTTTTTCAAACTGCCATCCTGTCTGCTACTGCAGTGTCACTCCTAGATGGTCCACGTGTTTGTGCCGCCCACTCGTATCTCTTAGCATAGTCATCCAGCTACCTCGGTGCAACCTTTTGGATATAAAAACACTATTGTGAGGTGTGAGGTGTTCAGAATAGACTGGAAATGAGTGGAAATTAAGGTTATTGAGGTTAATAATAGCATAGGAGCAGAAAAACACACAAATTCTGTGATTTTAGCTGTTTTTATGCTTTTTTTAAAAAAAATACAGATCCAAAACACAAAACCCAGAACCCAAAACACGGAAGGGTGGTTTTGGCAAAACCAATCCAGATCCAAAACACGAAGAAAGATCCGGATCCAAAACCAAAACACAAAAACGAAAAGTGGCCGGTGCACACCCCTAAAACAAATACACATGTAATATTCAGGGTGGGATGTACTAAGGGGTAAAATGCGGTCAAACGCCATACCCCTACCTCTAAATTCCCTCTTGAGCACTGACATGGATACAGTCCAAGCAAGGGCAGCTTAAGAGAGGAGACGGCACTTGGGCAGTCTTCATGCGGGACCTCTCCTCTCTGGGAGTGCAGTTGTAAATAGACCATGGCGCTGTGACAGAGCCTACTACAGATGCCCAGGTCTCATGGGAAATTGGCACCCATGCCATGTGATGGTGATTTCTCTACTGCACATGCACAAATCTCCAGGAAAGGACAGCCGCGTAATTTTCCCACTACTTAGTGCAGCACCGATGTGGGACTCTGGAGAGTTGAGTATAATATATGGGTCTAGGGCCCCTTGTTCAATCTGCACCCATAATAGATATGCCACTGAGTCCAAGACAATCCGTTCCACACACGAGAATAGGGGTAGAGGGGACACTGCTCATGAGAATTTACAATACAGTATGTTGTATTGTAAATAGATAAATAGATTAGCCCTTGAATTTGCTGTTCAAAAAAGATTTTCATTAGTGTTCTCTGGAAGAGGTCAGATCCATCTGAATGATCCATCCATTCTGCAGACGAATACATACCGTGCTTGCAATTATGGGGTCTTGTTACAGAAAAGTGGGCATAATGGTGTAAAAATGGGTAACAGCGGGTTTGGTGGCTATCTCTGCTTTTCCTTTATGTATTTGCAAAATAATTAAATTAACCTAAATTAAGCCAGCTGTGTTAGCACATTGCTACACTGATGCACATTACCAATGTGGAATTTGTTGCATGTATAAATTGCTAAGATGTTTTAATGTCCAAATATTAAAATTCTGCTCTCAGCTGGGGTGCAATCACTCATAAGATTAAATTGGCTTCATTGCATAGGGAAAAAAAAATCTTTACTAGTTGAGTTTTCAGATTGCATATACTGATCTGATCATTAATCTTTCATTTATGGCTTGAGAATGAGAATCCATTAAAGCTATATAAAAATGTGACTATTAATAAAGTACACAAAAAAATAACATATATTTTATAAGCTATTCTGATGAATGTTATAGATGAAAAAATAAATAAATAAATGTTTTGCTGGACTGAGCAACAAGACTATGGGCTCTATTTATTATCATTATTTTTACTAAAATAAAGTGAAAAGGGGTGTTTTGTGTTTTCACACCCTTTTCACATTATTTTAGTATCACCTACATTTACTAAAGGGCAATTGGAGTAGAATTCATAAAATTCTACTCCAAGCCCTAATTATCACACATTTTTAGTAATCGGATCACATTTCCCATAATTGTAATGGGAAATATGATCTGTCTGCAATTACTAAAAATAAATTGTGAAAAAATACCAGGGGAAGCCCTGTAATAATAACGTAACCTGGAGGTGGCATTATCCAGGGTCCCCCCCCGGTTACCGGACTCCCGCTCTGCTCTAACAGGCAGAGCAGAGCCCGGAGCTAGCACCAGTGATCAGCTCTGTGGTCTAAACAGACCACAAGCTGATACATTGCTAAATAAAAAAATTAAAATAAATATTTAAAAAAAAAAATTATTTACCTGAGTCCAGGGACCGGAGATTGGGGCTCCGGTGATGTCCTCTCTCCGGACAGCTTGTCTTTCATCCTGCACTGGGACCCGGTCATTAGATGACCGGGTCACAGTGCAGGATGGGAGACCAGCTGACCGGAGCCACGGAGGACATCATCACAGCCCGATCACCGGAGGTAAGTGTAATTAAGGGGGGGTTGTGATCGCAGGGGGGGCGGGGCTTAGTGGCAGCCAGGCGGCGCATGCGTGGGCACTTGTAATGGTATTTTTTGCGAAAAATACAGTGGTAAGTGTGAGGAGGGGATTCACTGGGGATTTGTCCCTGCAAGGGATTTTTAGTAAATCCTTGTGATATTGGCTGAATTCGCAATGCGAATTCAGTCGGTAATATCACACTACAATCTGCATTTTAATGCAGATTGTAGTAAACAGACCCCTATGGGCTCTATTTTGTTCAATCTTTTTTTTTTTTACTAAAAAAATGTTAGTATCACATAAATGTATTAAAAGGCTTTTGGAGCAGTTTTCATGAAAAACTACTCCAAGCTCTTCAATTTCCTTACTTCTAGTAAGCAAATCACATTTCCCATACTTGTAATGGGAAATGTGATCTTTTACTAAAAACAAGCTGAAGTACACGGAGTTGGCCAGTTTTACATCTTCAAGTTATTAAGTTATCAATGAGTTGGATGTAACTGTCAACATTTTAAAAATAATGAGCAGCTTAGCAGCTCTTCCAACACAGGAAAGTTCTGACAGGCGCACTCCGCCGTGAGGTTCGACCGGGACACTGACCACTCCATTAGGGATCCCAGACGAATTGCCACTTCTCTGAAGTTTTCATCAAAATCCATCTAATGGAAGGCCCAGTTCAGGCTCCCTGGGTCCGACCAGGCTCCCTGGGTCAAAGTACTGCCAAGTGTACACCAACGGGACCACACCCCCTAGTATATCTTCTGGGAATCAATATTACCACTCTGTGGTAACCACTCCATCCAGTGGAAGGCTCAGAACAGGCTCCCTATGTAAAAGTTCTGCCCAGCGTACACCAACGGGAGGTCCGTCTAGGACCTTAACCCCCCTAAACCTGGCCAGGATCCAACTGGACCACCTCGCATTGATTTAATCCCAATCAGACCATAAAATAGAATCTGAATGCAATAATGAGCACTATATAAGAAAATAAAAAATGTAAAAAATATAATAAAAAAACTTATGGCACCTGTAAGGAGAAAATATGAGATTATGTAGTATGTTTAGTATGTTTATAACTCCTTTTGGAAAATGTAGCGGTGGGTTCCATTACAATGTCACTTTGCTCGATAAACAACAGAATACAACTTTCCCTATCTTACCCTGAGCTTGATCCTTCGGTCCCTCCAGGGAATAAGTTTGGGTCAAGGTGGGGAGCACGTTGTTAGAGCTTGGCCTGAGCTCTTGCTCTACTTTGTGTTGCCGGCGTCGGGGCCGAGTGCGGCCGCAGATGATGATATGACCAGAGTGATTGCGGACAGAGTGAATGACAAAGAAGCCGAAGTATCCAATGTTCAGGGATGACCACCTCTTGCCTTCAATGCGTTTCATGAGCTTCACGCACTTTGTCAAGGATGGCATAGGCTACACCAGACTATCTTTAAATACATAAAAAACTTTATTGAATTCAGTTAAAAAAACAGAACTTCCTACCGGAAATGGGTCCGAAAAATGGCAGTATCCATGTACTTGACTTCCATTTATATGACTGGTGTTGTCTTTGATAAATTAATATATTAAAAATTTATATTTTCTTCTATAAAAATAATAAATAAATACATACAGGTGCCATTTCGTGTTTAAGTTATATAAAATGCTACAAAATATGTATTAAACTAATTGTAAGATATATATAAAATAGTATAAAAATGTATATTATATATTTATAAAAATGCATTTATCTCAATATCTATATTTAATCTGCAGGACTGTAGAGTTTTTAATTCATAGATCCATTTTGTCTCTATCCTTCTCAAAGCATTAATTATATTTGCACCTCTCCAATTGCGGTGGACTTTTTGGATTATCATAAATTGCAGACCTTCTGGATTTCTCTCATGTACTTCCAGAAAATGGTTGGACAAGCTGTGTGTTGACAGTCCTTTTTGGATGTTATAGATATGTTCTGCCAGCCTTATCTTGAATTTTCTTTTTGTCTGGCCAACATACTGTAGTTCACATGGACATTCTAGCAGATAGACAACCTTCTCACTGTCACACGATGTGAATTCTCTAGTTTTATTTATTTGTCCTGTTGTTCTAGACTTAAATTCTTGTAGAGGTTTATTGGTTGATCTTTTTCCATTTTTACAACCTATGCATCTGAGACAATAATGATGTACTTTCTGTGTTGTTTGAGATCTATTTTCCAAAGGTATGAAACTTTTCACTAGTTCTTGTTTCATGTTTTTAGCTCTTCTATAGATGATGCAAGGGTTTTCAGGAATAAGGGGATTTATGTACAGTAATCATCCAGTTTAAAAATATTCCCCTGTTTCTTCATTAGATTTTCTATAGTTTTGGTGTCACTGTTAAACTGGGTTACGAATAGCAAATCCCTTCTTTCATTATTTGTTTTCTGTTTGTATGTAATTAACTATTTTCTCTAGAATTGTTGTACTTTTTCAAGTAGTGTTTCCAAAATAGACCACAAGTTGATCACTCAAAAAGAAAAAATAGTAAACAAAAAGCCAAACACCTGCATCCATGGAACGGTGATCGGTGCTCCGGTGAGGTCCTCTGGGACTCCGGCCAGCTGGTTTCTGGGCTCCTGCGCTGTGACCCTGGTCAGCTATGATAGCGGTCGTGTGGTGGGGTTGGTAATGCGGCATGGAATCCGCCGACACCTTTTCACTGTATTATTTTTGAGAAATATTTGTGTGAAGTGGATTTGTAGGGACAGAGCTTTATTGCAAGCTCCCTGCTTGAGAATCTTTATACATTGCTGTGATATTTCCTAAATTCGCAAATACAAATTTAGGCAAAAATATCCCTCTACAACCGGATTGTAGTAAATAGGGGCCCATTTCTTAAGGAGCTGGCAAATATGTATTTATTTATTTTATGTATTTTATCCCACAAATTTATAAATATTTTTTTAAGGGTGTATATAACTACAGAGAACTCATATAGTAGCTTATTGACAATAAACTTCAAAGACTACAGTTATTTTAATACTGCCTAGTGGAATGTACATAATAGCTTTGACCTGGACATGGCATAACCAGTAGAGGCAGATGCCTTAGGTGCAATAAAGCCTGGGGCTGCATGGCTAGGAATCATTTACAGAAATCAGAACAGACTGAAGAAAAATATCACATTTGTAAGCAGCATATATCACACCATGTATATGTGTGAAAACAGAGAGGGACAAGAACAATTTGTCATCTTTGCCTTGGGTATTAAACAATGTGTCCCACTAGAGACAGTAGCATGGAATTATTAATACAGCTTCTTAAGATCATGCTGATAATGACTTATGAACTTTGTAGTCTCTAAGTTGAACAATTTGGAAATTATTGTTTTAATTTATTATTTAAAAAAAAAAAACCTTTGTACAGGGTTGCAGTGAACAGCAGATTCCCACAGGCAGCTTCTTCTAATATTTTCTCTGATCAGCCCAGCTATATCCTGCTTGTGTAAATTATTTTGGCTATAATCACAATAATAAAGTTATTAAAATGTTATCTGCACTAAGAATACACTTTGTATACAAAAGTGATTGGACACCACAGCGCAAACAAAATGCATACCATTGCACACGGGTTTCAAATGGCCACTAATGTGGTGCTTTCGACAATAACACCTCCTAGGGAGTCCCATTCACTTGTAGTTCTATGGAAACAACAAATGTTTTTATCAGGACGACAATGCCACCTGTCATGTTTCCAGGGCGACGCTCAGAGTCCAGATCTTAACCCTATTGAGAACCTCTGGGATGAATTGGAGTGACAGTTGCGTTCTAGGCCGACTCTACTTTATTCAGTGTGACAGTTGGAGGTCTAGTTACTAAGGGGAGAAAAGGGGGAAAAACGCTAAAGACAAACTCCCTGTACATAGAGCTTCTAAGTATGTACTAAAGAGATTTTCTCTGCCTGCAGCCTGCCAGCGCTAAGTGCAGGCTACAACATCGCACCGGGATACGTTTAGGAAGCCGGCGGCCGCAATCCTGACCACCAGCTTCCCGAATCCTCTATCCCGCCTAGGGTTAAATGACAGGCATCTAAAATCTAGACGCCTGTCATTTTTCCGGCGCCGGGAGACAGGCGCCCAGCATCCCGATCGAAGGGATGCAGGGCGCCGCGAGTGGACAGCCGCAGGGGGGAAGGGTTAGGTTTAGGGCACCCGGGGGGGAATTAGGGTTAAGCACCCCCCGGGAGGGTTAGGGTTAGGCTAGGGGGAGGGAGGGTTAGGGTTAAACCCCCCGGGGGGGAATTAGGGTTAGGCACCCCCCCCGGGGGACTTAGGTATTGGCAGTGGGGAAGGGGGGGTTAGGGTTAGGCACCCCTAAGGAGGGTTAGGTTAGTTTATACTTACCTTAGGGATGATCGGGATTTCCAGCGCTGTCGGGCTTCTGCTGCCGGGCTCTGCTGTTTTGTCGGGCTGCTGCAGCCGGGAATCGAACTGCCGATCATGCGGCAGCCGGCTTTTCATACCGAATGCATCACACTGCACCTGGGGCACTTAGTGCTGCCATAAACACCTATGGCAGCGCTAAGTGTCCCAGGTATTACTAAGAGGAGATGTCACTTACCGTCTGCTGACTTCTCCAGCGCAGATACTGCCTCCTGTAGCTGCCGGTATCTGCTTCTCCTCACTGGAGAAGCAGGATTTGAGCTGTGTCAGGTTGGCCGTTTGTAAATGAAGTTTGTTGAAAAAAAAAAAGTCGCTGCTGCTGCTGCTGGCCGTAGCCCGGAGATGGTGAGTAACACAGGGCTGTAGGGGAAGGGAGTCTCAGCTGTTGCCGCCGAGGGGGTGACTTAACGTTCACCCTCCTCGGCTGGTCTATTTTTAGTAACTGCTGCTTAGTCAGCTCCTGCTTCACAGCGGTAACAGGCGAAGTAGGAGTGGCATTAACGCAGAGTCTTAGTAAATAGACCCCTTGGTCACTGTACTTGAGGCGGAATGGAAAAACATACCACCTGGCACCTGCTGCTGTCCAGGAACTTGTGGACAGTTTGCCAAGAAGGGTGTCTGCAGTAATCACTGCACGTGGTGGACCTACAAAGTACTGACGTCAATAAAATCTCATTGATCTATTTGCTGTCAGTGTCCAATTACTTTTGCCTACATAGTGTATAAATGAAAAAAGTTTAAAGTTTCTTAGAAATGTTTTTCTGCCTTTACTATATGTTTTAGTTTAATTAGCCGTTATTTCCTGGACCAAGAACATAGCAATATTATAAATGACAACATTACTATCATTGTTATAAATTATACCATTCATTAGCACTGAGCTGTGCTTCCTATGTTTATATATTCTGGATATTATAAAGGCACATTGTTAAAAATTTCAAAAGTTTTTTTTTATAGTTTACAGTATATAATAAAATTAATTGAAAAAATAATTTTTATAACATTTCTGTATACTCCCATACTCTCTGTGACACCATCTACTACAAACAGAAAGTGAAAGTTAGCTTGAAGCACTATCATTGTTCTTGTTGTCTATCAGATAAGACCTTAGCCGACCTGTGTATAAATGCCCATCTTCACCATCTGCACAACTCCCCTTTTATAATGCAGTGAATATCCTTTCTTACCTGACATTTGTTCAGGGATGCTGTGAGAAGGTTGCAGAGCTTTGTGGTGCAAACATGTATCCATGGTGGCATCAAAATACAAACTTCAGCGACAATTCACGCAGGGTTCTGCTATTCACAATTGGGTGTGCATCCACCCTTAGTCGTGCTCTCTTAGTACCAAGGCTCAAAAAATCTCTTGATGGCTTGTAGAAGGATGAGAAGGGCCAGAAGTGATCATCAAAGACCACTCATGGCTGTTTATTGTATGTATTTTTGAACAAACCCACTAACATTCATTTCCGAATGTTTAACAGCCCAGTACAAATGCTGTTTTGCAACATCATACACCTAGTAATGGGTACGTACACGTGTCTTACAGTTAAACACATTAGGGGGGAATTCAATTGAACGCGCTATTGAATAGCTACGGGAGGGACTCCCGAAGCTATTCAATACACTGCGCTGTGAGGTCAGAGAATTGACGGTTAATGCGCCTATCGCCGGTTAAGGTGCGTTAACCGGCATTCTCTGACCAAAGTGGTGGGCGCGCGGCTGTTAGCGCAGCACTATGCAGAAAAACTGCTGTGCACCCAGCACTTTGTTCGGATTTCACCTCAGGGGGGTGCGAGAAGAAATCCTTAGCGCGACCAAACAGTGCAGTGTATTGAATAGCTTCGGGAGTCCCTCCCGTCGCTATTCAATAGCGCGTTCAATTGAATTCCCCCCACAGATTCCATGTCATTATGTCTTCTCTGCACAAGTGCAAAAGTTTTCACTGTCTAATGAAATTGCTGCTAAAGTGCGATGAAATGCATCAGTAGATTTCAAGACTCAATCTGCTGAACTGGTTGGACCTTTATTATCAGTACCCCATATTTGGATCCTAGTACCTGTAGCAAAGTATTGTATCCTACAAAACCACAGATGGGTAATTTCTACATGTTGCATATTTTTATCGAACAAGGAAGCTTGTCATTGCCGCATTATATCTGATATATTTAACAGCAACGTTTTCAACAGACTTCTTCAAAGCTAATTATTTGGGTTTTTATTTTTAAGTCTTATCTACGATTTTGTAGTGAACAATTATTCAGCTGAGTTTTATATTGTTGAAGATCCTATGTATGATTGGTTCAATATATAATATTTTTTTTATATATGTAAAGGGTTTCGGTATATTATGTCAACTTTCATCCTGTCAAAATTCATCATGTCAACATGGCCGCTACTGTATGTTGACATAGAACAACATGAAATGCAGACTCTGGCCCTGATTCAGAGCCGGACGCTCTTTCAGAGCACTCGCTCTGAATCAGGGCACCATTTTTTTTTATACCGGCCTCCTGGCCATTCGCTAAGCTGTGGGTGACCACCCACAGCTTTTGAGAGCGACCAGGTGATGGTCATAACCATCACGACCATCGGGCTTGCGACGAGACCCTTGTGGTAGGGTCTCGTCCATCGCAAGCCCCAGTAGACTTCCTGCTCTAATAGAGCAGGAAGTCCACCTACTGACATCACTAATGATGTCAGTAGGGTCATCCACAAACGTAAGGCGTTCCCTCGGGAACGCCTCCATTTGTCCAGCCACCCTCCCTGCCCGCCTCCAAAATGGGGCAAGCTGTCAATCACAATCGACAGCCGCCCCGTTTTGGTGCGAGACCCGTAGAGACGGAGCGCCCGTCGCTGGCCGGGTATCGGTCATGCGCATGCCGGAGGCGGTGCATGCACAGGGGGTAAACATCGATCCGCTTGCGAGCGCATAGCGCTTGCGAGCGGGTCTGAATCAGCCCCTCTGTGTTTTTAAGGTAAGTCTATCTCAACACTAAACCTAACCCTAATCCCTAAACTCAAATCTAATGGTAAGTTTAACCCTTATCCTAAGCCTAATGCAACATTTCAATGTCGACATTCTGTCCATGTCAACATTTTTCAAGGTGTCAACATTTATGATGTTGACATTTTAACACCATCACGGACCTGCAAGCGCTTTCTTGGCTTGCACTGCCTAAACTGTTAAAGGTACAGTATATCACAATGATGGACTTTTATTTTATACCATCTAGAGATTGACACATATTACTCAGTTTCTACAAAAATATTGATGTAAGCCCTGTTTACTGATACAAAATGTTTTTGAGATTTTTGCAAATTTAATAAAAAAAAAACACTAAGAAATCAAATGTACATAAGTATTCATGTCCTTTGCCATGAAGCTCAAAATTGAGCTCAGGTGCATCCTGTTTCCATTGATCATCCTTGAGATGTTCCTACAGCTTAATTGGAGTCCACCTGTGGTAAATTCAGTTAGTTGGACATGATTTTGAAAAGCATACACCTGTCTATATAAGGTCCCACACTTGACAGTACATGTCAGAGCACAAACCAATCATGAAGTCCAAGGAATTGTCTGTAGACCTCTGAGACAGGATTGTCTCGAGGCACAAATCTTGGCAAGGGTACAGAAAAATATCTGCTGCTTTGAAGGTCCCAATGAGCACAGTGGCCTCCATCATCCATAAATGGAAGAAGTTCAGAACCACCAAGACTCTTCCTAGAGCCGTCTAAACTGAGCAATCGGGAGAGAAGGGCCCTAGTCAGGGAGGTGACCAAGAACTCGATGGTCACTCTGTCAGAGCAACAGCATTCCTCTGTGAAGAGATGAGAACCTTCCAGAACGACAACCATCTCTGCAGCAATCCAACAATCAGGCCTATATGGTAGAGCGCCAGGCGTAAGCCATTCCTTAGTAAAAAGCCCATGGCAGCCCGCCCGGAGTTTGCCAAAATGCACCTGAAGGACTCTCAGACCATGAGAGACAAAGATTGTACTCTTTGGCGTGAATGCCAGGTTTTATGTTTGGAGGAAACCAGGCACCGCTCATCACCAGGCCAATATCATCCCTACAGTGAAGCATGGTGGTGGCAGCATCATGCTGTGGGGATGTTTTTCAGCGGCAGAAACTGGGAGACTAGTCAGGATAGAGGGAAAGATGAATGCAGCAATGTACAGAGACATCCTTGATGAAAAATTGCTCCAGAGCGCTCTTGACCTCAGCCTGGGGTAACGGTTCATCTTTCAGCAGGACAACGACCCTAAGCACACAGCCAAGATATCAAAGGAGTGGCTTCAGGACAACTATGTGAATGTCCTTGAGTGGCCCAGCCAGAGCCCAGACTTGAATCCAATTGAAAATCTCTGGAGAGATCTGAAAATGGATGTGCACCGACACTAGTGGAGCTTGAGAGGTGTTGCAAAGAGGAATGGGCAAAACTGCCCAAAGATAGGTGTGCCAACCTTGTGGCATCATATTCAAAAAGACTTGAGGCTATTATTGCTGCCAAAGGTGCATCAACAAAGTATTGAGCAAAGGTTGTGAATACTTATGTACGTGTGATTTCTTAGTTTTGTTTTTTTAATAAAATTTGCAAAAATCGCAAAAAAACCTTTTTACACGTTCTCATTATGGGGTATTGTGTGTAGAATTTTGAGGACAAAAATTAATTTATTCCATTTTGGAATAAGGCTGTAACATAACAAAATGTGGACAAAGTGAAGCATTGTGAATACTTTCCGGATGCACTGTACAGTATGTATGCCACTTCAAATTGCTATCAAGTACTAGGACCAACCACTTAATGAATACTTCTAACAACTACAATCCTGCTCGTTGGAGCCTTATAGATGGATTAAATAGCTCATGAGATAAAGGACATACGAGCTGTCCTTTGTGATAGAAGTACTTCTGGGTTTATAAGGAGGGGTGCTGGAAGGGACCTGATTGGATCCCTCTCATGTGGAAACACGAAACAATTCCCATAGGCTTCTATTGGGTGTTGCCTACCGCATCCAAGCCCTGGAATGTATTGCATTTCCGGAGCTTGGTGCATATGCGGTGAGCGGCCATTTTCGGAGGTCTGCAATGGTGCATCCCGCCCTGGATGTCTGATTTATTATTAATGGTAATATAATATAAAGGGTGAAGTGTTTTATTTTTTTAATACTGGCCTATGTACTTTGTATTTGTAACCCTTACTGCTTCACTGTGTCTCATTTACATTGCAATTCCAATATATTTCTATTTATCCAGATCATTGAGGGTCACCTTTCCTCAGCAGATCAGGCGCACAGTTCTGCACACATTCCTATCCATAATAAAGACAAATAGAAGATTACATGCTCTGTGGGCAGATAGTTAATTACCACTGTAAGAGAAGATGTGTTACATTGTATCACTTTTGCACAGATATTACCACCTGCAACTTATTATTTAATGACAACGTCTTAATCTTAAATAATCGCTTACAATGAAATATGATTACACTGACATAATCAAAGTGCATTAAACAATTATCTCTGGAGGCAAATCATGATTTATTTGCAAGCTTCATCTATAAGATTTAATCCATCTGATGCACATTTACTTTCGCTTGAAGAATCTGTCTATCTAAATCTATCTCTATATCTAGAATGAAACATTTCTGCAAATGTAAAGATTTTGTGGGGGCAAATAACATTGCCCCTAATTAAATCTGCCTGTATGAAATTCATGTCTATTTATCTATCGCTGGCGCAAGGTATTCAATCGGGAAACCGGCTGACGTAAGCCCGACAGCCGGCTTCGCGATTGCTTTATCCCGGTGAGGATTAAATGACAGGCGTCTAACTCTAGACGCCTGTAATTTTTCCGACGCCGGGAGACCGGCGCCCGGCATCCCGATTGAAGGGGGGGAGAGTTAGGTTTAGGGCACCCGGGGGGGACTTAGGGTTAGGCACCCCCCCGGGAGGGTTAGAGTTACGCTAGGGAAAGGGGGGGTTAGGGTTAGGCACCCCCGGGGGGAGCTTAGGGTTAGGCACCCCCCAGGGGACTTAAGTTTAGGCAGCGGGCAAGGGGGGGTTAGGTTTAGGCACTTAGAGGGGGGATTAGGGTTAGGCACAGGGGGGGAGGTTAGGATTGGCAACCCCCCCCCGGGAGGGTTAGGGTTACGCTAGGGAAAGGGGGAGTTAGGGTTAAGCACCCCCGGGGGGAGCTTAGGGTTAGGCACCCCCCCCAGGGGACTTAAGTTTAGGCAGCGGGGAAGGGGGGGTTAGGCTTAGGCACTTAGAGGGGGGATTAGGGTTAGGCACAGGGGGGGGAGGTTAGGGTTAGGCACCCCCGGAGGGAGCTTAGGGTTAGGCACCCCCCCAGGGGACTTAAGTTTAGGCAGTGGGGAAGGGGGGGCTTAGGTTTAGGCACTTAGAGGGGGGATTAGGGTTAGGCACAGGGGGTGCGGTTAGGGTTAGGGGGGTTAGGTTAGGTTAGTTTGTACTTACATAGGGACGATCGGGATTTCCAGCGCTGTTGGGCTGCCGCTACCGGGATCTCTGCATCTGTCGGTCCGACGCTGCCGGGAATCGAACTGCCGGCCATGCGTCAGCCATTGTTTCATACCGATTCCTGGTGCAATGCGTGGTAAGCATTGCAGGGGATAGACCAGACAACTGCGGACATAAATAACATTTGAATTGAGGCAGATTGCCGATCTGGCTAATGGGTGGCCCGGACGGTGGACCACCCATTAGCCAGATCGCCGATCCACCTGAATACAGATGTAGCAACTGTGCTACTATCTCAGACAGCTGCCATGGCTGGCGGCACCAGCCCACAGCCCTCACTACGGGCCTGCTTGATATCTAGGTTGAATATGGATGTTTATTCTCCTCAGGTCCTCGGTCAAAGTTATAGTCCCCAATAGGAAAGAATGTGCAGATACAGTAATCCAGATTATCCTTATCCAGTTTTATTCATAAGAACAACCGTAACACTGCACTTACAGAAAAGTATTATACTGTACATGGTATATCACTCCTGAAGTTGGCTAAGGTGACCCTGCTACTGGATCAGATGTAACAAAGAGCGTTCAACAATTTCAGAATAGAGCCGAGCCCGGGCAAGGGTGGAGTCAATGGAAGGTGTATTAGATCTGAAAACCCCTACAGTGCTTACGTTGCCCTGAGTGTATGCACAAATGCGCTATTGCGTACAGAGCCGCCAGCATTAGAGATGGCCAAGCAAAACCATGGACGCACCTGGGCAGAGCATAGAAATTGGTATGAACTGTATGCATAAAATCACTTGCGTGGTTGTGTTATGGGAATGTTGTGGGCAGTAAGAGTGGGCATCTCAGGGCTTGCACCCGGCAGCACACAAGGGAAAGGATGAAACTAGCATTTGCATATTATGCCACTCTGCAAAGATACACACTAGCGGCTGCAACTGTGCCCGCCTCTGAATCTGGCCGATTGGCTTACTGTATGTGCTAAAACATATATATGACTTGCCCTGTCCTGTGGTTCATGTACATGGTTCAAATATGCCATTACTACAGTTTTAGGGTAACACAGAATTATTCCTACCATAGGCGTAATTACCATGGGTGCAGGGGGTTTGGTTGCTTCGGGGCCCAGACTGACATCAGGGCTGCCTTCCCCCCTGCACCCAAATGCGCTACCAAACAGTACACAGCTGTGTGCCCTGCTGGGAGGGACTGTGTGACGTCTCCCTCCCAACGTTCCCTGCACTCTGCCTGGCAGTCAGGAACATCGGGGATATGATCATTACCAAAATCACATCTTGAAACAATGAAAAAAAGTAAAAAGTTAAATGTTTCCCTTTTGTTCTAAACACCAAGACCAAAGATTTCCTTGTAGACAGCACTTACCTACAGTACATTGTGTGAGTGTTACACACTCTTATGAAAATGCTTGAATGCCGCAGAGCATAAATATTAGAGATGTGCTGTTCGGTTTTACTCGGATTTACTCAGATCTCAAAAACGGCATCATATTGGCTATCCGGCTGTCATATGTTCTGGATAGCCAATAAGATAAATCTGAACTAATCCAAACTTGCGATAATTTGGCGATAAGAACAGAATAAAACCGAACTTGCACTTCTCTAATAAATATCAGCCCACCCCAGTATTGGCCATTCCGAAAGTTTATATCTTCCTCATTTCAGCCCAACCCTCCTTTCTCCTAAAGAAGTTAGCAAACAGTTATATTGTACCTGTGCAAAGTGTTAGTAACTCGTAACGGCACAATACAGTCCCACTATAACTGTATCAACCTTCAATAAAGTACACATATTTAGTATCCCTATGCCCAGTCTAGCTCAGTACATGTTAGGCTGTATATAAGAGTTTTTTTTTATAATTATATTTTGTTTTAATTTTTTTCCCCGTAGTACAACACTAAAAAAAATGACTGTTCTAAGGGCCTGATTCAGAGCCGCTCGTAAGCGGCCGCTCGTTCGTTCCGAGCGATGTTTGCACAACTGCGCATGCGTACAGATCGTAATATGCATGCGTGAACCAGTCAGTGCGGCCGAAAACCATTTGCTCGCTAAATAGTGAATGCCTGCTATTTTGAGTGACAGGAGGAGGCGTATGTGGGTGGTAACAGGGGAAGGTGCTTGAAAATGGGGAGTGGCGATCCGAACGCAGGCGTGCTTAAAGGTCAAAACGGGCGTTTTAAGGGTGTGCATAATTAATACAGCAGCGTCACTGACCACGTCACTGGGTTATTTTATAGTCAGAACTGCTCGCAAGATTGCGGTAGGAAAAACCAACCACAAGAATAGCGAGCAGTTCATACGCTGGTCGATGTACTCGATTAATCTAATAAATAGCGGACATGATGTAGGATGCGAGCGGCCAGGGAGCGTAGTTTTCCAAAAAATGACCGCATGTTTTGTTCGCTCGTTCAGACCTAGAGGCGTGAACAGACCGCAAAGAGCGAACGGTTCATTTGAATAGCCACCCCTTTTTTCTGAACGAGCGAGCGCAAATAGCGTCCGGCTCTGAATGAGGTCCAAAATTCCTAACGGTCCACCTAATTAAAGCCATATCTGACTTGGAAATAATTAAAAACAAGATACAATTCAGTTGAATGGATTAAGACAGAGAACAATGTATGGCCAAAATTTTATCCTTCACAAAATGTGAAATTTGGTCTGCGGTTAAAAACCTGTGATATTGAAGTGTTTAGAGTCCTTTGTAATCTGTAGCTTCCAATATTATGGGACAATTTTTCATTAAAGAATTATACAGTTCATAAAATCCCTGCTCAGTCTTCATCCGTTTTTGCTTCTCTGCTTCGTCTTGGACGTTCCTTTTTTGGATGTTCATTTTGACAGGTGCCCGAATGCCTGTTTCCAGAATGCTGACCTATGACTGAAAGAAAACCAATGTGTTAGACGGCGTAATGTTTGTGCTTATATGATAGAGAAATTATATGATGGTGTCAGATGTTGACTATAGAAAGGAGGGTTTCAGTTCAAGCTTTATGTGTGGGTCACTAGATGCCTCACATGCATCATAGGATATCACACATCTCTTGGCTGCCATAAGTACATTAACATTTGCAGTCAACAAAACTATAAAACTATGATTAAGTAACAAAATGATTAATGTCTAATTACTTACCAGGGACAGCGACAATTAACCACTCTTATATACATACAAGAAAATCTCACACTTTTTTGGTTTAAGGAACAATTTGGACCTGACTACAGTAGGCACCAGGTGTGTATCTAGAACCCTTTGGGTCCCATAGTTTCAAGATTAATACCGCTCTCCACAGCTATAAAGCATTTTTTTCTTTTAACGATTAAAAAATATTTATTTGCTACTAAAAGATTCCTTCCCTCACTGTATGTGTTTATGATATGTCTGCGTGCTATTCCTCCAATGAAGTGTATCCTCCATGGGCAGGATGTACTTCACATGGATCTATTCATACTGGGTATATCATACCGCCACACATGTCTCAGCTGTCCCATATATGCCTTGGCTCCTTTTACGGCTTATCTCCCACAGTGTAACCTTCCTAGTGCGCCCGACATGGCAACATGGCTGCCTCACCTGGTACACTTGTGGATGGGATGAAAAATACATGCATCTGATGATTATGGTGGGACCCTACTCCTAGCATTAGGACACTGCAACCACCCATTTTGTGTCATCTCTTCTAGGCATAACCTATTCCACCCAGGGTAATCCTACGTAGGTAGAATCAGGGCCGGATTTCCCGCTAGGCATCCTAGGCGCTCACCTAGGGCAAGGAGGGACCCAAGGGGCCCCTGGATGGGCCCCTTTGCCTGAAGAAATTAGTCTGATCACAGCGCTCCCAGAGGAGCACTGCGCAAGTATCGCATGATGTCATGATGTCCCACGGTCCCACCTCCCCTCCCAGTGAGTCACGTGCTGCTGTATGCAAAGCGGCCTCAGGGCAGACTATGTCACTGTGACACAGCTGCCTGCGCAGGAGGGTACCTGCCGATGTCACTGCCAGAGCTGTGCCCCGCCGCCAGTTCTCTGCTACTGCTGTTGGAGCCAGCAGGTAAGTGTGAGTAGGGGGCTATGAGGAGGGGCTGTGAAGAGGGGATATGAGGAGCTATGATGGAGGGGCTGTGATGAGGGGGAGTGAGAGGGGCTGTGAAGAGGGAATATGAGGAGCTGTGATGGAGGTGACTGATGAGTGGGAGTGAGGGGCTGTGAAGAGGGGATATGAGGAGCTGTGATGAGGGGAGAAGGGTCTGTGATGGAGGGGCTGTGATGAGTGAGGGGCGCTGTGAAGATGGGATATGAGGAGCTGTGATGAGGGGCTGTGAAGAGGGGACATGGGGAGCTGTGATGGAGGGGCTGTGATGGAGGTGACTGTTATGAGTGAGGGGCTATGGCTATGTTGAGGGACTGTGAAGAGGGGATAAGAGGAGCTGTGATGAGGGGGAGTGGGGGTTGTGAAGAGGGGATATGAGGAGCTGTGATGAGGGGGAGTGGGTGCTGTGAAGAGGGGATATGAGGAGCTGTGATGAGGGAGAGTGGGGGCTGTGAAGAGGGGATATGAGGAGCTTTGATGAGGGGGAGTGGGGTCTGTGAAGAGGGGATATGAGGAGCTGTGATGAGGGGGAGTGGGGGCTGTGAAAAGGGGATATGAGGATCTGTGATGAGGGGGAGTGAGGGTCTGTGAAGAGGGGATATGAGGAGCTGTGATGAGGGAGAGTGAGGGGCTATGAAGAGGGGATATGAGGAGCTGTGATGAGGGAAAGTGAGGGGCTGTGAAGAGGGGATATGAGGAGCTGTGATGAGGGGGAGTGAGGGGCTGTGAAGAGGGGATATGAGGAGCTGTGATGAGGGGGAGTGAGGGGCTGTGAAGAGGGGATATGAGGAGCTGGGCATCTGTTGACACCTACTGGAAAATGCACAATTTTTATAATGTCACTAGATGATTATATATACATACACAGAATAATGGGGGACATGGATTATTCACTTTGATGTCACTAATTAAGGCACTACTCCATCAATGACAATATAAGTACTATAAAGTTTGTATGAACTGTTTTCACTTGTCTATGATAGCTGGATGTGGTATATAGCATTGGTCTTTTTATTATTGGGTGGTGAAGCTTAAAAGACTATTGCCTTTTTTGGATAAATCTACAGGCGTACTGTGAACCGGTACAGCTACTGGATAGCACCCCAGGAATGACAAATTAAGGAGGGTGCAAAGGTTCTATGACATATATATATATATATATATACACATATATATATATATATATATATATATTTATATATATAATATGTTCCTCTGCTTCCCGGCACTTCAACATGAAATCTAGTTGCTTGCACTGGTGCCTTCCTGGGAGCAAGCAAGCTCCAATAGATAGATGCAGAAAGGAATGGCGGCACTCGGCGTCTTGTTGAAACAGGAAGCTTCCTGTTTCATCAAGACGCCGAGTGCCGCCATTCCTTTCTGCATCTATACTAGGGGTGTGCACCGGCCACTTTTCGTGTTTTGTGTTTTGGTTTTGGATCTGGATCTTTCTTCGTGTTTTGGATCTGGATTGGTTTTGCCAAAACCACCCTTCCGTAGTTTGGGTTCTGGGTTTTGTGTTTTGGATCTGTATTTTTTTTTTAAAAAAGCATAAAAACAGCTAAAATCACAGAATTTGTGGGTTTTTCTGCTCCTATGCTATTATTAACCTCAATAACCTTAATTTCCACTCATTTCCAGTCTATTCTCAACACCTCACAATAGTGTTTTTATGTCCAAAAGGTTGCACCAAGGTAGCTGGATGACTATGCTAAGCGATACGAGTGGGTGGCACAAACACGTGGCCCATCTAGGAGTGGCACTGCAGTGGCAGACAGGATGGCAGTTTGAAAAACTAGGCCCCAAACTGTACATAATGCAAATGCAAAGAAAAAAAAAGAGGTGCAAGATGGAATTGTCTTTGGGCCCTCCCACCCACCCTTATGTTGTATAAACAGGACATGCACACTTTATCAAACCAATCATTTCAGCGCCAGGGTCTGCCACATGACTGTGGCTGAAATGATTGGTTCGTTTGGGGCCCCACAAAACAAGCTGGCAATTAATCTGTCCCTGCACAAACTGGCTCTACGGAGGCAAGATGTCGTCCTCATCCTCCTCATCCACCGATTCCTCACCCTCTTCAGTGTTGTGTACATCCTCATCCTCACAGAGTATTAACTCGTCCCCGCTGGATTCCACCACCACAGGTCTCTCTGTAGGTACTGGAGGCTGGTCTCCCTGGAAGAGTTGATAATTCATTTTTATGAACATCATCTTCTCCACATTTTGTGGAAGCAACCTCCTACGCCTTTCGCTGACAAGGTTCCCGGCTGCACTAAACACTCTTTCGGAGTACACACTGGAGGGGGGGGCAACTCAGGTAAAATAGAGCCAGTTTGTACAGGGGCCTCCAAATTGCCTCTTTTTCCTGCCAGTACAGGTACGGACTGTCTGACATGCCTACTTGGATGCTGTCACCGATGTAATCCTCCACCATTCTGTCAATGGTGACAGTATCATATGCAGTGACAGTAGACATGTCAGAAATTGTTGCCAGGTCCTTCAGTCCGGACCAGATGTCCAAACTTGGTCCTGCCTGCCCTGCATCACCACCAGCGGGTTGCTTAGGATACCTAAGGTTTTTCCTGGCAGCCCCAGTTGCGGTAGAAAATGAAGAAGGAGCTGTTGACGTGTCACGTTCCGCTTCAGCTGACAGTGTTTTCACCAGCAGGTCTTTGCACCTCTGCAGGCTTGTGTCGGCCGGAAAGAGAGACACCACATAGGCTTTAAACCTAGGGTCAAGCACGGTGGCCAAAATGTAGTGGTCTGATTTCAACAGATTGACCACCCTGGAATCCTGGCAAAGCGAATGAAGGGCTTCATCCACAAGTCCCACATGCCGAGCGGAATCGCTCCATCTTAGCTCCTCCTTCACTTTCTCCAGCTTCTTCTGCAAAAGCCTGATGAGGGGAATGACCTGACTCAAGCTGGCAGTGTCTGAACTGACTTCACGTGTGGCAAGTTCGAAGGGCTGGAGAACCTTGCACAACACGGAAATCATTCTCCACTGCACTTGAGTCAGGTCCATACCCCCTCCTTTGCCTATGTCATAGGTGGATGTATAGGCTTGAATGGCCTTTTGCTGCTCCTCCATCCTCTGAAGCATATAGAGGGTTGAGTTCCACCGCGTCACAACCTCTTGCTTCAGGTGATGGCAGGGCAGGTTCAAGAGTGTTTGCTGGGGCTCCAGTCTTCAGCACGCAGTCGCTGAATGGCGAAAGTGGCCAGAAATTTTTCGGGCCACCCAAAGCTTCTCCTGCACGTCCCTGTCGCTTTTCAGAAAATTCTGCACCACCAAGTTTATTGTGTGAGCAAAACATGGGACATGCTGGAATTTGCCCAGATGTAATGCCCGCACAATATTGGTGGCGTTGTCAGATATCACAAATCCCCAGGAGAGTCTAAGTGGGGTAAGCCACTGGGCGATGATTTCCCTCAGTTTCTCTAAGAGGTTGTCGGCGGTGTGCCTCTTACTGAAACCGGTGATACACAGCGTAGCCTGCTTTGGAATGAGCTGGCGTTTCTGAGATGCAGCTACTGGTGACGCTGCAGCTGTTGCTGCGTAAGGTGATACATCTACCCATTGGGCTGTCACAGTCATATAGTCCTTAGTCTGCCCTGTTCCACTTGTCCACATGTCCGTGGTTAAGTGGACATTGGGTACAATGGCATTTTTCAGGACACTGAGGACACTTTTTCTGACGTTTCTGTACAATCTCGGTATCGCCTGCCTAGTGAAGTGGAATCTAGACGGGATTTGGAACCGGGGACACACTACCTCCATCAATTGTCTAAATCCCACTGCACTAATGGCGGATACCGGACGCACGTCTAACACCAACATAGCAGTCAAGGCCTCAGTTACACATTTTGCTTCAGGATGACTGCTGTCGTACTTCATCCTCCTCGCTAAGGACTGTTGGAGGGTCAATTGTTTAGTAAAAGTAGTGGTGTTCCTACTTCCTCTCTGGGATGATGAACAACTCCCAGCAGCAGCAACAGCAGCAGCGGCAGCAGGAGGCGTAGCAATGCAGGATCCTCCGGAGGAATCCCGGATAGGAGAGTCAGTCATGCCAGTGACATGGCCTGCAGGACTACTTCCGATCCTGACTAAGGAGGAAATTGACGAGGAGGGAGTTGACGGTGTGGTTTGCAGGCACTTGGATACAGGACAACAGGATTTAGGTGACCCTGGACTGCTTACGGTCTTAGCCAAAGTTTCTGAACTTGACAGTAACTTTTTATGAACGCGCTGCAGGTGCCGAATAAGGGAGGATGTTCCTAGGTGGTTGACGTCCCTACCCCTACTTATTTCACCTTTACATATGGTACATATGGCAAGACAGTTGTCTGGATTTGGATAGAATATTGCCAGACCAAAGAGGTGGAATGTTTGGTCTTCTGCCCAGGCATGACCGTGATGGGCTTTTTCATCCCACGGACAACAACTGTCTCCCTTGGAGCCTGATTTAAACAAACAACATCACCATCAGAATCCTCCTCGTCAACTACCTCCTAAGTGCCAGCTACACCAGTATCCTCATCCTGTTGTACTTCAACAGTGACATCTTCAATTTGCATATAAGCAAGTGGATTGTGGGTGCTCCTTTCAGCACTTGCAGAGGACGTGCAAATGGTGAAAAGTGCCACCTTTTCCCGTCCAGTGCTGGGAAGGTCAGACATCGCAACCGCCACCACACTTTGACTCTCCTTGGGGATTTGTGATATCTTCTTAGAATGCACAGTTCTTCGCTGTGCTTTTGCCAGCTTAACTCGTTTGATTTTTGTAGCGGGAGGAGGGCTTCCATCGTCATGTGAAGCTGAACCACTAGTCTTGAACATAGGGAAAGACCTTGCCACTCCGTGTCGTAAATGGCATATTGGCAAGTTTACGTTTCTCTTCAGATTATTTAAATGTTTTTTTCAAGGTAATTTTCCTGAACTTTGTCATTTGGGATTGTATGTGCCCTCTACTATGACATTGGGCATCGGCCTTGGGAGACGACGTTGATGGCATGTTACGTCTATGTCATGACTAGTGGCAGCAGCTTCAGCAGCTAGGAGGAAGTGGTTCTTGATCTTTCCCTATTTTATTTTTATCGGAGAAAGTTTGGTCCTCCATTTATGTTATATTGATATATACGTGCGGCTAAGGCGCACACAAACACAGAAAATAATTTTTTATTTTTGTTGGAGACTAGTGCACTTTGTGGGTTACACCACCCTTTAAGAAATGAGCCAGCCGGCCCTTTACTTATGGGATACAGGCGCACGCTTGGCGCTGCTCCTTTGTTGATGCACGTGCAGCTACAGCCCACACAATTCACAAACACAGAAAATATTTTTTGATTTTGTTTGGAGTGCCCTTTGGGGGTTACAGCACCCTTTAGCGGTCAATCCAGCCGGCCCTTTATCTATGGGACACAGGCGCACGCTTGGCACTACTTTGTTGATGCACGTGCGGCTACTGCGCACACAATTCACAAACACAAAAAAATATATTTTTTTATTTTGTTTGGAGTGCCCTTTGGGGGTTACAGCACCCTTTAGCAGTCAATCCAGCCGGCCCTTTATTTATGGGACACAGGCGCATGCTTGGCACTACTTTGTTGATGCACGTGTGGCTACTGCGCACACAATTCACAAACACAAAAAAATATATATTTTTATTTTGTTTGGAGTGCCCTTTGGGGGTTACAGCACCCTTTAATGGACAAGCCAGCCGGCCTTTTACTTATGGGACACAGGCGCACGCTTGGCGCTGCTCCTTTGTTGATGCACGTGCAGCCACAATGCACACAATTCACAAACACAGAAAAAATATATATTTTTTTTGCACTTGGGGGGAGCACCCCTGATGGACAGAGCACCCCCTGGACAACACTACAGCACCCCTTTAGGACTGGGACACTGCACAGGACTTTGGAGCCCCTATGGACTTTGAAGGAGTGGACACAGCCCCTATGGACAACAGCAGCACAGCACAGCACAACACTACACTGCACTACACTACACTACACTACACATCCCAGCCAGCCCTAACTCCCACCCTCCCTCTTCACTGTCCACAGCCGAGTGAGAAAATGGCGTTGACGCGGGTACCTTATATAGGATCCAAAACCCGCGAGACCCAGAAGGCGGGATGATGACGTTTTGCCTCAATTTCAGATCCGAGTCAGGTGGGAAAAGTCGAGCCTGACTCGGATCGGCCTCGGATCGGGGGGGCTCGGTGGTTCGGATTTCAGAAATCCGAACCCGCTCACCCCTAATCTATACATATATATCTATATTGTTTGAGGGAGTGGGGCCCCAAACTGGTATCCTGCCTAGGGCTCCATGACATCTAAATCCGGCTCTGGATAGAATTTATATCCCGTGGAAGTTATTTCCCAAAATGTCTGCACCAACCTTGCAATATGCTTATTGTACTCTCTAGGTGTTGGTTTTCTTTCATTATCTCTGTGTGGTTTTCTATTTCCTGCAATACCAAATCCTTGAACAATGTACCATGTTTTCTGATATCTGTAAAGCAACCTTGAGTCTTATGGACGAAAAGCGCTATATAAATAAAATTATTATTATCTGGATGATGTCATTGTAGTGTAGTATCACCAAGATAGCCAGCATTCTGTATCTGTTGAATGTAGAAGTGCTTTAATTCAGTCTGTCACTGACACCAAGGGGTAAATTTACTAAAGTGAGAGTTTTAGAAGAGATGTTGCCCATAGCAACCAATCAGATGCTACTTAACATTTAACTAGCACCTTCTAGAAGATAATAGCTAGAATCGGATTGGTTGCTATGGGCAACATCTCTTCTAAAACTCATTTCTAAAAACTCTCACTTTTGTAAATTTACCCCCAAGAGTGACACAAGGTAATACAGTCACCAGCCTAAAGTAAATCTGCCTGCCGGCAAGTGGTTAAAGAAAAAAGTAAAAAATTTACCTCAGTAAATAGAAGTCGGTCAGGAACAGGTTGAACAGCCCTGCATGCCAGTCTTATTTTGGTATTTTCTTATACATACCAGGTATTTCATGGCAGCAGTCAGTATTCACTGTGTGTTGACATTACGCCTCTGTTGGATTTTCCTGGCATATATCAGACAAAGGGTCCAGGTTTAGGCAAATATTTTCAGAGCCATCATTTTACATATGGTTTCTTGACAGCGTAGGAAAATACTAATATCTTTCATGTGTGAATTAACAGCTGGTGTAATACACAGAAGAACTCAAGCTTAACAAGCCTGGGAGCTTGTAGGCACCAAAGCATGTGCTGGGTGGTACTGTTCTCTTTTAATCATAAATATATAAAACCAGTCTGTTATTTCTGAATAATCCTCCTAATCTGAGCAGAACCTGCATCCCACTGACCAGGAGTTTATTTCTTCTTCATTTTTTTTAAAAAAAAGATATTAAGTGAAGCCTGAGCAGAGTACCTTAGATGTATTTGTTATTAGGGAAATAGCTATGTTTTTGTCATTGCATTCTTAACTAAGGGCCTGATTCATTACGGCCGCAATCGCAACAGCGTACGCAGATCGGCCGATGGTGGGTACTGCGCACACATATGCACCGCAGTGCGCGTGCGTGAGTTAGCATTGCGATCGCACTGCCATCACTTACGTAGATGCAAAGCCATCGCAGAGTGAGTGACGGGACGTCAGCGTTTGTGGGTGGTGACGGGGGAGTGGTTGGAGAAACGCAGGCGTGCCTGTCCATTTGAACACCATTACTTGGGCGTGCATAAATTAGCCACTGCGACCGCGTACGCAGCTTGTGTACTCACAGCGTGCGACGACAGATGTAATTTCTGAGGCAGGTCAGGGCTGCTGTAATTGTGCGTGAGGGGCCGATGTTACGCAATGGTACCGATGTATACGCAGGTCTTACAGATGTGAGACTCCGGGAAGGTAAGTATTGATTAAATAGGTGCAGGGTGTGCGGTGTGGGTCCCCTTGGACCCAGGGGGCCCATGTGCACAGCACACGCTGCACCTATTATAGATATGCCCCTGCTACTTCACCATTGAAAACCCAACTACAGTATATTGTTCTACAAACCAATGCACTTTGGTGGATAGCTTGGCGCACCTGCGGTAATCAAGACATGAGCTGTCACCAATTAAGATTTCTACCTTGGGTGTTTTGTGAGCTCCACTTTGTACGTAGTGGACAGGTCCATTTTAAATCAAAATACGCAGCATAAATTGTGAAACAAACAGCCAGGTGTCCACCACAACATCCCATTCCTGATCCATTTTCCAAGCCGTTCATTTTCTGAAAATAAAATGTCTAAGGAAAGGGTTAGAGTGTGAATGCACAGTACGTGCATATTTTTGGGGAGAGCATATGGTAACTGACAAATCCTACTGAACGCCTCGTAAAACCTTTCCTAAATGGTGAAAGCCTTTCAATCGCCTGACTGGTTATTCTATGATTTTTTTTATTTTTTTAGAAGAGGTCATTTTGCTGAGAGTTGACGACTATAAGCAGCAAATCGCATATGTTGATCCCAGATGCTCAAACAAGAAATGTCTCCTAGGTCTAAGCCTTTTCCTGTCAACGTGATGTACACAACCGGCACACAACAGACATAACTAATTAATTAACAGAAAATAAATAGAGCAGTTTGTACAATGTGGAGGAAAATCAGCACTGGTGAAGCAGCCAAGAATGAATACAACAGTGGATTAGTTTGTTAATTAATATATTAATGCAAATTTAACCTATATGATGGGGAATGTATGGTTCGAAAGTCGTAATCATAATGGGTGATATGTATGGCAGCTATAATGAAAACATTATTAAAATGATTAAATGTATTAAAATATTAAAATGTGTAGTCATTTTTTAAAACCATATGTTGACCTACGCCTCATTGTGTGGAGTTTGTATGTTCTTTACGCATGTTGTTTCGGTTTCCTCTGGGTACTCTGGTTTTCTCCCACAATCCAAAAACCTACTGGTATATAGTGAAAATATTATTAAAATGATTACATTTATTAGAATGTGTAGTCATTTTTTAAAATCATATGTTGACCTCATTGTATGGAGTTTGTACGTTCTTCCCAAGTTTGCGTCGGTTTCCTCGGGGTACTCCGGTTTTCTCCCACAATCCAAAAACCTACTGGTATACAGTATAATGAAAATATTATTAAAATTATTACATTTATTAAAATTTTTAGTCATTTTTATAAACCATATGTTGACCTGAACCTCTTTGTGTTGTATATTCTTTCCATGTTTGCATCGGTTTCCTCCAGGTACTCCGGTTTTCTCCCAGTATCCAAAAACCTACTAGAATATAATGAAAATATTATTAAAATGATTACGTTTAATAAAATGTGTAGCAATTTTTTAAGACCATGGGCCAAATGTAATAGGGTGAGAGTTTAGAAAATGTGAGAGTTTAGCAGTAAACTCTCACATTGGTTGAGTTTTATCTTCACAATGGGAAAACATCTGAATGACATTTTAAATCGTGAGAGTTTTTTAAGTCTAAAAAAACATGCAAGTTCGCTCTTACTTTGTTTTTGGACTCTATTACATTGGCAAAGTTTAAAAAGTGTCAGAAACTCTCACTTTTCTAAACTCTCACCCTATTACATTTGGCCCCATATGTTGACCTGAGCCTGATTGTGTGGTGTTTGTATGTTCTTCCCACGTTTGCATCGGTTTCCTCCGGGTACTCCTGTTTTCTCCCACAATACAAAAACCTACTTGTAGTTTCATTGGATTCAGACTCAGTGGTAAATTTTCCATTAGGGGGCGTAACTTTCTGAGGGGCAGCAATTGTTTTATTGCTGTCAGTTCAAAATTTCCCAGTTACTGTATAACTCTATATGCCATCTTGAGTGGAGGGGTAGGACATGCACAGACTACCCCTGTAAACTGTCTTCCTTAGTAAATAAATATATATAATTGAAAATAAAACAAAGGGCCACATGTAATAGGGTGAGAGTTTAGAAAATGTGAGAGTTTAGCAGTAAACTCTCACATTGGTCAAGTTTTATCTTCAAAATGGGAAAACATCTGGATGACAGTTTAAATCGTGAGAGTTTTTTTCATCTAAAAACATGTGAGTTTGTCTGTTCTTGGACTATTACATTGGGCAGGTTTAAAAAGTGTGAGAGTTTACTGCTAAACTAAACTCTGCAGCGATGTGCGGCATATTAGAGCGATATCTATATCGGCAATGGCGGGCTGGGCCGGGGGGCAGGGTGCCATGTGCCCCCCGGGCCGCAGCGTCATGCGGGCTGCGGGCCGCGGACAGTATGTGTCACTGTGACACAGACTGCACCGCGTGTGTAGCACTGACCGGACGGAGTTTGGTCAGCGCTACACAAGTGACAAACACACAGCCGCCGGCTCCGGCAGCTGTGTGTTTGTTGTAAGCAGCAGCCAATGAGAGTCTGTCAGATTCTCATTAGCTGCTGCTGCGCCCTCTGCAGGAGCCGCTCCATCTTCCGGCTCCCGCAGTGGGCAATGGGAGAGGCGTCATGACATCATATGACATCTCTCCCATAATGCCCGGGAAGGACAGATGGAGGAGCGGATGGCGACGGCGGGAGCGGGGATTCAGGTAAGTGTTTTATTTTTTTTTACTACGTGTGTCTACTGGAGGGGAGACCACTACTGGGGGCACCACAAGGGGGGAACCACTACTGGAGGCACTGCAAGGGGGGGACTACTACTAATGGGGGCAATACAAGGGGGAGGACTACTACTACTGGGGGCACTACAAGGGGGGGGACTACTGGTGGCACTACAAAGGGGGAACCACTACTGGACTGGGGGCACTACAAGAGGGAGGGACTACTACTGGGGGCACTACAAGAGGGAGACCACTACTGGGGGTACTACAAGGGGGAGATCACTACTGGGGGCACTACAGGGGGGGCACTACAAGGGGGGACCACTACTGGGGATTATAACTGGGGGCACTTCAAGGGGGGGACTACAACTGGGGGGACTACTACTGGGGGCACTACAAGGGGGGGACTACTATTACAAGGGGGGACTACTACTACTAGGGGCACTACAAGGGGAGGGGACAACTACTAGGGGCATTGCATAGTAGGGGCGAGGTGACTACTACTAGGGGCACTACATAGGGGGAGGGGACTACCACTGGGGGCACTGCATCGAGGGACCACTGCTGGGGGGCTCTATAAAAAGGGCAATACTGGGGGTACTGCATAGGGGGGAGACTACAACTGGGGCCACTATTTAAGGGGCACTGCATAAGGGTTACCACTATTGGGGGCACTGCATGGGGTGTGGACTGCTAATGGGGGCACTATATAAGGAGCACTGCATAGGGGATACCACTAATGGGGGCACTATAAAAGGGGCTTACTACTGGGGGCACAAGGGGCACTGCATAGGGGGATCACTACTGGGGGCACTACTGGAGGCCTGCATAAGGGGATCCTCTCCTGGGGCACAGGGGGGCACTGCATATGGGCACCACGACGGGGCTGTTCCTAATCTTTATTTTTACTTTACATTAATCCCATATGGACCCGCCTCCTCCCTGGAACACTTGAGGGGGGGGCGCCGTAGCACGCATGTTCTTCGGGCACCCTGGCTACACGCTACCCCTCTGCCAGGGCCGCCTGCATGCATTTTCCCCCCAGGCTAAAAGTTGCCAGCCAGCCCCTGTATATCGGTAAAAAGAACCCTGTTAAAATGCCAGTCTGTTTTTGAACCTCCCTAATTGGATGCTGAAGCTGTCAATTAGAGAACGTCTAACACGATTGGCTCGTGATGTAAAAGAATAACCTGTCTGTGATTGGAGCAGACAGCTGCCACTCACTTATACACACATCTCTGGATTGGCTGCATGCTGTAATATAGCCTATAGACTAGGCAATGCACAATAGGCTGCATGTGATCAAGTCCAATACCCGGTGAAACGCGCATCATAGCTTCACTTCCGGGTACCCCTGGTGTGCACATGAGTCCTGGCATCAGGCACTATACCACGGGAACCAGGCAGGAAGACAATCCTGCTTCAGCCACATCTATCCAGGTACATTTCTTCTTTCAGCGCTCTCTCATCAGCATAGGCACCCACTGACCTCCCTGCAATATCTTAGGACAACAGGGTGGCAGGGAGCAGGACCCGACAGCAGAAGCACCTCTAATCTTTCATTTCTATCTGCCCTACCGGCTCTCATATCTTGTTCACTGGAATTTTTCCACACAGGAAGGAAGCAGAGGTAGCTGGACTTTAGGCTCCGATATCCTTTAAACACATATATCATGTTTTTGAAGTTGCAGCAGCCTGTTTTGAGAAAATGAACTGCTATTGCTACTGTTTGTAAATTACCCTTATGTTGAATAAATCCTGCTAAAACCTGAAAACCTGTCAGGATATTAAACTCCTAGCTACATGGCACTATACAGATGCTATGCTATCTTATCCATATAACAGCAGGATATTTTCCTTTCAGAAATTAAATGAGATAATTAACTGTATGGAATGATGTTGTGGCTGTTTTGTATTTCTGGAATGATATCAAACTGCTGATGATACTGTCTCTGCTGTCAGTCTAAAAGTATGCATATACCTAATATACTATACTTTTTTGAGACTTGATCCAAATAACATAATACTATTTGCAAAAAGTATATGTTATGATACTCCCGGGTCTATTTACTAAGCAGTGTTAGGAGACCGAGTGAAAAGTGATAAGGTGCCAGCCAATCAGCTCCTAACTGCTATCTCACAGGCTGTGTTTGAAAAATGACATTTGGAAGATGATTGGCTGGCACCTTATCACTTTTCACTCTGTCTCCTAACACTGCTTAGTAACTAGACCCCTCAATGTGATATCCGATAGAACTTTGCTACTTGATTGATTATATTGGTGTCATATAATCTGATTTCCTTACTGTCCAGTTGTTTTCAGGTTGTTTTACTATTTTTACTTATTATTATTATTATTATTATTATTATTATTATTATTATTATTATTATCATCTATGTATTTACTTTTTTCCTCTTTTCTATCCCGTCCCCTCCCCGTCCCCCCTTTTTTTCATCTGGTTACTTGTAGCAACATATGTTAACAGATTATTGCTTGACATATGTGCTCAAGTATATTGCAGAAGAAATTGGATACCTGTGACAAGATACTATGTAATAATTTATTATGTGATATATGTGCCTAAGTAGTACTATAATGTAGCACCAGCATTAGAGCACTGGTGTTATCATAGAGATATTTTCGTCCATTTACAGACCAATACTGGAGAATTAAGCTCTTTATGTATATTGTTATATTGATTTGTATATGTTTTTGAATATTAAGGCGAATATTAATAGGGCCTCTCAGTGTGTTCTATCCATCACCTGAGAGACGATAATATATTACGAACTTATTTTTAATGCATATCTAAAGCTGCATACACACGTAAAGATTTTCTATCCAACCATCGAAATAGTTGATTGGTTGGAATGAAAATCTGATAAGGTATGAAAGCAAATGGCAATCAGCAATTTGCTCCCAAACGCCGGAAAATGGACAAAGACTGTTGTTTGAACAAATTGTTTAGATCAAACATTTAACAAACTTAATAGTAAAAATAATAAAATAATAAAAGTGGGCGCTAATCAATATCTAATCACCAATTGTGTGGTTCTGATTAATAAAACCTGCCGTTAAAGCTGCCCCCACACAGGTAAATCTGGAAATTTACCAACAATAATGCAATACTAGATTTAAAAATAATGGGAGCGCTGGTAACTGGCTACTGGCTTAAAAAATAGATTTATTCCATATAAAACAATCAATTGTACATTGCATCAATCCAATCATTCTAACGCAGGTGGAATGATTAGTAAGGCTAAATTGCCACAAATTATAGCACGGATCCGGCTTTACCTATTTAAAACGATATATAGCATACGACATATAAAACATTAATATATATTAGAATCAATCTAAAGATAGCAAACACTTTTTTCATAGATCGTTAAGCATCAATTCCCTCCAATTATGGTAGCGGAGTATGGAGTCAGAGTTTAATAATGGTCAGCAGATATATATTAGTAGTTGTTAGTATATAGATATCCATTCACTGGCAATTAGTATGTAAATTAATAGTCACGTACAGTCACAGTTTTGTTAGTAGATGATAAAGAGCAGCTTATATTATGCAAATTGCGAGGTATTTCTGCTGCTGTATATTTCATACATTACCATCCGTCCAATATTGTGGAAATGTAACGGAATAGAGCTGACCTCTACCCCAATGCAGGGGAAGGAAGTTGGACAATGCTGGCCAGCTGTAGAAGTCAGTGTTGGACACAGTGTGTCAATGGCAACAGCGCTGTATGTCGAGCGGTCCAGAGGTACTTGTATCCTCAGGCAGAGGGACCTCTACTGCTGATTCACGGCACTCTTTAGCGCTAGCTGTGTGTGAGTCGCTAGGACACACTGAGACATGCTGACTCCCTCACGCTCCGCTACTTCCGGTATCGGGCTTGCGGCTTCCGGTTTGCGTGCCACCTGCGTTCCACAAGTCAACTAACGCGTTTCTCCGCCCTATGACACGGCGGTTTCATCAGAAGATGGTTCACTACCCATTGGTGCTGTATTATATCCCTCTTGATGTACACTCATTGGTCAATTCTCGATCCTAATTAAGGAAATACGATTTCAACTAATAATGTATTACATTGATGCTTTTCAAAGGAATGGATCATCAGAAATCACATATTATAGTAAGAAATAGTAAATACAACTTATACAATTCATTAATCTCTATCTTGTCTTACTTTGAGGTGCCTCTATAGCAGGGGTTCCCAACCACGGTCCTCAAGGCACACTAACAGTCCAGGTTTTAGCCATACTTGAGCACAAGTGACTTAGGCCCTCATTCAGAGCCGTACGCTCTGAGCAGAGCGCACGCTCTGAATGAGGGCCGCCCTCCATAATTATGGAGCGTCCTACTGGACGCTCGTATAGCTGTGGGTCACCACCCACAGTCTATACGAGCGTGCAGTTTGATGGCCGTGATGGTCTTGACCATCGCGACCATTGCCACTGCGAGCCGGAGCCTGCGGTTGAGGTTTTCAACCGCAAGGCCCTGGAGTGATTTTGGCTCTATCAGAGCCAAAATCACTCCCACTGACATCACTAGTGATGTCAGTGGGCCGGCTTCTGACGGTAGGCGTTCCCTTGGGAACGCCTCCGTCAGGGAGGCACGCCCGCCAAAGGGGGCGTGCTGTCAATCAACATCGACAGCACGCCCCCTTTGATCAGACACAACGAGCGAAGGAAAGTCCTTCGCTCGTCGCGTCTGGCGCATGCGCACGACGGAGCTCCCGCCATCGTGCGCATGCGCAGTGCACAACATTGACCCACTTGCGAGCGGACAGCCACTTGCGAGTGGGTCTGAATCAGGGCCTTAATTAATACCTCAGTTATTTTGATTTAACCATCTTTGCACAATCATGGATATAACTAAAACCAGGACTGTTAGTGTGCCTTGAAGACCGAGGTTGGGAATCACTGCTCTATAGAGTCAACATTAAACATTAGAGTACCCTTCACCTTAAATATCAATATATATTTCAAAGTGTACTTCTTACAATCGATCGTATGGTGAGTAATTGCTTATATATTATTAAATCCCTGCTTACGACCATATTGCAACATGCTTCTTAAAAAGGGGAAGGCAGTGAATAACTTCATAATAATATCATAATTAGTGAAAATTAATAATATGCATGGCAGATATAATAAGATAATTTGTAGAGATCCGATATAGGGCTCAGTTAGGAATCTTATAACCATAAAATGAAGGGTAATCCTAAATTAGAGGACCATTAGACCTCTTATATTATTTAATTCAAAACTAAATATATAGGGCCAAATGTAATAGGGTGAGAGTTTAGAAAATGTGAGAGTTTAGCAGTAAACTCTCACATTGGTTGAGTTTTATCTTCAAAATGGGAAAACATCTGAATGAGATTTTAAATCTTGAGAGTTTTTTAAGTCAAATAAAACATGCAAGTTCGCTCTGTTACTTTGTTTTTGGACTCTATTACATTGGCAAAGTTTAAAAAGTGTCAGAAACTCTCACTTTTCTAAACTCTCACCCTATTACATTTGGCCCATAGAATTTATAGGAAACACAATAATATAATTATATAGAAATAGTTACTATAATTAGGGAAAAACCCGTATAAAAACAAGAACACATAAAATACTGATTACAATAGGTAACTACACCACATATAAAACTCATTCATGTAATTAATAATATATAAGCGATTACTCACCATACGATCAATTGTAAGAAGTACACTTTGAAATATATATTGATATTTAAGGTGAAGGGTACTCTAATGTTTAATGTTGACTTTATATAGGCACCTCAAAGTAAGACAAGATAGAGATTAATGAATTGTATAAGTTGTATTTACTATTTCTTACTATAATATGTGATTTCTGATGATCCATTCCTTTGAAAAGCATCAATGTAATACATTATTAGTTGAAATCGTATTTCCCTAATTAGGATTGAGAATTGACCAATGAGTGTACATCAAGAGGGATATAATACAGCACCAATGGGTAGTGAACCATCTTCTGATGAAACCGCCGTGTCATAGGGCGGAGAAACGCATCAGTTGACTTGTGGAACGCAGGTAGAATGGAAACCGGAAGCCGCAAGCCTGATACCGGAAGTAGCGGAGCGTGAGGGAGTCAGCGTGTCTCAGCGTGTCCTAGCGACTCACACACAGCTAGCGCTAAAGACTGCCGTGAATCAGCAGTAGAGGTCCCTCTGCCTGAGGATACAAGTACCTCTGGACCGCTCGACATACAGCGCTGTTGCCATTGACACACTGTGTCCAACACTGACTTCTACAGCTGGCCAGCATTGTCCAACTTCCTTCCCCTGCATTGGGGTAGAGGTCAGCTCTATTCCGTTACATTTCCACAATATTGGACGGATGGTAATGTATGAAATATACTGCAGCAGAAATACCTCGCAATTTGCATAATATAAGCTGCTCTTTATCATCTACTAACAAAACTGTGACTGTACGTGACTATTAATTTACATACTAATTGCCAGTGAATGGATATCTATATACTAACAACTACTAATATATATCTGCTGACCATTATTAAACTCTGACTCCATACTCCGCTACCATAATTGGAGGGAATTGATGCTTAACGATCTATGAAAAAAGTGTTTGCTATCTTTAGATTGATTCTAATATATATTGATGTTTTATATGTCGTATGCTATATATTGTTTTAAATAGGTAAAGCCGGATCCGTGCTATAATTTGGGGCAATTTAGCCTTACTAATCATTCCACCTGCGTTAGAATGATTGGATTGATGCAATGTACAATTGATTGTTTTATATGGAATAAATCTATTTTTTAAGCCAGTAGCCAGTTACCAGCGCTCCCATTATTTTTATATCTAGTATTTAACAAACTTTCCTGACGTTCATTTTCATCTGTTTTCTGGCATTTAGGAGCAAATTGCTGATCATCAGTTACTCCCATATGTTACCAGATTTTCATTCCAACCAATCAACTAGTTGGATGGTTGAACAGAAAATCTTTACGTGTGTATGCAGCTTATTAGAAATTATATTTTAGATACTGTAAATAAGAGTGCCCCCCAAAATTGTTTTTTTCCTTTTTTTTTTACTTCTTGTCAAAACCCATCTATATAGTCTAGAACACAAGTTCTCAAACTCGGTCCTCAGGACCCCAAACAGTGCATGTTTTCCAGGACTCCTCATAGAAACGCAAGTTAAATAATTAGCTCCACCTGTAGATCTTTTAAAATGTGTCAGTGAGTAATGAATACACCTGTGCACCTGCTGGGTGGCCTGGAAAACGTGAACTGTGTGAGGTCCTGAGGACTGAGTTTGAGAACCACTGGTCTAGAAATACAAGCCCTGGGGAGCAGCACCAACACACAACACTCCTAGGATATTAACCCAATAGATGTTTTATAATACTGTTAGTACATACTGCTGTAGCACTACTTCTCACTGGATGTCAGGTTTGGAGCAGGATCATCCGCTTTTTCCGTTCTATATGTTAACATACTGAACTACCTAAGTTTCTGATCCTTAGCACAAACATCACTATTTATCTACTAGCTTTGTTTCTTTAAAAAATACCAGCTTGTGCAAACATTTTCATTATTTCAACATGACAAGTTTTAACCTAAAACATGAACTAATTAATAAACGTAAAACGGAGAACCTAGATGACATCTTCTCCAATATCTCATTTGATAAAACGTCAGACAGCAATTGGGAAGAAGACTTCCTAAGACTGAAAAATTTACTGCATAAACAAACCAGAGCAAACAGGAATCTGATTACCTAGAGAATTATAATAGACACAAAATCGTTCCCAGGGGCCTAAGACCAGTGGCTTCACAAGGGGGGTGCGGGCTCACCCGGGTGTCACCCACTGATGGTTGACATCAAGGTGCTGGCTCCCCCTCAGCGACAGAAGCCGAGTGCTGCACTGTAGCATTAAGTGCAGCACTCGGCTCCTGTCACAGTGAGGGAGCCAGCACTCCGCACCTCCGGCACCCCCCTCCACCACACCAGTGATGATAACCACTGGACGGGGACGGGGCTCAGGCCGTGAGGCCACGCTCCCTGTCCGCGAGGCCACACCCCTGTCAATGAAGCCACACACCTTTTCATGATGTGCGGTTGCATTGCGCAAATGGCATCCCTCCACGCACCAGGTGTCACCGCGGGGAGGGACACCACTGCCTAAGACCCAGAATCTTCCCAACCTTCGAATTGGCAACTGAAACTTTGAAGGCAGAATGGGAGAAATGCTTATTAAAGTGTTCAAATGAACTAATAAATATATTGATAAAACATAATAATTTGATATTAGTGGGAGTAGAAAAAGAGATTGATGCCTTAGGAAAAAAACTTGGAAGGTTTGAAAAAGACATACATTTCCAAAGACGGTTCGAACAAAGTAAGAACGTATTGGAAGCTTATGAGAAAACCATAATTGAACGTAAAAAAACAAAATTTGCTAGAGACAAGAAAGACTTCACCAGCAATAGGATCTTCAAGTGGAACAGAACAATAAGAAGGGAAAACGCCAGGGACTATACAGACCAAGATACTTCATCGGAAGTAGAGTCCTCAGGGACAGTGGAAGGCTCAGACCATAATACCCCTGACTCCTGGACAGTATATCTCAGGGAAAACAACAACCACCGCTCTTTTTTAGGAGAAAGAAGGGGTACAAGTGGTTACCCAACAAAAAGTGGACGAGGAGAGGCAGGAAGAAGGGGAAGAGATCAATGGTGGGACTCCCCCTCACCATCCAGGTACCAAACTTGGAGAACAAAGAATTGACCAGCTCAGACACAAATCTTAGAGTCATTAATCTTTCCGAACTAAAACTAGCAGAGGAACATAGTAAAGTCTTATTGAAAGGGTTATCATTCTCACATTCAAAAATGTTTGAGAGATTTCAGTGGGAAAAGAACCTCCGTCTCTTTGGGAGAAAACTTTTGTTTACAAAATACCATGCAAACAATAAGAGAGCCATTTCAGATGTTTCATCACAATTTGAGGGGGAAGCATCCCCACGAGAATTAGCACTCACATCTACAAACACTCTAACAGAGGAAGAAATTCTAGCACTCTCTGGGCCTTATTCAGACCTGGTCGCAAGCGCTCGCAACCGGGTCGATGTTTGCCCACTGGGCATGCGCACGTCGGAGCCGGCTCCGATGTGCACATGTGCGAGACCCAGCTAGCGACTGGTGCTCTGTCGCTACGGGTCTCGCTCCAAAGGGGGCGAGCTGTCGATGATGATTGACAGCTCGCCCCGTTTGGGAGGCGGGCAGGGGGGGTGGCTGGCCAAACGGAGGCGTTCCCAACGGAACGCTTGCCATTTGGGGGCGGCCCCACTGACATCAGCAATGATGTCAGCGAGGAGCTTCCTGCTCGATCAGAGCAGGAAGCTCCCTGGGGCTTCCACTTGTGGAGACCCAACCTTTGGGTCTCGTCGCAAGCCCCGATAGTTGCGATGGTCCTGACCATCACAACCATCAACCTGGTCACTCGCTAGAGCTGTGGGTGGTAACCCACAGCTTAGCTAGCGACCAGGAGGCCGCACTTCACACCACAAGTGGCCACCCTCATTCAGAGCGACCGCTTGTATCTAGCGATCGACTCTGAATGAGGGCCTCTATCTTAGAACTATTGGATGACACCAGAGGGGACAGCAGTAATCAGAGTAGGAAACGGCCCACATGTAAATAACAATCCAAATTTTACCCTCAGGACAGTATATGTCCAAATGTGAGAGTTTTCATGAATTTGGTATCTTGGGACGTTGATGTTATGCAAAAACAGAAAAAAAGAGTCCTAGATATAATAATTTGACTCACAGAGAAAGAGATGCTATTTGAGATGTTAAATCATGGAAAGATGTGGTCATCAAACCGTCTGATAAAGGCGGAAATATTGTTATATGGCCAAAAGATCTGTATATGAAAGAAGCCCATCGACTGTTAGATGATACTGCCTGCTATAAAATATCTATCTTTAATCAAACTGACAACAGTTATTATGTATTCCAGGATAATCAATAAAGCATTACACAATGGTACAATTACCAAACAAGAGTATCAATATTTGTTGATTACGAATCCCAAGATTCCAACTTTCTATCTATTACCTAAAACACATAAGAACCCAAGGTCGACCAATAATATCTGATATAGGGGGGCTTTCAGAGAAGCCAGCACGTTTATTGATATACATTTACGTCATCATGTACTGGGGCTACCGTCATGTATCCAAGATACCACAGACGTATTTAAAAAGATTAATGATGTCAATCTGGAAGAAAACCAACTCCTTGTGAGTATAAATGTAGAATCATAATACACATCTATAAGACACTTATAGATTAAGGGCCTGATTCAGGTTGGATCGCAATGCTGCATTCGCATGCATCTGACCACTGCGAAATTATGCTAATGAATGCAATCTCACTGCCATTGCAGCACAAGACGCCCATCACTACATAATGCCGCCCTCTTACCCTCTTCTCACATCCGTACTAATGTGCAAGTATGCAAAATCATCGGTAACATCAAGTAACATCGGTGCAGCGCGTACACTTGTGGTTGACATGACCCTGCCGCAGAAGTTGCTAAACTTCCTGCACGCAGTGAGTACTCAGGCTGCATATGGCTTCGCTGTGAATAATTTAAGCACGCCCCTGCAACGGCGTTCGAATGCACTGACACGCCTGCGTTCGCACGACCTCCCCCATCACCACCCACAAACGGCACATCCTGTCAATCACTGAGTGGTGGATCTGCGTACTGCCTGCGATCGCATTCCTGATTGCCGCGCCTGGTTCGCACACACTCACTTCGTCTTATACGTATGCGCAGATTGCAAACATCGGCCGGATGCGTGCGAATGCAGCATTGCGATACAACCTGAATCAGGCACTAAATACATTGACACAGCATTGCCGACATTGCCGCAAGTGTGCTGCATAAATCGCACTGTCAGTTTTTAATCCAGAGACTCCTCTTTCTGAGCTGAGACTTGTAGTTTAGTGATGGTTTTATACTGTGCCCTTTAAACCCAACTGTTAATTTCTAAGGCATGTTATCATTATATGAGTGCCGCACATCCGAGGAGAACAATGTCGCACAGACTGGCACTGACTTTTCTAAAATGAGGTGTTATCTTGCTGATGCATGTATCTAGCATAATATACTGTAATAATGATGGCAGAACACATTTATAAATTGTGTTTCAAAAGTGTACTCAGGACTCGCACACCGAATGATTTAATCCTTTATTACACACTCAATTACAACTCTAGCATATTGAATGACAGGTTCAGTCTGCCAATCAGCAAGTGGTACTACAGACATTGCATTGCCTTTTTTTTACACATGCGCAGTGCAGTTTTGGAAAAGCGACATCTGGTGGACAGAAAGTTGTATTACACTCCAGCACTTCAGTACGTTACGAAGCGACTCAATATGCCACGGCACAGCGCGACTAGCAGGGCGTGCTACATGTCGTATGGAGCAAAAATGTAGCAGGACACATCTGTACGTGCAATGCTGAATCATCCCTAGGGTGGATATGTTGGAAATCTGTGTAATCTTATCATCTACTTCTATAAAAAAGATTGTTGTTGCCAGCGCTTGTTATTACCTATGTAAATCTCTTGCAAAATTAGGGAGCATATTTTGATTAAAACATTTAAGCTTCCAACCCAGCGTCAAGGGTGCTCATTTCTTATATCTCCTACATGGACATCTATGCTTTAAACACCATTGCTTATCAGTTAAAATCAAATGCACTAACCTCCCAGGTATAGAGGCTGACATCTTAACTTAATCTACTTAAATGTAAGCTACAGTTGTAAGAGAAAGCATGTGAACCGTTCAGAATTATTTATATTCCTGCATTAATTACATTTAAAATGTGCCTTAATAATAGATTACAAGGTCTGGCAACTAATATTACCAGTATAGTTGCAAGAACCCAGCTTAGAGATGCATATTCTACTATAATAGCCATATTGTCTTTCAACGGGAGCTTTTTCAAAACCTAGGAGCTAGAAGTTATTGCTCATAGATTTTTGCACTAATAGTGAGTACACACGTAACGAGTTTTGTAATCATCGATTTTTTGAAGTGTAATGAACAATTTTATCAACGATTTTAACACTGATGAAGGAAGAACTCCTTTCCTTAATGAAACTTGTCATGTTGGACAGTCAGAAGGGACGATGAATGAAAACTACAAACTGGAGCGTTGATTTTCTTTCATCGTTATAACTCTGAAACTGAACGATTTTTTGAACGACTAACGATAACGACGTCGTTAACAACAAATCTTTCAAAAAATCGTTACATGTGTACGCACCTTAAGACTTGTGGAAAAACATGATGTCAGCTAGGTAATAGACAAAGTACTAACAATTAACCATCGAGGCAACAAATAGATACAATGGTAGGCAACATATGGCACTCCAGCTGCTGTGGAACTACAAATCCCAGCATGATCTGCCACAGATTTAGCATTTCCTAACCGCAAAACTGTGGCAGGGCATGCTGGGAGGTGTAGTTCCACATCAGCTGGTGTGCCACAGGTTGCCTATACCTAGAATAGAATATGATTCAGTTCATAAGACAAAGGGGTCTATGTACTAGAAAAGTAGTAAAATACCATCCAATCAGCTCCTATCATTTTTCAAACACAGCCTATAACATGGCAGTTAGGAGCTGATTGGTTGGTACTTTATCTCCATCCACTTAATCTCTCTCCAAGGCTTAATACATAGGCCCCCATGTTACTTATAACTTACTCCTAGAGAAAAATACAAATGATGACTACCTGTAGTACCATCTACAGGCTTCTGACTGGCTGATTGCATAATGACCAGTCCTGATGATACTACTGTACTTAGGGCCTGATTCAGAGGCGCTCGCAAAAAGCGAGCGCTCGGTCTGAATCAGGGTGGGCAATTTTTTTTCTAGTTGCGGAATCCTGGCCACTCACATAGACCATCGGGCTTGCGACGAGACCCTTACGGTAGGGTCTCGTTGCCGCAAGCCCCAGTGGACTTCCTGCTCTAATAGAGCAGGAAGTCCACCTACTGACATCACGAGTGATGTCAGTAGGGCCACCCACAAACGGCAGGCGTTCCTGCAGGAACGCCTCCATTTGCCCAGCCACTCCCCTGCCCCACCTTTCAAATGGGGCGAGCTGTCGATCAACATCGACAGCCGCACCTTTTGGAAGCGAGCACCAGAGCGAGTCCTTTTTGCGCTCGCTCTGGGGCTCGCGCACGCTCTGCCTAACAATCGACCCGCTTGCGTGCGCATACCACTTGCGAGCGGATCTGAATCAGGCCCTTAGCAATGCTCCTACATTATTTCAAGTCACGGACATCTATTTGCATTAGATATTTCTCATTTCCAATTGGACTACTGAAGAAGAAAAGTTTCCCATTTAATTGTTAAATTGTTACAGATGTAAACAACAAATGTACAGGTGTTTGTATTTAATTACGTTATGTGAAATAATGGAATGTTTGCACATACTAATAAATGTCAAGATAATTGTCTCTCTAGTGTATATGGTATTTCTTTACAATATTATATTGTGTGCAAGTAGGATAATGCTACTTTATCATTTACTGCTAATATTGTCAAACTTGCATAAATACTAATGTTTTTAATCAACATACACATGCTCAGTAGACTCATTTAAGTCTGATTTTCTTTTTTATACCTATGTGCATAGGGGACCATGTACAGTCAAACACAATTTACACCAAATCATAGGTGAAAATTGTTTCCATAGAAAAGATGTAATTTGCATAGCCGCAAACTCCAAAAGAAACTGTATGTTAATAGTGTAATATAGACTACTGTGGAGAGTACAGTATTTTATGCTATCAGTTTATATGGAATCGGTATCACATACCGCCGGACCTAAGCCCGGCGGATGAAATACAGATGCCGGAAGCCCATCAGATGAATATCCCGATGGTACCTGGTAAGTATCCTAACCCTCCCCTCTACCCCCTAACCCTAACCCTCCCTTAGCGGTGCCTAATCCTAACCACCCCCTTAGTGCCTAACCCTAACCTCCCCCCTCCAGGGGTGCCTAAATATACCCCCCCACCACGTCTAACAGGTCCCGATGCCCAACTTTCCTATGGTTGTTATGCCTTATGCCGGGCGTCAAGATTTCGGCGTGGGGCTGATGATAGGTGTTGGTATTTAGACGCCTACCATTAGTCCCATGCCAGGATTTCACAGTCGGGAAGCCAGCGGTCGGCATTTTGACCGCCGGCTTCCTGACTACATACCGTTTATATCTATAGTGTATTACAGTGATTATTCCCTATATTCTGACTCGGACTGTGGGAAATAGAAAGGGTTGTTCGCACTCACTCACTGAAGGAATAGGCCAAACAATTGTTAGTGTTTGCTGCCCAAAAAGTTCTAACAATTGAAAAGTCTTATTTGTGTCTTTGACTTGTATTTGCAGTATTAGGTATTTTTCATACAGTACACTGAAAGGTGATCATCATTTCACATATGACTCATCAGAATTCAATACACATAAACTTAAGTAATGCATTTCATAGGCATACTGCCCATCTCCTCAGACTGTTTATGCCAATCTAAATTAAAATAGTATGTGTTAGAGACTTATCCAACACAATAAAATAATATAAAATTTGTCTAGCAGTAAAGTGCACATGAATTATAAAAAAAATATGTCATGACATAAAAAATATATTATAATCCATGACATATAATATAATAAATATAAACACAAAAAAATATTATTATTATTATTATTATTATTATTATATCACAATATATAGCACAATTGATGTAAGTATCAGTATAAATATTTATAATACATATCTGTATAGTTTAGTAAGTATCAAACATATCCTATATATGATCTGAGCAATTATGAATAAATACATAATAATAATACAACTATTGAAAAAGTAGATTCAAATATAAATATAATTATAATATTAAATATATTCAATTAATAAAGATAATAATGAAAATTATATTGGTGCAGATGTAATAATCATAAATCATAAATAGTTCATAAATAAATCATGAATAGTTAAAATACAGACCTATAAACATACATATAAATATATGAATACATTAATAAATTAATTAATGGCAAATGTAATAGGACAAAATTGAGTCTATGGACAGGCTGTAAGCTCATAGTAAAACATTCTGTAATTTCCAAAAGATATGCTAACAGTGTAAAATAGACTATAGTGCATTTTTGTATTTTATACTATTGATTCATATCTATAGTGTATTACAGTGGTTATTTCTCATATTTCTGACTCGGACTGTGGGAAAAGGGAAATGGAAAGGCTTGAAATGTGCCCACTCACTGAAGGAATAGTCCATCCTATTGGTTTTGGAATCCTCTGCCAAAAAGGAAGAGGGTTCCAAAAAACCTCTCTGAAAAATTCCACTTGCAATAGATCTTCATGGCGAAGGTTCTAAAATGTAAAAATCTTATTTGTGTCTTTCACTTGTATTTATTAAGAATGTTTCATACAGTACACAGAAAGGTTATCATAATATTACATATGGGTCATCAGGATAGGGTATGCATAAACTTTAGTAATGCATTTAATGGACATTCTGCCTGCTTCTTCAGACTGTTTATGTCAATTTAAATTAAATAAATAAAAATAGTATGTGTTAGAGCCTTACCCAACACAATAAAATATTATAAAATTTGTCTAGCAATATAACAAGAGTACAAGAATTATAGAAAACACTATATAAGTCATAACATACTGTGTCAAACTCAATGAGAACTGCATTAGGTCTAGTAAAGGTGAAATACATGCCATTGTAAAAATAGTTTGTTAAAAAAAAGTTAAAATTATCTAAATTATTACAACTGGGATGACTTAAGTATTTATTTGTTTAATTTATTTTTTTAAACTACTTTATTGTTTGTTATATGTTATATTTTTTTACATATGTTATATATATTTCCTCTGATGAAAATACCCGTTGGTAAGGAAACGCGTAAGGAAGCCTGCTAGATTTCTACCAATTTTTATCATCAGCGAGAACGCCAGAACTAACATTTTACACCGGCACTGGTGAACTTTCCAGCAGCCACCGCCCCCCCTCAAGGGAAAGATGGCAGTCTCACCTGAGTGAGTCAGCGAGAGTGCTATCAGAAGCTACCAATACACTAGCATCCACAGATCCGAGTGACGGGACTGGGACTCTATCATAAGCTCTGCTATTGGGGTAAGCCGCTTACACATTACCGACAGACATTGAGCTGTGTACCCCTCAAACTTTTTGCACTTTTTAAACTCCCTCCTATGATAGCACATAGAAAAAGATGTCTAAAAACTACAGAAATAAGCCAGGGACTTAAAGCAATTTATTTTGCACAAAGTGTGAATTGTGTCATTGTACAGTGGGAGGTTGGGTTACAATGATGCATTTAACGCCAACCCTGGCACTTCACACCAGGACTGCCCCCTCGGTATCTCTCAGAACTTATCCATTTAATATATCTATCGTGATGGATCTCAAGAAGTGAAGAGCAAAGGTTAATATTTAGTAGAACATTGGAACTGACAACATTGGCCCGACACTAGCAGAGTTGCACGGGACCTGAGGGGTCACTCACGCCAGGCAAATCATGCTTCATGGCGTATTGAGGCTAGATGTAGAAGGGCACATCTGTATTTTATACAGTAAATGCATAATTAAAGGAAGGAAATTACAGACCAGTGAGTCTGACATTAGTGGTGAGTAAAATATTTTAGGAATTCTAAGAGATAACATCCACAAATGTATTACAGAAAGTAAATTAATAACAGTTAGTCAACAGCATTTTTTATTAGATGGGTCATGCCAAACTAAAAAAAACTGAAAAATACAGTATGTATGTACATTGCTAGAAAACAGGGGGAAGGGAGGGGGGCTTTTTCGTACATAGGAAGACCTTATTTCAGTAGTCTACTACTGACTTGGTTCCACTGCGCCTGGCTGTAGGTCTGAGGACAATACAGTTCCTTGATAAAAGCGGTGCAATGGTCAGATAAGATCCGGCAAGGGGTTGGGCTTTAGCTCACTTTGAATTTTTCAAATGGCCTTTTTCCTCCTCCTGGTCATCAGAGGTCCATGGGTATACACGTATCGTTTAAATGGGATGTAGTCGTCATCCCAGCATGGGGGATGCCGACAGTGTGAATAACGGCGCCAATATCCAGATAGGTCGGGATCCCGGCGCCAGTATCCCAACCGCCGGCATCCCAAAGGTAAGTATCGGGGTATTAGGGGGACGTAAGGGTTAGGTAGCGGGGTTAAGGTTAGGCATTAAGGGGAGGGTTAGGGTTAGGCACTGGGTTGGGAGTGTTAGGATTCAGGTTTGTGGACGGGAAGGTTAAGTTTAGGCACTAGAGGGGGAGGTTAGGTTTAGGCACCAGGGAGGGTGGTTTAGGATTAGGGTAGGGGTTAGAAAAATACTTACCATTACCTCCTATGGGTGTCGGGATTCTGACCAGCGGCATCCCGACATCCGGGATTTCATAACAAATCCGTTTAAACAACTAGTTGCGAGCAAGTAGTCAATATCTGTTTTAAACTTACGCAGTTAAATGGATTCAAAACATTTCAGCACCCACATGACTATTGCGAATCTACTCGGGCCATAGCCTCTTTATCACTATCCTATGAAAGGAGGAGTTAGACCGGCTTAATCTTTAATTGCAAAGGTCTAGTCCCTACCTTTCACTGCACTTCCTAGGCAATAAGGTCTCTCCAGCTTGAACACACTGCAGTTTAGTTTCAATACAGCTGTGCCTGTTCATCCCCCTATCAAAGCTACGCACTCGTTATATCTGCTGTCATAATTGAAAATGTCAAACCATGTCTTTTTACATGAGTTAAGTAAATTGTCATCAATAATTTCGTTTTTGTACTACATTATATATTCATTCATTATTAGATGACATTAGTTTGCAAATCTCCTTTTCTTTATTTACTGGTGTAACGAAGTGTCACATACATAAGAAAATAATGTCTTGGCAACAGTATTATTAAATACAAAAGTCACATTTTAATGAAATACAAACACCCCAAATCATTTGTTTACTGCTATAGATTCAATGGGAATCTTATTTCCTGCAAAGTAAGAAAATCCCTAATGATTTTGGTGAACAATAAGTGTATAATGAGGGTTTGGATGACTATGCGCTCTTTCGTATCAAGAAGAGCTTTAACTGTATCTTGAAAATTTGCAACTAAAATTAAGAAAGCTATGGTGCAATTTTGAGACCAAAATGTTAACAATACATTCTATATACCTCAATGCACCTTGTGGAGGAGGGCTGGTATACCACAAGGTTAGGCTCATTGTACTTTTTCCTAAGCAACCAAGTTCATTTCTCTCATTAATCATAGACCATTGTAGAGTCCACCAGGGGTTGACTCCAGATCCCAGTTCAAATTGCCCACCCTCACGTACAGTACAAAGTTTTACACCACTCCTTTCCTCCCTACAGTACATCTCTGGCCTTATCTCTGTCCACCTTCCCTAACGCCCTCTCAGCTCCTCCTCTGGGCACCCCTTTTTCTCCACCCTTGTCACTTCCTCACATGCTTACCTCCAAGATTTTACGCAAGGTGCCCACCTCCTATGGAACTTACTCCCTCACCCAATCAGACTCCCCCGCTTTAAAAGTGCCCTTAAAATGTACTGTACTTTTTTATTTAAATGTACCAGTCCTGTTGATTACTCATCACTAATCTCCTCTACTCTTCCCCACTATGTCCTTCTCAGTGCTCTGCTCCCTTCTCTCCTTCTCCACTTCAGTGGTTCTAAAGCTGGGTACACGCTATACAATATATCGTACGATATATTGTTCCAATGTGGATTGGAACAATATATCGTACACATTGTATAATATGTACACCTGATCCATCATTGGCAGCCGTTGGTCATCACATCATCCCATCTGTTGTGCTGCACAGCAGACGGGACGATGCAATGGACGACCCGGTGCAGTTACATGCAGTATTCATGGCACGCGCACAGTTTTGTAACCGTCATTGGGCGCACACAGTGACTAGCGTGTACACAGCTTAACTGTTTGCTCGCCCATATGTTGGCTAAAGGATTATGATGTACTAAATCGATTTAACTATTACAACTTGCCACAGTAGGCTCCTGATAGCTCCAGCAAGGGACCCCCATCACAGGTATACTCACAGCAAACTGTCCCCCTTGCGGCCACCCACGGGTGTGACACTGTAGATTCCCAGGTGCGGCAGCCTTGTCTCCTAGTAACCGCACTGATCTTACTGGTCCTCCCTTGATGTCATGGCCGAACCCCAGGTGATGCAGGAAGCAGTATGTGCAATCTTCTTGGTAAGACGGTAGACCCTGGTTAATGCGGGATCGGTGACCAAGAGAAATACTCCACCACCTTGGGATGAGCTACATCTATTACACCAATGGTGGTCAGCATGAAGTGGACACCGCCAGCAGCACAGCCATCACAGCTACCCCGACCCTTCAGCACTGACTGTGGCTCAGACATGATGACACTGCTGGCCTTTACACTTACCTTCCCTAGCTGGTGGATATCAAGACAAGTTCCCCTGGGAGCAACATACCCCAATACCCCTCATTCATATACCCAGGCATCCCTCACTACTAGAGGCAGGTACTTCCACATGCCCAAGTACCCCTTTCCACTAGAGACAGGCTAATGCATACCTAGGTACTCAATGCCAGTTTAAGGGAGGAGGGCATGTGCCCTGAGTCACTACGATAAGACCCACTGCTACCCACCTCTGATCACCAATCCACAGAAGTCGCTCACAGATGTTGCACTCTCATTGTTACAGCTCTTCAGTCTGGGGCCCCTCCAGTCCATAATCTGTTCCTGGTTCAGAGCTCAAACTGTAATCTCTGATCAGCTTTACTTTTACCACCTGTGTCAGTGATGTCCAGATACTGTAGGTCCAACATAACACACTTCTACAGTCTTCAAACACTTCTGATATTTCCCATACTTACTCACCACATACCACCTCATAATGATAACAAAAACATACCTAAAGATCACCCAATAACAACATCACAATACTGTCCACAACCAAACACATGTAACAGCATAGATTAAAGGAAAATGGCACACGGGATATTCAGGCCACATACAGAAAACAAAAATGTAGAGGAGAAAAGGTGAAAAAGTACAATAGTAAAGATGGCAAGAAAAAATTAATGCTAAGGATTAACAATATAATAAAAGCAAGAGAAAATAGACAAATGAGAGGAACCTAGATGGGGAAGAGCAGGGCCGGACTGGGACTATAAATACGCCCTGGCATTTAAAAGCACACAGGTCCACCTCGCGTCAGCATCTGGCTTCTGGCATAGACTCCTCCCCTTAGTAGTCCTGACTCCTCCCACATCTTAGTCTATGCTCTTACAAATATAATTAATATTAGAACAACATACAAGTGTACATCATTCTCTGTATTAAAATACACACACCACAAAGCTCATCCTGCAGGGGATTCATACATTGCCATAGTCAAACACTTGGTATTTGGTTGGTTCTGTTAGGTAAAGCTGGCAACACACAAAGAAAAGGGAAGGCATTTTACCAATTGATATAGCCCTAGTTTAGCAGTTGTAGAGTATAAGATTGTGTTCACTGAAGGGATTTATTAGGGCAGGGATGCTGAATACAGAGGATACATCTGTGCACATCAAAGCAGAGCTGTATCTACACATTTTGTGTCCTGTGTGTGAGGTTCCGAATTTGTTGTGGACCCGGGGTGGTGATAGGAGCAGACACAGAAGCAGACTTAAATGAAAAAGTGGGGTTTTTAATGGTTGGAGCAGGCAAGGTTCAGGCTAGTAGTGTAACAGACAGGCAGGCAGGTAAGGCACAGGTATTCTCTCTCAGCCACAGCTGAGAAACACATTGCACTGGCAAAGGAAGGAAGGCTCTGGACCTTCCTAAATACTCAGTGCCGTGCAGTGACTGGCTGGAATGAGTACATAACCTACCAGGATTGGACAGCCGGCGTCACATGGCGGTGCCCATGCCAACGGAACGGAAACACCACCAGACCTCACCAGGCCTATTGACAATGTGCCCACACAGAACCACGTGCAGCCAATGCCCCTCACCAAACACCAGACCCCCCGCCATAACGACCTCACAGGTAACACCCGGTGACTACCATGCCGAGAAACCCTGGCCGTGACACTGTGTACTTAAAGAGCATTGGTGCCCCCATCCGCAATTGAAGCAGGGACAGCGGGCGCTGAAAAAAAGGTGTGTTCTCATTGGGAAGGAGCTCAAACACATAATAGTAAGCCTAATTCAAATTATGCCATGCAGTAGGGTCCTTTCGTCACATTACACTGCAAGGTAGTGTCCCTTAATCATGTTACACCACACAGTAGTATCCCTTAGTCATGTTACATCACACAGTAATGTCCTTTATTCATGTTACACCACACAGTAGTGACCCTTAGTCACATTACACCGCACAGTAGTGTCCCTTAGTCAGGTTACATCACACAGTAGTGACAATATACGTTACGCTACACACAGAACCCATTCACATTATGCCACACCGTAGTAGTGCCCCTTTTAACACATTATGCCTCACAGTAGTAGTGCCCCTTATAACATTAAGCCACACAGTAATACCCCTTATAACATTAAGCAACACAGTAATAACCCTTACACATGTCTCACACAGTAAAGCCCATTATAATCTTATGCCACACAGAAATGCCCCTTACACATTAACCCCACCCCGCCATTCGCCCCCTCACCTTGTCCCTCTCTGTGTCTCCAGTAGTCACTCACCTGCATCCACAGTTGCTCTGCCAGGCAGGAAAACATAGTGCCCAGCTGCTCCACACACAGTTTCTCTGGGGCAGCAGCTTAGGTGTCCTGCAGCCGAACAGAGCATGACATGCAGTCTGCCATCAAGTGCAGCAGTGCCCAGTCCACCACTCCAGCCCTGATGTGCTTGCCGCTTGCCTCCATGTGACCAGGAATAAGCCATTCGGAGCCGGCCAGTGTCGCAGAGGGGGGCCCAGGTGGCAGCATCTTTGGATTTGTTGCCAAATGCCCAGCCACCTGCAACAGCCCTTGAGAATGAAAGCACCTCCCTCATTCTAATCTGGCGCCAGTTGTGAGCCAATGGGAGCTAGTGGCCCGGCAGCCAATATGCAGCGGCTGCCAGTCTGCAAGCTCCAATTGGCTTGAGACTGGTGCTAGATTATAATGAGGGTGGTGCTGTCATTCTCAAGGGCTGCTGCAGGTGGCTGTGCGTGCAGCAACAAATCCAAAACTGCTGACACCCAGGCCCCCCTCCGCAACATCTGGGCCGGAAAGCCCATCTGGCCATCGCCCCTTCTGGCATTTGCCAGAACTGCCAGAGGGACAGTCCTGCCCTGGGGAAGAAAGATGGAGTAAAAGGAGAAGAAAAGAAGAAGGGGAAGGAGTGCTTAGAAGTGAGAGATGTTGAAAGAGAGACAGGAGAGAGAAGAGAGAGAGAACAAACCTCCAGCACTGGGGCCAGCATCTAGTATACTCTAAAATAAGTGATGGAAACATTTTTGTTAGTATTCTAATGAATACACAAGATAGGTACTCCTCATCAGACATGCATGAGTTAATCTCAAGTGACTATGACTGAGCCCCTGGAGCGGTGCATATAATCTATTATACTGTAGATAATATATTCTTGTATGTACAGTGTAGTGTATGGTATAGAGGGTTTAGTGATTAAAGACAGAAACATAGAATTGTAAATAGAATTTGACGGCAGATAAAAACCATTTGGCCCATCTAGTCTGCACCTTTTTTAACCTTATGAAAACCTCAAATCCTAATTGATGCTTAGCTATTTGCATGGATAAACTTCTGTCTATCCCATGCATGTTTAAATTGCTCTACTGTCTTAACCTCTACCACCTCTGATGGGCGGCTATTCCACTTGTCCACTACCCTTTCTGTGAAGTAATATTTATTCAAATTTCCCCTGAGCATACCTCCCTCCAGTTTCAGTGCATATCGTCATGTTCTAATATTTTCTTCCTTTGAAGAATGCTTCCCTCCTGCACCTTGTTAAAACCCATGATATATTTGAATGTTTCTATCATGTCCCCCCTTTCCCTTCTCTGCTGTAAATAAACTATACATATTAAGGTCTTTTAGTCTTTCCTGGTACGTTTTGTGGTGTAGTCCATGCACCAATTTAGTTGCCATTCTTTGTACAGTCTCTAATGTATTTATATCCTTCTGGAGATATGGCCTCCAGAACTGAACACAGTATTCGAGATGAGGACGTACCAATGACCTATACAGTGGTATTATCACTTCTTTCTTCCTGCTTCGGATTCCTCTCCCTATGCACCCAAGCATCTGACTTGCCTTTTTCATTGCTTTGTTAAAGTGCTTACCTGCCTGTAATTCACTTGAAATAGCGACTTCTACTGTAGATCTCTTTCCTCCTCAGTAGTGCCCATTATAGTGCTGTTAATACTATATTTAGCCTTTGGATTTTGGAAACCCAAGTGCATGATTTTGCATGTATTGGCATTAAAGTGTAGTTGCCACACTCTTGTCCATTCCTCAAGTCTACCTAGATCATCAGTCATTTGTTTTTCCCCTTCTAGTGTGTCTACCCTGTTGCATACCTGTGTGTCATCTGCAAAATGTATACATTACTTCAATACCATTTGCAATGTAACCAATAAATATATTAAAAAGCACTAGTCCAAGTACAGATTACTGGTAACCTTTCCCTCCTGTGACTGCACTCAATTTAAACTCTATGCTTTCCTATCCTGCAACCAAAATCTTATCCATTCAACCATCCTAGAATCCATACGCAAGCTTTTGGTTGCAGTGTTGGGCAGGGTTTAGGAGGGATCAGTAATGTAGTGTATGGTATAGTGGTGTCAGCATGGTAGAGTAGAGATGTAGTGAAAAATATGAAGGGTTCAGGCATGCAGTGCAGTGTATAGAGAGGGCAGGGATGTATTTCATAATATAGAGTGTTCAAGAATGTAGTGCAGGGTATAAATGAACCATAGCGTTGCCACTCTTCCAACATTTTAAGGGGTATGAGGGTCTCTAAGGCATATCAAGAAGCACTTATGGGCTCTGAGGCATATAGGGGCATGAGGGAGATTTGTAGCACATAAGGGGACATGAGCGGTACTGAGGCATGTAAGGTGCATGTAAAGCAGATGGCATAAAAAAAGAGCATGTGTGTGCCTGAAATAAAAAAAATAAAATATTTGTAACTTATTGCAGTTTTTTGGCAAGATCCCTTGTCACGCTCCCTGTCCAGGAACTGAAAATGAAAAGGTGATATCCTTAGTCTCGTCCTCGTATCTCAACATGGCTACACAGGTGGAAAGTTGCTCCCTTTAGCTGGTATATGCTCCTAAATTTAGCTGGTATGTGCTCCTACATTTAAATGAGGATCATTCAACAATTGAGCAATCTATGTTTATCTTGATAGCCGAAGCTGAATGCAAGAGCAGAAAGTAAATATGTAACTTTAAAAAAATAAGCTTTTTCAAAGAAACTTGAATTACGGTACAAAGCAGAGAAAGTCTGTCTCTTTCCGTGCCCACAGATAAATTAGATTTTGGATCCATTCTCTCGGGGACGCGGTTGGAGCAAATTAATTAACGTAATTCAAGGCTAATGGTGTATGCATCAGGAGAAAACACAGCATGTCAGAAGTTCTTCATTACCCGTGTTAAAGGGATACTAACCTATAAATGTTCTTTTTTTTTTAATTGTGCCTAGCACATGTTAATGAATATGTTACAAGTAGGGGTGTGCACCGGCCACTTTTCATGTTTTGTGTTTTGGTTTTGGATCTGGATCTTTCTTCGTGTTTTGGATCTGGATTGGTTTTGCCAAAACCACCCTTCCGTGTTTTGGGTTCTAGGTTTTGTGTTTTGGATCTGTATTTTTTTGAAAAAAAACATAAAAACAGCTAAAATCACAGAATTTGTGGGTTTTTCTGCTCCTATGCTATTATTAACCTCAATAACCTTAATTTTCCACTCATTTTCAGTCTATTCTGAACACATCACAATAGTGTTTTTATGTCCAAAAGGTTGCACCGAGGTAGCTGGATGACTATGCTAAGCGACACGAGTGGGCGGCACAAACACGTGGCCCATCTAGGAGTGACACTGCAGTGGCAGACAGGATGGCAGTTTGAAAAACTAGGCCCCAAACAGTACATAATGCAAAGAAAAAAAAGAGGTGCAAGATGGAATTGTCCTTGGGCCCTCCCACCCACCCTTATGTTGTATAAACAGGACATGCACACTTTAACAAACCAATCATTTCAGCGCCAGGGTCTGCCACACCACTGTGGCTGAAATGATTGGTTCGTTTGGCCCCCACAAACAAGCTGGCAATTAATCTGTCCCTGCACAAACTGGCTCTACGGAGACAAGATGTCGTCCTCATCTTCCTCATCCACCGATTCCTCACCCTCTTCAGTGTTGTGTACATCCTCATCCTCACAGAGTATTAATTAGTTCCCACTGGAATCCACCACCACAGGTCCCTCTGTACGTTCTGGAGGCTGGTCTCCATGGAAGAGTTGATAATTCATTTTGATGAACATCATCTTCTCCACATTTTGTGGAAGCAATCTCCTACGCCTTTCGCTGACAAGGTTCCCGGCTGCACTAAACACTCTTTCGGAGTACACACTGGAGGGGGGGGCAACTCAGGTAAAATAGAGCCAGTTTGTACAGGGGCCTCTAAATTGCCTCTTTTTCCTGCCAGTACAGGAATGGACTGTCTGACATCCCTACTTGGATGTTGTCACCAATGTAATCCTCCACCATTCTGTTAGTGGTGACAGTATCATATGCAGTGACAGTAGACATGTCAGAAATTGTTGGCACGTCCTTCAGTCTGGACCAGATGTCCAAACCGGCCCTCGACTTATGACACAGGCGCATGCTTGGTACTGCTGCTGTGTTGATGCACGTGCGGCTACTGCACATACATTTCGCACACAAACACAGAAAAAAAAGAATTGTTTATTTTTTGTGGAGCGCACTTTGGGGGTTACACCACCCTTTAACAGACCTATGGGACACAGGTGCACGCTTGGCGCTGCTCCTTTGTTGATGCACGTACAATGCACACAATTCACAAACACAGAAGAAAATGTTTTATTTTTGTTGTAGTGCACTTTGGGGGTTACACCACCCTTTAACAGACAGACGCACGCTTGGCGCTGCTGCTTTGAGGATGCTGGTGCGGCTACAGCCCACACAATTCACAAAGACAGAAAAATGAAGATTATTTTATTTTGTTGGAGCGCACTTTGGGGGTTACACCACCCTTTAACAGACAGATGCATGCTTGGCGCTGCTGCTTTGAGGATGCAGGTGCGGCAACTGCGCATACATTTCAACCACAAACACAGAAAAAAAGAATTTTTTATTTTTTGTGGAGCGCACTTTGGGGGTTACACCACCCTTTAACAGACATACGCACACTTGGCGCTGCTGCTTTGAGGATGCACGTACAGTGCACACAATTCACAAGCACAGAAAATATTTTTTTATTTTTGTTGGAGTGCACTTTGGGGGTTACACCACCCTTTAAGAAATGAGCCACCCGGCCCTTTACTTATGACACAGGCGCACGCTTTGGCGCTGCTTTGTTGATGCACGTGCGGCTACTGCGCACACAATTCACAAACACAAAAAAATATTTTTTTTTTTGCAGTGCCCTTTGGGGCTGCTACTTTGTTGATGCACGTGCAGCCACAATGCACACAATTCACAAACACAGAAAATATTTTTTTATTTTGTTTCGAGTGCACTTTGGGGGTTACAGCACCCTTTAACGGTCAAGCCAGCTGGCCCTTTACTTATGACACAGGCGCACGCTTGGCGTTACTTTGTTGATGCACGTGTGGCTACTGGGCACACAATTCACAAACACAAAAAAAATGGTTTTTTTTGGAGTGCACTTTGTGGGTTACAGCACCCTTTAACGGACAAGCCAGCCGGCCCTTGATTTATGACACAGGCGCACGCTTGGCTCTACTTTGCTGATGCACATGTGGCTACTGCTCACACAATTCACACACACAGAAAAAAATAAAAAAAAATTGTTGGAGTGCACTTTGGGGGAGCACCCCTGATGCACAGATCACCCCCTGGACAATACTACAGCACCCCTCTAGGACTACAGCCTTTATGGGACACTGCACAACACAGTCCAGCCAGCCCTATAGACTTTGGAGTGGACACAGCCCCTATGGACAACTGACTTCACAACACAGCCCAGCTAGCCCCTATGGACAACAGCAGCACAACACAGCCCAGCCAGCCCTAGCTCCCACCCTCCCTCTTCACTGTCCACATCCGGAGTGAGAAATGGCGCCGACGCGGGGACCTTTTATAGAATCCAAAACCCGCGAGATCCGGAAGGCCGGATGATGACGTTTTTCCTCAATTTCAGATCCGAGTCAGGCGGGAAAAGTCGAGCCTGACTCGTATACGACTCGAATCAGGGGGGCTCGGGGGGTTCGGATTTCAGAAATCCGAACCCGCTCATCCCTAGTTACAAGTAAAGTGAATAATTCAGGCCTGCAGAGGATGGCGATACACTGTGCTCTATGCCTGAAGCTTTTAGGTAAAATGGGAAATGAAGAAAGTGTTGCCTACTTTGCCTGTACAGAGTAATGTTGGGCCCATCCTGGTATACCTGGACTGCTGGTACCTGGGTAATTATTGTGCCCCCTTCTAATAATTTAATGTGTAATAATAATAATAATAATAATAGAGTGGCCCTTTTAATATGGTTAATACTGTATTGCCGCCTTTTATAAACGAAAGCCCCTAAAAATGCCACCATAGGGAAAAGAAAATTCCCAAACTTAATCTGACACAGCCAATTAGGAGCTAGGAAGGCCCTGATTGGCTGTGTCTTATCTTGAAGACATAGTTCTTGCTTGGCTGACCCACTCTAAACTAGCCAGGCAGCCTGATTTTATATGATTGTGATAACAATTTGGAGCAATTGGCCTTTGGGCTATGTCAGATGAAGCCAGGAATAGAAGTACTGTAAATATTAAAGCTGCATACACACACAACGATTTTGTTACCAACGATTTTATGAACGATTTTCTGTCAGATTATCTGTCAGATTTTTTAAAGTGTAATGAATGATTTTTATGAACTACAAACAATTTTTGCATATTCTCTTAAAGAAAATCATTTAGTTGGTCAGTCTGACTGAACTACAAACTACAAACAACAACCGTGAACACGCATGAACGATAATCGGTCACCGTTTTAACTCAGAAAGTGAACGATTTTCACAACGATTGAATGATATCGTTAACGATAATCATTCAAAAAATCGTGTGTGTATGCAGCTTTAGTTAAGGATTTAATACTTGCATATATGCCGCAACCATCTCTAGATTTTGGCAATTTTTTTAGTCAATTTGCAGCGATTATGTATTCAAGGCTTATTACTACTGTATATTTATTTTTTGAACTCATGTTTTAAAAATGTGGGTTTTAAATCATAGTTTTATGGTGATTTTTGCCTTTAATACATATGGTGGTTTGCAACTCACCTGAAAATTGCTAGGAAACTGACAATTGTTTCAAATCAGAGACTAATACATTCCTCCTTGACCTGGAAAGTAACAGGTGAGTTTTCCATAGTGTACCTGCCACTCCAGCAGATAAAAAAAACCCTCAGGATATGGATGAACATGATCACAATTGCGGAACCTACATAGTACTGTAGGTTCTCACCATCCCTGTAGGTTTTACACTTGTGAATAATTTAGGTGTCTACCAGTAATCAATACAGTGGTTGGGTGAAGACATTGGCATTAAGTAATACCGTTTGCCAGCTACACACATCTCAACCAGATAGCTAATTCCTCCAAGTCTCCTTGTAACCTTTGCAAAGTAAATTTTTTAATATATATTTTTTTCAACTTTTAAATAACATTTATTGTTTAAATGCATCATTTTAAAAGAGAATTTGATATACAGTACAAATAAAAATATATTTTAAACAAAAACGAACTTTACACTTTTTTTTTTTTAGTCTAACCTTCATAATTCTGGCTTCAAATCACAGAAATTTGAAGAATATTAAACTTTGATTAATAATTTCACTTATGTATATGACTAATCATCCCTGACTAAGTGGTCGTAATTTTAAAGTCTATAAACCTTTATATAGATTTTTTTTTTTAATCATTTACAATTTTGAAGTCTTGAAGTTTCAAACGCAGGTGCAGGAATCTGGCTTATGTTCAATTTTAATGTAATATATCTTTTTAGGTTTGACAATTTTAATGTGGTGTCACATAGGTGCTTTTGGCTAACTGCTCCAGTCATGATCAATGATCCCTCTAAAGGTCTGTAATACATTGCCTGCTATTACTGCACTGTTACCGCACATCAATTACTAGTTATATATTACATAGAGATATTTCCATTGACAGCCATATATAACACAGTAATACCACAGACACAGCCTTATATTTGCACAGAGATACCTTTTATTGATAGCTTTGTATTTAAGAGTAAAAAATCACTACTGCCAGACATATATAAAACAAATGTTCCCATAGTTTAACAAATAGGGACTGGTTCGGGTGACATGCACAGTTGCTGTAATTGCTGGCAGCCGCGGAAGCCAGTTTTACTGGGGCCTATTCATCATACAAAAAATGGCCCGTGAACCATGCGGAAATGCTAGTTTCTACACATTTAAGTTACCGGGCCATTCATCATCAGGGGTCCGAATAGGACCACCTGATATTCAGCAAACTCAGAAAATTGAAAGTTTTTGGAGTTTGCCTGAAACAACAAATGCCATCTTCAGATGGCGCTTGTTCTCGTAACCCCGCTCCTTCCTATTGGAAGAAGTTCCGGGGATGCGAAGAGGGATTCAAACGGATTCTTCCACCGCCTTCTCACTGATTCTCTGGCGGTTTGCGGATGCGTGAACTCAGGTCCTACATGCACAGAAGCTGGCTGCAGGGACAGGTAAGTAACGCAGCTACTTCTGTAGCTTCGCTACTAATCGTGGGGACAGCTGCTTTTCGGAGCAGTTGTCCCTGCACCCTAAGCATTGATAAATTGCTCTGGTGTTAAGTATCCCCACTGAGAGGTGAATACTTCATCATCGGGGGCCATACAGCCCCCAATAATGAATAAGCCCCACTCTCTTAGACCAGTTATTGTTCCTACTATAGTATTAACATCAATAACATTCATTTCCAGTCATTTCCAGTCAATTTTGACCACCTCACAGCTCGCAATATCGTTTTCACCCATATTGGCCAAAGGCTGCAATGAACCGACTGGCTATACTAAGCGACAGAGCAGTAGCACAAACACATGGCAGTTTAAAAGAGTGTAGCACAGCTATGAAAAACAATTGTGCAGCTCACTTCAAGTTCACTAAGTTCTAACAAACATACACAAGAGCCTGTTGCACTGGATTGCAGGTGCTAGTCAGTGTCTGAAAAACAAACATACACAGTGACAAAGATACCTGCAGTTTTTTTACATGCTTCCCACCTACTCCATCTACCTATATTTCTCTCTAATGGCAACTAGTATGTAGTATTGCAGCATGAACTACAGCCCACACCCTGTCCATACACTCTCCGGTGTGTAATGGCACCTGGAATTACCAGGGAAAGACTTACATGCAATCCAAAACATGCGAGATCCGAACTTTCGAGAAGACGAGAGTCTGGATCAGTCCTACTCGGAACTAGAGATGTAAGCAGACCCCCATGTTTTGATTTTGGTTCTAAATCATCGTCGGATTTTGGTTTTGGCAAAACCACCCTCAAGTGTTTTGGTTCGAATTCGGTTTTGGTTTTGGATTTCATTAGAGATTGATAAAAACAGCTAAAATCATGTAACTTGGAACTGTTTTTGTTCCTTTAGTATTATTAATATCAATAACATTAATTGACTATAATTTCCAGTCAATTTTGACCACCTCACAGCACCAGATATCACGAGGGAGGGATTTACTGTAAATGCAATTCAAAACACTCAAGCTCTGGTTTTTAAATTCAAGTTCTGAATTTCAAGAAGACCCGAGTCAGGACTTGGGTCTACTCAGAACCCCCAAATTCTGGTATGTCCGGTTTCCTCATAAAACGAACAGCTCATCTCTGATCAGAGCAGCATAGTGATCTGACCAGGGACTTTGTTCAACTTTGAACCCCAAAGTTTAGGTGTGCTCGGTTTTCAGAGAAACCGAACCACTCATCTCTAGAAGGGAGGCATATAAATAAACAAATCAAAAGGGCAAAAATTATATGGATTATTAATATTAAAACTGTAACATGTCAAAGTTGTAATAAAAGGACTAAATTGCCATTTAAAAGATAAATATGATCCTTGCATAGGTACTGTCATCACTAAATATAGCTAGACTGTGAGTCTGAAAGAGAAAAGTATCTAAATTAATAATAGTATATTAAACTAATAAGTATATTAATCCAAATATTTAGACTCACAGTCACCAGTGTGTAGAGAAACCATTGTAGTCTATAAATATAAAACACTCAATACTATTTTCATTATTTTTACTTCTCTTTTTTTTATTAAAATATGAATTTTATGTAGAAAATAACAAAATACAAAGCCATTTATAAAAAAATATATAAAAGACAACAATATATATACTGTATACTGTATTTCTACGTGGCACTATTCTATATCCTGCACAATGGATATTTTCAAGGTAACTTGCTGTACAGTTTCCCATTTTATAGCTGCATATTGTCTGTTATCACAATGCTATCAGTTTTCTAAACATAGCGTTTACATTTTCATGGAATTTTATATTCTGTAGAGTTTGTGGAATACAGTTTTTTTAAATATAGCAAATAGATCATTTGTCTTTTACTTGATATACAGTAGCAACGCTAAGTAAGAAAAAACTTCTGGTTAGCTCGCTGTTAGTTGTTTTACTGTATACAGGCTTTTAAAGGTCAATCTATTGTGTGATATATACATTATACACAACAGGTCAAAAGTTTTTAAAATACCTCCTTGTTTTTTTCCAGTTTTTATTGAAATTTATGCAGTTTAATGTCTCAAAGCAAACAACAAATAAGCAAATGTATATAAAAAAATAAATCATAGAATCATTTTCTTTAGCAAAATTTAAAAAAAAAATCTAAAAAATACTAATCTAATAAATACTAATAATCAAATCACATTGATTTAAATATTATAAAAAAAAATTATGTAGAAATAGAACTTTGATCTTTTTTCTCCAACAAGAATCTCGGACAGGAATGCCTCTGATGAAATCACAATTGTTAGTGTAGAAATGCATCCGAAAGTTAACATCGTCTCATTCTACAGTATGTTTAACCAGGATCCCAATTTAACAGTGGCTGAGGAGTTCAAATTGTTAAGCGACTCCTCTATACATTGCACTGTAGAAGGCTTTGTACTGATTGCTACGAGAGCATTCAATAAGAAAAATAGTAATTATGTCAGCAATGGTGTGTTTTCTTTTTGTATCTGGATGCTAACTAATTAAATCACCCAGGAAGGAGAGTTCATCTCATTAAGAATATACCGTGACCTATTGAGTCACTGGCTGACACACTATCTGTTTACTCTGCTGATCTGAATCCCGTTTTGCAAATTACACAGCTATATTTTCATGCAGGGGTCACTGGGTTCATGATGTTCCATCAGTTTGCACAAAATGTTCTAAAATAAACCTTCCAGTTAAATCATTTTAATACATATATGGTGGTTTCATTTTTGCTACGAATATCACAGGGATCCTAAAATGAGACATTCGCTCATGACTCCGTAAATACAATCTTGTGTTGATTTGAATAATTCTGAATCATTGAGGGGCATATGCACTAAGCCTGGGAGAGTGATAAAGTACCAACCAATCAGCTCCTAACTGCCATTTTTCAAACACGGCCTGTAAAGTGACAGTGAGGAGTACTTTACTTTTGGTTGGTACTTTATCACTTTCCACTTCATCACTTTTCAAGGCTTAGTACATCTCCCCCTGTGTTTGAAAAATGACAGGAGCTGATTGGCTGGTACTTTATCTCTCTCCACGGGTTAGTACATCTCCCCCTGAGTGATTGCATAATTGCTTTTTATAAGTTCTCTACATGATAGACACAGTGGAGATGCTTTGCAAACCAGCATGCCTGCAGCCTGATCAAACCCTCTCCCAGTCAAGATGCAACAAGTTTGCAAACTTTTTTTGCAGATAAAAAGTATCCTCCATGTGGGCTGGAATCCCCACAGTGCTATCAAAGGAGTCCTAAACTACCATGCTTGCCAAGGTAAGCCACCTGTCTTTATGGACCAGCTTTGAACAAATGGATCTAACAGACATTGCTGCAATTATCCGAATGTTGCGTCCCACCACCTGTGATCTGGACCCTGCCTCAGTCATGCTTCTAATAAGGTGTATATATATAATTGGCCCTGTATTTGTAAAAATAGGTCAATGCTCCTTGCAGACACCGACACAGGGAACCAGCCGGATGGAGCAGAGGACAGAAGCCTAAAGGTAGGCAGCATAGGGAAAGGTAGATAGAGAACTTTATTTATAGGGCGCCACAAGTGGTCCGCAGCGCCATACATACAGTAAAGGGTACACAGAACATTACATTACAATACAGTAACCAAAATATAAACAGAACACAAGTAACAGTTAGCAACACAATTCTCCATACACAATACAGCTGGGAAGGTGATGGCTGTCATAGAAGTGCTAGAGAAGAGGGCTGTGAGACAGTGGGGAGGAGGACCCTGCTCCTAGGAGCTTACAATCTAGGGGGTATTATTGTTGCACAAGTGCTCTGTTTTTATTCACTACTTGTTATTTATGTGGAGCAGCTATTATTATATTAACATCCTATAGAACAGATCTATATTGTCATATAGCTCCTTGCAGACAGGCAGTTTTCCTGCACCACTGAAGGAAGCATTTGTTAGTCCTTTCCTTAAAAATCCCTTACTCTGCAGCTTGCCACCTTGCTGCATCTTGCACAACCCCCCCCCCTTTTCTTTCTCTTTCTTCTTTGCTCTCGATTCTTAATACAAGAATCGACCAGCACAAATTTTGTACTAAATGCTCAGGATTGCATGTTCACCCGTGTGCAGTGGTATTATTTGTTATTTGCCGTACTTTACACAATAAAATGTTTTCAAATATTTGATGTGGTTACTGTAGTTTATGCATTAATAAATGTGCTTTTTAAGTTTAGTGTGTTTTATATTTGAAAGGTCCTGTGCACGCACGAGTGTTGCAAAACAATACCCGAAAAAAACATCGACAACACCTTGTTCTTATATTTATATACTGTACAATGTCCAAAGTATATTCTCAAGGCTTCCAGGCAGCATAGTGTACCATGTACTAAATGAGTGCTGCCATTGAACATTGTGTCCAGCAATAACACTTATGAATGCTGCAGGCAATGATGAAATTGAAACAAAGTAAAGTGAAAGCTTGTCGGAAAGTGTGATGTACAGGTCCATTGGTTGACCTTATTTTTTTGGACTAAGAGTATTAAAGTGTGTTTAGTAGGCTTTAAGAATATGTCTTGGAGGCCCGATTTCTACACTCCATGGGCAACATTTTCTAAGCAGCGGTTTGACGGCGGTTTCTATTCTATTCTAAACCCCGGAGGTTGGTGGCGGTTTTGCAGCAGTTTCTAAATGACAGCCCTGTTCTATTCTATTCTAAAATGTGTTTTGACTGTGGTTTGGCGGCGGTTTTGCTATCTGTAGATTTACTAAGGCCAAAACCGCTGCAAAACTGCCATCAAAACACATTTTAGAATAGAATGGAACAGGGCTGTCATTTAGAAACCACTGCAAAACCACCACCAAACCCCCGGGGTTTAGAATAGAATAGAAACTGCCACCAAACCGCCGGGATTTAGAATTGAATAGAATCCGCCGTCAAACCGCCGCTTAGTAAATTTTGCCCCTCGCGTGCAAACCTGAAAATCTAAAACGACTGTATAATTGCTTGGAACAAAAATGTTAAACTATTTAAAAATGAGCCAAAAAAGACCTCTATATTCTCAGATAAAAGTTACATATCAATCTCCATCAAATGTTTTTAAATATACTATATACTGTACAGCCATGGCCAAAAGTTTTGAAAATGACACAAGTATTTGGTTTTCACAAAGTCTGCTGCTTTAGTTTTTATGATGGCAATTTGCATATACTCCAGAATGTCATGAAGAGTGATCAGATGAATTGAAATTAATTGCAACGTCCCTCTTTGCCATGACAATGAACTTAATACCAAAAACAAAATTTCCACTGCATTTCAGTCCTGCCACGAAAGGACCAGCTGACATAATGTCAGTGATTCTCTCGTTAACACAGGTGAGAGTGTTGATGAGGTCAACACTGGAGATCACTCTGTAATACTGATTGAGCTGGAATAACAGACCAGAAGCATTAAAAGTTGGGTGGTGCTTAAAATCCTTGTTCTTCCTCTGTTAACCATTATTACCTGCAAGGAAACGCATGTAGTCATCACTGCTTTGCACAAAAAGGGCTTCACAGGGAAGGATATTGCTGCTAGTAAGATTGCACCTAAATCAACCATTTATCGGATCATCAAGAACTTCAAGGAGAGAGGTTCAGTAGTTGTGAAGAAGGCTTCAGGGCACCCAAGAACGTCCAACAGTTGGGGTCCATAGCCAGGAAACTCCCCAGACCTTAATCCCATTGAGAACTTGTGGTCAATCCTCAAGAGGCAGGTGGACAAGCAAAAACCCACAAATTCTGACAAACTCCAAGCATTGATTAGGCAAGAATGGGCGGCCATCAGTCAAGTCAGTATGTGGCCCAGAAGTTGATTGACAGCATGCCAGGGCGAATTGCAGAGGTCTTGAAAAAGAAGGGTCAACACTGCAAATATTGACTCTTTGCATAAACTTAATGTAATTGTCAATAAAAGCCATGGAGACTTATGGAATGCTTGTAATTTTACTTCAGTATACCATAGTAACATCTGACAAAAAGGTCTAAAAACACTGAAGCAGCAAACTTTGTGAAAACCAATACTTATGTCATTCTCAAAACTTTTGACCATTGCTATATGTCCAGAGGTGACTGTGGTCACTATGTGGTTTAGGAAACATTTTGCTTTATTGACTACTAGATTTTGGTCCACACGTGGCCTGGGTCTTTTGTGTGTTTTATTCTTTTCTTTTTCCCTTTCCATTCCCTTCCACTCACCAGTGTCTCTCTTTATTTTCTTTTTCCGTGTCTCCCTTTCTCTCCAGCATTCTCATGTCCCTTCCCTCCTGTCACGACCCTGTCTAGTTGTCACCTTTTTGCCTTGGGACTTACCCCTGTCAGCTTCCCCATGGATCTGTGTGTGTAATTTGCCTGAAGGATTTGCTCTGATTATTGCACCTGGCCTCTCCTCTGTCTGTGAGCACTGCTAGCCCTGATTGGAATCGCAGGTGTGGTTCTGATTCTCAGAGCTGCAGAGATGAATACTCCCTCTGCATGTTGTGCCTTCCACCACTCAGAATGCTACTACCAGACCACCTGTCCGTATCCACCAATTGCTGTCAGAGCCATGGTATATATATCCTCTCCTGATAGCATTCTGGGCCTGGACATCTCGTCTTCCCGTGGTGTATGGTTCATGCATTCAAGTCTGTCCCTGAAACCTGCTACAGCAATCCATGGCACTATCCAGAAAACCTGTTTCAGCTGTACCTGGCAATCCAGTAAATCTGCTGGCAGCAACCCCCAGTGCTTCCAGAAAGCCTGTTACAGCCAAACCTGGCAATCCAGTAAGCCTGCTGACAGCAACCTCTGGTGCATCCCGAAAACCTGCTACAGTAATACCTGGCATCCAGACGTCCTGTTACAGCAATACCTGGTCTGTGCTCTGCTGCTAGTCCATCTCCTGGTTGGTCCCTGGCACTCTGTAAACCTGCATCATGTTACCCTGCCTTGCTTCCTGCTGTGGATCAACTCCTGCCCCTGTTACCTACCTATTCCCTCCCTGAACCTAAAATTCCCAAACCTACCCATTCCTTCCTGAAACCTGTTATTTTCAATTTTCCTGTCCAGCCTGCAAATTCCCAAACCTACCCAATCCTTCCTGAAACCTGTTATTTCCAATTATCCTGTCCAGCCTGCAAATTCCCAAACCTACCCATTCCTTCCTGAAACCTGTTATTTCCAATTATCCTGTCCAGCCTGCACCTGAGTTCTAGCCTTTGTCATAGTAATTCCAGATTACCCTGTTTAGCCCTCATCTCAGCATTACCTGACTTCCCTTCAGCCATTGTCACATTCCAGTCCTGAGTCAAGTTCCAAGCTCATCAGATCAGTCCACGTTGCTCCAGTCCAGAGTCAAGTTCCAAGATCATCAGTTCAGTCCACGTTGTTCCAGTCCAGAGTCAAGTTCCAAGCTCATCAGTTCAGTCCACATTGCCCCAGTCCAGAGTCAAGTTCTTAGTTCATCAGTTCAATTCAACAAGTCTTCCTGCCGGTCTCAGTCCGGTCCCTCCATTTCCTGTCATTTATCATCAAAGGCAGTTTTCACTGCTACCCAAGTCTTGTAAATAGAGCTATTTACATTATCTGTGATTCCAGTCATGCCAGCCTCCGTTGAAACCCGATCACCACCTGAGACAGGTAACTCACAGACACCAATCATGACACCTCCTTCCTGGTGTTTCTCTGTCTACATCATGGCCAGATCTCCCTGGAATGTCGCTATGTTTGGCAGTCTGAGCAGTAATATTGGTCGATACCAGAATGTCAACAGTTATGAGGTCAACATTTTTGACATGTTCACAATATCAACATGTAAAATACAGACATTCTGTAGAATGCCAACATTAGGGTTAGGCTGTAGGTGGAGGCTTGAGGTTAAGCTGCACAGGAGAGAATTAAGGTTAGGCTGCAGGGGGAAGGTTAGGTATAGGGGTTAGTGTACAGGACCTCTGCATGCATTACCTGGCACTGCCGTACCTGAATGACACCAATGATCACCAGAGCACCTCCGGGACACACTGTTTTGTCAGCATGCTGAGCATGCTGACATTTCATCAATTTCAACATACTGAATGTTGACATGGTCAATGTCAACAAGCAATACATGTTGACATTAGGATCATGTATACTTGATGAATGTTTAAAAAACATACCTGTCACAACCCTGGCTAGTTTTTCACCTTTTGCCTTCAGACTTACCCCTGTCAGCTGTCCTGTGGATCTGTGTGTGCAATTCACCTGGGAGATCTGCTCTAAATCATACTGGCTGTAACACTTCGGTGATTGCATTTGGACTGAGCTCCTTTCCACATTGATTATTCACCCGGGCTCTCCTCTGTCTGTGAACACTGCTAGGCTTGATTGGCATTGCAGGTGTAGTTCTGACTCTCAGTGCTGCAGATATGTTTGCCCTCCACTACTTTGAATGCTACTGCCAGATCACCTGACTGTATCCACCAATTCCTGCTAGACCCAGAGTATAAAGATCCTCCTGTGATAGCACTCAGTGTCTAAACATCTCATTACTTCTCGTGGTGTATTGTTTGTGCTTCGTCCATGTACAAGTGTATTCCAGGCTCCTGCTGATTGCTATACCTGGCGCATCTGGTAATCCAAGTCCAAGTTTTTCAGTCCGATCCACATTATTCCAGTCCAGAGTCAAGTTCCAAATCCTTCAAGTTCAAATCTCGTTACTCCTGTCCGGAGATCCAGTACCAGTTCACTTAAGTTTCAAGTCTACAGTTTCTTTTCCAGGTTCAGCGATTATTGGAAGACTCTTTCCTTCAGTCTATTCAGCTAATCTTCCGGCCAGTCCCAGTCCGGTTCCTCCAAGTCGCCTACTGATATCCTGTCCAGATCAGCAAGTCTTCTTGCCGGCCCCGGTCCAGTTCCTCCAAGTCTTCTACTGGTTCCACTCCAATGTTACAAGTTTCCTGTTCCTGTCATTTATCACCAAAGGCAGTTCTCACTGCTATATAATTATTTCGCAAATAGAGCTATTTACCTCAACCATGGTTCCAGTCAAGCCAGGCTCCACTGAATCTACTTCAACACCTGAGTCAGGTAATTCTCAGACTCCAACCGTGACAATACCGAACCATTGGCAGATGTACACAGTGCATGTTAGGGCCAACATGCATGTTGTACTGATGTAATTTTTTATCAGTACTTAGTTTTATTATATAGATAAAGTAGAGTTTTTCATAAAATTAAGTAAGTCCTCATAATAATATCTGGAAACAAACCTCCATTCAGGGGTATAACAACATTTGTGGACCTAATAGCAATATTTGTTAGGGCCCCATGTACCGCCCAATAGCAAAACAAATCTCATATAGAAACATGGGCAGACAAAGAAGACTTCTGCTCAGTTGTGGGCCCTAGAGCAGCAGCACCAATGGCTTGTCTCCGTTTCTGTGAAGGACCAAGATCTTGGTGGTTCAGTACAAACTATCTACCACAAGTCCAGGAAAATACACATCAGCGAAGCATACTTATGTGGGAATGTAGAGTACGGCTCATTTCTAAAACCAAGAACCGGAGCATTCTGATTTAGCTACCACCATTCACAACTCAAGAAGACCTCAATCTATTGTCCCATGAAGTGAAGCAGAACAATAGCATGCTTGTCTGTTTCCAGGTAACTGTTCTTCTTAGTTTGATACATGAAGGAGGATTGCACAAGAAGAGGGAGGGAGGGGGGTGTATAATGATAAATATACACCAAACTGCGAGAAATACATATGTCTCTATGTAGGCTTGTGAGGAAACACTTCAGCTCATGGAGCAACCTGGTTCATATCTAGGATACAGTGTAAGCTGATTTGAATTTGTTGTATAATACTAGATAGATACTAGAGATAAGTAATTCTCCCTATTATGTATGAATGTTTGTAAATATTGTAGTATTATTTCTCAGTTATTTTTCACATATTCCTTCACAAAGCTTTAATTATTCTTTACATTAAATAAAAACCATACATTTAAATAGATTAAAAAAAGGAATTTGCAAATTAAATAAAGTTTTTTAACATTTTTATTAATGACATTCAAACAATTTTGACAAATAAAAAATAAACAAAAATAGTCCATGATAACTTTTGCTTAATGAGTCACTGAAATTAGGAGAAATTCAAACTTGGAAGCGTTTTCACTCATGTTTAGTAGATCGGGCCATTACTAGGGATGGGTGAGTGTGCCTCTGTCCGTGACCAAGGCTTAGGAGGTAACATGGTCCCTGGCACGTATTTGTTAGAGAGGAGTGCGCTGCAGTGCCATCTCCTGTTCTGTATTGAAATCGGCCAAGATGGCTGCAGGACCAGTTACTGCGCATTTGCTGGTATAAGCAGAGTAATGATATATAACAGCATATCCTTAAAGTCACCAAAAGTGCTTAACCAGTAGTGTGGTTTACTGTGTAGTGAAGTAGTAAGTTTATACAACCGTACTCTGGGCCTGATTCTGACCCGCTCGCGAGGGCTGTACGCTCGCAAGCGGGTCGATGGTGCCTAAGTGCGCATGCGCACGATGGAGGGAGCTCCGTCGTGCGCATGCACAAGACCCGGCGAGCGACGGGGAATCCGTCGCTCGGGGTCTCGCACCAAAGGGGGCGAGCTGTCGATGGTGAGTGACAGCACGCCCCCTTTGGTGGGCGTGACGGGGGCGTGGCTGCCAGACGGAGGCGTTCCCATGGGAACGCCTACCGTATGAGTCTGGCCCCACCATCAGTAGTGATGTCAGTGGGAGTGATTTTGGCTCTGATAGAGCCAAAATCACTCCAGGGCTTGCGGCAGCGGGACCCTACCACAAGGGTCTCGTCGCAAGCACGATGGTCGCGATGGTCTTGACCATCGCGACCATCAACATGGACGCTCGCTATAGCTGTGGGTGGTAACCCACAGCTATGCGAGCGTCCATGAGGCCGTTCCAAGTTGAGGTAGGAGGGCCCTGATTCAGAGCGAGCGCTCCGGTCAGAGCGTCTGGCTCTGAATCAGGCCCTCAGTCTTGGGGAGATTCACTAAGCCTTGCAGAGTGATACTAACCAATCAACTCCTAAATGTATTTTTTCAAACTCAGCTTGTAAACTGACAGTTAGGAGCTGATTGGTTGATACTTTATCTCTCTCCACTTTATCACTCTCCACGGCTTAATGCATCTTCTGAGTATCTGATGGAGTGGAGCTTGATTGGCAACATACAGAGCAGAGCCGTAACTAGGGTAGTGCGACCAGTGCCATGCAGGGGCGCCGAGAGGGGGGGGAGCAGGTACAGATTACCCGGGCCGGGCTTCCTGAGTTGACCGGCGGGGGCCCGGGTCTGGCGCTGCCCTTCCCTCTCTCACAGCAGCCCATCACACAGCGTGTGCTGAGCTGCAGTGGGAGACTGCTCGGGGCTGCTGAGCAGCAGCCACAGCAGTCTCCTATGTCTGTGGGGGGGAGCGATCACACTGATCATGCCGCCCCTGGCTTTGTGCTGGGCTGAGGGGGCTCAGATCGCCTCCCTCGCCAGCTTTTTTTTTTTTAATAAAGGGGGTGTGACCATGCCTCCGTGATTCGGCAATGCCCCCTTTTACCCAGGCCCGCCGCGGCTCTTGACGGGCCTGGTGCCATGGCACAGGGCACCATAAGGCAGGAGGCACTGTTTGGGCCTGTCAATTTTCCTGGTTATTATCATTCTCACTTGTAGCTTCCTCTTCTTTTATCCCCAGCATCTCCTGACCTCCCCTATCTCTTCCCTGGCCCTACCCCATTAGGCCATGGTTATTTTTCAGGCACACTATGTTATGTCCCTATTTAAAAAATGGGAAGGCACCAATGCCCTCTCTGGCACAGGGCACCAAAAAGTCTAGTTATGGTTCTGATACAGAGCACCAGCCCGTGGTGTATGCGGGTAGCGGTGCATATGGAAGTGGAAGTAGTAAGTATTCAGTGGATATATTACAGGTACTCAGTGGAGCTAAGTGGGACACATCCATGTTGTACTGTGGCACTCTAACACAGTGATAAGATGGCGTTGCGCATGTGCAGAAGACCAATCAGCGGTCAACTTGGTAAAGGATTGAAACCTCCCTAAAGAAGCATCTTGGAGGCTTCAGCACACTCCATACCCTAACATGCGTGAAGGGCCGCCATCAGGGGGGGACTGCCGTAACCGGAGACCCAGGCCCCGACACTCTAGGGGCCCGTCCATTCATACCCCCGCTGCTACCGCCGTACAAGCGCAGGGACACTCACCCACTCCACGTCCTAACAAAGCCACGGCTGGACACTCGGGGGGGCTGCCGGTGCCTAGTACCGCCGGCAGCTCGCTACTACAGTTATCTTGTGAATGACAGGCCCGGTCGGCAAACCTACCTGCATGACGCCCACTACTACCCCCACTGCCGCACAATAGAAGTCACTCCTGGGTCACTTCACACCTAGCCGCTCCGTCCATACAATAAAGTTTTCCTTGTTAGCAGGCGCAACATGACGTCATAACGTCATGCTGCGCAACTGAAAGAATGAAAGAAGGAAGAACCATGGTGTGTACGGACTGAGGACTGAGGAGCAGCCAGAACAGGAGAAAACTGTGGAAACTAAGGTAAGTGTCTGATGGCAGCCCTGCATGCGTGACCCGGCCTGCACTCCTGCACCATCTTGCCGAGTGTGTGATGTACTGCACGGACCTGCAGCACATTGTAATACCACCCCTGTCTCTGTATTACTGTGTTACCACTGGCAACCGCTGTTATATCTGTTTCGCTGTTATCCCTAATAGACCTGCAAGACTGGTTAAGGACAAACAATTATACTGGTGCATATTGTTCTACTCCAATAGGACATATCAACAGTAATCACTTGAATTCAGTTTGTAGGGTGGCGGAAACGGGCAAGGTACAAAATCCCAGCTGTCAGGATGCCGCTGGTCAGAATACCGACAGCCAGAATCCCGACACCCATAGGGAAGACAGGTAAGTATTTTTCTAACCCCTACCCTAACCCTCCCTCCCAGGTGCCTAACGCTAACCTCCCCCCCAGTGCCTAAACCTAACCTCCCCCCCGCACCCTAAACCGGACACCCCCTCCACGGTACCTAAATGTAACCCCCCCTAGTGCCTAAACCTAACCTCCCCCTCCCTGCACCCTAATACTAACTCCCTATCTGGTGCCTAACCCTAACCCTTCCCCTAATGCCTAACCCCAACCTCGCACCCTAACCTCTTATAAACACCCCGATACTTACCTTCGGGATGCCGGCAGTCGGGATACTGATGAATCATCACTCTGTAGCCTGGAGAAATAGGCATCTTTATAATGGGTGCAAGGTGTGCGGTGCCCACACCGAACACCCTGCACCCATAGTTAATAATACTCACCTTTCCACAGACTCCGGTGTGCTGCTCCACTACAGAGCAACAAAAAATCACTGGGAAAATGGCAGCAGCCATTTTCCCGGTGACCTACACATGTACAGAAATTATATCCCCGGGTAAAAGGCACAGGAGTCTTTTTCCCAGAGACCCGTGCATGCGCAAGTGGGTCGATGTTCCCCACTGTGCATGCGCACGATGGAGGGAGCTCCGTCGTGCGCATGCGCGAGACCCGGGGAGCGACGAGCTTCCCATCGCTCCGGGTCACGCACCAAAGGGGGCGTGCTGTCGATGTTGATTGACAACACGCCCCCTTTGCTGGGCGTGCCAGGGGCGTGTCTGCCAGATGGAGGCGTTCCCATGGGAACGCCTACCGTCTGAAGCCGGCCCCACTGACATCACTAGTGATGAGCCAAAATCACTCCAGGGCTTGCGGCAGGGAGACCCTACCGCAGGGTCTCCATCACAAGTCCGATGGTCGTGATGGTCAAGACCATCGCGACCATCATCATGGCCGCTCGCATATGCCGTGGGTGGTCAACCACAGCTATGCGAGCGGCCAGGAGGCAGCTCCATTTTCATGGAGGAGGGCCCTGATTCAGAGCGAGCGCTCTGGTCAGAGCGTCCGGCTCTGAATCAGGCCCTCAGTGCCCTGAGAGAGAGGCGGGGGCCCAAACGGAGGTTGCACACGGGCCCCCTCATCTCTAACACCCCTGCCTGGAGACCAGATGGCACGATCCATAGGATGCGCTGGATCTCAGCTTCCTGGTCCTGGCCCCCCTCTTCCGATATATCATGACATCACATGTGCTGTGGCCTGGAAGCAGAAGTGCTCTACTTCGGCCATGTTAATAGACAAAAGATCAGCTTAAAAATGTGACAGGATTTTATCCGTTATTCAGATATGATTCCATACTTCTTAGGGGTTGGGTATGAAGTCCCAGCTCTCCCGATGCTGCTGGTCGAAATACTGTCAAAGTCGGATGATTGGCTGAGACCTAAATTGTAAAATTAGAATCTGCACGACACCATTTTATGTTGCCCCTGACGACGCCATCTTGCGTCGTCAGCCTAAAACCATTGTATGCGATGCTAATATGCTATTATTAGCATTGTGCGATTACATTGCTACCGCATATTGTTAAAAGTCCTACCATACCCCATACACACATAAAAACATACATATAATACAAGACGCATAGCGCACAGTTGCGCTGTTTATTAAAACACTCTGCACATAAAACGCACCACGCATAGTAGCGAGTATACGATACCCTGTGTACGGCACTGTTATGATTATTAGCGTTGTGCGTCTGCCACTGCCCCAGGTTAAAAGTCCTCATTATACAAATACATGCATTTATTACAACATATAATATTAACAACCCAGCAAAGCACGTACCAAGGTGTACTCCACAAACACGTAGACGCAGAACACATACTAGTGTCTTTTCTTAATATCCCCACACCGACCCACTGCATACTTACACATAAAGGTTCCCTAGCATTAAGGTTAACAATAAAGGTTTTATATGTTATCAAATCTATTGTGAAATGCCGGTATTTTGATATCTAGGGTTTAGTACATGACAAGCAGACCGTGTTTGGTGCTATTCTAAACCACTGTTTATTTGCAGATTTCCGGTTCCATCGGCAAGGAGATCCAAACGTGTCTGCGAATTATGGATCATAGAGAGATAGGCATTGAAATGTACTCTGTAATGTAATGTTTATTAGCCAGTTTAGACTTGTTCTTCAGCGGGAAAATAGACACAAAGAGCTGTTGGAGGCTTAACTATTACAATACAAACTGACCTATGAACTTCATCTTAACAGAAGAACCAGGAGGAAGAACCAATGTGATTATGCCAACTTGTTCTATTGTTCTGCCTATCTCTGCATGAGTTTATATGCAAGCACCCTGGATCTGGTAGTTAGTCATCTTTCTTTCCTGTTGACGGAGGTTTCATAGTTGATGCCGGGAAATCTGGATCCAGAGCGCATGCGTATGTATGAACTGTACCTTGTGGTTGTATAATTTGTTTGCGCTAATTGTATTTAGATCACAGCGTGTAACTATCTGCTTTTTGGTGAATAATATCTTTTTGTGCTTTGGAACCACAATCAAAGTCTGGAAAGCTATTAGTTCTTGTGCGACTTACAATGCTAAATAGCGACATTATGGTATAAAGGTTAAATAGGAATTCATAATACTGACAGCAGCATCCCGACAACCAGAATCCCGACACCCATAGGGAAGACAGGTGAGTGTTTTCTTAACCCCTACCCTAACCCTCTCCGGTGCCTAACCCTAATCCTCCCCCTAACACCCCGATACTTATCTTTGAGATGCTGGCGGTCGGGATACTGGTGCCGAGATCCCTACATGTCGGGATTTCGGTGCCGGTATTCAAACCATCGGTATCCCGCACGCAGGTATGCCAACTACATCCCCTTCTTAGGATCCATATTAAGTCTACTCAATCTGCTTTTGTTTATGTATTTTCCCCTCACTCTTGTGTCTGCAGAAACTTTACAAGGTATATTATTATGGAAATGTAGAACTTATAAATGAAGGTTGTCCATTTCTACCTTTCTCCCCTTTGCCCTCACTTAGTTGTCATGACACTTATTGATTAGATATATAACACTTTTATTTATAGCCAGGTAAAAGGGTACTGGAGTTCCATAAACCCAGACCCCTAATACTTAAGTTTAATTTTTTTTCAAGAATTGCTGTGTGGTTAAACAAATTTATGACTGATGTGTTTCGCTTGTGACCTGAGGTAGATTAAAATTCATGTATGGCTAGGAGCTACGCCAAAATAAAATCACTTGACAAAATGCTAATCAGGTCTGAATACATTATAAGCGAATATTATTCATAGTGCTTCCAAGATGAACAACTGCCAATAGTTCATTCTAAATGTATACATAAATCATTTTTCATTGTGTTAGCAGTATTTGGACTAATTTGTGTAAGATTTGAACTTTCCAGTTGAAAATGTGTGAAATCTGGGCCGTTGCACAGGATAACTTTATCTTTATTTCATCACAAGGGATGTCAAAGAGGGCAATTCATTTCAGAGCAATGTGCGTTGGATATCATCGTGATGTCTGGCCGAGCACATTAACATTTAGTACAATAGGCATTATTTGCTTATTTCCTTGTACACTATGGGGTGCCAGGAAAAATGAGTAAAGATAACGGTCGCGGAACGTCTTTCCCTGACTTTTTGGGCAGCACCCTGGGTAGAGATGTGCGCTGACCCCCGTGTTTTGGTTTTGGATCTGGATTCATCTTCATGTTTTGGTTTAGGTTTTGCAAAACCACCCTCAAGTGTTTTGGGCCTGGGTTTTTAAAATAAAAAATTCATAAAAAGTTTTGAAAAACAGCTAAACTCATGTAATTTTTGCAATCCAAAACCCGAAATTCTGATTTAAAACCCGAAATTCTGTTTCAAATTCAAATTCCGAACCGCGGGAGATCAGAACCGCATCTCGGATCAGTCCGGAACTTCTCAGGATCTGTCCGGATCTCCTCAGGAGATCAGAATCGTGAATCGCATCTGTCCGGATTCAAAAAAATTCAGGATGGATTCGGAATTCTGGAGATCCGAACTGCACATCTCTAACTCTGAGCACATCGTTCAGTTGACTTGCCCCATTGAAAGACTAATAATGTATCTCAACATTGTTTCAGTAAGGGACATATGAAAATGTGATACAGTACAACGCTAAGGTGCAGCACAGTTTCCTTTTCTTGCATACGTTTGATGACTTTGTCCTATTTATGTGCAACGTTGACATTATGTGTCACATGTTGACATAACGTTCATGTTGACATTCTGACCATGTTAACAGTCTGATGTTGACATTCTGTATGTCAACAATTTGTAACACACCCAGAAGAATGACTGTATGGACACCCCTCCGGATACTGCAGGCGGACTCTAAGGGAGGCATCTTTAAATAGTTTGTTTTTACTATGCGTTTAAAGGAATTACTCACCTTCTGACAGCCCACCAAGTACGTTCTTTCCATTTAAAACATTTTTTTAAACAGCCAATCATACTACTGGAAAGACTAATCTAGATCATACGAAACAACCTTAAATCACATGTTCTGTAGAGAACCTGGAGAACTTGAGCAGTTGGCTGGCACTGCATGCTAGGACTTCTAGTTCTACAACAACTGTCTCCAAAATTATTAATTAAAATAATCAGCCTGCAATGTGAAAGTAACTCGGATATCTAGGAAAAAAAATACTAATTTGGGAGTCTATGGATTGGTGGGTTAATCAGTAATTGATTTTAATTACCTTCGTACATTCATTGCCCTCTCTCCTCTAAAACATGAGATGGCTACTGGTAATTTAATTAGGAAGGAACAGAGGCAGCTTATCTTCTTACTTTTGACCCCCTATTACAAGTATCCCCTCTGAATCCCTAACAGCCTTTCCTGACAACTCAGCTATTTAACAAATTACAGTATGATTCAGAGAAATACAGTGTAATTACTTTTACGGAGATAAAGAAAATTTAACATTGGACTATTGAAATGGGGGTCCTTATAGGTTATATGCAAAATGTTAACAATGTTACTTAGTTTTAAATTTTTAGTGATAAATATGTTTATAAAGAGATATGATATTATTAGTGAAAATTTAATTGACAGAATGTGCAGTATATAGAGAGCTAAACTCAATAAGACCATACCTCAAAGCTTTAGGTGGGACAGTTCCATTTTGAGGGCCTATCTCAGCATACCTCCAGTTGGCACCTGTGTCCTCATTGCTAGGAAGGTGGCAGTAAGTACATGCACACCAATTCAAGTGTCTTTTAAGGGGAAGGAGAGGTGGGTATGGTGAAGGCCTGGCACTTTGTAAGTTCTGGTTGGTATGAGTGCTGCACACATTGCCCCAATTTTGACCGGGACCAATGTTGAAAGGTATAGTGTGCTAAAATAAATAAAGGTACCTAGAGCTAATTAATGGCCCACATACATTTAATATTTACTTAAGCATGCTTTTTGCATTTACTATGGATGTTCACTGTATTTCTCTTTCTAATTGTTATTTACTAATCACCGAATAAAGACACTTATGCATCAATTTGTCCACTACAGATATTCTGCTTTCTATGTTATGACCCCTGTGTAAAGGCCTTACCATGTCTCAGGATTGCATGTTCAGATAGAAAAGGCCATGAGGACCAGCCCCTTTTATTATTCACCTGAAATATACTGGAGTACACATGGGGAGTTATTTAGGGGCCTATTTATCAATATTATTTTTACTAACAAAAAATGTGAAATGGGGTATTTTCACACCCTTTTCACATTATTTTAGTATCACATAAATTTATTAAAGGGCAATTGGAGTAGTTTTCATGAAAAACTACTCCAAGCCCTTCAATTCACTTCTTTTGAGTAAGTAGATAACATCTCCCATACTTGTAATGGGAAATGTGATCTGCTCAGATGTACTAAAAATATATTGTGAAAAAATACAGAAGGAAGCCCTGTGATAATAACGCCACCTGGAGATGGCATTATCCAGGGTTTCCCCCAATTCCCCGACTTCTGTTCTCATCTGACAGGCAGAGCAGAGCCTGAGCAGAAGTCGGGGAATAGAATAGCTGACCGGGATCACAGTGCAGGAGCCTGGAGACCAACTGACCGGAGCTCAAGAAAGAGGACTTCACCGGAGCACTGATCATGCGGGCAGATAAATGTAAGGTGAAAAGGGGAGGTGGGGATCGCGGGGGAGGGGGTCGCTGAAGGGCAATCGCAGGGGGTTGGGTTGGTGAGCCAGTGTAGCATGCACGAACACCTTCACACTGTATATTTTGCAAAAAATACAGTGAAAAGTGTGTGACGTGGATAGGCAGGGACAGAGCTTTATAATTATGTGGCACCTTGACCTAATCATTTTTAATATTAGTAATCTTAATGTAATCCATAATATGGAGGGCAGCACATGGAAACCGCTCTATTTATCCATTTCCGGTGACAATTTCCGGCTTTTAATGAAAATTAAATAAAGTTTTTTTAGGTATTTAATGCCATCCTTGATAAAGTACCTGAGGGCACGAAATGCATTGGAGGCAGAAGGTGACCTATACCCGGTATCCAAGTATACTGGCTGCAAAGCTGTCCACATTGCTTGCTGTATCCCGCTGACGTCATCATCCGATGCCGCACTCGGCCAGATGCCAGCGGCACGTGTGGAGCAGGAGCCAAGGCCAGACTCAGCTCCACCAACTACCATCACCGCCCAGACTTGTACCGCAAGGAGCACCCATTGGAGGAACGAGGTAGGGACAGTCAGGGCTAACAGCAACATGGCAATAGCGACCTCGAAACGGGTCTCACCTCATACTAATTCTCCTTAAAGGAGCTATAAGAGATACATTGGTTTATCGCTTCCAACCTTAACAACCTTCTTAACTAAACTTAACTTAATAATAAATAACGACACGGACACAAAGCAGCTTGGCTAAAAGGTCACAGCTTTTATTTAATAATTAATTAATTAATTTAATTAACCTAACCAAGGTGGCAAGAGACGCTGCAAGCTCAGTTCTTGGGCAGTTCTTTAAAAATACGAATGACTCGAGGGATGACTAAAACGACCCTCCTATAGACGCACTTACGATGTGGGGGTCTCGCTTCCCCCCTGAGCCAATCCAAATGCCTCCGTACAAAAGCGTTCGGGTCCCCTCGTACAGAGAAGGACAAATTCGCCACGCACCTTGAGGTCAAGCGCCCCCACAACGTTCTATTGCGCCACATGAAGCCACTGAGCTGCAGTGACCTCCCGCCAAACCAGGCAACAAAGGAAGACTGGCCCGCCACCAAGAAAACTAATCTAGAAAGGAAAAAAGATCTTTGATGAACAGCCCAAGGCCAAGGGCATTTAAATGCACACCATCCGGGCAAAAATAACGATCCAGGTCACCATTCAAAAAGCTGTGACGCACAATCACGCCTCCCAAAGAAAGCACATGCCGATCCACCGCTACATTCACCTTCTTTCTCGTTCTATCCACAGCCGAGTAATTCCGGGTGCCCCTCCAAGTTAACCGAGGAACCATTTCAGACCAAACAATACGAACTCCTGGCCAACGCATTCGCACCTCCTCCAATAAACCACGCAACCGCACAATCAACTCCACACCTTTCAGCTGACCCACATCATTACCACCAATGTGCAACACCAACCACTCCGGCACTCCCCAAGAAGCCACAGATGAGATCATCAATTCAAGAACTGCCTCAACACGCAAACCCCTGACTCCAATCCATCTCATGCTACGTCCACCAAGCAACAAACTAGCACGTTTGGCCAGCCCATGCTTCTCTGCCCAAAAAACATAGGAATGACCCACAAACCAGACCTGTCCATCTTCCTTTGTAAATGCTGAAAAGGAAAAAGAAGCCTAACTATGAGAAACTGAAGGAAACCACCACCACGACACAACTTATGAAAGAAAACATAGCAACTAACTAGCAGGGATGCGTAAGAAAAACTAAAAAACCCTACCCGTGAACCAAAGTGGTCAAATCATGGCTCCTGGGGGGAAAAACAAAAAAATCCCTTCACACCCCCAATTGTTGAACGCTAGCCGTTCATCAATTGGCAGGTAAACAACGTTTTCGGGTTAGCAAGGAGCGCACTATAATTCATCGCAGCGAACATAAGACTTGTAAGCCGCAGATTTCCATCTACCTACTTGTTGAATAGCTGCAGGTGAAGCCCCCGGTAAAGCTGCGCAAGTAGCTGCCCCAATGCGAAAAGAATGAGTCCCAAACGCCAAGACGTCTAAACCTAACTCACCTAATGCGCGCTTAAAAATAGCCGTAAATTGGAACCTAGTAAGGGGTGTACCATCAACATGCACCAGCCACTGTGATCCCCCAGATGGGCGCACACCCATGTAGGAGGATGTCAACTTAACGGGGCACACTAAATTGCTGTCCTGACGATGCAGAGTAACCCATCTACCTCTTCCTGTCTGATCTGTTTTGGAGAATCTTAATTTACATAACACAGAAGCATCCCTAATGACAACATCCGATAACAACAGGCCGGAGGAAGCCGACTTTTTACTAGTCGCCACTAACTCACCAACGCGGAATGCACCGTAAAATGCGGCCGCAAAAGCCAAACTGAAAAGCGCCACTTCAAATGAATCCGAAGTTACTTTTTCTAAAACCGACAGCAGAGACTGCAGCAACTGTTGGTCCACCGGCCTGCGTGAGTCGGCGCGAGCGGGTCGCTCCCTGGCCCAACCTTTAAGGGCTCTCGTTAACATAAATGATTTAGTAGGGTCGTAATGACCTTTAAGTTTACAAAAGAACGATATCCCCGCAAGCGCCGCGACAACGGAAGCCCTGGACCGGCCCTCTTGATGTTTTAACCATACAAAAGACAAAATCAAGTCCTGGTCAGACTTACCCTCCATGGCAGGCTGGGCACAATAAGCCCGCCAATCCTGCCAGGCCGACGAGTATGTTCTGAGGGTTGACGGTGCAAGTGAATGCCGCGCCAAACCTTCTAAGCCGGCCTGATGATCTGCCATACAAACGAGGGGCAAAGTAAACCTTCAGGAGAAGAAAACGGGGCTAGGGAGCGGAAACGCGCAAACTGGAAACGGGACAATGCGTCAGCAATCTCATTGGCTGCGCCAGGGACATGGCACGCCGTGAGACTAATATTCGACTCCAGGCAATGCAACAGCAAATGACGCAATAGGCGCAAAGCAAAAGGGGAAGACGTTCTCTGGTTGTTAATGGCGTGTACAACACCTAGATTGTCACACCAAAATTTTACGTGCCGGTTGCTCAAGCGATTTCGCCAAAGCTCGACAGCGACCACTATTGGAAATAATTCCAAAAGTAATAGGTTGTTGGTAAGGCCCTCGCTGTGCCACTCTGCAGGCCATGGGGCGGTGCACCAGTCCCCATCAAAATAAGCCCCGAAGCCAGATGACCCAGCAGCGTCAGTAAAGAGCTGCAACACCGTGTTGGCCACAGGGGGCGAAGGCCAAATGCGTTCGCCGTTAAACTGAACTAGAAATCTGGCCCAAACCCGTAAATCATCTTTAATCTCAGCTGACAGACGGATGTAGTGGTGAGGACGGAGAACCCCCGCCGTGGCCCTTTCAAGTTTCCTGCAAAAAACCCTGCCCATCGGGATCACCCGGCAGGCAAAGTTGAAGGAACCTAACAGCGATTGAACCGCACGCAATTTAACCATATTAGCGGACAAACAACACGCCACAATGTCCAGTAATTTTAACACCTTGTCTTGGGAAAGTCGACAACAACCTTCTAATGTGTCAATCTCGATACCCAAATACGACAAACGAGTACAGGGACCCTCCGTTTTATCCAATGCTACTGGCACTCCTAGAGTCCGAAAAAGCGCTTGAGCGGAAAAGAGGAGGTCTGTACAGACGTCGCTCCCTCCTGGACCCATAAAGAGAAAATCGTCCAAATAATGCGCTACCCCATCCCGACCGGTACCGGCCCGGATGCACCAGTGCAAAAAGGAGCTGAAACTCTCAAAATAGGAACAGGAAACCGCACAACCCATGGGCAAACATTTGTCAACAAAATAGCCAGTGGGCAGACGAAAGCCCATATAGCGCATAGCTTCCGGATGCAGCGGCAGCAGACGAAAAGCCGACTCAATGTCGAGCTTCGCCATCAACGCTCCCTGACCAAAATGGCGAACGAAGCCTAGAGCCTGGTCGAATGACTGGTATACTACTCTGCATGCTGACGCTGGTATGGCATCATTGACAGAAGTGCCCGGAGGGTAGGACAAGTGCTGAATTAATCGGAACTTGCCTAGAGCCTTCTTGGGAACAACACCCACAGGGGAAATGCAGAGATTCCGCAAGGGGGGAACAGGGAAAGGGCCTTCTATCCTCCCCAACAGAACCTCGGCCTGAACTTTGGCGTGCAAGACTTCCGCATGATCTAAGGCTGAACGCAAATTACAAGGAGCGCAAACGAATATAGGATCCGAAATGGGCAAATGAAAACCTGTTGTGAAACCTTCTAACAAGAACTTAGCCTCCTCGCGAAAGGGGTACCAACCTAACCAACGGGAAAGAGCCTCCAAGCAAATAGGGGATCTGGCCTTAGTTAGCGTTCTTAGTTCCTTCGGGGGGGTCGGATAAGTTGGCTCCTGGTGCCCGGCGACAGTCTTTGGTTGGGTGGTCACCACTGCAGAGTCGGCAGGAGTGACGAAAGCGACACGAGGCGCCTCTGGTGCACCTGGAGTCATTGAATGCAAAACATTTGCCTCTCGCCGAACCGGTTGCACCTGACTTAAAAGATGTTGAGGACTTGCGTGTCTGAAACCCCTCGTAAGGGGGGTGACGGTTTTGTGACACCTCCAACCATACCTCCACGTCCTTCACACCAAATGGCAGGACGCGTCTACCTTCATGCTTCCTGCGAAATTGAACATCATACTCACGCCATGCCACACCCTTGGAACGCACGAACATGTCATGCACCAAAAATATATATTTCAGAACATTGACGTGCTCGTCCGCCCGTGCGTGGAGGTAGCATGCCGCAAACACCAGCATACCCTTCAACCAGGCATTAAAATTGCAAAAAGCCTCCTCGCCCAATCCCCCAGGTTTCTTTGCCTTTGCTAAACCTTTCTTAGTTTCCTCTGTGAGGGAGAAAAAAACCACAAATTTTCCTCTGCGGATCTTTTCCCGAACGCTTTTTCGCAATCCGCGCAGGATCGCTGTGTTCGCACAATGCACGGCATCCGAGCCCGGTTCAGGCTCCTCGGGCATTGCTGCCTCCACCCTCTTGCTGCTATTATCTGTTTTCCTAGCAAGGCGGCGCGCAACCAACCTGGCGATTTTTCGCGGGCGCGCAGGAGAACCAGAGGAATGAGAAGAGGAACTGGAAAAAGAACACTAGGAATTAGACAAATCACACTCACCATCCTTTGAGGGACCCGGATCCGAGCCATCCTCTTCCGCACGAGGAGAAGCTGCCGGCCGAACAGCCGGGGTTGCTTCGGGACGATCAGCGATAACAGCCGTACTAGCTGAAGACCCTTCTGTCGCGGATCCAACTGCAGCCGCCGTACCTGAAACTACATGAACATGGTGAGTCAGAGGTAACGAGATCTCAGGCAGCGGGGCTGGAGGTGTAGGGGGGCGGGGAGACAGAGGGGGCAAGGGCGGATTTGACCCAGGTGGGGTGGGAACACGCTGAGAAGTAGAAGGTGCCGCAATGACTGGAGAAGGTGTCGTCACTGGAGCGGACTGGGGGGGGGTGTGAAGCAGAGTAGGAAGAACTGACCAAAGGGTAAAAGTAAGTTTGTTGGGGAGCGGGCTGCAAAAAGGGGGTGTAAGAGGGGAAAGAAGGAGCAGTGAAATGTGCGTACCCCAGGTTGGGGGGTGCCACGGAAATGGACGGATAGACCGGAGGGGCAAAACCAGAGCTCCTTGCAGCTTGACCCTAGGAAGGACCTGATATAGAAGAAACTGGGGCCGATGAAAAATAGGGAGGTTGAGAGGTTGCATTATGCAACCATGACAATTGAGAGACCCCAGGGGAGGGGAAGTGGCCAGGGGGACCGGGATTCGGAAACGTACTCCAGGGGGCAGTAGCTGCATAACCCAGGCCATGACCCTGCAGTAACCCATGGTGTCTGGGAGGTGATGTCATTGCTGTATGTAAAATGGCCGCCACAGGAGAAATGGCCGCACAGGCAAGGGCGCCGGGGCCATCACTGCTCCCGCTTGAGCCCTGAGCCATTGGGGACCCCGCCGCTGGAAGCCCCGCTGTAATAAGTGGCGCCTCCCAGTTAGCAGAGTGTCCGGCGGGAGGCGCGCACAGCCACACACCCGCCGGAGCAGCGGAAGGATTTAGCTGTGACACGCGACCCGCAGGAGCCGCGAGAGGAGGTTCTCCCGCTGGCGCGGCCAGTGTGGTAGAAGCGGCGGGCCGATGGGGTGAGTCACCCACCGCCGCCGCACTTGACACATACCCCGGCGGCTAGACGCCGGACGGGGGGGGGGCCAGAGCAAGGCAGACCGGGACCCACGGGATCCCCGCCCAGGGGGGTCGAAGTCTGGCTTGCCGAGGTGAGCGCTGGGGTGGTTATGCCCTGCGGTGTCGGGGATGCGCACACTATGGGATGGGGCGGGGGGGTGGCCACCCGCCCGCATATCACTGCAGAGCGGAGCGGGCGGGCAAAGTCCGCCAGCCGGCGGGGGGGGTGGAGCAGCACGACGTGGACGGGGCATATTGACTTCTTTAACAGTATGGGTACTCAGCCTGATTTCTTGAAAAGATCACAGCAAAGAGGCTGACCACAGGCAGAGCCCTGCCCTATATAGCCTAAGCTAACCACTCCTACAAGAACCCCGGATAGGCTGAAAACCAACCTCCTGACACACTGACATACCAAGTCACCTGAGCCAACAAGCCTGTCAATCAAAGCCATCAGCAGAAAAACCCAGTTCCCTTATCTTCGCTCACACTTAGGCAGTCTTCGCTTGTTATAAACATAATCATGTTAACCTTATATATTTTTTATAGGTGCCAGTATTTATCTATATTATATATAGCACTCATAACCCCATTTTTGTGTTATAAATCTCAAATGAGCTGATTACAAAACATAGCGCAGTGATATACAATATTTTTAGCAATCAACTTAATTAGTATACTGCAGCTGCAAAACCATGTCCAAATACACCTCAGTACATGTCACACATCAACACCTAAGAAATAATCTAGATAATGTTTTAGTAATAATTTGAAACATCAAGAAATAGAAGACAATACTAATGATGAATAATTCTGTAGCCAATTTCTTAAATTAGAGAAAGATTACACCCAAGAGGTGAAACAGTGGTGGGAAATTACCACCCTTAATAAATATATTGAAAATGACATGATACCAAGAGGCTTGCGAATTAATAAAATAGCAACATTACAACCAATTCAAATTGATTTTTATGAAAAGTGGAATACTATTTTAGATTCTTGTTCCGCACAACTTATGAAGCTAAGTATTGAAGATAGGAAGCTTATACTAGAAAAAAACAAATTATACTATAGAGATATATGAAAAAAGATTTGAAAGTTTAACAGGAATGGAAGATTTTAGAAATCTGATAAAAATGACTAATAAAAAGATAGAAAAATTGGAAGAAATGATAATTATACAGAAACAATGAAAGTTTAGGAGAGATACGGAGGAGTTAACTATATACAAACAAAAAAATAATGAGAGGAGAACAAACATAAAACAAACAAAAGACAACTCATAAACCTGAACAGTATGGACAAAGATCTATTTACAACCAGAAGCTACAAAGAGAATATAAATATAGAAAAAAATCCACAACAAACAAATCGTCACTCTGGAACACATTATCAACAAAAACAAAAAAGAAGAGAACCCCTCATAAAAACAACACCACAACTGAGGAACAGTAGACAAGATTACAAAGCATACAATAAAATAAATTTTTCATTTGGAGAAAATCCCTATAAAATAATAAGGGATTCATATAGATCTGGAAAGGAAACAGCCCTAAGAGAAGAACAGGCAGAATTTAATTCCTTGATACATAATATATCTGAGAAAAACCAAGAAGCAACAACCTCTTATGAACCAAGGAAAAATCCTCAAAAAAGGAAACTATATGAAGATTCAGCAGAGTATGAGGATGAAGATGATTTTTTAGAGTTGACGCACAGCATGAAAAAACTTCCGGATCATATACAGAACTCACAAAACAAAAAAGTGAGAAAGAGCCCCATATTAGAAGAAGAGGTACAAGAGGAGGGAAACATAAAAAGCATCAAAAAAAGAAACAACTAGATTCAAAAACCACCATCTTCAACTTAAGCGAAAATATTTTAACACAATCAGAAGTTACATTATTAGAAAAGGGACTTAAGTTTGCTCCACAGTCCACCATTAATAAATTTGATCTTTATATCGATGTACAAAAGTTTGTGAGGAAGCTTTGTATAAAAAGTTTTATTCCAAAGAGATGCCGACAAGAGCAAATCAAATAATAGTAGAAAACTACAAACATACAGAGTTTAGACCTTCATCAACATTCAACCCTACATACTATAAAGTACCCCATATAGAGACCTTTCAGAAACTGATGGAAAAAATATTGCTACTTTACCAGATAAATAAAAGATAAAAAAGCAATTTGTCCGCTGAAGAGAAAAGAAGTTTGAAAGAATTAAAAACAGATACTTCAATTATCATTAAACCAGCTGACAAAGAAGGAGGAATCATGCTGATGGACAAACAAAAATATAAACAAGAAGCTGAAAGACTATTAGGTGATGTGGAGACATACGATTTATTATCTATGGATCCAATGATTAAATTTGCAGAAGAACTAGAAGCAATCCTGAATGAAAGTTTAGAGATGGAAATTATTAAGAAAAAGGAATTTGATTATGTTTGGGAAAAAGATCCAAAAATCCCAACATTCTATTTCCTACTGAAAATTCATAAGGACCTACAGAACCCTCCTGGTCGCCCAATAATATCGGGTTAAAATTCCATCACAAGCAATTTATCCAAGTACATTGACTTCTTTCTCCAAGATCTGGTATCCCAACAAAGAAGCCACCTTAAAAATACCATAAATATATTACAAGTACTAGAAAATGTGACCTGGAAAGAAAATTACATCTTAGGAACAAGTGATGTGAAATCTTTATATATGTATTTCCCACAATAATGGATGTGAAAGCACTAGATATTTCCTTTCTATGATTATAGAAATTGAGAATGAACAAATCAATTTTATCATGGACAACATTGAGTTTAGTTTAACACATAACTATTTTTGGTACAAAGGAAGACTCTTCAAAAATGGGGGACAGCGATGGGACCTTCCTTTGCACCTAGTTATGCAAACTTGTTCATCTCAATGTGGGAAAATTACCATATATGGGAAAACAATAAATATCAGAACAATATAATCTGCTGGAAATTATATATTGATGATGTCTTCTTCGTGTGGGATGGACCCAATGAAGAACTACAAAATTTCATCAAGTATATCAATAGGAATTAGGGCCCTCATTCAGAGCCGTACGCTCTGAGCAGAGCGCACGCTCTGAATGAGGGCCCACCTCCATAACTATGGAGCGTCCTCCTGGACGCTCGTATAGCTGTGGGTCACCACCCACAGCCTATACGAGCGTGCAGTTTGATGGCCGCGATGGTCTTGACCATCGCGACCATCGAAACTGCGAGCCGGAGCCTGCGGTTGAGGTTTTCAACCGCAAGGCCCGGAGTGATTTTGGCTCTATCAGAGCCAAAATCACTCCCACTGACATCACTAGTGATGTCAGTGGGCCGGCTTCTGACGGTAGGCGTTCCCTTAGGAACACTCCCATCAGGGAGGCACGCCCCCGGCATGCCCACCAAAGGGGGCGTGCTGTCAATCAACATCGACAGCACGCCCCCTTTGATCAGACACAACGAGCGAAGGAAAGTCCTTCGCTCGTCGCGTCTGGCGCATGCGCACGACGGAGCTCCCTCCGTCGTGCGCATGCTCAGTGCAGAACATCGACCCACTTGCGAGCGGACAGCCGCTCGCGAGTTGGTTTGAATCAGTCAATTTGGAATTTACAACCACCTCAAGCAAGGAAAGTGTTATATTTCTAGACTTGGAAATTTACAAACTACAGTCAAGAACACAAATAAAAGAAGTAAACGGAAACAATGCCTTACCAGTATCGAGTAATCATCATAGGAACTGGATTCAAAACATACCTGGAGGTCAATTCAGATGGATAAAACGTAATTGCACTGAGAATTCAGAATATCACCAACAAAGCGAGAAATGAAAGACTAATTTTATTAGTAAAGGTTATAAACCCAAAGATCTAGAAATTCAACTAATAAAAATAGAACAACTCAAAAGGAAAGATCTAATCACTTACAAAAAAGAAAGAAAGGGATCTTTCATTTATAACACAGTTCAATAGTAACACCAATGCTATAGAAGACCTAATGAGAAAACACTGGCACATCTTGAAATTGTACGTCAATCTGAATCCTTATATTTCAGAAAACCCACAAATCATATACCATAAAACAAGAAACATGAAACAGAAATAAGTAACAAACTTTGTCGCCTTGAATGATGAATCTTCATTGCTAAACAAAGGACATCATTACTGCCATAAATGTGCAGCATGCAAGACCCAAAAAATAACAACAACAAAACCAACACAGGAATTTAAATCAAATATAACTGGAAAGAAGTATATAATAAAAGAATGTATTTAATGTGAAAGTGAAGAACTAATCTATCTACTGGAATGCCCCTGTGGGCTCCAGTATGTAGGTCAAACCAAAAGAAAAATGAAGACGAGGCTGGCGGAACATATTTACAATATAAAAAAAGGTTTACAGACCCATAGCGTTTCAAACACTCCTCCAAATATTCATACTCCACTTTAATAGACTCCGCCATCTAACTTTGCCATTTGTGAATTTATTATATACAATACTATACTATACTATTGTTGTACTCTGGTCATGAAAGTCAGTGTACAGTACTCGTACCTTTGCCTTCGCTAAATGGGGGATGTCTCCACTACGTTCACTTACTTCTTTCGTGAGGATTGGAGAGGTAAGGAAGTTAATACAACCAGTGGAATAGCACAATTATTTCCTTAGTAATTTGATTTATTAAAGGGTGTAATTCCCTTCTTGTACTCACAGAAGATAAATAACAGAATATTCAACAGTAAATACAGTTTTCTAGACTTTAGTAAGGCTTTTGACACGGTCCCACATCGCAGAATGATAAACAAACTGGAAAGCTTGGGATTGGATTCTATGACTGTTGAATGGATAAGATCTTGTTTGCAGGATAGGAAACAGAGAGTTGTAGTAAATGGAGTGTATTCACGGGAGAGAAAGGTAACCAGTGGATTACCCCAGGGATCAGTACTTTGGCCAGTGCTTTTTAATATCTATGTTGGTGATATTGCAAATAGTATTAAAGGGAAAGTATGCCTTTTTGCAGATGACACAAAAGTATGCAACAGGGTAGACACACCGGGAGGGGTAAAACAAATGACTGAGGATCTGGGTAGACTAAAGGAATGGGCAAGAATGTGGCAACTACAGTTTAATGTCAAAAAATGCTAAATCATGCCCTTGGGTCTTAATAACCTAAAGGCTAAATATAGGATCAAGAACACTATAATGGAAAATACAGAGGAAGAAAGGGATTTAGGAGTCACCAAAGCATTGAGGAAGGCAAGTCAGATGCTTGGTTGCATAGGAAGAGGAATCAGTAGCAAGAAAAAAAAAGTGATAATGCCACTGTATAGGTCACTGGTACGTCCTCATCAGAATACTGTGTTCAGTTCTGGAGGCCACATCTCCAGAAGAATATAAGTACATTAGAGACTGTACAAAGAAGGGCAACTAAAATGGTGCAAGGCCTACAGCATAGAACTTACCCAGAAATACTAAAAGATCTTAATATGTATAGTTTGGAACAGAGAAGGGAAAGGGGGGACATGACAGAAACTTTCAAATACATGAAGGGTTTTAACAAGGTACAGGAGGGAAGCATTTTTCAAAGGAAGAGATGTACAAGAACATGAGGACATGCACTGAGACTGGAGGGTGGTAGGTTCAGGGGAAATTTGAGGAAAAATTACTTCACAGAAAGGGTAGTGGATAAGTGGAATAGCCTCCCATCAGAGGTGGTTGGAGCTAAGATGGTTGAACAATTTAAACACACTTGGGATAGGCATAAGAATATCCTTAAGAGAGACGTAAGGAGCATATATCGTTGAAGTTGCCAAAAGGATAAAAGAAAAGGGTCTAGATGGGCCAAGTGGTTCTTATCAGCCATCAAATTCTATGTTTCTATGTTATTTAAGAGCTCTGCTGATGTACGTTGGCCGGGATAAATGCTTCAAAGTAAACTGCCCTATCAATCTCCACTACTGTAGTTAGTCCTTTTGGCTGGAAAATAGCAACTGATGGGAGTTACTTCCTATAACTGTGTATCCTTTCAATAGATTTAGAATTGCTTAATACAATGTTTCTATTCCCAGCATTTTCAGCCTAGGAGGTCATTTTTACAGCTGCTTGAAGTGTCTAGAGAGGTTGTCCTGGTGTCTAATGCTATACTCCTGCAGACTTCCCCTAGGCAGTTGGGTTAATGTCTCCTAACAGGTTGCTTCAGTCGTTATAAATCAATCCTAAAGGAGCATACACACTAGACTATATGCTCCCTGAGCGATATCGTCTAGTGTGTCCCTGGCAGGATGTGCTCAATGTCGTTCATGACATTGAGCACACCTGCTGAACGATATCATTAACGATATCGTTCAGCACCGGGCTCTCTCCCCCATTCCCCAACATGCAGCAACCTGCCAATATCGTCAGGTTGGCCTGCATGTTTGCTCGATGAACGATAAAGACGAATGACCTGCGGGAACGCGCATCGTTCGTCGTTCATTATTTAGGTAAGAAAATGGATGATAAAGTGAACGACTGAACGATAACGATATCGTTATCATTCAGTCGTCCGCTTTAATCACCTAGTGTGTACGCACCTTAAGTCATTTTAGCAATGCAGACGGTGGAGCAGTAGTAGGTACATTATGTCACTAATGGTCTCTGCTGTCTTTGGGTTGGCAAGTTACGGCTGCTCTCCTATATTTTAAGCGTTAACTACTGTATATGGCTGCCTACGCAGTACATCCCTTAATTTGTGCTCCACCTATCCACTCACCGCAGTGCAGGTCAGGCAATGGCACTCATGTCTTCTCCTCCCAACGGCTCTTTTTCAACTGTTTTTCTGCTCCTGTGGCTCTTCCAACAGTCCCCTGCAGAGAGGACTCCCCCTTTTTTAGTCATGTGGGAGAATCCTTGCCTGGTCCTGTTGCATGTTTATATTGGCGGTACTATGCACCAAAGCCAGAAGAAGGGGAGGAATCAACGCACATACTTACAATTGTTTATCCATTTACCAATCATATATATATATATATATGTATATACACACACACATACATTTCTACTATACATTCACCCATGTATATTTCATATGGTACCCCCAGATTCTGTGGTACCACACTATACTATACTATAATTGTAATATAATAAGAACATTGTGTCTGTTTGTTTCAAGTTGGTATAAAAACACCTGAACTGATCTTCATGAAAACATAATTTTGTAGTGGAAGCTCCTAGAAATAACCTGCACTTTGTTGCATCTCGTTCCATCAAGTTAAAGCTGAGCAATTTCAAAAACAAAATGTATTAGCATCATCAAAGTAAGAGATAGGTGTGGCACCATGCGAGCGGCCGGTAAGGGGTGGGGGGAGAGGTGCTTTGGGCCCGCGGTCACATGAATAGGATAGGCTACATAGCAGTCTGTGCACAGGGCACACAGTGACATTGGTGTGAGTGGTGCGTTAATAGGATAGGCTACACAGCAGTCTGTGCACAGGGCACACAGTGACATTGGTGTGAGTGGTGCGTTAATAGGATAGGCTACATAGCAGTCTGTGCACAGGGCACACAGTGACATTGGTGTGAGTGGTGGGTGAATAGGATAGGCTACATAGCAGTCTGTGCACAGGGCACACAGTGACATTGGTGTGAGTGGTGCGTTAATAGGATAGGCTACATAGCAGTCTGTGCACAGGGCACACAGTGACATTGGTGTGAGTGGTGCGTTAATAGGATAGGCTACATAGCAGTCTGTGCACAGGGCACACAGTGACATTGGTGTGAGTGGTGGGTGAATAGGATAGGCTACATAGTAGTCTGTGCACAGGGCACACAGTGACATTGGTGTGAGTGGTGCGTTAATAGGATAGGCTACATAGCAGTCTGTGCACAGGGCACACAGTGACATTGGTGTGAGTGGTGGGTGAATAGGATAGGCTACATAGCAGTCTGTGCACAAGGCACACAGTGACATTGGTGTGAGTGGTGCGTTAATAGGATAGGCTACATAGCAGTCTGTGCACAGGGCACACAGTGACATTGGTGTGAGTGGTGCGTTAATAGGATAGGCTACATAGCAGTCTGTGCACAGGGCACACAGAGTGACATTGGTGTGAGTGGTGGATGAATAGGATAGGCTACATAGCAGTCTGTGCACAGGGCACACAGTGACATTGGTGTGAGTGGTGGGCGAATAGGATAGGCTACATAACAGTCTGTGCACAGGGCACACAGTGACATTGGTGTGAGTGGTGGGCGAATAGGATAGGCTACATAGCAGTCTGTGCACAGGGCACACAGTGACATAGGTGTGAGTGGTGGGTGAATAGGAGAGGCTACATAGCAGTCTATGCACAGGGCACACAGTGACATAGGTGTGAGTGGTGGGTGAATAGGAGAGGCTACATAGCAGTCTGTGCACAGGGCACACAGTGACTTTGGTGTGAGAGGTGGGTGAATAGGATAAGCTACATAGCAGTGCACAGGGCACACAGAGTGACATTGGTGTGAGTGGTGGATGAATAGGATAGGCTACATAGCAGTCTGTGCACAGGGCACACAGTGACATTGGTGTGAGTGGTGGGCGAATAGGATAGGCTACATAACAGTCTGTGCACAGGGCACACAGTGACATTGGTGTGAGTGGTGGGCGAATAGGATAGGCTACATAGCAGTCTGTGCACAGGGCACACAGTGACATAGGTGTGAGTGGTGGGTGAATAGGAGAGGCTACATAGCAGTCTATGCACAGGGCACACAGTGACATAGGTGTGAGTGGTGGGTGAATAGGAGAGGCTACATAGCAGCCTGTGCACAGGGCACACAGTAACATTGGTGTGAGTGGTGGGTGAATAGGATAGGCTACATAGCAGTCTGTGCACAGGGCACACAGTGACATTGATGTGAGTGGTGCGTTAATAGGATAGGCTACATAGCAGTCTGTGCACAGGGCACACAGTGACATTGGTGTGAGTGGTGGGTGAATAGGATAGGCTACTTAGCAGTCTGTGCACAGGGCACACAGTGACATTGGGTGTGAGAGGTGGGTGAATATGATAGGCTACATAGCAGTCTGTGCACAGAGCACACAGTAACATTGGTGTGAGTGGTGGGTGAATAGGATAGCTTACATAGCAGTCTGTGCACAAGGCACACAGTGACATAGGTGTGAGTGGTGGGTGAATAGGAGAGGCTACATAGCAGTCTGTGCACAGGGCACACAGTGACTTTGGTGTGAGAGGTGGGTGAATAGGATAAGCTACATAGCAGTGCACAGGGCACACAGAGTGACATTGGTGTGAGTGGTGGATGAATAGGATAGGCTACATAGCAGTCTGTGCACAGGGCACACAGTGACATTGGTGTGAGTGGTGGGCGAATAGGATAGGCTACATAACAGTCTGTGCACAGGGCACACAGTGACATTGGTGTGAGTGGTGGGCGAATAGGATAGGCTACATAGCAGTCTGTGCACAGGGCACACAGTGACATAGGTGTGAGTGGTGGGTGAATAGGAGAGGCTACATAGCAGTCTATGCACAGGGCACACAGTGACATAGGTGTGAGTGGTGGGTGAATAGGAGAGGCTACATAGCAGCCTGTGCACAGGGCACACAGTAACATTGGTGTGAGTGGTGGGTGAATAGGATAGGCTACATAGCAGTCTGTGCACAGGGCACACAGTGACATAGGTGTGAGTGGTGGGTGAATAGGATAGGCTACATAGCAGTCTGTGCACAGGGCACACAGTGACATAGGTGTGAGTGGTGGGTGAATAGGATAGGCTACATAGCAGTCTGTGCACAGGGCACACAGTGACATTGGTGTGAGAGGTGGGTGAATAGGATAAGCTACATAGCAGTGCACAGGGCACACACAGTGACATTGGTATGAGAGGTAGGTGAAGACGCTGCTGCCACCAGTCTGTATAGCGCTGCTGGTCACATGGACCACTCCCACGACAGGGCCCCTAGACAAAGCTATACAAATAGATCACCTCAAATTAAAAAAAATGGCAGATTTCATTGTGGGCGAAGCCGCAGGCAACAGCTGGTACTATATAATGCTATATACACCAAAATGCCAAAAGTCATGGGATAGCAGTATGTATATTATAGGCGGTGCCACAATACTGTGATGTCTTGGAAATGCCCAGACCTGCATTAGTTGTAATTTGACATCTTGTGAGTCAGTTACAACACTGGCATGATAGCGGTTGCCAGATGGATGGGATATTCCATTTCTGAAGTTGTGCAGACTTTCAACATTCCTCGATCTATGGTGTCACGTCTGTACTGGGAATATCTCATTGAAAGCATTACCAACCATCATGGACAGAGCAGTGGGCGACCATGGTTGCTTACAGATTGTGACCAGCATCATCTGGCCAGAAATGTCTGTGGTAACAGGCAAGTGACACTGGCTCAAATCACATCCACATTCAATACAGGAGGTACCAGAAACATATCCAGCAGGTCAGTGCAGTGTTCTTTAGCTTTCATGGGATATGGGAGCAGAAGACCTACCAGAGTGCCCCTGTTAACACTACGACACTGGCCACAGCACCTCACCAGGGCTCGTAATTTGACCTTGAAAGACTGGCAAAATGTGGCGTGGTCTCATGAGTCATGGTTCCAGTAGTTGATGGTAGGGTTCGGGTGTGGCGCAGATGCTATGAGGCCATGGACCCCAGTTTTCAACAAGGCTCCGTGCAGGCTGGTGGTGGTTCCATTATGATGTGGGGTGTGTTCACATGGCATGGGTTGGATATGCCGGTCTGCATGAACATGTCATTGATGGTAACCGCTATGTTGCATTGCTTGATGACCATTTGCAGCCCTTCATGGACTTCAAGTACCCCCACAACAATGGAATATTCCAGCAGGGTAATGCACTGTGTCATTGGTCCCAAGTTGTCCAGAATTGGTTGGAAGAGTATTCTGGAGAGTTTAGACGAATGGTGTGGCCTCCACGTTTGCCCGACATGAACCCAACTGAGCATTTATGGGACATGATGGAGAGGTCCATTCACATGCAAGATCCTGCACCTACAAATATCAGGGTGCTGTGGGAAGCTCTGCAGACTCCATCAGTGAACATCTCTCCAGAGGGCTTCAGTCCAATGCCATGTTGAGTTGCTGCACTTCGCTGGGCTAGAGGGTTTCAACATGATACTTGGTACATATGCCATGACTTTTGGCACTTCAGGGTAAAGAACGCCAATCCTGAAATATCCAATAAGGTTTCATTTTTGCAGTAAACACATGAAAATAAAAAGGAGGAGAGAGGGTATATTTTAAGATAAAGGGGTCTATTTACTAAGCAGTGTTAGGAGACAGAGTGAAAAGTGATAAGTCTGTGATAAGGTGCCAGCCAATCAGCTCCCAACTGTCATTTTTCAAACAGAGCTATGAGACGGCAGTTAGGAGCTGATTGGCTGGCACCTTATCACTTTTCACTCTGTCTCCTAACACTGCTTAGTAAATAGACCCCAAAGTCTTATAGGATAACATAACGGAAAACCTTCATCCTAAATGATGTGATGTGCAAATTTATATTTTTACTTTAGCACCACTTATACCAAGGTTTTGACATGCTGATATGACTTGGGAATTTCAAAACCATTTTCCAAATATCAATAATTGCCACGGATATCTGTTTTGACTGCAGATAAATGCATGACATAATGATTTTGGACTCACCATGCAGTTTAAACTGCTTCAAAAGAAATTTGCAGTACTTAAGGGGTTAAATACGATCAACAGCAAAGAGCCAAAGTCCTGTTATTGAAAAGTGACGGCAACTAGTTATAACTTCAATATAGCAAGGGAAATGTAATTCTGCACCTGCATATTAACACAGCACCATTAAACAAATACCAGCTCCATCCAATACAACCTTCCATAAATCCTAGTTGCAGTGATAGAAGGTACAGCATGGCAAAAGAAAAGTGTAGCAAACGCTAATTGAGCATCACAGATTCCTTCAGCTCCAAACATTGGATACAGACACATTTCCTGGATCAATGGGCCTGATTCAGAGCCGCTCGTAAGCGGCCGCTCGTTCGCTCCGAGCTATGTTTGCCCAACTGCGCATGCATACGGATCGTTATACGCATGCGCGAACCAGTCAGTGCGGTCGAAATTCATGTGCTCACAAAATAGCGAATGCCTGATAATTTGAGTGACAGAAAGAGGCGTATGTGGGTGGTAACAGGGGAAGGTGCTTGAAAACGGGGAGTGGAGATCCGATCGCAGGTGTGCTTAAAGGTCAAAACGGGCGTTTTATGGGTGTGCATAATTAAAACAGCAGCGTCATTGACCACGTCACTGGATTATTTTATAGCCAGAACTGCTCGCAAAATTGTGGTAGCAAAAACCAACCACAAGAATAGCTCATACCCTGGTCGATGTACTTGATTAATCTAATAAATAGCGGACATGACGTAGGATGCGAGCGGCCAGGGGGCATAGTTTCCCAAAAAACGACCGCAAGTTTTGTTCGCTCGTTCAGACCTAGAGGCGTGAACAGACCGCAAAGAGCGAACGGTTCATTTGAATAACCACCCCTATTTTCTGGACGAGCGAGCGTGAATTGCGTCCGGCTCTGAATCAGGCCCATTGTCCTCTACTAACTAGAACTACAGATATAATTTTTTGTAAGAAAGACATCAATTGATTTTTTTTATTAGTTAAGTGAATTTGGCATCAACACCTCATTTGGTAAGGGCTTTCACCGCTTCCCTGCCTCTACAGAAACGGACACAATCTTCCTATTATCTGCAATTGATGGCACCTTGTTTGCATTAAGTATCACAGTGCTATGGGTAACTTCTCCACCTGTCCATCTCTCCACTTTCAAAAAGGCTTGATATATCTCCCTCGTTGTCTTAGAGGGAGATGTACTAAGCCTTGGAGAGACATAACATGGAGATAGATAAAGTACCCACCAATCAGCTCCTAACTGTCACTTTGCAGGCTGTGTTTTGAAAATAGACTAGTGCTGATTGGTTGGTACTTTGGGGGAGATGTCCTAAAGCTGGGTACACACTAGGCCTTTGGCTGATCCGCCGACATATGTAACGATTGGCAAGTGCATACACACTTACCAATTGCTTCCCCGATGTGTCTGCGCTGTGTACGCTGACATCACAACTGGGCGGGCATTTAAATTTACTTGCCCAGCTGAGACGTCAGTCACCGGCGGGTCCCTGCAGCAAGTGTATGAGCGGGGAAGTGGGTTGCCCGTACACACGGCCAGACGAACCAATATATCTATAAGATTGTTACATATCGTCTGTAAACACTGGCAGGTGAACTGTAGGTATATCGCCCGTTCAATGGATTGGACGATATACTGTATCTGTCAGTGTGTACCCAGCTTAAGGCTTGGAAAGAGATATACTGTAGGGTTAGTACATCTACCCCTTAGTCTCAGTAACCAACACACCCTCACTATGATGTCTTAATTTATACATTGTGAGCTCTAGTTCCATCACTAATAGTTGCAGATTAATGATGTTACTCCTATAACAACAACTACTGAATATAGGGGTTTAGAGTTAAAGTGAGTCCTAGTTCGAAATCACTTTGGGCTACCGAGCCAAACAGAGTCCCAGTTCGGATCGTCCTATAGTTCGGAACTCAGATTTAAAAACCGAACTCGGGTTTTGGATTGCATGCTAGAGAGACAGAAAGGTACTGTAACAGGCCCCTGCTCACATGCTTATCACATGGGTTGGTACATGAAGATAAGTGCTGCATATTGCATATTGGTCAAGCCAAAATGCACGAGTAATGTGCTATTCTTGGACTATGAGCCTGATTCAGAAACGGATGCAGTAGCACAATATGTGTGCAATTATATGCTAATGCCGCAGGAGGCATCTTGCGTATATGGATGCCTCCTACCGGTTTCTATAATCTGCTATTGCAATGTGCCCTGGGGCTTAGCAGCAGCTTAGAGAGGGGAGGGAGTCAGGGACTGAGCAGGGTCACGTCTAAGGCAGACAGAGAGTGAGAGAAAACCTCCAGAGAACACATGAAGATGCCCTGATGCAGACACAGCAGCCAGAAAGTAGCCAGGGTAGGCATAGCTATCAGGAATTCAAAAAAACAACAACCATTAAATGTTTTCCATTCAAGGTGGCAAACATCAGACCGCCACCATCAAATGGTAAAAACACTACCATCGGAACAAAAACATTGATTGTTAGTAACCATCAGATTCTGATGTTCATCCCTACGCTGAACCTGTAGGCAGACTCCGACCAACACTCCTCTGTAGGCCGAGATCATGGTTATGAAACTCCGTGAAGTGTTCTGAAACACTGTGTGATGTAATTTCTTATATATTTCATATGCTCTGAGGTTCTTGTTTTGAACTTGTGCTTAGTGCAGCCCACAAATTGAAGGTTACAGGGGCATGTCAGTAGGCAAATTACCCCTTTGCTGTCACAAGTGAGTCTGTTCGTATTATGGAAACTTTTCTTCGAAGTGAATGAGGTGGATTGTTAAATCGGGGTGATGATCTTGTTCTACACATCTACACATCATAGATTCTCAATTTTTGCTATCTACACATCTGCAGCAAAAGTAGAAGCCTGGTATATCATTATTCATCCACCTGTTTGTATTTTGTAGATCTTTTTTGTCTGTCAATACGTGACTACTTTGTACCAATTAACTTTTAATATTTAGTGCTCTTTGGAAGATTACACTTGGTTTGTCTTCTAGTATTTCTTTCAGATCTTCATCTTTGAAAATTATTTGCCAATGTTTCTGTTATGTAACTGGATACTTGTATTGACAGCTGTGGAGTCAGGAGCATAGTAAAATAGAAACTGTTTAATGAAACAAAAACTTAGGCCCTGATTCAGAGCCGGACGCTCTGACCAGAGCTCTCGCTCTGAATCAGGGCCCACCTCCATTAATATGGAGCGTCCTCCTGGACGTTCGTATAGCTGTGGGTCACCACCCACAGCATATACGAGCATGCAGGATGATGGTCGCGATGGTCTTGACCATTGCGACCATCGCCACTGCGAGCAACAGCCTGCGGTTGAGGTTTTCAACCGCAAGGCCAGGAGTGATTTTGGCTCTATCAGAGCCAAAATCACTCCCACTGACAACACTAATGATGTCAGTGGGGCCGGCTTCAGACGGTAGGCATTCCCTTGGGAACGCCTCCGTCTGGCAGGCACGCCCCCGGCACGCCCACCAAAGGGGGCGTGCTGTCAGTCAACATCGACAGCACGCCCCCTTTGATGAGACACTCCGAGCGAAGGAAAGTCCTTCGCTCGGTGCGTCTCGCGCATGCGCATGACGGAGCTCCCTCCGTCGTGTGCATGCTCAGTGCAGACCATCGACCCACTTGCGAGTGGACAGCTGCTCGCGAATGGGGCTGAATGAGGGCCTTAGTCAAGGAAATGCAGGACAACCTGGAGTGATACTTGAACCAGACTGGAACCAGAGGCTTGAACTGGACTGAAACCAGTGGTGAACAGAAACTTGAAGATATGCAAAACTGGATACAAACAATAACCATATGTTGCAGAGTGAATGAGTCAGATTCACATGCAGCAGTAGGAGGAGCAGTCTGCAGAGGCACAGCTGGCTGGAAGTGCACATTTTATGTACTGGAGATGAGTGGCGTAACTAGGGCAGGGCCGCTGGGGCTCGAGCCCTGGGCACCGTGGGACCGGCGGTGAGGGGAGGTACCACCGGCCACAGTACAAGTCAGCCAGTGTAGTGCAGACCGCAATGAGTGTGGTCCGCACAACACAGTTACACACACATCACCGCCAAACTCTCACTGGCTGCTGCGCCCACTGTCAGAGTCGGGCTGGAGCTCACTCATGAGCCCCGCCTTCCGGCTCCTGCAGTGGGTGATGGGAGAGCCGCCATGACGTCTCTCCCATACTACCAAGCAGGACCGAGTGGGAGGACGGTGGAGCAAAGAGCAGCAGGCATGGCCGGAACGGGGATTCAGGTAAGTCAGTGTCAGTGTTTTCTGATTTGTGTGTGTATGTCTGTGTGTGTTCTGTAAGGGGCACTACTGGCACTATATCACTACTGGGGGCACTGAATAGGGAAGAGCACTACAGGATGCACTGTATAAGGGGCAATGCATAGGGGATCACTACTGGGGGCACTGTATATGGGGCACTACTGTGGGCCTGCATAAGGGGGACCACTACTGGGGGTACTGTATAAGGGGCACTACTATGGGCCTGCATAAGGGGAACAACTAATGGGGGTACTGTATAAGGGGCACTGTATTAAGGTGGATATGAAAAGGAATGTTCCCAGAGTGACTAGAAAGGGGTGTGTGTCATGTTGACACGCCCCATTTTTCAGTGACCGTGCCTCTTGTGGCCCATTTTTCATCATGAGCGCCTTCGTCACGCGCACATAGAGGTGGTGGGGGGGCTCCATTTTTCAACTTGCCCTGAACTCCAAATACCCTAGTTACACCACTGCTGGAGATATACAGACTGGATACACAGGGTCGGGGGAGGGGGTACAAATTACCCGGGCCCGGGCTTATTGGAGGGCCCCAGCACCGCCCCCCCTTATTACATTACAGCAGCCCAGCACACGCTGCTGTGTGCTGGGCTGCACTGGGAGGCTAAGCATCAACCCAGCAGTTGCCTATGCCTGTTGGGGGAGTGATCACACTGATTGTGCCCTCCACTGGCTATATAGCACTGCAAAAATCTTTTATTTTTTTTCACCTAAGAGGGCGCGGCCACGCCTAACGCAATTATGCCATGCCCCCTTCACCCGGGCCCGGTGCGGCTGTCGGCTCACAGACAGCAGTGGAGCTGCTGGGATGTAGTTATGAGACCGGCAGCCATCTCAATCCCGGCAGCAGAATCCCGGCAAGAAATTTCACATAGGTGTCCAAATACCAACGCCTCTGTTAATCCCAACGCCGGAACGCCGAAGACATCAGACCGATCGAAGGTAAGTCCGGGGCACACTTAGCGTTAGCCGCGGGGGGGAGGGAGAGGGTTAGGATTAGGGAGTCTAGCGGGGATTGGATTAGGTTTTGGGGGGAGATTAGGGTTAGGCACCCCTAGGGGGGAGGGTTAGGGAGTCTAGCGGGTTAGGGTTAGGTTTAGGGGGGAGAGATTAGGATTAGGCACCCCTTGGGGGAAGGGTTAGGGTTAGGCACCCACAGGGTGGGTTAGGTTTAGGAAGCGGTAAAAGGGGTTTAGGGTTAGGCACTCCCGGGGGGAGGCTAGGGTTATGCACTAGGGGGGGAGGTTAAGGTTAGGCACCACTAAGGGAGGAGGAGGGTTAGGGGGGGACAGGGAAGGGTTAGGGTACTTACCTGCCCCAGTCAGGATCTCCTCCTGTTGGGCATTCGCTCAGGGCCGGTGCAAGGTTTCTTAGCACCCTAGGCAAAATTGCAGCCTACTGAGTCGCCCCCCACAACTACCACCAATATCCACTTTACAACTCATCAGGTGAAAGTGAGAGCGCATCATCTTTGTTCCACAGTCACCACCTGCATTTAGTACAGCAATAATGTCTCTCTCAGACACATGCCTAATATCGTGATGGGCAGACTATATAGCGCCCCCCAGATCCTGGAGCCCCTAGGCAGCTGCCTAAAGCTGCCTAATGGTAGAGCCAGCCCTGCATCCGCCAGCCCTGCATCTGAACCGACGGTAATTCAATCCCATTCTGAGCTGCTGTATGCGGAAGTCCAGAAGGCAGGAGAGCAGGTATAGGTGGTGAAATGCAATCCAGGGAAAACAATCAATGACCAGCAAAGTGCATGGTGAGGGGCAGGAATAAATAGTATATAGGGCAGGTGCTGGTGATTAAACAGGGGAGTGAGGTTATTTCCTGCATGTGAGGAGAAAATGCCAGAATACATCAGCAGCTCTATGGTGGCACAGAGATACCGCAGGCCAGATACAAAATAAACAACGGAGGGCCTGAATCATCATGAATCGCTATTGTGATAGCATACGCAGATGGCCGATTGTTGTGTATTACAAATGCGTATGCACCGCAGAGTACGTGCACGAGTTAGCATTGCGACTGTTCATACAGATACAAAGCCATCACAGACAGAGGGACGTGATGTCAGCATTTGGGGGGGGTGTCGGGGGAGTGGTAGGAGAAATGCAGGCGTGCCTGTCTGTTTAAACGTCGTTGCATGGGCGTGCATCAATTAGCCACTGTGACGGCATATGAAGCTTGTGTAGTCACTGCATGTGACGAGGTTAGCAATTCTGGGTAAGGTCAGACCATACTTGCCGACATTACATATCTCCTCTCCAGGAGAAACCCGGGGAGGAGATTCTGTTGATTACCTTTGGGGCGGGGCCGTAGTGTATATGTAATTAGGCCCCGCCCCACCACAGGGAAACACTGTGATTTGTGGGTCCGTGGGTAGGGGGTGGTGCGAAATGACACGATTCGCATAATTTAGCCACACCCCCTACTCGCGGACCCAAAAATTCACTAGGAAGCGGATGGGATGCGGGAGATATGCCTACTCTTCAGGGTTTGCTGGGAGCTACCCAAAAAATCTGGAGCCTCCCGCGATTTTTGGGAGAGTAGGCATGTATGGGTCAGACCTGTTGTAATCGTGCATGAGGGGCCGATGTTACTCGATGTTCCTGATGTATACACAGCACTGTAAGGTATTACGGATGTGAGATAGAGGTAGTGGGCGTCTCTATGCTGGCTTTGGGCATCTCTATAATAGCTTTGTGATTGCAGTCATTACCATATTTTCGCAGCAGACCTGCGTGCGTAATCGCAGCTGCGATCACAATAGAGATCTGTAATAAATCAGGCCCGGAGTCCTAACAGTTTCCTAAAAAAAAATTACTTTTCCCAGTGTTGAGTGTTGTATTGTGTGGTAAAAAACAGAGAGATGTATGTTTTTGTAGTTTTGCTATCGGCTTTGTATCAGTACAAGTATTTTCTATTCAATTCTTTAACCCCTTCGCTGCTGTAGAGGATTTTCTGACCCTTGTAATGAGGTTATTTTCTAACGTTATCACTCGTCATATTATAATATCAATATCACTGATTTTTTAATTTGGTACCCACACCAATACAGGTTGAGTCTCCCATATCCAAATATCCCGAAATACAGAATATTCCGAAATACGGATTTATTTTGGCATGACTGAGATAATGAAATCTTTGATTTTTGATGGTTCAATGTACACAAACTTTGTCTAAGGCCCAAATTATTAAAACTATTGTATAAAATTACCTTCAGGCTGTGTGTATAAGGTGTATATGAAACATAAATTAATTTCATTTCCGTACACAAACTTTGCTTGAGCCACAAAATTATTGAAAATACTGTATAAAATGACCTGCAGGCTGTGTGTATAAGGTGTATATAACACATAAATGCATTCTGTGTGTATATTTGGGTCCCAATCCCAAGATATTTCATTATGGTATGCAATTATTCCAAAATACGGAATATTCCGTTATCCAAATTACCCCTGGTCCCAAGCATTTTGGATATGGGAGACTCAACCTGTACCTTGTTTTTTTCAGAAGACTTTGTATTTTTAGGGAAAAAAATTTTTTTTCTTCTTATTCATTCTAACACATAAAATATTTTTTTCAACCCGAATGGCCAAAAAAAAAGTGTTTGTGTTTTTTTTATTGAAATTTCAAGAAAGGGAACCAAAAGTTTTTCAGAAGTGGAGATGTTGCCCATAGCAACCAATCAGATTCTAGGGGTTCTATTTACTAAAGGTCGATTTTAATTGATTTAAAATCGATTAACACTGATGTTGTGTTTCCGGGGCTAAATCACACATTTACTAATACTTAAAAAACTAAATAAAAAATTGTATGTTAGTAAATGTGTGATTTAGCCCCAGCAACACAACATTGATGTTAATCGATTTTGAGCTATTTTAAATCAATTAAAATCAACCTTTAGTAAACATACCCCCTAGTTATTATCTTCAAGAAGGTGCTAGGTAAATGTTAAGTAGAATCTGATTGGTTGCTATGGGCAACATCTCCATTTCTAAAAACTCTCACTTTAGTAAATACAGTATACCCCTATGTGTGGGTTTTGACAAAAAAAAATCTGCACTTGAAATTAAAATGCATTTTTTTTTTTTTTAAATGTCGCTGGCCTACCATTTAATAAAGTAGACAACCTACTGTATTAAATGAGGGATGACTTTTTTTATTTGACACAAGATACTGGACATATGGGCTTTAGATCCCCCACAAACTTTTTTTTTTTTTTTTTTTTTGTGTGTACTGTATCAGTTATTAAAAATAACTACTAAGAGGTCACATTGTTTGAAAGAGGACACTCCCCTCTTTCAAGACAGAGGACCTGATTCAGAGCCGCTCGCTGCTGGCGAGTGCTCGCTCTGAATCAGGGCATGTTTTTTTTTTTTTTTCTCCAGCCCGCTCACAAAGCTGTGAGTGACCACCCACAGCTTGTGCGAGCGGCCTGGAGTCCGTCACGATTATCGCGACCATCGGGATTGCGACGAGACCCTGTGGTAGGCTCCCGCAAGCCCGAGTGGACTTCCTGCTCTAATAGAGCAGGAAGTCCACTACTGACATCACTAGTGATGTCAGTAGGGCCGCCCACAAATGCCAGGTGCTCCCTCCTAAGGGAACGTCTGCGTTTGAGCAGCCACCCCCCCCTCCCCTCCTACAAAACGGGGCGAGCTGTTAATCAACATCAACAGCCGCCCCTTCTTGTAGCGAGACCCGTAGCGACTGAGCTGCAGTCGCTGGACGGATCTCGCGCCTGTGTATGCCGGAGGCGTCGCATGTGCAGTGGGGTAACATCGGGCCGCTTGAGAGCGGCTCTGAATCGGCCCCAGAGTACCACCATGTGTGTGCGAGCCAGTATGGGGGAGATAGGGCACAATGTGCCCTTCACCCATCTATGAAAAACTATTTTTTTTCCCATAATGCTGGATGATTTTGTCTGGTGATCACAGATGATCACCAGACAATACTTGCTACGGGGTCCACATAATTTTAAAGAGGAGTACATGATAGGGTACGTAGTGCCCTCCCACCTATGTACGGAAAATATCTATTTTTTGTAGCACAGGGTAATATTGTCTGGTTATCAGAAATGATCATTAGACAAAACCTACTAGTGCGTAAAATCCCCACTTTCAAATATGGGTGCTCACAAACTTGCCGGTGTCCTCATGGGGGTGAAAGGGCACTATGTACGCCATATACAAAAAAACATACATTTTCTGGAGTAAGGTAACAATGTCTGGTGCTCATAAGTGATCACCAGACAATAAGTACTAAGGGGACCCATCATTTGAAAGAGGGAATCTTTCACTTTCTAAAATGGGTGCCCCTGATTTTATGGCAGCCCCCCATCTTCCTAGGTGCTGAGGTTGGGGAGATAGAGGGACTTAAATTCCCTCCCCCAGGATTTTTTATTCATTTATTGAATTATAATTTTTTTTCCAAAAGTGACGGCTAAGAGTCTCCACCTGTCCTTAGGACTGGTGGGGTAGAGGTGAAAACTATGTTACTTCTTAATGTAGCCCCTCGCTGCAGAGGACGAGTCAGGCTCGTCCTCCACAGTCTAGCTGTATGTCCAGAGGACAAGCCTCACTCATCCTCTGCAGCTAATGGGTTAAAGCACAGGAAACAAATGTAGGGATTGTTAGCTCTTCGGATTTGGCTGATTGAATTCTAACTTTTTTTTTATTCTTTAAGTCATTAGTTTATTATTCAAACTTAATTATGGTGAGCATGTTTATATAATAAAATAAATGTGACCGCACCCAATGTACTAATTTTTTGAGTGAAAAAGAGACACAAGAGTCCATATTAGAATTAAATATATTAAAATTAATTGAACCATAGCTTTTGTGGTATTTATTTGAAAGTTTAGGCATTTGGATGTGTGGTCCTTTTGGCTCAATTTTCTACATTCCATAATTCATGGTGATAATTGGCATAGACTTTCAGTTACAATACCACCCGTTCCGTGGCACTGAATATAGGCCGAGACATACATCTGACATGCCCTGGGAGTTGACCTATTGAATGATGTCACAATTTCATTACTTGTATTGAAAGTGTTGGTCAAACTTCTTTTGTACGTGATAAAGAAATGGCAGCAGTGGCACTTTTACATATTGTAGTAATTCTCAGGCTACTGTCTATACTGATATAAATATGAATAGGATCCAAAAACCTCAGTGCAACCACAGCTGCCTAACTCAACAAGGGCTTAGGGTGTCACCATACACCCAACACAGTAAATCACAAAGAAAGATTAAGACCTCAGATATAAGGCACCGCCCCCTGACACAGACGCGATGAATCGATTCGGACATCCGATTCCAGAAGCCGCCGGTGCTAGCTGGGTGTGACACGTCGTGGTGGGAAGGTTATTCCTTAGACAGCATACATGAAGCTGCTGATCCTGTAGATGCCGTACAGAAATCAGAAGCCATATTTATTGATCGTGTGGACTTCCATATCTAGGAACAACTTAAAAGAAACCTTTATGGGAGAGAACACCTGATGCTGCATGTGAGTACATGGTATGCTCACCCATAAAATATAGGAGTATATGGACACATGCTTAAGTGAGTGGGGTACGTCCCTTACTTATCATATGTGCCCTCTTTTATGAAAAGTAGAATGTGTTGAAAGATACCTTGATATATGTACCTATTTACTATTTTTTGTAAGTAAGGTGCGTTTAATGGATTATCCTATTGCTATAATTCATTAGTAATATACATTGTCCCTTTATTTTCTCCCTTTCTCTCTCGATTCACGGTCGTCTGGACTTTTGAAGAGGGAAGAAAAGAAGATATTGGAAGACTTTATGACTTGAATATTGATCAGACTTTAAGTTTCATAAAATATGACATTGATGTGTTTTATCAGCGTTTATATCTGAGGTCTTCATCTTTCTTTGTGATTTACTGTCTATAATGGTTTGTCCTCATTCACTGCGCTGTCACACTTGCAATAAAATAGGATATCTGAGATTTTGTTACCAAATGTACTGTGCCATGTTATTTCAGCAACAAAAGGAAGTGTTTATTACCCACTCAGGGCATGATTCAGAGATGTACGCTCAGCCGATGGTTAGTGCACAGCTCCGATGTTTTGGAGTACTGTGATCTCGCTAGCAGACCCCCGCAAGCCGCAGCAATGATTAACATGCTGCAGCATTTGGGGGCAGAGCGGTGCTGTGGCTGACCACCGTTCCCGGAAATTGGTGGATGCAAATTTCCTGGTCTCACAAGTGACCAGGATCTGGTCAGGCTGCTGTAAGCTTCAGCTTCCGCAGCCTGGCCGAAGGAGCAACCGCTGCAACCTCGGGATCACAGATGCAGCAAGGAGGTGTCTGCTTCATTAGCTTTTCAGATGGATGGAATTGTACAGCCACTTGAGTGCAGCTCTGTAATTCCATCCATCTCTTAATCAGGCCCTCGGTCTTCTCCCAGAAATACAATGAAGGATATTACACCACATTAAAGTCCAGACTCCCCTCATCGTGGTCTTTATTTGATGAACAATAAGGGAATGTAAAAAAATTAGCTACATATCACACTTGCCAAAATGTATAGTATCGTCATATGTTGCAACTTGCCTACCGTATTATTTCAGAGAATAAAGGGCTTCTACAACATAAAATGTTCTCTTGCAAGTACTGTAGAGTATATTACCCTATCTTGACCTCCTATTGTTGTACATGTTTGATGAAGAACAAGAGAATTCTCTAAATGTCTCTTTACTGTTGCTGTGACACTAATTAAATGGCAGAGCTGTGTAGGAGAGTCAGGATTCACTATACAGGCAGTGACAGTCTAATCTTCTCTCTTATAAGCAGGAAGAATGAGTGGGGAGCCGGACTCATGGAAGGTTTCAGTAATGTGATTGTACTTGTTGTGTTGTCATTGGATTCTCGCTATAAGCTCTACTGTACTCCCTGGAACTCTTCTGAAACATGTATTTTTATATATTATTTGTTGGATTAAAGAGATTTCCACGAGTTACAACTTTGGATGAATCTATTGTCTCTTTTCTATTTATAATATACTTTTGTACAAATAGTTATTGATTATTATTTTATTTTTAAATATGGCCTCCATTGTTAAATGGCATTTTAAAATAAACTTTTGTTCAATTCTGAAAACCTGACAATTTTGTCCAAAATGGACCAAGGTTTGTCCCAATTTCTTATTGCAGCACAACCTTCATAAACCAAAGCAACAGCTTCTAAATATCAAAATTTGCTGAATCTCCAAATTAGCTTAAACGACTCAATAATGTCCATTTGTAGCATAACGAACTACCCGACGATTTCGTGAATTTCATTTCATAACAGAAATTATATGAAAAAAAATTAAAAAATATTTGCCTTGTTACTCATATTTCCATTAAAATGTGTTTGTTTTGCCAATGGTACTTGAGTATTTCTAATCCAAATGCAACCATACCACAGAGTACACTGAACTGACAATCGTAATATAGGTCTATTCAGTTCCCCAAATTTTAAATCACAAATACAGTGGAATGACATTCAATCAGGGGTCACTACTGGGGGCACTGCATAAGGGGCACCACTACTGGGGGCACTGCATAAGGGGTGCCACTACAGTGGGCTTTCTATAAGGGGCACTACTGCTGTGGGCATTATGTGTAAGGGCACTACTGCTGTGGGAATTGTAAAAGGGGTACTACTACTGTGGGCAGTTTGTGTATAAGGGGCACTACTGCTGTGGGCATTGTGTATAAGGGGCACTGCTATGTGTCATAATATGAATAAGGGACACTACTATGTGGTGTAATGTGAATCAGGCACTATGTGCGGTGTAATGTGAATAAGATTGTGCTACTGTGTGGAGTAATTTGAATTGTGAATACTATTGTGTGACCACACCCCCTTCTTTTGAGACCACACCCCTTTTTCAGTGCAAGCCTACGGCGCGCACTGTCCCTTTATTAAGGAAGCTACGAGGCAGGGGGGTGAGTTCCAGCACTTCTCTAGGACCACTTTCAGCATGCGGCCGGCGGTTCAAATCCTGACAGCGGATGCCCGGCAGTGAAGTTCCCGTCAGGTGAGTAACCCTAAGGTTCCCAGGGGTGTACCTAACCCTAACCCCCCCTTCCCCTGGCCTAACCCTAAGTCCCCCCCGGGAGCCCCTAACCTAACCCTCCTCCCCCCCGTGATGGTCCGCAACCTTTGATCAGTAAGCCGGGTGTCGGGCTCCCGGCGTAGGTCTGACAGGCGTTGGGATTTCAACGCCTGCCATTAGACACTTGCCGGGATTAGACAGCCGAGATGCCGACAGTCTGCATTTAGACCGCCAGCATCCCGACTGCATATCTTTCAGCGCTGCGTTCAATGACTGTCAAAGCAAATCAGAACTTGAAAATTGTATTGCTGGAACTTTGCAAATCTGCAAATCATCTTGTAGCCCCCGACTTGTGAAACATTCCGCTATAACTTTACTCAACCCTACTTTACGGGTTTATTTATAAAAGTAAATCTCTTTCTTTTGTTTCTGTTTTAATAGAAGAGGAATAAAAAAAAATCCACATTCTAAAAGGTAATACATTGTCTCATCAATTGTCTATAGCAGGGTTGTGAAACGTCTAATATTTATACCTTCTGCATACTTTAAAGCAAAACTCATTTAAAGTTTACCCATAAAAGATAATGCATTGCTTTATGGCCGTGCAGACATTCCTAGTCTAAGCTCAAAATCTTTGCAAACAAAGTTGTATTTTATTTCCTGCATTTAGTCAGAATGACTACTTGCCTGTAAAGTATTCCATTTACAGGGGACTAAGCATTTCTAAACATCAAAGTTGAATTGGAAGGAAAGGGCTATTATTTATTGCACCGTAGTTAGATTTAAAAGTTCTATTAAGTTTTACCGCCCCAGTTATGGCATATGTCTAGTGTTATTATAGTTATGGGACATTGGTGTATATGCCTTTTGCGTTTTAATGCAAGGCCTAAGGGAAGCCGTTTTCAAAAGTAAGTTTTACCTATCAAGTGTTGCTATAAAACTCATCAAATGTATTTGTTTATTGCACGTGTTTTATTGGCTTTCTTCAGTCGGGACATCATGTTGTTTAAAACTAAAGAACTTGTTGTTTATGAGTTACAAAGTGTCTGTAATTTGTTTTCTCATTTAGATCCAAAATGAAATTTACATATGATTGTCTATGCTTGCAAAACCATTATTTTCCATCTTTAAATCCAGATCTATATATTACACATATTTCAAGGTTTCAGCAATCCAAGAACTAAATTATAAGAGTTTCATCATCTCTATTGTGCCATTAATGTTTCAATTTGGCTGTTGTTATAATTCAGGGGTGGGGAACGATTTTTCGGCTGAGGGCCATTTTGATATAAATATCATTATTCGCAGTCCCGGTGCAGACCACGCCCCCTCCATGTGATGTCACACGGGGAGGGGTCACAATCACCAGTGGTTACAGCAATGCCTGGAGCATCCTGAGGATGCTCCGGGGAGCTGTTAGGACACTTCAGATGATCACACTGCTGCCCTAAGGAAGCTCCAGGCTGCACTGCTGCATAGATTCTGGTTGCAGGGTGCCAGATGAGGCTAGCAGAATAAAGCACAGAGGGCGAGACCAAATTATTCCGCGGGCCTTATACGCCCCCTGGGCCTGAGGTTCCCCGTCCCTGTTATAATTAAAGGACAACTAGCACCAAGGGAAGTAATTTTCATGGGATGGGTATGGGATGCTTGCGCTCGGGATCCGGACTGACAGAATCCCGATGCAAGCATCCTGACAGGGTTAGGATTCTGACACTTGTTGGTCAGTATCCTAACCCTCCCCTTCTCCATACCCCTAACCCTCCCTCGTGCCTAAACCTACCCTCCCCCTAGTGCCTAAACCTAACCTCCCCCTTTCCGAACCCTAAACCTAACCCACCCTTCTTACTGCCTAACCATAACCCTCCCCCTAGTGCCTTACCCTCCCCCTAACCCCAGTACTTACTGCTGGGATGACGGCACCGGGATTCTGACAGGCGTCGGGATTCCGGCGCTGGCATCCTAACCGCCGGCATCCCGACGGTCAGGATTTTGTCCGGATTCCATTTGCATCACAGATGCCGCGAAAAGCCACTCACAGTATAGTAGAGATGCAGGCTGCGAGACATGATCAGCACGGCAAGTGGTATAACACACGTACAAAGTGGCAAATTAAATAAAATAGAACTTGCCTTGAGGAAAAGCTGCAGCTGCTCACATCTGAGCACTTTTTACACGGAGTCAGACTCAATTACACACAAATGTACAAGTGCCACAAGCCACAGTGGTCAGGACGAGATGTAGTCGGCATCCCGGCGTGCGGGCTTCCGACGGTCTGAATACTGGCGCCAAAATCTCGACAGGTCGAGATGCCATTAGTATCCCGACCGCTGGCATTCCGAAGGTAAGTATCGGGGTGTTAAGGGAAGGTTAGGGTTAGATAGTGGGGTTATGGTTAGGCATTAGGGGGAGGGTTAGGGTTAGGCATTAGTGGGAGGGTTAGGGTTAGGCACCGGGGAGGTAGTGTTAAGGTTAGGGGAGGGGGAGGTTAGGTTTAGGCACCGGGGAGGGGGCGTTAGGTAAGGTTTAGGGTGCGTGGAGGAGGAGGTTAGTTTAAGGCACTAGGGGGGAGGTTAGGTTTAGGCACCAGGGAGGGAGTGTTAGGTTTAGGGTGCGTGGAGGGGAAGGTTAGGTTTAGGCACCAGGGAGGGAGTGTTAGGTAAGGTTTAGGGTGCGTGGAGGAGGAGGTTAGTTTAAGGCACTAGGGGGGAGGTTAGGTTTAGGCACCGGGGAGGGAGTGTAAGGTTTAGGGTGCGTGGAGGGGAAGGTTAGGTTTAGGCACCAGGGAGGGAGTGTTAGGTAAGGTTTAGGGTGCGTGGAGGAGGAGGTTAGTTTAAGGCACTAGGGGGGAGGTTAGGTTTAGGCACCGGGGAGGGAGTGTTAGGTTTAGGGTGTGTGGAGGGGAAGGTTAGGTTTAGGCACTAGGGGGAAGGTTAGGGTTAGGCACTGGGTAGGGAGGGAGGGTTAGGGTAGGAGTTAGAAAAATACTCACCGCTGTTCTCTATCGGGCTGCCGCTTTCAGTATTCTTTTTTTAATTTCAATACCATCAATAAAAAACAGAATCATATTTCCAGACAGCTCTGCTTCATAGAGTATCCAAAACCTATTTAATGTAACCAGGCATATTTATCTAGAATTCTGCACTTCTGATCTCATGTTGGCCTTTTCTCTGTCCAGCATTTTTGAGGCAAATAGGCCTTCAATATATCAAAGGTCCTCGCCAAAGGAACCTCGAGAGTGGATGCCTCCTGAGTTCTGCTAGTTATTTGTATTTGCAATTCACATTTTCAAAATGTGGTATTTTATATTTTGATGGAAATATTGCTCAGACAAGTGTTTTCCTGTAGAACAGAACAGCATCACTTTATCAATTGGAATAAGATAATATTTATTATTGTCTAAGTGATGTATTACAGTATATGAGATTATATTTGGGAGAAAATGTAGGCTAAAGGCTGGTAAACACATTTAGAAAAGAACAAGAGCTGATTAATATAGAATTATAAAAAAAAAGGAGGAATGGAAATTTGAACTTAAAGTCATTTACAAGTATCCGCTTTTGGGGGAGAATCATACGGAAAAAAACAATTATAGTGGCCTGATATTACCTATTTAACAGCTTTAGGCCCTATGGACCGATTACTAACGGTGATGTAGCCCACCCACCTCAAACAGCATTCCTCCCTGCCTGGTGTATATCACAAGTAGCTTTGCTTAGCTCCTGGACCAGTACCATGATGGAACCCTTAAGTGCAAGAAGCCTTAATAATGGGAGGGGCTGTCTTATAATCGCCTGCATAGAGGAGACCTCTAACTGCATTATCTAGAAGCCTGGAGCCACACCATTGCTCCTAGCATAGGCCTCTTGTCTAACCCTTACTGCCTGGGGTCTTCAGCCATTACTATATTTCACCAGTTGCGGATCTCTGTATCTAAAGACACAGGACACCCAGCAAAGCAACTGTAACTGAGTTTCCATCTTGTTCCACTGAAACCTATTCAGCTTTAAGAGATATCCCCATGGAACAATTTATACTAGGGCAGGTGGCAACACTTTCCAACATATATAATTTGTGAGCCTGACCCCATAGGAGAGAGATGGTCTACTACCAGGAATCTAAACACTTTATTCAAGAAGACTGCCAGACAATTTCAGCCTGTCTAGTTATCTTCACCAGGGTATAACCACACAATCAACCTAGAGTTCCAATTAGTGGAGGAGTTTTTTTCACCATGCAATGCCTAATAAACTCGTTGCTAGAAAACATTAAATCAATTTTCCAGTGAGCTTCATAAAATAAAATTTTAATTTTCTAAAACAATATTACTGAATTTTGGAGCCATACGAATGCTTTAGAGTGAAAATCAGATGATGTCTGAGACTCATTAGTGACAGTCATTATGGAGAGAAGTGGAGATATAGAAAATAGAGCCAGGCATAATGATATCACTGATACGAGTGCTATAACTGGATTCTATTAGCCAGTTTGGGGTTCATGCCGACAGCGTCGTGGCTCAAAGTCTAATAGTCACCCAATCTTCACAAGAAGCCCATGGGCTTCACTGCCAGGAGCTCGCAGGTTATGACCATCTACATGCCCCATCTCTTGGACTAGCTGGGAATGAAAAGGTAGTAGTAAAGCATGGTCTAGGTACATGATCTGGAGAGTAGTCAGACTAAGCTGAGGTCAGGGTCACAGGCAAAGATTAAGAACAATTTAGGTACAGTAGCTGGGGTCTGGGTCATGGGCATCCATAATCAAGCAAAGGTCTGGTACATGGAAAGGCCATGTACTTGGATAGGCCCTATTGTAATTAGATAGGTGCAGCAATTATCAAACGCTATCCAACTTTAAAATAAATGTGAACAAAACAAAATTTTCCAAAAGCAAAAAAACAACTGTTTAAACCTTAACTTTTCCGTCAAATGGTAGTCTAACAAATTTAAGTAGCTAGGAATTTTCCTAACTAGGAGAAATGATTCTCCACCAATCAAATAATTCTGTCTTGCTGTCCTACATAAGGATGAATTTAATTAAATTAAATAATATAATTATCCCCTGTATTGGCCATGCTACCTCTATTATGATACCAAGATTGCTGTACTGCTTTCAAACTTTACTTAAGGGAAACTATGCTACCATCCTCTCTTCAAAAATGGTGATCGTTTTTGGTCTGGGAGAAAGTCTTGTATTCAAGCTCATATTATACAAAGACCCTCAATTTCTGGTGGCTTTGGCCGCTCAAGTGGCGCAATTTGTACAGTGGCACTTTCCACTGGGTACAAGAATTTTGGTCGATATAAAATGATACCCTGATCTTTATATATCTAGTCCAATGGATGAAGGACCAGAGATTTAAATGATTGTTTGGGTCTTTCACTCTCAGAAAGCTTTACTATTGTGTATAACAGATACAGTATAGCCTTGTTAAATGACCTTCAAGCTGGCTGTATCTTCCTCATAGTTTGACATCCAGAAATCACATGAGAGTTCCACAGTACTTACGTATCTAACTGCTTCACAAAATCCAAATTACCTCCTGCCATTATTAACATGGCCACACACTAAAATGAGGCATCAGACAAAGGACCTCAGAGCCACTCGCAAAAAGTGAGCGCTCGCTCTAAATGAGGGCGGCCGCTTTTTTTTTTAAAAGCCGGCCTCCTGGCCGCTCGCTAAGCTGTGGGTGATAACCCACAGCTTTTGCGAGTGGCCAAGTTATGGTCGCGATGGTCGCAACCATCGGGCTTGCGACGAGACCCTTGTGGTAGGGTCTCATCTGCCGCAAGCCCCAGTGAGCTTTCGGCTCTAAAAGAGCCGGAAGATCACTACTGACATCACTGGGACGGCTCAGTTTGTCCAGCCACCCCCCCCCCACCCCGCCTGCAAAATGGGGCGGAGCTGTCGGTCGATCGACATCGACAGCCGCACCGTTTGTAGCGAGCCCCGGAGCAAGAGAATTTTTCACTCGCTACGGGGCTTGCGCACGCCGCGGGTGCACAAAGCACAAAAATCAATCCGCTTGCGAGCGGGTCTGAATGAGACCTCAAGTTTCATCTTCCTACCCTAACAGTAACGTATAGTCATATCTGGCAAACATATCAAATGAAATATATATTCTCAATGAACTCCTTAACGTCCTTTCACACAGTTTGTACTCCTTGGACCTCCTACCATCATCAGCTCTTTGCTAAATTTGCAACCTTGAACCTTTATTATCGTAACCTCGTCTTTATATTCACCCGCTAAGCTTTGACGTTTGTTCTGAGAATCCACCAAAATGCGTCATCCCCTCCCCAACCTCTACTCATCTGCACTCCAGCCAGGCCTCCTCTGTAGGGCTCCTGCTCCCTACCTCCCCTTAGGCCTTAAATAATCTAGTAAACAAAAAAGTTGTCACCATTTGCCTAGGATTCTGTTATCGCAGATATTCACAAGTTACAGGTATGTAACAGCTGAAAACAAATTGGCTGTGCACTTTGGGGCACATAACATGCTGTGGAACTGAGGGCAAGTACAGTATAAGTGATGCAGAGTTGGACGCATTTCATTGCATCTACACTTACGACAGAAGTGGTGCAACTGGGCTGTAACGGGCCTTCTCACATAGGTAAAGATCAGTAAGGAAGCGCTGACACATCTGTGGTCCATGCAGTGTTGGATTGGATGTAAGTGTAAATATGCCTATTTGGAAGAGTTTCTGTTGCACCTTGTACAGAGTAGGGGAGTACTGATGACGATGACTAGTAACAATCTATGCGTACACATAGAGGTGGTCTCGTCACAAGATGCATTCAACTCTGCATACAGAAGCAACATCCGCCCAATTTACTTCCAGCTGTGCATCAGGCCTTTGTTTGTTAGTATGATGTATCTGCAGTGTATTGCACTGGATGCTCTCAATAAAGTTTTTTTTTTCAGTTTCTTTGTTTATAAAAGAGCAGATTCTATAAGATTACTGCAGTGAGGTCGGGTGTTCACGTAATCTGCCAGGACACTTTGCACGGCTTCATTAGTTTCTGCTAGGAGTGTGTTGCTCGTGTGAGAAGACCCTGTGCATGACCAGAAAAGACTTCTAAAGGGGCCTCGGGAGGGTGGACCAGTATTATAAGGCAATCCTCAAACCTGTGCTATGAGTCTTTACAATGCTACGTTCCTTCTAGAGATCTGCGCTGACCCCCATTTTTTGGTTTATGATCTGGATTCATCTTCATGTTTTGGTTTTGCAAAACCACCATCAAGTGTTTTGGATCTTGTTTTTTTTTTTAATTCTTGATAAAAAGTTCTTAAAGACAGATAAAATCATGTCATTTTTGCAATTCAAAACCCAAACTTTGGATTTAAAATCCGAAATTCTGAACTGCGGAAAGATCAGAACTGTGACTCAGATCTGTCTCGATCTCCTTAGGACAGGGGTTCCCAACCATCGTCCTCAAGGCACACTAACAGTCCAGGTTTTAAGGATAGCCATGCTTATTTATTTATTATTATTTATTAACAGTTTCTTATAAAGCACAGCAAATTCCGTTGCGCTTTACAATTTGAATCAACATTAACATTTTACTGGGTTGTAAAAGACATACATACATACATACATACAAGACATACGTAAGGGTAAGAGGGCGTGTCTTAATTAGTACCTCAGTTATTTAGATTTAACCCTCTGTGCTCAAGCATGAAAATCACTAAAACCAGGACTGTTAGTGTGCCTTGAGGACCGAGGTTGGGAAACACTGCCTTAGAAGATCAGGGCTGAAATTCGGGCTGATCGAATTTCCGGAGAACCGAACGGCACATCTCTAGTTCCACCATTGAATTTTACTTAGATTTCACCAAAAACTGAAATGTCCTTCTCTGTGATCAAAATTTTTTAATGCTATGTTGCAATTGTTTCGGCCCCTTAAGCATTGTGTTAATAAAACAAATAAAAAATGGGCGTGGTTTAGCTATTGCCTCAACAAAACATTGTGTGAAATAAAGACGGTCCCTAACTGCCTTTATGTTTTTTAATTAATTAGAACATACAGTAACTGGGGCTCAGATAAGCAGTATTTCTTGATAAAAGTTGAACAACTTTGTTTAGCTAGTGGTTGGTCTTACAGGGAAGGACCTTGTGGGGACATTTTGATGTTTTCTATCAGGCATACTTCCATCTTGGCCTGCAGCTGTACAAACGGCCATGCAGAAGGGAGCATTAGCAAAGGAAAAAGGTATAAAAACTGCGCACGATTCCTCAGTAGTGAAGGTCTAAAATACTCAAATAAATAAATACATTTATTATAGACAAAAGAAAACATCAGAAAAAAAACACATCACTAATGTATAAAACAGAAAAAGGGGGTAGAAAGGGAGATGGGGTTTCTACTATTGGTAATAGAGAACCAGTGTTCCAATAGTCTGCACCACATGGATTATTATAAGTAATAGGAGAATGTCCCGTATCAGCTTAACTCTAGTGTAAGTAAATGTAGCATATCAGCCATCAGTCATTATTTGACATATTGCTTGTATAAATGCCGGTTGTGAAACGCAGGTCTGTCCGGCTGTGCTGTGCACCGACGTGTGCCGACTTACCTGGAGATGTTTACATTTCGGGCTGAGGCTTTGATGTAACAGTGTCTCCAAAGTCCAAAGCGAGTGCGTGCTCGTTCAGTAAAGCCCCTCCATTGGCCCAGCACAAGGGAATCCCAGTGTGGTCAGCTGAATTCAGCCGTCTGTTGCAGCTGTAAGCAATGTGCAGCTGCTAACTGAATGGATCTCCGGAGCTCTGAATGCAGGCCGAGCAGTTCTCTGGACACTTGATGATCATTAACGTGATTAGCAGCAGGTGCTCAACGTGTTTCTGTGCAAGCATAACACTTTCTTCAGGAGCAGTAATAGAAGGACCCTCCTGTGGGGTTTTTATAGTAAGCAGTATGGCAGATTAGTGGATTAATTGGCTCCTTCACAGGTGTTGCACCTCATAATTGTTAACATAGAAAGTGTATATATCCAATTTGAGCATTATCAGGCAGCAAGACTTACAGACCTGGAAAATGTCCAAGTGTTCCTACTAATTAATTGAGCCTACACCTGTTCACGGTCCATCTAATATACATCAATCCAGCCTTAAGGGGAGATGTACTAACAATGACAACTATTCTGATTGGACTAATTGCCTGATATCTTCATTGGTACCACAGAGCATATGGCCATCATGACAGATGTATCCCTTAGGGAGAGAAAGATTTTTCACAATGAAGAGAGATAGTACCAGCTGTAGTAGAGATGTACACTAGTTGTAGTAGTAGTGAGCAGTGTTACTGTATGCTAGTTGTAATGCTGATAACCATTAATAAGCCACTAGTAGTTGTATAAACTCCAATAAGGTAAAAATAAAATAACTGTAACGGATGTATTCATGTATGGATCGGACTAGAGGCCTGATTCAGCGTCAGATGGAATAGCTAAGCAGCTTAACTATTCCGTCTATGCAGATATGGTAATGCAGCAGGAGGCATCCCTCTTCCTGCTTCATTACGTATCCGAGCTGCATTGTCCAATCCAGCATCGGATGCTCTACGGACCATCGGCCGGCTAAGGTGACCCATGGGGTCACGCAGCTGGCCGTCGCAGTCACGAGGAAGAGGGCAAGCAGTCTCTGTCAGCTGACGGAGATCCTGGCCTCTTCCCTTCTCCTAAACGGCGGCAACACGCATCCGTTTCAGGAGACGGAGGCCATTGCCGCCCCCTCCCCACCCCAAATGGCAGCAGACTGTCAATCACTGACAGTCTGCTGCCAGTTTACGTGCAGGCGTGCAGACCCGTTCTGCACATGCACAGAATGGGTCTGGAGCCTGTGCAGATTCCAGAACATCGGGAATCTGCGTTCAGCAGTGCACTAACATGCACTGCTTAATTTAGGCCTAGGTGTTGTACTGTAGCTGGAATGTGGTCTGTGAGGCTTGGATGGAAACTGAGAGATCAATTATAACTCTTCTACATGCATTCAAGAGATTAAAGAGAGACAGCTGAATAATGAAGAACTGTGTGAATAGCTATCTGGAGATACACAGATGAGACCGTTCTAGGTTTGCAGACACTGGAGACTCAGGAACTGCGATGCACCAAATCATGTCAAGATTACCGAGCTGGTGGAACTGGTGAGTCTCCGAGATAGAATCAATGAGGATGCTGTCACTGGGATTGAACCAGTTAATATAGGAACTGGCGATTGTGCAGACACTGGGATGGAACCAGCTAATACAGGAACTGGCAATTGTGCAGACACTGGGATGGAACCAGCTAATACAGGATCCAGCAGTTGCAGAGGATTCTGGGATTGTGCCAGGAATACAGTATTTGATGCTGTGGTTTTCACTGGGATGGCACCAGCGATACAGGAGCCAGGAGGCACTTGAGATGGATACTGTGCTGGAAGTCTGTTAGCTGAAAGTAACTGTGGAAACACAGACAAGCGTGCAGCAGGTTATGAGACAACAAAGCACTGGTAGCTTAGGAGTGTCCAACAAGTTCCCTATATACCCCTGGCTGTCCAGAGATTTGCTGAGAGTAACATGTGATTGCAGCCTGGCTCTCGGTTGGTGTTTGACTAATCACCTGATCCAGACTGTCATGGTTGCGCCCATCTCTGATTTTTGAGGGAACTCTGGTGTGGAGCACACTGTGGACATGCAGAGATAGTGGCAAGCATTAAAGCACTGAAAACTATATATCCACATGATCTCTGCAGTTCAGATGCAGCACTACCAGCTGGACTGCAAACTCTGCTGTAATCAAAAATCTGCCGACCTCACAGACAGAGAGACTCCCAAGTACATAATCATTCTAGAAGGGAATCCAGAAATTAGTAACACAGACACATGCTGCAGCTTGCATGCTGAACAGACCTCAGGCAATCTGGATATCCTAACCTGCAGAACAGGTGGCAGAGGTAAGTCACAGGAAAAACTAGTAGAATATGAGGGAAATAAGTCAGGATCATGACAATAAGAATGTAATTAATAGCTTGTGTCAGTTACAGCAATTACAATATGCCACTAGTTATGGCCATTACCTACTAGTTATATTAACATCCAGTAATATACCAGTAGAAATAGTAGTTTCCAGTAATAAGACAGAAAGAAAAGCAAAACCCATTAATAAACCATTAGACATCAATAATAGTGACCAATAGTATGCCAAAAATAACAGCAGTGCCCTTGACCAATTGTACAAAAACAATACAGTAGTGGTTGTAGTGCCCAATATTGTGCCAACAGTAGTAATAGTGCTCATTAAAAAGCTACCCTACCACTTCAGCCAATGCAGTCTTCTTCCCATCTGTTGATTTACATCCAGGGGGTAGATTTTGTTTTCTGTTAGAATTTGCATTAGATTTCGGTTCGATTTTTTATGAAAGGATTTACTAAAGCCCAAATGGAATGTCAAATCGAACAGAAAGATGAATTTCAAATGAAATCGAATTTCTGAAAAATATTGATGTTTTCACATAGAGAACAATTGGATCCCTTCATTTACTAACATTTGATTTGTAAATCGAATGAAAAATGAACTCAAACTCGAACAGCAAATCCCCAAATGAATTGAAGAACTTCATGCATTCGTCTTCAGCATGAGCAGTTCGATTTGACACAGATACATGCATACATCAGTGAGATGCATGCATGTATCTTAGTGTAACAAGCTTGGAAAGAGTTAATGTTTAAAAATAGAAAAAAAAGATGTGGGGGTCCCCCCCTAAATGCACAACCAACCCCGGACTTTGCATAGCCAGTCCTGGTTGTGTAAGTACAGGGTAAAAATTGCGTAGGGTTCCACTGTACTTTACAACAGCACTGGGCTCAGATCCAGTCCTGGAATTACAGGGAGAAAAAATGCATAGGGTCTCCCTGTAATCTCCAGAACTAGCACCGGACCCTTTCTAGTCCTATCACCTCCCCCCCAGCCACAGCATTAGCCCTGACCACTAGCCAGCCCAGGCCAGGGATCGATGGAGAGTTGGGGACCCCCCAATAAAGGGGTCTCCCTCTCCAGTGCACCCCTAGCCTAGGCTGATAGCCCGGGGCTATCCCCGCCACCCCTGGGCGGTGGGTTGATAGTGTAGGTGTAGTGTTGAAAAAAGTAAAGTATAATAAACATTGTCTTTACAGTAGAACTGCTGGTCCCAGTAAGCCTCCCCCGCGTGCTGGTACTTGGGGAACCACAAGTACCAGCATGCGGTGCATAAAGGGCCCGCTGGTACCTGTAGCTCACCTATAAAGAGATGTTTAAAAAACACAAGACACACACACACCGTGAAAATAAAGTTTTAATACATACATACACACTCACACATACTCACCTACATTACCTGGACTTGTCCCCTTGTCCCTGTAGGCATTCATGGTCTTCTTAAAATAAAAAATGAAAAAAACTGAGCCACACACTAAGTAACAACCAGGATGCAGCTTCTTCCTTTGAAGGGCCGTGTTTGAGGGTTCATTATCTGAGAGAGGTCAGCCCCCGGCTCTCAGCCAATGAATGGCTCCCGCCATTGAAGTCAATGGAGAGCCGCAGGGTTATTAAAGTTTACTCTGCAGTTCCCACCATTGACATCAATGGAGGGAGTCCTTTATTGGCTGAGAAAGGCTGGGGTTGATCTCTCTCAGCCAGTGAACGCTCAGATATGGCTCTACAAAGGCTAGAGCCGTGTCTGAGCATTTCATTCGTGAGATAACAACCAGCGTGGTTGTTATCTGTTGCGTGGCTCGGTTTTATTTGTTTGTTTTTTTAAGAAGACCATGGATGCCTACTTTGGAACGAAGAGGACAGATCCACACTTAGGAGAAGGTAAGTATGTTTTTTTACCACAGGTAACCCTGAATAATCTACTGGAGAAGGGGACTGATGCTACAGGGATACATAGGTGAGTATGAGTACATGTGTGTGTGCATGTGTTTGTACATGTGTGAGTGCATGTATGTTTAATAAAATGATACTATGTACGGTGTGTGTGTCCTGTGTTTTTTAAATATTGCTTTTACAGAGGAACCACAGGTACCAGTGGGCCCGTTATGCCCTTGTGGTTCTCCAAGTACAAGCATGCGGGAGAGGCTTGCTGGGACCTGCAGTTCCACAGCAAAAGACAATATTTTAAACTAATTAAAACGCACTACAGCTACACTATCAACCCGCCACCCTCCGCCCAGGGGTGGCAGGAATAGCCCCGGGCTATCAGCCTAGGCTAGGGGTGCCCTGGAGAGGGGACTCCTTTATTGGGGGGTTCCTCAACTCCCCAAGGATCCCTGGCCTGGGCTGACTAGCGGTGGCTGGGGGGTCCGGTGATAGGGCTGCCCTGGCTGTGGCATCAGCCCCCTGCTAGAAAGGGTCCGGTGCTGGTTCTGGAGATTACAGGGGGACCCTACTCATTTTTCCCCCTGTAATTCCAGAACCAGGACAGGATCAGAGCCCAGTGCTGGTTGTGCTAAGTACAGGGGGAACCCTACGCAATGTTTTCCCTGTACCTAGACAACCAGGACTGGCTATGAAAAGTCTGGGGCTCATTCTGTTTTAGGATGGGACCCCATGTCCATTCAAATTTTTTAACTCTTTCCAAGCTTGTTACAATAAGATTCATGCAGGCATCTCACTGATGTCTGCATGTATCTGTGTGAAAATTAACTGCTCATGCTCATGCTGAAAGTGAAAGCATGAAGCAGTTCTTTTCATTTGGGGATTTTCACTTCATTTTGAAGTGGGATTTGCTGTTCGATTTGGACATGAATATGCCAAATCGAACAGCATATCCCTTCTTAATATGAAACAAGATCGAATCAAAATCCATACTCAATAAATTTGAGATTTACTGAGGGATTTTGCTGTTCGAGTTCAATTCGATCTGGGGAGATTTCAGTGATTCATAAAAATTAATCACATATCGAACATAAGTAAATTTACCCCCAGTGGTGGTTAAGGAAAGCAACCAATTAGAATGCAGTGACTCATGCACAGTGTAATTACAAGCAACAGGAAGCACTTTACACAACACAGGAAGTGCTGCCACCAACTCTAAACCTCATGAACTCTTCTCTATTCAGAAATCAAGGTGTCTCATTCCCAAATAGATATTCATGGTGTTATGTGTCCTCTTACTAACATGTCAATAGAAGAATTGTCGCCATTCAACACAGTCTCTTTTACTATACAGTATCTAATTGGCTACAGAACAGTTTTTACACAGATACCTGGCCAACACTTTTCATAAGTGCCAACAAAAAAGTCCTGGTGGACAAATTATCATGGAAGTGATAGAGCATGGTGGGTCAAGTAATGATTTTAATAATACACCTGTAAAAATGAGGTCTCTTGAATGTATTTGATAAGAAGCCCTCTATCCCCCAAACATGTTTAGAAAACATTATTATTTTCATATAAAGTTCTTTCAAAAATAGCTATACAACACTGTATTGAGATGAGGTGTCCCTAAATACCAGCACTCACTGTGGAACTAGAAATACTTTCGAGAAATTTAAAATGTTGATGTATTACACTCTGTAGTATTCAAAGTGTTCTTTACTTTGTATTAATAAGAATAGAAGTATGACATGTCTACTTTTGACACAACATAAAAGCTAGGAATCACCACCTGATATTCATAACAATGTATGTCTGTGTGTAAGGATTAGGATTGTTCTTTTCATCATGGAGCACAATGAAAATAAATGATACCAGTTGAGGATGTAGCCTATTCCCTTAGTACTGTACATGTGTGCAAACAGATAAATAAAGTGAGCACAGTTGGTGCTTTCTACTTTGGAAATAACAAGCGTAAAAATTAACCAGGATTTTACTATAAAGGGGGACTTGGAAATAATACATATCTGCAACAAAATAATGTTTGTTTTATGTTATCACTGTTTAGTAGAACAATTTTATAATAATATCTTAACAGCAAAGCACTTTAGAACTGTGATTAGGTAGTAGCTGGTTTCTAAAATGTAACACCAACAACTGCTTAGTGACCAGTGGTTGCCAAACTCGGTCCTCAAGGCACCCTAAGAGCCCAAGTTTTAAGGCTATCCATGCTTAAGCACAGGTGGCTTAATTAGTACCTCAAACAATTTGATTATACTATCTGTGCACAAGCATGGATACCCTTATAACCTACAGAAGTGTCCTCTTACATCCTTGCCGATCGCGCTACAAACATGCACACACATCGCGCCATGTGATTACCCACAGCAGTGTATGCTACGATACGCTATGGCGCACACTGCGATAGCAGCAAGCAATCCTATGGAGTCACAGGTGCAAATGCAGTGCGCACATCCTGTCACTGGCGCACGATTTGCCACGTACGCAAAGATGCAAGAGGAGACTGTTAGAGTGCCTTGAGGATAGGGTTTAGGAAACCCTGATTTAGTCTGAATCCAAAGACAGGTTCTGCTGTGAGTGCTGAGAATATATTTATTTCATAGTCTGATGTATATATTTTACTCCACTAGTCATTTTTACCTGTCAATGACTGTATCACTTTTTTTAGTATTAAAATTGCATAATTTTGTTGTAATAAATCAGATTTGATGATTTTTTTAAAAATAAATGATTGTCAATAGTTCATATTAAAAGGAAGGAACTTACTGTAAACTGTGAACTTTAAGATCCTCTCTCATATAAAACCACAAATTGTGAATTTCAACACTGATATAATTTTCATATTACGTATATAGACAAAAATAACCAGTAGACCACTTAATTATACCTTACCTGGAAAGAGGCTTTATTGAACATAGCTGTAAAAGTTTTGTTTTTGTTCAGTTGAATTACTGAATCAGCACAAACATTTCTACAGAATTTAAAATAAAATTAAAATAAAATAAAAAATATAATTGTGGTCATTAATATTCTGTGACATCTTCTTGTGCTTCATTTTTTTTAGAATCAATTTCAGCAATGTTAAATATGTTTTGTTTTTATTTATAGCCCAATTGCTTGCATAACATTTTTGTAACCATCAAGTGTTTTCAAGAACATAAAAGAATAATTTTTGTAGATAAAAGTATTTTTAAATGAAGTAAAATTTTAAGATAATTTAAAGAAATCAAAAATATCTTCAAACGTTCATAGCCAACGTTATAAGGGACATATACAATGCATTGAAAAAGTGGCTGGTTAAGTTATGGTATTTAATCAGGTAGCTCAGTCATTTTTTACAATTTTATGTAAAAGTGTATTTTCTTTTTTTTCAAACTTGCCAAAATAATAAAATACTATGTCACAATCTGCACAGTCTGATTAGCGGGCAGAGGCATCAGACCCTCATATTTGAAATTTTTTTTTAAGTGAAGACTAATAATTCAGACCCACAGTTTCTGCTAGGATAAAACGCGCTGCAGTCTTAGATACGTTTTCCTTTTGAGATCAGACTGATTTCATTTCAAATGTAGATAAGAGTAAGAAAATCACTTTCCCATTTTAAAAAGAAAAAAAAATGAGATTGAAAGTCCGTAGACAACTTTTCAAACTACCTCAGCTGCCAGTAATATGAAAAGTAGCATTTTCCAATTTTCAGATTTATCTATAAGATATTGTAAAACTGAAAATAAGCAAGAAGGCCATGGCTGTTTTTTTAAGTTTAAACAACTAAATTAAAATTAAAATGTTGAAGGAGCGTATGCAGCAACTTAAGTCCATGTTCTTTCAGTAGCAATATTTGATTTTTTTTCTTAAATCTGGCCTGTGTTTTATATTCATGGATTGTAGTTTGCTTATAAAACAGTTTATTTTTCTTTAGTTTTTTGTTTTCACAAACCACTCACAGCAGAGCAAGCTTGTTTAGCTAACTTTTTTTCAGGCTTGTTAATTAAAGGCACTTGGTTTCCTGGCATTTTATAAAAGTTGGTGGTTTGGTTCCTTTAATACAACTGATGACTCGGTGACTCTGTGTCCATAAGCGAGCGAAATCCCGAAGGCTGAAAAATTTGTAAGACTAAACTGCTCTTTCTTGGAGACGTCAACATGCAAAAAAGATACAGCATACCTTTCATTAGCAAAGCTGTGACAAAATGCTGCACATGGTTTTCAGAGGATTTATTTTTGGATGGTGGCAGCCAAGGCAAAAGGGCTCATTTTTTCTTAAACCAGGCTAAAAACCTTCTCAATTTGGAAATAAATGCCAGATCTTCTTGTACCCTGTTAACTGTGAGGTTTAGGTTGGCAGGCCATTAGGTGTCCATGGAAGCAAGCAAACTCTATTCATTTGAAAGAAAACCAGCCATGACTTTGTGCTTTGACAAGGATATCCATTCCTTATTTGTTTTTAAAGAGAATATTCAGATTATACTGTATTCGTGAAAGCCACAGGAGCACTGTAAGGTCTCTCCTTAATTTCAGGTCTCGTGTGTACTTGGTAATGTTCCATGTTCCGTTCATTCTCAGTGCCTTCATGGAGGAATCTTTGGTAGATTGTTTTTCAGTTGTCCATTTACAAAGACTCTTTCTTCGTACCAGTGCCAAGTGAATTTTTATGTAGCCTCTGCCAGGATATGGTCACCTTTGATGACTTAAAAAAGAAAGGAAAAGGAAAACTGGATACAACCATATATGAACTATAGTCCCAGACACTTTATCACCAGAAGGCGGAGCTAAAAAGAAAAGAAAAATAAGTAAATATTCAACAATGACAAAGTACATGTTTATATAGACTAGATAGTAGAGGTTATACTGTATGTTATATATTGAATAGGCATTGAATGGATCACCTTGTGTAAATTATAATAAAAGTTACTGAGGTAGTTGGATGTTTTTAAGTAGAGCATATATCTCTGATGAAACATGTAATATCCTTATAATTATTCCTAGTAAGTGTTCTTAATTAATATGTGATGACTTCGCTGAGCTCTTTAAACAAAGGTATAGCATACATAATTGTATAATTTTATTAGTTTCACTTACTGTATTTATTTTATTATTTTCATATTTACTATAATATTTTTTGGACCTATTAATGCACAATGTTTTGTTCCAGGACTAACAGTGTAATGAAAATATTTGTCTTTTACAAATACAATCCACGGTTTCCATAGGATCATACTGTTTTTAAATATTCCAATTTAGTAAAGTTACATTTTATTGTATTCTTAATTTAGTAGTTCTATTTTTTTCACATATTGTTTTCTGGAAAATCAGTACTTGATAATGTTTCAATGTAAAGTAAGCAAAATCAATGATAATTTTTATTGACATTTTAAATAATCTTGTATTGTAAAGTGAAATATGATTAAATTAGTAGCGCCAATAACTTCTCAAAGCACATAAGGGTGTTCGTTAAAGTTTCTCCAATTAGTATTTCTATTTCATCTTTTTGACAAGAGGACCACATGTGAAGTCAATAACAGGCCATGAGGTTAGTCCAATAATAGACCAAATGCAGAACATACAGTGGCAAACGCAGGATTTCTAAAGGGGGGTTTCCAAATCCTTGATTTTAGAGCGAGTGTGGCCAGTTCATAAAGAGGGCATAATTAGCACTTATCCAGCTTTAATATGCATCATACAAAGTGTATTTTGTGTCATAATTCCAGCATATACAGGACGAGCGATCACAGTAAGCAATTAAATGTGGCAGCAAGGCCATCCTGTCTGAGCTGAATGTTTTTATTTCAGATGTAGGCTTCATTACAGAGCATTGGAGCAAGTCCGGGAGTCTGGGGGAGCAGCAGAAGAACCTAGTACTGCCCTGGACATATATGTACATATTGATCTCCTTATGCACTGGGTAGTGTGTTATTATACAGTATTAGTAATTAATCGTATTGATGGCCTATAGCAGTGCACCCCTAACAGTGCATGTTTTCCATATCTCCTAGTTGGTACACAGGTATATTTATTACTGGCTGACACATGTTAAAAGATCCACAGGTGGTACAAATTATTTAATTTGTGATACTGAGAAGAACATGTAGCACTAGTAAAATTCTATTATATTACTATTTCTATTGTGGTTATGGTGTGGGCTGGGGAGGGGGGTTTCCAGGCAACTGGAACCCCCCCTGTATTTGCCTAAGACATACTAGTGGCTGGCTGGTCCACCCTCGTACATTCTCCCTCGACGATTGATACATCATCTATAGCGATGTCTCCTTCTATACCAGGTCCTCGCATACCTTCAAAAATGACCTGTAATGGGAAATAGACTATATCAGATAATAATGCAACTGTAAGCAATACATTTACTATTCTTCCAATTATTTCGGTAATATGAAGGTTTCAGTTAACCAAGTCTATTTTTTACAGCATTTGGTAGCCCAAAATTCAGGACATTGAGGTGTGAGTAAGATAAGTGAAGGAAGATTATATGCATGTGATTAAAAAGTCCCTGTACTCTCCACTTGGAAACTTCTTGAAGTATAATGAATATATGAACTTTCCAGCACATTCAGTTGTGGAATTCAAAAACAGTATTATTATCATATAAACCTACAAATGTAAACAGATAAAATAAACTACAGTTCACATAATCAATAAGTGCAATAAAGTTTTAGGATACAGTGTTTAGAAATGTACTCAAGTAAGTATTGGTACTGCATATTGAGGAAATATTTATTTCAAGTACAGTATATTAAAAAAAAAATGTATACACAAATATTTTAATATTCCATGAAAACTTAAATCCTTAGTGCTTACTAAACAGCCATCTCTTTCTAGAGCTATGTCAGATACTGTACAATTTTACTAACTTTATTTAGATGAAACATTTACACTGAATCACAACTATCAATAAAGCACTTAATTTCAATGCCTAACTTGCACAAGTTAATTGCCATTTGCTTTTAAATGCAAACTTAAAGTAATTATATATATATATATATATATATATATATATATATATATATACATACACACACTGTATATTAATATGTCATTTTTGAATAAAAGTGTAATTCAAAATTTAGTTTTTCAATGGCAATTTATTAATTTTTTTTAGAAAAAATAATTTACACTTTAAGTTTTTTATATCCTTCACAACTTCTTTCATCACGCCTGAGGGTTGGTTTGGGCTGGAACAGATGTGAGAGGTTGAAGAGGAGACTTGGGAGGTGTGAATAAACCTGGGCGGCTGGAGCCAGGACTATCTCATGTATTGCTGTGAGGAGGTAGAGAAGCTGCAGAGGATGATGAACCCGAAGGCGACAGGAATGGAATGTCTTTATTAAACAGCAGGTTGGGATGAGAACTGGAGATGATAATACTGAATAAATGAGCAGAATAAGATTGGGACCGATGATGCTGGATTGAGAGCTGGGTCATTTGGAGAACGATGTTGATGATTTGAAGAACTTGATGGATTTGAATACGATGTTGAAGAATTGATTAACTTGATCGTTTGAGACCGATGTTGAAAAATTGAAGAACTTAATTGATATGAGTCCGATATTAATGAATTGATGAACTTGATCAGTTGGGACTGATGTTGATGAATTGAAGAACTTGATTGATAATAGTCCGATGTTGATAAATTGATTAACTTGACCAGTTGGGACCGATGTTGATGAAATGAGGAACTTAACTGATATGAGTCCGATGTTGATGAATTGATTAACATGATCAGCTGGGACCGATGTTGATGAATTGAAGGACTTAATTGATAATAGTCCGATGTTGATGAACTTGATCGGCTGGGACTGATGTTGATGATGTGAAGAACTTAATTAACATGAGTCCAATGTTGGAAGCTTCAGTTAATACCGATGGTTGGAGGTATTGGCTGGAACCAATGGTGGCTGTAAGAACAAGTCTCAATTGTAAAAACCAGACTGGTGTGCAAGATGGTATAGGAGACTTGTTTACCAGATATAGGAACTGGATATAACAGACTGGTACCGTTCAGATACATAGTACCTGGGAGCTCAGCACTGAGCTGTAACTTCAGCAAGAAGCGACATTGCACTGGCAACAGAGGCTAGAAATGGAATTTATAGGGGAGGATCACCAGGGATTGGATAGTGCGATCAGCTGGTCTGGAAGCAGTGATCTGAGTGGAAGAAGAGCGTCAGGTGACAGAGTCCAACATGGCTGCGCCCATACTGTTGTTTAGGAGCTGCAGTCTATGTGCCATCATTCTGGCAATACACACTGAACAAGATGCTGCAGAGAGCCATCTCCATGCTCAGTAACAGGATGCTGAGTGGATGGGGCAGGAGCAGCACAGACAGACCTCAGCACCAGCCAGGAGTGATGTACAGCTTGAGCAGACCTCTGTGCTATCCCGGACAGGCACCAGAGCGTTAAGAAAGTGGTTTTAATAGTCCGGAGCGTGACACTTTAAATATTTGAACAAGCAATAACACAATTAATGATCAATTTACTAAAAATGTAACTATTGAAGCAATATCACAAGATGTTAATAAACTGAATTTCTGTAGATTCACTCAAGCATTATGATTGACTTAAAGTTTTCTAGGCTATGGACAATGGGCCTGATTCAGAGCCGAACGCTCTGACGAGAGCGCTCGCTCTGAATCAGTGCCCTCCTCCATGAAAATGGAGCGTCCTCCTGGACGCTCGCATAGCTGTGGGTGACCACCCACAGCTTATGCGAGCGTCCATGATGATGGTTGCGATGGTCAAGACCATCGCGACCATCGGGCTTACGACGGAGACCCTGCAGTAGGGTCTCCCTGCCGCAAGCCCTGGAGTGATTTTGGCTCTATCAGAGCCAAAATCACTCCCACTGACATCACTTGTGATGTCAGTGAGGCCGGCTTTAGACAGTAGGCGTTCCCATGGGAACGCCTCCGTCTGGCAGCCACGCCCCCGGCACGCCCACCAAAGGGGGCGTGCTGTCAATCAACATCGACAGCACGCCCCCTTTGGTGCGAGACCCGGAGCGACGGAGAGCCCGTCGCTATCCGGGTATCGCGCATGCGCACGACGGAGCTCCCTACGTCGTGCGCATGTGCAGTGGGGCAACATCGACCCGCTTGCGAGCGGGTCTGAATGACCCCCAATGTTCCCTTTAATATTATGATCCTGAACACTAGGCGGCAAGTAATATTCCAATGCAAAACATTGTCTATTTACTGTTTAGATGACGATGAAAGAAAATTTCAGAATAAATTGAAAAAATACATCAGAGACTCATAGAACACTGAGCGCTGCCATTATGCCAAAACAACAACTATATGGCATAAACAAATCTTGAGCTAATGTAACATGGTATAGTTTATGTTTCACAACTGACCAAAGTGACTATATACAAACAAGATTTACATAAAAATGAGTATTGTGTTTTGTTGTATAATTAATTTATAAAACAAGCAATTAGCTTAGCTTCCTAATTGTATTTAATTCTTGGAATGTACTCTAAAATCAGAAAGTCTAATATTTGTTGGACAGTTTCTGACTCAAGTTTAACTTTTTTTTTTTAATTACAAGAACAATGATGTTTAGGTTTACAGAAACCTTCAAAACAATATTGTGCACAGTATGCCTGATTCAGAGCCGCTCGCTAGGATTCGTTCGCACGCAGCATGCCGTTGTTTGCATTCTGCGTATGCGTACGCATCGCAGTGCGAACCAGTCTGTGCGATCGCCAAGCGCTCGCCCCTTGTACATAGACGCCTCGCTGGCTTGAGTGACAGAATGAGCCGTTTGTGGGTAGTGACAGGGGAACGTCGATGGAAACGGGGGAGTGGTGGTGCGAACGCAGGCGTGCCCGAGCGTCTTAACGCCGTTTCACAGGCGTGCATAATTAAGACGCAGCGTCATAGTACACATCACCTGGCTGAATTTTACACTGAAGCACTCGCAGTGCTTGCGGTAGGATAAGGTCAGCCACAAGCGCTGCGTAAGCATCCGATGGTACTCGATGTACCGATGGTTGCATTCACTTCCTGGATATAACGTGCGCAAGTGGGTGTCTTAAAACAGGCTGGTGGGCATCTGCATACACAGCGCAATCGCACGCCAAGACTTAGTGGGCGTGCTAATAGCTTACTGTGCGATCTCGGATTTGCATACTTTGCTGCGTGCAAATGCATCTAGCCAGCGGGTCTGAATCGAGCCCCGTGTACAGTGTATAATGGTGTCTCTATGATTTATGTTGAGAGTCAAATCTAAACAAATTACAAAATGCACCAACATCTTTCTCTCAACCCTATCTTTACCCAGACTTCCCATTCCAAATTTGGTGCAAAATAGCAAAACTCACAACTCAAAGTAACTGAGATTCAAGGTTTCACTGCTGCTGCAGACGACACAAGATAGAGAAATTCCAGCCAATTTGAGAGTATATGAAATAATGTGGTCAGTAGAATTGCATCACAGCACTGGGGTTATAAATTAAATTACTGTGTTTGTGTGGGTTACCTTCAGCTGCTCTGGTTATCTCCCACTCTACAAAAAACATATTGGAAGGTTCATATGAAATGGGGCAGGGAATGATGTGAATGACAAATATACTCAGTATATCACTATGTAAAAATGGCAGCACTACATAAAAAATATATAATATTATTAATGTATAGGATATTGAGTTTACTTGTTTTTAGGTTTTTCTTTCTGACCAATTTGTTATTCCTTAATTAGCATTTTCTCTTCATGTGCTGTAATTATCTACAATAATTGATTTATGTAATTACTGTATAGTACATTTCATAATTACCCTTATAGCTACAGTGGCCACGGTCAATGTGAGTTTTTTTTTTAATGATTACAATAATCTAGCCTACTGTATTTATATCCTTAAAGTGTATTAGTTGCCTTAAAGTGTATCAGTTGCCTAATGCCGCGTATCCACTACGTGACATTACTGAACAATTGCACGATGATGACATCGTAATCGTGCAATCGCTCAGTAATCAGACACAACTTGTGCACATTAATGTCGGAAACAACCAGCGAGGCGTGCTCCCGCTGTTCGTTTCCGACATCAATCATCGACCGAACATGCTGGTCAACCTGATGATAACGTCTAGTTGAGCATGTTAGCGGATGATTGATGTGCCTACACTGAACGACTGTTCGGTCAGTGTAGGCACAGCACAGACTGTGAAACGACTGCACGATTACAATGTCGTATTGTGCAGTCATTTCAAAGTCTGCTAGTGGATGCCCCTTAACAGTGGTAGAAGCCATTTTGTGTTTGTGTTTGTTGAACCATTTTCCAGCCCAGGAATGCACTAGGAACCAGTAACATCATGAGACATGTGGCATATTATGAGACACATATCTTAAAACCAATATTTTTGCCACAGTCTGAAAACCAGGGAATGTATTTAGCTCTGTCCAATCATCATATATTTCCCACTGTAACCAGACTTCCAGAGAAAAGATGTGAGCCTCTGCAAAAGCAGCCATCTTGGCTTCCAAAGCTCATGGTCCATGCACACAGGCATCACTATTAAGTGAGAATAATAATTTTTGCTTCTTTACAAGTGCAATAACCGCTTCCGGGATCACTATGGTTAAATAGTACCATTTATTTTAATGCATACTCCATGATTCCTCATTATACCTTAAGGGATTCAGGCATAATATTTTGCGTGACACATTTATTTTTCTCTGATGCAACTGACAGGAAAAACCTTGTCTTTATTTAATTTATCCCTCCAGGCCAATTATTATCCATCTGCAGAGTGATCATTTACTTTAGACTGAAAGTTGTAAGTCTTTGTTTATTGCTGCAGCAGAGACATCTAACAACTACATGTAAGTGAACGATTTGCTTCACTTGCAAATAGGCTTCCTTGGTTGCTTGCTCAGCTTTTTAAAGAAGCTTCAGCTAACTTCCAGCAAACCACAGTGAATCGCTTCTTGGGATTCTGGGCCTGATTCAGAGCCGGACGCTCTGACCAGAGCGCTCGCTCTGAATCAGGGCCCTCCTACCTAAAAATGCAGCGGCCTTTTGGACGCTCGCATAGCTGTGGGTTACCACCCACAGCTTATGCGAGCGTCCATGATGATGGTCGCGATGGTCAAGACCATCGCGACCATCGGGCTTGCGATGAGACCCTGCGGTAGGGTCTCGCTGCCGCAAGCCCAGGAGTGATTTTGGCTCTGTCAGGGCCAAAATCACTCCCACTGACATCACTAGTGATGTCAGTGGGGCCGGACCCAGACGGAAGGCGTTCCAATGGGAACGTCTCTGTCTGGCAACCACGCCCCCGGCACGCCCACCAAGGGTACATGCTGTCACTCACCATCGACAGCACACCCCCTTTGGTGCGAGACCCCGAGCGACGATTCCTCGTTGCTCGCCGTATCTTGCGCATGCGAACGACGGAGGCACCTCCGTCGTGCGCATGCGCATTTGTGTGCCATCGACCCGCTTGCGAGCGGGTCTGAATGAGACCGTCTATCTGCTCTATATTTGAATTGTCCGTTGGACACTAGTCAGATGACTTGCTGTTTTCATGAATAGGAACAAAAGTTTTAGAGCAAACCAAAGGAGCCTGCTAATTTTGCCAGATTGGTAGAGCTGAGAAGCCATGTTCTAATGGCACTAACTGTTATTGCAGAGCTCAGCGCTCAGCTTGAGCGGCCGAATGGTTGAATTTCATCGTGGCTACCTAAGTGTGTGGCTTGGTTAATATTAAGACTTATGGGACGATACTATCGGTTTTATAAGCTCAGTAGATCTGAGTTCACCAATGACACCTACCTGAAAAGCAGCTGTTGGATGTATATTTATACGAGCTTGGTGCCACTGCTCTCCTTTGTTACCGCTGGCCGACCAGATTGGGATTTCTGTGCTGGATTGCCCCTTAAGCCGAAGAAATATATTCAAACTCCCTAAGAAAAGTAAAAACAGAGGGATCTTTTTAGATTTTGTGATCCATTATCAGGTGACTCACTGCACCGGAAATCTTTACTTTAACAAAAAAATGAACAAACTGTTAAAGGGGTATACAAGTTAAGTTTAACGAACCACTACATAACTATAATGTACTCTCATTTTATTTGTGTTTGCCGATCAGGGAGTCTAGCACTGATCGAATGGTACATAGACACCGTATGCAATTCAGCTTCCTGCTCACAGTTTGCATTGTATCCAAAATGCTGGATCTATAAAGCTGCATTACTCTAGATCACAGGTTCTCAAACTCAGTCCTCAGGACCCCAAACAGTGCATGTTTTCCAGGTCTCCTCACAGAATCACAAGTGAAATAATTAGCTCCACCTGTGGATCTTTTAAAATGTGTCAGTGTGTAATGAATACACCTGTGCACCTGCTGGGTGACCTGGAAAATGTGACCTGTGTGGGGTTCTGAGGACCGAGTGTGAGAACCACTGCTCTAGATAGACTTACCTACTGTACTTTCCTGATTTGCTGTCTGGGAGAACCGGGGAGGTGAAGGTCCTGGTGGGAGGGGCAGGTGAGTGGTGCTATGAACTGATTTTACACAATTCCTAGCACTGTGTCAGGAGGGTGTAGCACAATGTTGTGATTCATATTATATTGCTTCATTACCCTGCCCTCCTTGCTGGAGCACTGGTGGGATGGTTAGGCGAGCAGGTAAGCTGTCACAGGGACATGTGTCCCTATAGACTGTAAGGAATTGCTCAGTACATCATTGTATCTGTGCAATAAAATGGGCTATAACGCACAAAGCATCCTCCTAATCCTGGTTCTCTTGTTGCAAACACTCCATGGAGGAAACGTGCTGACTGAGGGCCAGATTCAGAGCTCGCTCTGAATCAGTGCCCTCCTACCTTAAAATGGAGCGGCTTCCTGGCCGCTCGCATAGCTGTGGGTGACCACCCACAGCATATGCGAGCGGCCAAAAAGATGGTCGCGATGGTCAAGACCATCGCGACCATCGTGCTTGCGACGAGACCCTGCGGTAGGGTCTCGTTGCCGCAAGCCCTGGAGTGATTTTGGCTCTATCAGAGCCAAAATCACTCCCACTGACATCACTAGTGATGTCAGTGGGGCCGGACTCAGATGGTAGGCGTTCCCATGGGAACGCCTCCGTCTGGCAACCACGCCCCCGGCACGCCCCTAAAGGGGGCATGCTGTCAGTCACCATCGACAGCACGCCCCCTTTAGTGCGAGACCCATAACGACGGCTTGGCCGTCGTTATTCGGGTCTCGCACATGCGCACGACGGAGCTCCCTCCATCGTGTGCATTGGGGGAACATCGACCCGCTTGCGAGCGTCCTGCGATCGCGAGCGGGTCTGAATGACCCCCTGAGGCTGAGATGATTTATGGAGAGTAACAAATGAGCTACATTTAGCCATCTAATATTCCCAAAGAGGCAATCCAGAATTTTCAGATCATAATATTTTTGGTCCTGACGGATATATCAGTGAAAAACAAAATGTTTCCAGCAGGTCATGATGCACATACCCTGGCTACTGAACCTTGCTAATTCATGGATTAATAATCCGTGTGTACACAATGCAGAGAGCAGGGCACTTCTGCAACTTGCCCCCTGCCACCTCCCACCCCGAGAACATGTGATGTCATGATGTCAGAAATAGGGGCCCGGGTTGGGAGCAGCAGAATGGCTGAAAGCCTCCACAGGGTACCAAGCATGCCACTGGGTCAGTGATGGTGCTACCTTCTCAACTTGTGCCCAGGACAGCACACTCTTCCCGACAGCCCTGGGAAAGAATCTGTAGATTCAGCCCCTGAATCACATAATCAAGTACCCCTATCCCTAAACCTCCCTAGTGCCTAACCCTAACCTCTCCCCATAGCCTAATCCTAAATACTCCGTAGTCACTAACCCTCCACTACCGCAGCCTAACCCTAACCTCTCCCCATAGCCTAACCCTAACATCCTCCTAGTCCCTAACCCTCCACTCCTGCAGCCTAACCCTAACCTCTCCCCACGTACACTAACCTTAACCTCCCCCTTTGTCCCTAACTCTATCCCTCCCATTCCACAGTGTAACCCTAACCTCCCACTAGTCCCTAACCCTCCACTCCCACATCCTAACCCTAACCTCTCCCCCCGTAGCCTAACCCTAACATCCCCTAGTTCCTTACCCTCCACTCCCACAGCTTAACCCTAACCTCTCCCCACGTAGTCTAACCCTAACCTCCCCCTTTGTCCCTAACTCTAACCCTCCCATTCCACAGTGTAACCCTAACCTCCCACTAGTCCCTAACCCTCCACTCCCACATCCTAACCCTAATGTCGACATTCTGAGAATGTAGGTATTTGACATGTCGACATTTCAGATATCGACATTATGAACAAGTTGGCATTCCGAGGATGTTGACATGTTGCTTGGCAGCATTTCAACAATGTCAACATCATAACTGTCGACATTGCGAATGTCGACTTTATGACTGCATCCCAGTAAAGTAACCGTTCAGTGCAATATCATACATTATATTTATACCTCTTATTATGTAATATCTAATAATAATTTGTGTGGGAAACCAAACAACATTATAGCATAACAGCCATGCATGAAAATAATAAGAGGGTCTTGTTCATTCCCCAAATTCCCTTCTTTGACATTTCGTACTGTATTTCCTGGCAAACTTTTATAATATTGGAGGACTCATGAAAGAGCAGACACCACATTAGCATCTGACAGAGTGACAGCGAAGAGCATTAGAAACTTCACATAATGACCTTTAGTAAGAATACAGAGACAGGAAAGTGTCTCTACGTAATGAACCCAATGTACTCAGTGGATATTCTATGTAAAGTTGAAATGGTGATTGTTACAAGAAAAAAATACCGGGTGTTTAGGAATCAATGCCATTGTGGAGAAAGCTGGTTCAAAAGAACACGTCTTTCACAGAAGTGCGACAATGATCTGTAGGCTAGCCTTACTCATTAAAACTTCTATTGAGAGATGAAAAGGCTGGTCAAGCGTAGCAGAGAACAAGATAACAATATCAGAAGAGGGAATGGCATTGTTAGTGTTTTACCTCTGTATTACTACCTACAACAAATTAGGAAAAAGGTTTTTTTTCTAGACAACTATGTGAAAACAGTTTATTAAACACGAAAAGACTAAGGGGTCTATTTACTAAGCAGTGTTAGGATACAGAGTGAAAAGTGATAAGAAAGTGATAAGGTGCCACCCAATCAGCTCCCAACTGTCATTTTTCAAACACAGCCTGTGAGATGACAGCTGAGAGCTGATTCGCTGGCACTTTATCACTTAGGAGACAGAGTGAAAAGTGATAAGAAAGTGATAAGGTGCCAGCCAATCAGCTCCCAACTGTCATCTCACAGGCTGTGTTTGAAAAATGACAGTTGGGAGCTGATTGGCTGGCACCTTATCACTTTCTTATCACTTTTCACTCTGTCTCCTAACACTGCTTAGTAAATAGACCCTTAAGGGCCTGGTGCAGAAATGGACGTAATGCCTTTTTTTACGCAGATCAAGCGATTATTAGCCATTGCGCATGCTTGTCAGCTGCACTGCGCATGTGCAGCGTGTGCTTCGCTATTATGCCCACACAGAGGAGCCATTCACAAATTGAGTGACAGGGAGTCAGTGTTTGGGTGAGGTAATGGGGATTATCCAGACAAACTCAGGCGTGTCTGACTGTTTAAACGCTGTTACATGGACGAGCACACATTAGCTATTGTGGTCTCCCATGCAGCATGAGGGCCCTCCGCGTGGCATGATAACTGCAGTATTTGTGGATGGTGAGTGATAAATCTGTTATTAAGCTATCCACATAAGACTCCATCTTGTCACAAGATGGTGTGTGCCTTTAAGTATTCATAGCTTTAAATGTATAATATTACACAGACTGATTTATGCTGAGCTATGAGCTGAAGAACTTGGAATGTATAAACATGCATATAGCGTTATGAATAAGACTGTGTATCCTTACCCCCCTTAACACTCCCACATGTACAAACAACAATGACTGCTATAGTGATATATAATGTGTGAATATTCTGATATGTTGCAAAAATAGGAATGCTGTGCTTTATATTATTGTATGACATGCAAATATAGCCAGAGAGAATCTTGAAGCCACGGCTGGTGGTGGTGATTCTGTCTCCTGAGATCTTAGTAATGCAAGAGTCTGACACTAATGAACTTGGGCTGGTGATTAATTACAGAATATTGGTTCCGATCTATCACTTGGAGTTTCCCGTACCAAGATTCCTAACCCTGATCCGTGGTGGACACGTCGGGGTGACCAGAACAGTGGATTCTAACTTTCATCCCAGGATCAGTAGTTTTCTACTTAATTTGGACTGCACTGTTTTGGGGAATTCCCTTGTCTGCTTAGGGATTCAGGTACGGAAATCAGTGTATCTCAGATTCTTGTTTTTGTTTTGTTTTTTGTTTTTGTTCTGGGTTTTATTTTATGAAATGACATGTCCAATGAATCTTTAAAAATGAATACAGATTATAATCCTTATAGATTTGAATTTGAACAAATATGTTATTGTGTTTAACAGTGTGATAATTTGTTTGTCTGAATATCATAAGTATTGTCCCTTGATACAGCTTGTGATCTTTATACTTCCAGAGTGAATAGACATAGAAGTACATTTTGTTTGTTGGTAGGTTGCCATATTGGTGGAGATTATCTCCAGACTTAGCGAATTTTGGGATTTGTTTCTAACAATTTTGCTAATCAATTTATATCCCAAAGGTACGGACATAGTATGCCCAGAACTACTAAGGAGACCCAATTAGGAACAGAAGGAACAGGGTTTTTGTAGAACCCACAGACAGGGTTTGGTAGACTCACAGACAGGGTTTGGTAGACCCACAGACAGGATTTTTGTAAACCCACAGACAGGGTTTTTGGTGAACCCACAGAAAGGGTTTTTGTAAAACCCACAGACAGGGTTTTTGGTGAACCCACAGACAGGGTTTTTGGTGAACCCACAGACAGGGTTTTTGGTGAACCCACAGACAGGGTTTTTGGTGAACCCACAGGGTTTTGGTAAACCCACAATAGGTTTTAGAGAAACCACATATATGGGTAATGCGGACAACAAAAATCTGTCCAGCTGTCAAACCCCCATGGATATTATACGTATAGTGTTAGGTCCTGGGGTGACAGAAGAAATGGAAATGGCACACTTGATCCGATTAAAATTACAATACATACATAAGGCTCCTTCATAAAGAGTAACAAACTTGAAGACAAGCTTGAAGACAAACTTTTAAATTAGATAAAAGTGATAAACCAGATCTTGTTAAAGAAAGATTCACAAGAAAGGGAATAATAAATTAATTGTATGTACTTTAAGGATTATTTTGAAGTAACATCTGTAAGGACAGTAGGTCTAAATTGTTCAGTAAAGAATATTGCTAAAATTAAGTAGCTATGCCCCGATATAGACTGTAAAGCACGTGATGATTTGGAATCGTGGGGCTGTAAATTGTAGAGTTTGTAAACTGAAGGTGTCATATACTGAACTCAGAAAAGATACCAGAAATTAGAATAAAAGTAAGAAAAATACATAGAAATGTGAACATCCTCAATTAAATTGTGGAGAGTGCTAAATTGTTTATGATTTTAAATGTAAAGATAAGTGCATGTAAAAATTGCAAAAGGTAGATTTCAGAAATATGATAAAATATTTCAGTTTAATCCTACGTGTTTGGGGACGCCCATACAATGTAATGGTTGAGTTTTAAAAGAAACGAAGTTTTGCTATTGTGTGTTTGAGAATTTCAATAGTCTCCCTTTAAGAAATTCTGAAGGGAGTGGGAGTGAGTGTTCTGAGGTATGTGCAGAAAATAGTGAGCTTGCAATGCAAAGGACTTGTCTGATGATTTGAACGTAAAAGATCCATAAATTAAGGTGTATGTTCAATCACATCTAAGTATGATATTAATGAGATATTCAAATATTAGAAAGTATGACATAATTGTTCACAAAAGGCTCAATGAACAATCTCTGTGTATGCTGAGTTTTGTCTTATTGATATTTGTCTCCGTAAAGAGAGGAGTGACATTCCACAGGCCAGCGAGCAAAGCAAAATTGTTTTTACTTTTTGGTATGAGCCTTTGTTTTGTTGCAAAAGTATTTTTATTTTTGCTATTGACCTTTGTTTTAGTGATACTACATAAATATGTATGAGTGTTGTATGGTTATGGTATTACGGGGACAGTGTAAGTAATGCTGTCCACCTTTTCCTTAATCCTGTACAAGGATTTATTAAGCTATTGTTACTTACATATATGTTTACCCATAATGAGTAAGTTGGATTGTAGCATTGAAGTGTTTACAACAAGTGTTGAAATGTAACAATTATTTAGACGGTAACATTAATAACATAAAGATGGTCCTCATCTCAGTAAACCCATGTATATGTATATTAGAATAGAACACGCATAGCCAAACAATCATAAGAAGATACTGTAGCCCTCAGACTCATCTACCTGTCAATATGACCAGTCATAGAGTCCCACAATATATTGTACCCGTCTGAGGCTGCTAAAAATGTTATTCAGTTCAAATTAATCTCACCATTACATTTGACCTCCTCTGTAGTCCCGGCCACTGGCCTGGATGGTCAAATACAGTATTTACAAAAGACAAATTAATTGCAGAATATTGTAAATAATGGTGTAATAGTCTCAGATGACTGCCCACTTAATCTTTTAGAGCCAAATTTATGGCCAGCATTAAATGCTACAATAACATACAAAGATGGGGAAGTGACCTTAGCTCATTAATGTTGTTAACATTGAAAGTCTATACTGAAATGAAATGGTTGCTAAAGTCCCTGTTATGGGCACAGGGTAAAATAGATATAAGGTTACTGCCCATTTAAATTAAACTTAAAGCTAACATGTGTGGCCAGTAACCAAATGGGTAGAAGGTTACAGGTTTAATACACTAATGGTACCTAATCTGGACACCTTGTTGAATGGCATATCACCCACCTCATAGTGTTTTACTGCCTTTTAGTCCCTAGCAAAACAAGCAGTATGTTTAGTCTAAACTGCCACAAGGGTGTGCTGCAAGTTTTAATGTTAAAAGATTGGCTGTTTGACAGTGCAATCATAATTGTTATACAATATGTGGACGATTTAGTGTTGATTCAGAGCAAAATTGTTTGCATAAAACAATAGTATTATTGAATAATCTGCACAAGTAAAACAAAATTATAAAGTAGTTAAAAATAAATTGCAATCCATACAGACAAAAATTAATTTTTTAGGACATCGTAAATCACACTGTTTTTCTTTGAAAGTTTTAGCTTAGTGTGATGATTCAGAAAGCAGATGTCCAAACAGCCTAAAGCCTTTTTGAGCTTATTTACATGTTGTAGGGAATGAATACGTTATGTAAATACATTTTAACTTTTGTGTAATGCAAATAAGGGATTGATACAACAGAGGGCCTGATTCAGAGCTGGACGCTATTTGCGGACGGTCGTTCTGAAAAAGGGGCCAGATATTTAAATTAAGCGCTTGGTCATTGCGGTCTGTTGACGCCTCTATGTCTGAACGAGCGAACAAAACATGTGGTTGCTATTTTGAAAAAAACGCCCCCTGGCCGCTCGCACCATACGTCATCTCCGCTATTTATTAGATTAATCGAGTACATCGAACGGCGTCTGAACTGCTCGCTATTCTTGTGGTAGCATTTTCCTACCACAATCATGCGAACAGTTCAGGCTAAAAGACAACCAAGTTACGTGGCCGATGACGCTACCTTGTTAATTATGCACACCCTTAAAACACCCGTTTTGACCATTTGGCACGCCTGCGTTCTGATCTCCACTCCCCGTTTTCAAGCACCTTCCCCTGTTACCACCCACAAACGCCTCATCCTGTCACTCAAATTAGCAGGCATTCGCTATTTTGCGAGCACACGATTTCTGACCGCACTGACTGGTTTGCGCATGCGTACTAAAACCCATACGCATGCGCAGATGTGCGAACATCGCTCGGAACGAACGAGTGGCCGCTTACGAGCGGCTCTGAATCAGGCTCAGAATCCCTTTACATTAACATATGAATAAATTGAAGTTTATCATGTTGTAAAACAAGATATTGTTGGTGCATCAGCATTGGTTTTACCTGATTATAGTATGTCATTTATACTGTTTAGTCATGAGTCTAACTCACATGTTCAGGGGGTCCTTGAACAATCACTTGATCACAAGGAAACACTTGTCACCTAGACATTGTAAAGTGCTGACATCATGTTGGTATACCTCTTAACCCTTATAATAATGGTTGAATCCTGCTTTCGCAGGTTTCAAAAGATGGGAGAGTATAGTGATAATATACAAGTAAATAGTGACAGTGTCAAGGAGGACACTGAAAATATACAAACTTTTTCTTTTCCTGATCATGATTGTGTTGAACTAATGAAGCAGGAATCATTGTCCTTATTTAACATTTCAAATGTTTCTTTTAAAGATGGAGTTCCATACACAAGATATATTGGCTATGTCAGAGCACTGTCTACTGCATTCCAGTTATCCCAAAGGCTTGTAGTGATAAAAATGAGGGTACACTCAAGAGACTACCCCCGAAGCTGAACATAATAGACTGATAAACCAGGCCGAACGTGCTGCTGCCATAATTCATTGCTCCCAAGGGCAACTCACTTATGTGGTAGATCCCGCTCCCAAGATTGACTTCAGTACCCTCACAAAGCTCCAGGTACAAGCTCCAGAGGCTGAGAAAAGCAAAGCTAGGAGCTAAAGATAAATGGTGAGTGGGGGGAAGGTCAATGTTTACATCTACCAAAAACACTTTACCCAGTTATGACCCAAATAATATATGGTGAGGTGCACATGGGGAAGGATACAATGGTGGCTATCACCAACCGTAATTGGATAGCTCCGGGTTTTGCACAGACAGCATAGGCCCCTATCTGGGTAAGACTGTCCCAACCCCTTTGAAAAGTGCTCCCCAGACTCAGTGTTCCTTACAAAGGATACAAATTGATTTTATACCACTGCCCAAATGTTCTGAATGTGATGTCCTCTCGTACGAGCCTCATCAGTCACTAGCCCGGAGGGTAGGCGTGTTGGAGGGCAGATGCAAAGACAATGGCCCAGGTAATTAAGATAATGAAGAAAATTATTTTCTCCAGTGTGTTAAGAAAATCATGATTAAGGTCAACTGCAGATATGGTGTGCTATGTATCAATTTTACAGACACAATTAATTAAAATACATAGTTACTGTAGGTGTTTTCTTCTATTCCAGTCCTTTATCTTGATACAGATATCCACTGTTTACAACCAGGAGATTGGATGATAATTTGACCAGGAAGGCTATTGAGCCCAGATTTGAAAGTTTATTCCAAATCCTGATGAGTACACTTATTTCAGTGAAAATTCATGTGACGGACACCTGAATATATGTCTCCGATTGCAAAGTCTTCATCTGAAGGGAGTTGGAGTAATTTGATATTGTGAATAGATACATGTTCCTAGGCTCCAAGCCTGACAAAGGCTTGTGGAAATGTATATTTTGCTTTACTTTGTTCTAAGTTTAATTTTAGCTTTAAAACTGAGTTTTTATTACAAGTATTAAGCTGAGTAACTGCATAAATAGTAGTATATCAAGAGATGAAGCAGTAACATTATCTAGACTCAATGTATAGTATGTTCACAATATAGAAGCTTTAGCCAAATTGATTGATAGTGTTGCAAATGAAATATTTGATGTGCTTAAGATGATCTCTAATGAACTGCAATTTAAAGTAAAGGTTATGGGACAGTTTAAACTGATCCTCAACTACCTTACGGCTGCTTAATAAGATATGTGTCTTATAGTGAGACTAGCCTGCAGTAATGTATATAGCTGATAACTTTTCTAACCTGATACATGGACACGTGAAGAAAATCAAGGAACTGAAAGGCCAGTCTAGGAAAACACATGGTAATCCAGAGTATGATCTTGATGATAATGAATGGTTTTCCTAATTAAACCCAGCTAAATGGTCTAATGAATTTAGTAGATGGATATCAGGAATTCTTTCACTTATTGATAAGGTTTAGCTTTGTTTGTAATCATTTAGATTATTATAAAACTTGCTATTTTTCTGATTAAGAAGTTACTTACACTTGATTTTCTCCAAGGAAAATACACTAAAGGCCTTGATGATGACTCAAGTCTATGATAACATCTGTGCCTAAGACAACATTCCAAGTTGTACCATTTGTGGAACCAGCCTCATTGTGGATGACAAGCAAACATGTGGACAATGCAAGACTATCATCTTTTCCCTGAATATTCATGACAAGATGGACTGAATAAAAGGCAATTAGAGACTGAGGCAAGTGGACTTGCTTTATGGGGAATGGATCAATGCGTAATCCTATGTATGGGTTCCTGTAGATGGAACTTATATATAAATGTACCTATACTTAGTATAGCAAGATCGTGTTACTCTTAGGTAGATAGTATAGAGTACAGTTATGAATAAAAGATGGGAAAAATTATAATTCTGTTATTAAGCTATCCACATAAGACTTCATCTTGTCACAAGATGGTGTGTGCCTTTAAGTATTCATAGCCTTAAATGTATAATATTACAAAGACTGATTTATGCTGAGCTATGAGCTGAAGAACCTTGGAATTATAAACATGCAGATAGTGTTATGAATAAGACTGTGCATCCTTACCCCCTAACACTCCCACATGTACAAATAACAATAACTGTTATAGTGATATATAATGTGTGAATGTTCTGATATGTTGCAAAAGTAGGAATGCTGTGCTTTAAATTATTGTATGACATGCAAACATAGTCAGAGAGAATCTTGAAGCCAAGTCTGGTGGTGGTGATTCTGGGCCTGATTCAGACCCAGTCGCAAGCGCTGTGCGCTCGCAACCGGGTCGATGGTGGGCCAGTGCACATGCACGAGACCCGGATAGCGACGGGCACTCTGTCGCTCCGGGTCTTGCAACAAAGGGGGCGTGCTGTCGATGTTGAGTGACAGCACGCCCCCTTTGGTGGGCGGGCCGGGGGAGAGGCTGCCCAAACTGAGGCGTTCCTATGGGAAAGCCTCCATTTGGGGGCGGCCCCACTGACATCACGAGTGATGTCAGTGGGAGAGATTTCAGCTCTGTTAGAGCAGAAATCTCTCTGGGGCTTGCGGTAAGGAGACCCTACCACAAGGGTCTCGTCGCAAGCCCGATGGTCGCGATGGTCAAGACCATCGCGACCATCTTCCTGGCCGCTCACTATAGCTGTGGGTGGTCACCCACAGCTATGCGAGCGGCCAGGAGGCCATTCTAAAAAAAAAAAAAAGACTGGCCCTGATTCAGAGCGAGCACTCAGTCAGAGCGACCGGCTCTGAATCAGGCCCTCTGTCTCCTGAGATCTCAGTAATGCAAGGGTTTGACATACACTAATGAACTTGGACTGGTGATTAATTACAGAAGACTGGTTCCGATCTATCAGTCAGACTTGCCGCATACGCCGCATGGCTGCCTGATCTGCATCGATGTTACCAATGCTGGTAGTGGCTGCATTCAGAGATGCAGAAACGTTCCCTTAGGAGGCCATGTACAGACGGATAATCTGCATGTGCCACAGGGCTGGCACAAGTACCAAGCGGTATTTCAACTTCAAAAGATGCTGAAAGTGGGCACCTCAATCCTTGCACATTCGGACGAACAGATGTACAACAGGGAAGGGCTCTGTAGCTGCATTAGCATAAAGTCGCAGACGCAACTGTGGCAAAAGATGTTAAAATGGCCGTATCTGGGTACGACACAGAGTCAGGCCCTTAATTGGGAAACAAACCATAGACAATAATAAAAAGTCAGTGGAGTCACTCTTAGGACAAGTATGAGTATCAGACAGACCAATCCGAAAAAGACCAAGGTAAGCATAATAATATTCAAAATGTTTCAGCATACCTTGTTCTCAGAAACGCCTTACAGAGAACCTCTATAGACAAATAGAAAGGAGGACCAGCCACCTCACCGAACCATAGTGATCTTAGTATAGTCTAGATATTCCCTTAAGAAGACTTAATGATAAAAGATTGCTCTATGGAAGGGAGGGGGACCAGACAGTAAAATATCTAAGAGATTACGGAAATCATAGGGAGAGGAAAATTTATAGACATCATTGTCAAATACGTTTCTTATAAGGTTGATATTCAATTGATGTTTCATCTGAACCATTGATGGTTTGGTTCTGGTTTCTAACCCTGCAATGGTGAGGATCCAATGTTTCCTCACCATCGCAAATTTTATTAACTTTTGGGCAATACCCAGCCCCTTTAAAGGTCCACAAATCAGTACGTTTGGGACTGGTATAGAAATATACAATTGTCCATGTATACCAAAAAATAACAAATGTTATTAGCCCTATAGCCCTTTTTTTTGTCTTTTTCAATGCTGACCTTTTCTCCACCCAATCTTTTATTTCCATGCAATACAGTATAGCACCCACTCTATAACCTGTCTGGTCTGTACCCTAGGCTCCTGCCCCTGCTGCACGTAGCTTTGGCTGTTACTATTACCTCTAGTATTTTGCAACATTTTGGAACAGATCTTGTCTTAACCACCTACTCTACAGTTAGCTGTGAAAGCACATTACTGTTGTACATTACAACAATGAGGACTCGCCAATCAAACTGTCTCATAAACCAATGAGCCGCGAGGTTGGCTGGTGAGAGTTTGTCTAGGAATCTAAATAAGCCAATCACAGCGCTCGCAGTCAAGTTTATCATCTGTTGATACCATTTTAATTCTACTTTCTTTTTAGATCAATTAAAAAGAAAGAGCGAAGAGTCTATGTAACTCCTCAAAGCCTTTAGAATACTGTGGTTGTGTGTAATATGCATGGGAGAATAGAGTGACAGCCTCTGTTCAGCTAGGATCAAGTGGCATTGAGGAGGCTGGAAATACCAGCAATGATTGTGTAGTTCATGTCAAGAGGTTAATCAGATCACTGGAACAACAGCGTATCCAGATTGCTCTGCACTGACAAAAGCTGTTAAAGGTCACTTTTTTTGTGTAAGCTACAATACTCACCATACCAGGAATTAGCAGCTATGAGTAGGGTTGAAAACACCTAACAATATGCAACTTCTTACTTCTGTTTCATGTCACTGTACGGAATTTGATTGCATTATGATCCCCTACCTGTGCAGTGATGTGTAATGTGTCAGCGCTTTATAAATAAAGGATAACGATATAAAAAAATCTTAGACATGGCAATAATTCATATACTGTATGGTATATTTCCGCTGCATTGTGAATCTGTATCAACTTATCAAGCCATACAGGTATTTGCAATTTAATTTGCAGACTGAAATGCATTGGTATGTTGCGCCTTGAGTTCGATTTAATTTTTTTTCTTTTTATTATTGCTTATTCCAATAAAAAAACCCTGTTGGAGTTGACTGAAAACACTATTAGTTTGTACACTTTTCTTATAATCTCAGGCTGAATACTGGAAGGTAGAGAGCTGCTGTAAAAAACTAAATGCATGAAGCCGCATGGAACCTCACATTAGCATAAGGTACTAAGGGGCTGATTCACCAAGGATCGCTATTCTGCTAATACGCATGCTACGCAGTTGCAAATATCAGCGGTGATATGCAAATGTTTGCAATCGCATTGCGATCACAGTCTGACATAAAGATGCCCACTTCCCCTTACTCACATCTGTATACTTGGGCAACATAGCGAAATAATCGGTAACATTGAGTAACATCGGACCCATACGCACAGTTAAGGCAGGTCAGACCTCACTCAGGAATTGTGTTGCGACGCAATGGCACGCCTGCGTTCGCCCCGGCCACCCCCATCATCACCCACAAACGGTACTTCTTGTCAATCACTCTGCCCAGAGGTCTGCGTAGCCGCTGCAATCGCAGTTCCCATCTCAATTGCTAGTTCGCGCACTGCGATGAATACGCATGCGCAATGGAAATTAATCAGCCGATTGCGTGCGTATTAGCAACTGCGTTCCTTGCTGAATCAGGCCCTAAATATGGCTGCTGCATCCTTTCACAATTAAATCCTTGGGTGTGGTATGAAATGTCGACTGTCACAATGTCAACATGAGATAGTCAACATGGTCATAATGTTGACCTTGTCAACAGTCATCATGTAGACTCTGATGAAATGTCGACATGTTAGAATGTCAACATATCTTCCCTGGTGGCCCAGCGGTGACTTACCTGCTCTTGGCGGCTGCAACAGCTAAAGCGCAGCTTCCGGGTCTCGGTGTTCATGTGACTTTCAGTCCCCGCAGAGTTATCTAACGGAGCAGCATTCCGGTGAGTATACTGTACCTTCCCATTCCCTAACCCATACTCCGAACCCTCCCCTTAGTGCCTAAGCCTAACCTCCTGTAGCCTAACCCTAACCTCCACCTAGTGCCTAACCCTAACCTCCACCTAGTGCCTAACCCCATATAGCCCAACTCTAATCTCCCCTTAGCGCCTAACCCGAATGTTGAAATTCTGACAATGTCGACATGTTGACTGTCGACATTTTAGCAATGCTGACATCATAACCGTTGACATTGTTAACCTAATGACTACATCTCAAATCCTCTAAGTGACTAAGGCTGGGTACACACTTAGCGACCCACCAATGCGACGACCGATGGTGCAGATGAACAATATATCAGAAGTTCGGTACACACTGCACGATCCAGTGAATGACCATCCGTTATATCATTCACCGGCACCACTGACCTTGCCGGCGTTGGCTGCTAGGTCACTCCACTCGGACGGCATATCATGCCCAGTATGTGTATTTGTACATACTGTATAGTAATATGCATTCCAATGAATACTATAATTAGCTAAGTGGAAGACAGCGTTCACTGGACCTCATTTACATAACGCACCGGATGCCAAACACAAGATGCTCTAATCTTGCACCATGTTCTGTTCACAGCAGATGCCTCTAAACCTAGAAGTCTCATGTGGGAAACAACACAAAAGTGTTTGCCAGAACATCTTATTGGCTTGTACAAACTTACCCTGTGCTTTGGTGGAATTTAGGCACACATACAACTCAGAGGCTTTGTGTTACACCTCATAAGTAAGGCATATTATTGCAGGAGCAAAGAGAGCAACACACGGGATAGTGGCCCTGATTCAGAGCAGGTCGGTCTGACAGAGCGCTCGCTCTGATCAGGGCCGGTCTTTTTTTTTTTGTAGAACGGCCTCCTGGCCGCTCGCATAGGTGTATGTGACCACCCACAGCTATAGCGAGCTGCCATTGATGATGGTCGCGATGGTCAAGACCATCGCCACCATCGGGCTTGCGACGAGACCCTTGTGGTAGGGTCTTGTTGCCGCAAGCCCCAGAGAGCTTTTGGCTGAAACAGAGCCGAAAGCTCTCCCACTGACATCACATGTGACGTCAGTGGGGCCGCCCCCAGATGGTAGGCGTTCTCATGGGAACGCCTCCATCTGGGCAGCCACCCCCCCGGCCCGCCCACCAAAGGGGGCGTGCTGTCACTCAACATCGACAGCACTCCCCCTTTGGTGCGAGACCCGGAGCGACGGCTTGCCCATCGCTATCCGGGTCTCGTGCATGCGAACGACGGAGCATGCGCTGTGGGCCACCATCGACCCGGTTGCGAGTGCTCAGCGCTTGCAACCGGGTCTGAATCAGGCCCAGTGTTTCTATTGTATTTAATTATATTGAATATGCAACGTTATCATTAATTAATTACTGTCAAAAATTCTATGTGCTATCACAATGAACTACATTTGTTGAGCGGGAGGAGTCTTGAGATGTGTCTGACTCAAAATTTAGGCTGGGTACACACTAGAGCGATATCAACCTGCTATATAGTTTTGAGGCATATTGGAAAAACATATGCAGCACAGTAGGGCCCCGATTCAGCATGGATTGCTATTGCGATCGCAGCTCTGTAATCGTTCGGAGGTCTGCTGCGAATATATGCTAATGAATGCATTTGCAAAGCCGTCGCACAGCCAGCATAGAGACGCCCACTACCGCTATCTAACATCCGTAATACCTCTCAGTTCAGTGTATACATCAATAACATTGAGAAACATCGGCCCGTCACGCAGAATTACATCAGGTCAGACCTGCCGCAGAAACTGCAAGTCTTGTTACGGCGTTCAAACGGACAGACACGCCTGTGTTTCTCCGACCACTCCCCCGTCACCACCCCCCACCCCCAATTCTCACAGCCTGTCACTCACTCTGCGATGGCTCTCGGTGGTCTGCATGACCGCAGTGCGATCGCAGTGATGCCTTCGCGCACGCACACCGCGATGCATACACATGCGCAGTACGCAACAATCGACCGTCTGCGTACGCTTTAGCAGTTGCGATCCAGGCTGAATCAGGCCCATACTATGATTTTTGCTAGCTCCAATTCCTTCATAGGTTTGGTGTTCTGTTCATTCTCCACTTGAACTGAGAGAAAATACTGACAAACTGCGTGGGCAAACAAACAGAAATCAGGAACACTAAAACCATTGATCATCGATGGAGGATTAGGGACAAACATATCGACAAGCCGCAGTCTGAGAATTTCACTGAATCTAAATCTTTGTCTCACTGATTCAGGTGTGAGGAGATTGATCCAGGGAAGAGATGGATGAGAATTGATTAGGAGCTCGTACAGCGACAAGAGACTGATTATGTATATGCACTGACAGTAAACAGGATTAATGGCTGCTTTCTAGGTCTTTTATTACTGCTAAAAACACTTCCTTCCCACATGCAAGTTTTATTAAAGCGGCCGCTGAAACTTTTTTCTTTTCCAAGTTATACATTTCTAGATCTTATTTTTTTTCATAATATACTGAAAATGCATCTTATATTTAACAGACTTTTTAACAGATGGCAGATAACGCAGCATTTGGAATGTAAGAAAGGATTTTGGTACATCGTCATAGCATAGTCAATGCAAACATCCTCATGTAATTAATAGGGATGCATCACCGGCATGATGAGGTTAATATTTATTTTTATTTCATTTACAGAGAGGGATGACTTAAGGAAATAAATGAATTATCTCAACCCCATCGATTGTTTTCTTAAGAGGCTTCCAAAGTAAGCACGTTCTGTATGCAAAACTGGGCAGCACTGTGGTCCTCGGTGCCACCTTGTACTCTTGAATATCGCAGCTCCTGGCACTCTGTACCAGTGCAGAATGCTGAGAGTAATATCTATGGTCGCCACAGTATGATGAAAAAAAATACAGACCGCCGTCTTCCCGACTGTCTAATCCTGGCAAGGTACTAATGATAGGCGTCGAAATCACGATGCCTGTCATTAGACCTACGCCGGGAGCCCGATGTCCGGCATACCGAATGTAGATAAGCCAGGCACCGGGCACGGACAGCTGCGGGTTTAGGTTTTAGGGCTTAGGGGGGGACTTAGGGTTAGGCAGCCCCTCGGGAGGATTAGGTTTAGGCTAGGGGAAGAGGGAGTTAGGGCTAGGCACCCCCAGGGGGAGGTTAGGGTTAGGCCACCCACCAGGAGACTTAGTTTTAGGCTACGGGGAAGGGGGGCTAGGCTTAGGCACTAGGGGGGGGGGATTTAGGGTTAGGCACCCCTAAGGGAGGGTTAGGGTAGGGAATTAGGTTAGTGGTACTTACCTTAATTAGCGATCGGGATCTTCACCCCTGCCGGGCTCCCGTTGTCAGGATTTGGACGGCCGGCCATGTAATACCTACTACACCCATATATTTCTGTCCTATTAATAATGTGACTCCTGTATCTACCAGCCTGATGGCAACTCTATAATTATAATGATACTTTATTTATAAAGCACCAACATATGTTTGTTGATCACGATAAAAAAGACATACAAGGTAATGAAACAGAATGTAAAGATGGCCCTGCCCAAATAAGCTTACTCAGTAAGGGGGGAATTCAATTGAAAGCAATGGACGCAATGTGCCGTTCCGGAATGGCATATCACACTCACCAGCATCACAAGTTTTTCTTTGCACCCCATAGAGAGAGGTGTAAGGGGAAACTGGCGAAGTTAGCACTACCGTAACAGGCTAGTATGTGCGCAGGCGGGTATCGCCGCGATGCCCAGTGGTACAACGTGCAGTATTGAATCTCCCCCTAAGAGGTGTTGGGAAAACTTGATACAGGTAGGGAAATAGCAACCCTAGTAGCATACGGGAGGTGGATCAGGAGAGGGGCTCCTTATGGGCTAACACATGCCTATTACTTTTCAGTTGATGGCGGATGAGTCTTTTTAAAAGTTAACATCAACTGCTTCATAGGTACAGTATACTAGGATGCCATTCTTGCACTGATTAAGTGGAATGAGGATGCAAATGTTAGATCAATTCATACCTATATCCAACTGATAACTGATGGGATAGATCAGGCACGCTTAGTATACCACTCGCATAAAGCAGGATTTATACCTGGGACATTTCCTCTAGCGACAGAGAAGATGGACATAGTTTAAGTTTTACACAATGTCCATGGTGATATGAGAGCTAGTAAACCCAGCAGTATCAATATAAAACACCAAATAATGTCATGTGCAGCAATAAGTAATAGTTTGGAAATCTAATATTTATTCATCACCATCCACAGCCAAGAATTCACATGTATTGGTTCCATTAAGAGCTAAAACGTACAGATATGTAACCTAATGGCATGCTAAGAAAACAGTATGTATTCTCCTAAAAGGAACACACACAGAATAGAAGCACTCACATATACGTGGGATAGATTGCCTTCTGGGCTATAATAGAGCACCCGCTGTTATCAAGCAGGCCTGTAATCACCACAAGCGTGTTCCGCCATTTGGAAAGATGCTAATAGGTCTTGTAATTGATTGAGCTAAATAGTTGCTTGCCACAGCAATGCATTCTGAATATGCAAGCTCCATTTATTAGGCTGTAAAGATCATGGGGGATTGTGTATTATTAGCGTAGTGTGTTAGGTAGAAAGAGAGAGAGGTTTATTTTTGAGGGTAATGGACTTTTAATGGTGTTTAGGGAGGAGTCAATGCTAGGCAAGATAAGTGAACAATGGTTGGTAAGTATTAATGGGTTTATTTATAACTTACACCCCTTTCACATACAGGGCCTGATTCGGTAAGGATCGCTATTGCGATCGCAGCTCCGTAATCGCACGCAGGTCTGCTGCGAAAGTATGCTAATGATTGCTATCACAATGCCGTCGTACTGCCAGCATAGAGACACCCACTGCCTCCCACTACCGCTATCTCACTTCCATAATGCCTTGCAAACCTCCATAAACATCAGTAACATTGAGTACCATCGGCCCCTCACGCAGAATTACAGCAGCCCTGACCTTACTTGGAAATTGCTAACCTGGTTGCACGCAGTGAGTACACACGCTGCGTATGCTGACGCAATGGCTAATTTATGCACGCCCATGCAACGGCCTTCAAACGGTCAGGCACGTATGTGCTTCTCCGACCACTCCCCCGTCACCACCCCCAATCGCTCACTACCTGTCAATCACTCTGCGATGGCTCTGCGTGGTCTCCGTGATCATAGTGCGATCGCAGTGGTGCCTTCATGCACGCACACTGCAATGCATAAGCTTGTGCGGTACGCACCATCTGCGTACGCTGTTGCACTTGCGATCCATGATGAATCAGGCCCATAGAGCGAAAAGTTGGGTTTTTGTATGTGAGGGGACATCAACCCAGGTTTTTGCTATGTGCTGATGGCCGAATGCAAACAACCCGGGACTAAGGGGTCTATTTACTAAGTCAGGAGACAGAGTGAAAAGTGATAAGGTGCCAACCAATCAGCTCCCAACTGTCATCTCACAGGCTGTGTTTGAAAAATGACAGTTGGGAGCTGATTGGCTGGCACCTTATCACTTTTCACTCTGTCTCCTGACACTGCTTAGTAACTAGACCCCTAAGTCCCAGGTCCGCGACCCTGCTGATTACCAGGGCCGGGTTGAGACCCAGAAATTTGCTGGGTTAATAGCTCAACATTTTCCCGGGTCTTAAGTCTGAAAAGGGCATTATTGTGTTATTGGTAGTGGTGGTGGTGGGGAGCTGACTTTGGGCCTGATTCAGACCCACTCGCGAGCGGCTGTCCGCTCACAAGTGGGTCGATGTTCTGGACTGAGCATGCGCACGACGGAGGGAGCTCCGTCGTGCACATGCGCCAGACGCGACGAGCGAAGGAAAGTCCTTCGCTCGTTGTGTCCATCAAAGGGGGCGTGCTGTCAATGTTGTTTGACAGCACGCCCCCTTTGGTAGGCGTGCCGGGGGTGTGCCTCCCTGACGGGGGCGTTCCCACGGGAACGCCTCCCGTCAAAAGCCGGCCCACTGACATCACTAGTGATGTCAGTGGGAGTGATTTTGGCTCTGATAGAGCCAAAATCACTCCGGAGCTTGCGGTTGAAAACCTCAACCGCAGGCTCCGGCTCGCAATTTCGATGGTCGCGATGGTCTCGACCATCGCGGCCATCAAAATGCACGCTCGTATAGCCTGTGGGTGGTGACCCACAGCTATACGAGCGTCCAGAAGGACGCTCCATTTTCATGGAGGCCGGCCCTCATTCAGAGCGTGCGCTCTGCTCAGAGCGTACGGCTCTGAATGAGGGCCTTTGTTTGTTTTTTTAAATTTCATTCTATGTTTTTACATCTACAGCAACACTAATCCCCTGGACTAATTTAGATTTTTGCACACCTAACGATCTGGGGTAGCAGGGGCAAACACAAGATATGTAGAGGAGGGTTTCCAAATGCTTGCGGCCAACCCATGAGGGGGGGAGGGGGAGGAAGGGGAGGGGCATAATTAGCACATAAGATATAGTCTGCCTCATACAAAGTGCAGTGCATGTATATACAGGATAAGCCATTAGAAGCAGCAGTAGGGACAGGCTGTCCAAGCTGAATGTTTATTGTTTATTAATGAGGCCATCATTCCATAATACAAGTCACCTGCTCTGCGGAGCATTGGAGCAAGTCCAGGGGGTATATTTACTAAGTGAGAGTTTTTAGAAGTGGAGATGTTGCCCATAGCAACCAATCAGACTCTAGCTATTATCTTCTAAAAGGTGATAGTTAAATGTTAAGCAAAATCTGATTGGTTGCTATGGGCAACATCTCCACTCCTAAAAACTCTCACTAAAGAAGTAAATATACCCCCAGTAGTCTGGGGAAACGACAGAAAAACCTGGACATATATGTACACGTTGGTCTCCTAATACACTGGATAGTATATGTAATGCACACTGCTCTCTGATTGAGCGTTCAGAAGCATATACACAGCATACTTAGTAGGAGAAGCTGCTGCCACTGCAGCCGCTATCCACCAATTATACCGCATGTTGTGGCCGCAGCTCTAGTAAAATCATATTATGGGCCTGATTCATAGTTGTAAGCAAACCCGATGGTTTGTGTACAACATTGATGGTGGCAGGACTGTGCAGATGGGGAGGGTGCAGTCACGGGGTCCGTTTTACAAATCGGGGGGGGTCTGCATCTTTCGACACAGATTTCCTGGCTTCGGCTGTGGAGTTCCAGCGGTCATTCTGAACAAGCTTAGGCGATGATCACGCTGGCCGCGCTGGTCATCCAATTCTGCATCTTTGAACGCAGCACTCGGATCTGTCATGCCGGCTGGAGGCATCTTTTTTCTTCGGACGCTTCCTGCGGCATAATCATATTTTCACATCTGATTTTGGACGCAGCAGCAATGCAACAACTCTGAATCACCCCCTATCATACTTGCCTACCCTCCTGATTTGGTCGGGAGCCTCCCGAAAATTGGTTGCCACTCCCGGCCCCTTGGGAAGGTAGGCAAGCCTCCCGTTTCCCGGTGATCCAACTTGGCCCCCCCCGCGAATACAGTATAATCCCTGGCAGTGGAGGGGCCAGTGACGCGATTCGCGCTGAATCGCGTCATCATGGCCCCGCCCCCTGCTTCACAATGCCATTTATCTCGCCATTGTGAAGAGGGGCGGGGCCGTGATGATGCGATCGCGCTGTCACGTCCATGCCCCGCCCCCCATTGACAAGTCATGTTCCTGGCCACGCCCCCTTTTGATGTCACATGCCCCCCTGCTGAGGACGCCTGACAGCTCCCTCCCGGAAGGAGGGAGCTAGAAGTCGGCAACATTGCCCCCTACATACTACTGTTATAGTGATCAAGATTCTAGCCTCTGGAATTATATTGATATACAGGGGTCTATGGGCCTGATTCAGACCCGGTCGCAAGCACTGAGCGCTCGCAACTGGGTCGATGGTGGCCCAGAGCGTATGCGCACGACGGAGCCGGCTCCGTCGTTCACATGCGAGAGACCCGGATAGCGACGGGCAAGCCGCCACTCCGGGTCTCGCACCGAAGGGGGTGTGCTGTCGATGTTGAGTGACAGCATGCCCCCTTTGGTGGGTGGGCCGGGGGGGTGGCTGCCCAGACGGAGGCATTCCCATGGGAACGACTACCATCTGGGGCCGGCCCCACTGACATCACAAGTGATGTCAGTGGGAGAGCTTTCGGCTCTGTATGCTCTCTTGGGCTTGCGGCAACGAGACCCTACCACAAGGGTCTCGTCGCAAGCCCAATGGTCGCGATGGTCGACTCTTGACCATCGCGACCATCTTCCTGGCCGCTCACTATAGCTGTGCGTGGTCACCCACAGCTATGCGAGTGGCCAGGAGGCCGTTCTAAAAAAAAAAAAGACCGGCCCTGATTCAGAGCGAGCGCTCTGTCTCTGTCAGAGCGTCCGGTTCTGAATCAGGGCCATAGACCCCACAGTATTTAGGTTTCCATTGGACTAAGGAGTCAAGGACTAGACAAGGAATAGAACCCTTAACTAGTGTTTGGATTCTACATCTTCCCACATTGCAGCAACATTCAGGGGTATATTTACTAAAGTGCGGGTTTATAAAAGTGGAGATGTTGCCTACAGCAACCAATCAGATTCTAGCTATTATCTTCTAGAAGGTGCTAGACAAATGGTAATTAGAATCTGATTGGTTGCTATGGGCAACATCTCTACTTCTATAAACCCGCACATTTGTAAATATACCCCACAGTTTATCTAGACCAGGGGTGGCCAACCAGACAGAGGCAAAGAGCCAAAAATATCTGTAGTCAAGTTAAAGAGCCGATCGGCGTGGCCTAGCTATCATAAGGTCACACCCCATTTTTGTGCGCACGCCTTTGGTAGGACATTCCTAGGAGCATGACCTTGTGTCACACCCCCGTCTTTAGTCAGGCTGGCGGCGAGCTCAGCACATTGAAAATACACAATTTACATAATCTTCCCAATATAATATTTTCACTGTTGAAGTGAAAGAATAACCAGAGCAATATAGAAACCATTGAAATAGCCACGTCCACATAAAATACACAGAAACAAGCCAGATCCACATAAAATACATTTAAAATACACATCCACATAAAATACATATTGAAATCCAGAACCACATAAAATACATTGAGAAAGCCAGTGCCCCTTATGCAGTGCCCAGTGTAGTGGTGCCCCTTATGCAGTGCCCAGTGTAGTTGTGCCCCTTATGCAGGGCACCCTGTATTTTTTCCCCCTTACGCAGTGCCCCCTGTATTTGTGCCCCTTATGCAGGGCCCCTTGTATTTGTGTCCCTTATGCAGTGCCCCCTGTATTTGTGCCTCTTATGCAGTGCCCCCTGTATGTGTGCCCCTTATGCAGTTCCCCCTGTATGTGTGCCCCTTATGCAGTGCCCCCTGTATTTGTGCCACCTAAAGTAGTGCCCCTTAAGCAGTGCCCCCTGTCTGTGTGCCCCCAAAAGTAGTGCCCCCTGTATTTGTGCCCCCTAAAGTAGTGCCCCTTAAGCAGTGCCCCCTGCATTTGTGCCTCTTAAGCAGTGACCCCTGTCTTTTGCCCCCAAAAGTAGTGCCCCCTAAAGTAGTGCCCCCAGCCTAGTACTTACCTGACCACGGTGGCTCTGGCTAACGCTGATACTGCCTCGCTCTGACTGGATCTAACTAGATCCAGCAGGTGCACAGGGCAGGTTCCTCACATCGTGGGTGACATCATGACATCACCTGCTCAATGCATCACTGGGAACGCTGGCCTCTGAAGTGATCATAGGCTTCTTTAGTCTCAGATCGTTTCAGAGACCTGCAATCCCAGTTCCAGTGGAGGGAGCCGCATTTTAGAAACAAAGGAGGCGCATGCGGCTCGAGAGCCGCGGGTTGGCCACCCTTGATCTAAACACTTCAAAACTCACCACAACATGGACCTCTCAAACCTGAAGTTTATATGTATCCAGATGGTAATAGAACCGTTGGTGTGGTGATCGGGTCTAGACATCCTTATTATTAAAATTGGGCAGCATTCCATACCCTCACCCCTCCACTCTGCACAAGATCCTAACATTGTGTCAAAATACATCTGCAAGCGTTTGCTGGAACTTTTAGATCAGTTAATGATTTTATCACATTAAACCATGACCCTGACATCCAATGCCCCACAGTGCTGGTTTACCCATGCTGGTAGCCTCTCTTTACCAGTTTATTGAGCCAGTTATCTCTAGGTGTGGGGGCCTGGGCATTTTTTCCGAATATTTCCCCCTTCCCCAACATTAGAGGAATGGGCCCAATGCGGAGTACAGTAGACTGGAATATTAGTTGATAGAAGGCTGGCAGTGGCGTAACTAAGGGGCGTCGAGCAGGGCACCATAGGACTGGTGGTGCGGGGGGGGGGGCGCGGTCCGTCCCGTCCTAGTTAGGCAGTGTAGTGCCGACCGCAGTGTTTGCGGTCAGCGCTACACATTTACACAGGACCGGCGCTAGGTTTACCTGCGCCCAGCGCCGGTCCTGTGCTGCACAGCCGAGCCCCTTCCCTTCCCCTGAGTGCTTACTCAATAGCGCCAGGAGGAGGGTGGGAGGCGGGTTCAGGCTGTGCAGTTTAACACACACATCGCCACCAGCGCGGCAGCGATGTGTGTGTTAACCAGCAGCCAATGAAAGTCAGACAGACTCTCATTGACTGCTGCAGCACCCACTGCAAGAGCCGGGCTGGAGCTCACTCTTGAGCTCTGCATTTCGGCTCCTGCAGTGGGTAGTGGGAGAGACGTCATGATGTCTCTCCCACAATGCAGAGCGCGCAAGCCTGGGAGGACTAACGTGTGATGGCGGGAGCCGTGGCCAGAGCCGGAGGAGCCGTGGCCGGAGCCGGGGCGTGAATTCAGGTAAGTGTATTTTTTTTTTTAACTTGTGTGTCTGCACTACGGGGGGGGCTACTACTGGGGGCACCATTACTGGGGGGGGGACCTCTATTGGGGGTGGGGCACTACTGGGGACTACAACTGGGGGGGGGCTACTACTTGGGGCACTGCATCGGGAGGGGGAACCTCTACTGGGGACTACTACTGGGGGGGGGACTACTACTGGGGACACTATATAAGGGGCTTACTACTACTGGACCACTACTAGGGGCACTAAATAGGTAGGACCACTACAGGGGGCACTGTATAAGGGCACTGGATAGGGGGAATTACTACTGGGGGCCTGCATAAGGGGGACCACTACTGGGGGTACTGCATGGAGGGGGACTACTGCTGGGGGCACTATATAAGGGGCTTACTACTAGGGGACCACTACTAGGGGCACTAAATAGGAAGGACCACTACAGGGGGCACTGTATAAGGGTACTGGATAAGGGGGATCACTACTGGGGGCCTGCATAAGGGGGACCACTACTTGGGGCACTGCATGGGAGGGGGACTACTGCTGGGGGCACTATATAAAGGGCACTGCATAGGAGGTACCACTACTGGGGGCATTGCATAGGGGGGACTACTACTGGGGGCACTATATAAAGGGCACTGGATAAGGGGGACCACGACTGGTGGCACTGCATAGGGGAGGGGCACTGCATAAGGGGGACCACTACTGGGGGCACTGAATAAGGGGAACCAATGAGTGGCTGCATAATGGGGACCACTACTGGGTGCATTGCATACTGGGGCTACTGTATAAGAGGAACTAATTGGAGCTGCATAAGGGGGACCACAACTGGGGGTACTGTATAAGGGGCACTACTATGGGCCTGTATAAGAGGGACCACAACTGGGGACATTGCATACTAGGGGTACTGTATAAGAGGAACTAATTTGGGGCTGCATAAGGGGGACCACAACTGGGGGTACTGTATAAGGGGCACTACTATGGGCCTGCATAAGAGGGACCACAACTGGGGACATTGCATACTGGGGGTACTGTATAAGAGGAACTAATTGGGGGCTGCATAAGGGGGACCACAACTGGGGGTACTGTATAAGGGGCACTACTATGGGCCTGCATAAAAGGGACCATAACTGGGGACATTGCATACTGGGGGTACTGTATAAGGAGCACTATTGGGGTTAAGGTGCACATGGAAAGGAATGTTCAGAGTGACGATAAAGGGGTGTGTCATGTTGACACACCCCATTTTTAAGTGACCACATCCATTTTTTGCCACGTGTGCCTTTGCCGCGCGTACATAGGGGGGTGAGGGGTGCTCCATTCTTAAATTTGCCCTGGGTTCCAACTACCCTAGTTACGCCACTGAAGGCAGGTGACTACTTTTTTTCTTGTTTTAGTTATATATCGTTTACCCTTTTTGACATTTGAGATGCAGTCTGGGCTATCAGAGCATTCTATATTACTGCTTATTATTATATCTCTCGCTATGTCTTCAGCCTTTAGTGACTGACCTCCTTGGTGGTCTGTAATATCCTTGTATTTTACATTAGGGAGCTTCATAATCAATTTAATTACTGCATGTAATAAACAGTATGATCGTTATGTCATAGCACTGGTGTCATGGGTATGATTCCAATCAGGTCCATATTTGTGTGAAGTTTGTATGTTCTGCATGTGTTTGCATAGGTTACTACAGTTTCCTCCCACAATCCAAAAACATACAGTAAGTTAATAGTCGTTTGCCAATAACAACCCTAATGTCTATGTGTGTTTGTGTTAATGTGGTAGGGAATGTAGATTGCAGTCTCCACTGGGGCAGGGACAGATGTGAATGACTAAACTCTGTAATGCACTGCGTAATTTATGCAGGCGTGCCAAACGGTCAAAACGGGCGTTTTAAGGGTGTGCATAATTAGCAAAGCAGCGTCATCGACCACTTCACTTGGTTGTCTTTTAGCCTGAACTGCTCGCATGATTGCGGTAGGAAAATGTTACCATAAGAATTGCGAGCAGTTCATATGCCTTTCGATGTACTCGATTAATCTATTAAATAGCGGAGATGACGTATGATGCGAGCGGCCAAGGGGCGTAATTACAAGATAACGAGCACATGTTTCGGACGCTCGATCAGACATAGAAGCGTCAACAGACCGCAAAGAGCGAGCGCTCAATTTAAATAGCCGGCCCCTTTTTCTGAACGAGCGTCCGCAAATAGCGTCCGGCTCTGAATCAGGCCCTCAGTTCCCAACAGTGGTGTATCTATAATGGGTGCACCCATTTAGTATACCTACCTCTCCAGGGGCCTGCATCAAGGGACATATAATAGCCCCCCACCCCATTTTTAAAATAGGGACATAAGATAGTGCACCTGAAAAAGGGCCATGGCCACATGGGGAAGGGCCAGGGAAGATATAGGGGAGGCCAGGAGATGCTGGGGATAAAAGAAAAGGAAGCTACAAGTGAGAATGATAATAAGCAGGAAAATTGGCAGGCCCAAACAGCGCCCCCTGTCCTGCGGTGTCCTGTGCCATGGCACTGGTCGCACTACCCTAGTTACGGCCCTGCTTGTGCACAGATGGGATAATCAAACTGACTGAGATGCTAATTAAATCATCTGCGCTTAAGCATGGAAACACTATCTTTAAAACAAGAGCTGTTGGGGTACCTCGAGGGCCGAGGTTGGGAACCAAAGGGGTTGGAGGACATATCCACAATACAGTGTCACTTCTGAAAAACCTCTATTGGACAAAAGGGAAATTACTTTAATAATAATTTGCTAAAAATACCAAATGTCCTTAATTCTTCTTGGATGTTATCTGAGGATAAATTGGAGGACTGCTAAGCCCCCTGGCTATTAATATCTGCAGATGATGTTTCTGCTCACTTGAATTATATCAGTGCAGTAGAGTAGGGAGTATGACGTGTTACTTTTATTGCCAGTTTAATTGCATCTGTCTAACCTTGCATTATTTACAGTGGAGCCCAACACAACACCTATTACATTATAGAACAGATCTCTTGGAGACTGTTTAATCTTCGCACAGGATTATTTCATCACCTGAAAGCACATTGTATTAGTGACAGACAGTACAGTCATGGATGCGCTAAGCCTTGGATAGTGATAAAGTGTAGAGAGATAAAGTACCAACCAATCAGCTCCTAACTGTCACTTTACAGGCTGTGTTTCAAAAATGGCAGTTAGGAGCTGATTGGATGGGATTGTCCTTTATCTCTCTCCACTTTATCTCTCTCCAAGAGTTAGCACATCTCCTCCATAGTCTGAAGAATGACTTACCTATGTGTCTCCCATACATATGGTAGAAAAATATAAAACAATAGGCTGTATTGCTGGAGCCATACGGATTCTTCTGCGCTATGTTGAATACAGGACTAAGTAGACGGGCTTTCTCTCCTTCCAGACGTGGGCGAGATGTCTCAATGTACATGTAGAAGCCTATCAAAAAGAAATACAGACATTGCGTTATAGGCAGGATATAGTGATACTACAAACACCCTCAGAACTAGGATTTATTGGGGGAAGGGGGGGGGGGCAGGCTCGCCTACTCTCCAGAAATAGTCGGGAGCCTCCTGAAAATCGGGCAAGTCTCCCGGAACCGTCCGCTACCGGTCCGTACCTCCTGTTGCTGCCCACACCCCCCCCCTCTCTCATGGCCGCCCACGTACTGAGCAAAAGTGGGCAGTCTGGGGGTGGGCAATGACAATTTATGATGAATTGCAACATTGTAGCCCCGCCCCCTGCTTTACAGTGCCTGGAATATCAGCTCAGTGCAGCAGAGGCGGGGCCAATACGAGCCGTCTTGCCCCAAGCACCGCCCACCTATTGCCATGCCACGCCCAGCTGCTGTCAAGAGAATGCCGACTATGGGGTGGGGGGAGCGGGAATATTCTCAAAAGGATGTTGCACATTGGGCTTGATTCAGAGTTGAGCGCAAACCCGATGACGCAGCAGCGGATCACAGATGCCGGTAGAAGGCGTCTATTTACAACGGACACCTCCTTAGAATATTACTGCACAGCGGCGGCTGTGTAATAACGTGCATCTCTAAATCAGGCCGGTAGTTAATAGACATCTGCTATAATTTCCTTATCTGCGTTTAAAGAATGGCAGATGGAATATACTGTAATTAGATGGAATATAATTAGATTGATGACTCAATCCATGGGAAACACTATCATTTTCCTTTACAACAGTTTTTTTTTTTTTTTATAAATGTCCCAAATTATATTTCACAAAAACAATCTGTTCTAATTAGATTAAAGCCAGACGCACACACATGCCAAAACTGCCGGCAAAAATGGCAGCAAGTCCAGTACCGCGGTGCCTGTGGCCTCATTATGAGCATAGCGCCCAAGAATGATCTGATGAGAACAATCACTGTAGATTCTTTTTAGCCTTCTGTTGTTATAATGCCAACATATTACACAGCCCTTTGTAGATAGTGTTTCATTCACATCAGTCCCTGCCCTAGTGGAGTTTACAGGCTAAACTCTCCCACTCACAAACGCATTAAAGTAGCTTGCCAGGAGGTTTGTGTGCGATAGCTGAACTACATGGAGGAAACCCACAGAGGCACTGGGAGAACATACAAACTCCACACATATAGGGGCCCTGGTTGGAACAGAACCCATCACCCCAGAGCAGTTAGGCAGCAATGCTGACTATTAATCAGAACATGAACGCTGTGGTCAGAATGTTACTGTTTGGAAACAATGGGCCTGATTCTGATTTGGACACAACGGCGATGTCGGATGCAGCGGAGCGATGTTTTCAATCTGCGCTCATCTGAGTCGCACTGCGCCCGTGTCTTGATTTTGTATGTACAGAGTCGCAGATGGATTCAGACACATGGTAGCAAGGCATGGTGGTGTCGGAGAGGTGGCCAAAAGTGTTCATAAAAAGAGGCCGGACTGTGGGTGTATTATTATTATTGGGTGTTCCAGGGGTCTGCCTGCACTCTTGGCTATGTTCCCAAATACAGAACCACAGTGTCAGAGGCCAGTTTCAGAAAAACAGTTGACCCAGAATCTGCGCAGCCCGGGACTTACTGGAGTAGTCGATGTGCAACGTGTTTGTGTTGATGGTGGTGTGTTCTCAGCCCCCGGGGGATCTGCACACAACGCAGATAGGGGAAGTGGGTGTAGCTCAGTCCGTCACACACTATTTCAGGCACTGGCATATTTTTGCAATATTGCGAGCACGAACGTAGTTGAGAATGCAATAGCTTATATCCTTGAATCAGGCCTATAGTTATATAGTATGATACCCATACAGTTCCATCGTATGATACCCATACACCCCAACTGTGCCAATTTAGATGGTATATGAGGAACAGACTTGTTTTGAACACAGATCAGTAAGTTAGGAGTTATGTCCCGGTCACTGCTGCTGTACATAGCAATGAATGGATGTTTGGAGGGAAGTGTGGTAAGGGGCAACCCAATACTTCAAAAGCATTAGGCACGCCCAGGCCATGCCCACATTGCAAAGTGACCACTCATTCTATCACGATTTCCGGTGCTCCAAAGTTGGGAGGTATGTGGTACCTACTGAGAGTCTTGTTGAATACCATAGTTACTATGGGGAATTCTAAATATATCAGAATCGTCACTAGAAAGATCAAATCAATGTAGCAAAATTTTAAATACTTCAGATTACATTGATGCACAATTGAAGTTCTTCCAAATGACTTCCTAAACAGAGCTGCCTGGGAGCCCCCATTGAGGGGGACTATTTCATAAATGGCAGGGATCCAATGCTTAGAGACATTTGTTGTTCAGCTAACAGGGGCAAAAACACTTAGAAGACGAGAAGGGACAGGGTACTTTTTACATCATATTTACCTACTCCCCTGGATTGTCCGGCAGACTTGCGTAGTATCGGGTAGCTCTCCTGGGAAAGCAGGGCACCCTTCCAGATCCAGGCCACTCCCCTAGTGAATTGCGCCCTAATGGCGGCATTTCTTAGCAGGGCCGTGAAAATGATAACAGGAAATTCTTCACTATGTCTACTGGACTTGCCACTTGGACCTCCCCATCCCCACCTCCCTAGGGGATGTCCCAAAAGCAGGTTTTTTTTAATAGAGAAGCATCTGCCACTGAACAGGAGGGAAGCGTGGCAGACAGAGAATGTTTAAACATTTTGTTACGGCACTTATATGCTTCATCAATACATCGCTTTTAATATATAACTTTTGTTATGGCGCTTATATGCTTCATCAATACATCGCTTTTAATATATAACTTTTGTTATGGCACTTATATGCTTCATCAATACATCGCTTTTAATATATAACTTTTGTTATGGCACTTATATGCTTCATCAATACATCGCTTTTAATATATAATGAGGCCACCAGGCATCTTAGATCTCAAACAATAACTTGTTCCCTTGCACCTGATATAAATAATGTCCAATATTTCCATAGTCTCATTAATACTGCAGTGGACATATACTGTACCTTGCTTGGACCCTCCAGCATCCGTCGTAGGCCCAGTGTTTGGTGTATATCTAGTATCTCTTGTGCTTGCGCTTTGCTTCGTCCAATCAAAAATATCTGCGTCGTCCTGGGTGAATAAGCAGATGTTACCGTCCTCAAATCCACAGTGAAATTCCCCTGCAGAAAAAAAAAAAAAACACATTGGAATTAAGTTGAATAAAGTTAGCAAACTACTCACACACTTTCCACAGCTGATGGCTGACCAGAATAACGTTCTCATATGCGGCTTTACGAGTATAATAAAGGTGAATTTGTGGAAACTCTAAATAAATCCATTAGCTCTGCCAGTAGCCTCCGGTGCCGTCATTGTGTCTGATATTCAAGTGACCTTTCAGCGTCCCTCCTGTCAGGCGACCACATCATGCCTCTGCACCTTGGCTGTGACAGTCCCGTATCTCCATTGCCCCTAATTCTATAGAACTTTTCGGCAAGCAGACCCCAATGTGAGTAAATGTTTACCAATTACATTTTCTACAGAGTAATGTGGATATATTGAATTATTTGTCAATATGTTGCCACATTCGGTGCTGTCCAGCGCATGGATTCTGGCAACGAGGGGTTTCCTGGTGTGGGGTACCGATAGGGTATGTGATTATGAAGGGTTTTTCAAAACATGTAAAACTCCATTAAAGGACAACTACTGTGAAATAAAAAAGCTACTAACAGCCTTTAGTACAACAACAAAATAATATACTTAATTGTTTCATATGGTCATGGTTTAATATTAAGGGGTCTATTTACTAAGCAGTGTTGGGAGACAGAGTAAAAAGTGATAAGGTGCCAGCCAATCAGCTCCCAACTATCATTTTTCAAACACAGCCTGTGAGATAACAGTTGGGAGCTGATTGGCTGGCACCTTATCACTTTTACTCTGTCTCCTAACACTGCTTAGTAAATAGACCCTTTATCTCAAAGTGAAAAAAGATGGTACATTAATAAAGTCCTCTGTACTGGCCGATACAGTATTTCTAGCTTTAGAATTCTGACTAGTTTGCTGTTTTCTACATTCTGGGAGCAGGAAAACTGCCTGCTCAGAATTCTACAGCCAGTTACGCTGTGAGTATAGGAAATTACAGCGAGCCAATTGCTATCTCCTTTTCTTTTGGGATATTAAACAAAGGCCATATTGAAAATAACATTATTTTAGCTATTATGTTTCATATATGTGATAGATATATTCTGCTACCTGTGAAGTTACACAAACCATAAAGAGAGGAACTTAACTCTAACGTCACCAATCTGAAAATGTACCACTATTGGCGCTATTCAATTAGCCCCGATAACTTAATGGGGGTGAGAAAGGGAAGTAGCCTCGGGCTTTATCGCCCGAGGCTATTCTGTTAGGCTCCCTTTTTCACCCGATACCTTTGTTAACGTCCGTTAAGTTGACGTGTTCATGGGCGTTATGGGTTAACGGGCATTAACACGCAGAATCCGTGAAAAGTTCACGGATTCGTGTGTTAACAGGGTCGCAGCACCCGATAACCACTTAGTTATCATGGATTTTGTTTTACTGTGTGTGGAGTGGTGAAAAAAAATCCCTGATAAGTGCTGCTCTTCGGGGCTAAGTGAATAGCTGCGGGGGATCAATTAGCCCGCAGGAAATCATCAAGGCTTTTTGAATTCCCCCCTATATCTAATTCAGCTTCATAGGAAAACTTCCCCTGTGGTCCAGTTGACAGCAAGCAAAAAGGTAAGCTTATTATCTTAAAGTATATTTGATTCATTATAAGTATATAGCAGACCTGAGAACCCACCTTCCCGATTACCTTATCCAGAGAAATACTTTGCTGATGTTTTCCCTTGAAAAGTTAATTATATTTATGAACATTTCAGTTTCTATAGCCCCTTTTGTGTCAATATGGATTTATTATAGAACAGTCTATTTTCATTTTATTTAAATAATTATTGTATTATTGCTTCTTTGACCAATTAAAATAAAGAATTAAAAAAAAAAAATACAATCCTTTCAGTAGAAAATTACTTTCGCTTAATTCTGAAGAATAAGAATCATTGTTTTCCTAAAGTATATTTTATCGTGTTACGTTTTTATACACAGACTAAACAATTTTATAAATATGATGTATCATTAGGCTTCAGTCACAGATAGTGAAGCGAAGCCCAGTGACCAAGATTGTGAAGAAGCAGTTCTCATTCTTCAGAACCTGATGTCGCTGGTGATATATATAAAACCAAAGCATCGCCCACCAGCTACCCTTATACATTTCTTCCGTTTCGCAGTCTTGGATGAAGATGCCGTTCCTAAAAGTACAGTAAGTGTATTATTTACTGTATTGCGCTATTTTGTCTAATGAGCCAATGAAACCCTCAAAACACAAGAGGCATTTATATCAGGCAAACACACACGAATGGAGATCGCTATTGCGTATGGATTGGCGTCGATGGACGCCAGTTTCCGTGAAATGGGCATTTCTGAGCAGTAACTGGGCAGTAAATACACACTCACATAGAGCTGTTCCATCACATGGGAGTGCCATGGGAGCATTGTGGCGTGTTTGCCTACTTCCTTGCCTGATTATACTGCCCGGACAAAGATGGGGAACCTGATCTTTTGCAATCAGCATGGGGTGGGTGTTAGTCCGGATATTAACGATAATGGCTGTACATGGAAAATCAGTAGCTGGGACAAGCTTCCACATACACTTATATGTATTATCAGTATACATGGGTGGGTTATCACATTGCATATGGAATTATTGTAAGTAAGTTGCGGAAACCAAACATAAAAGCGTCTCAGAATAAGGCTCCTATTCATAATAAGGCTCAATGTGTTTTCATGATTGAATTCAATGCATTTTAGTAACACAGTGGCATCTTTTTACTTAATGAATAATGTCTTATTTTAATTTAAAGAAATATATTAGTTTAATTACTTTTTTTTTTATTTACACGTCAGATCCAATTTGGTAACCCTACACCCTGACATTAAATATTACCAATCATCCCACTTCACAGACACTTTGAATAGCCCTGACGTAGACATGTGCTCGCTAGAGCAAGGATGTACTGAACATGTGTACTATTAGTACTATATGTATGTACCAATGCAGAAACAATGCCACCGTGAGTTTGGTCACATGATGGCTTGTGCAGCACTGCAATGGTTCGCTGTTCCTGGATCTGATGGGATTAAAGATGAGCCAGACTCTTTGTGTTGCTGGGAGACGGAGCGGGGTGTGGTTTTGAACGCTAGTGTCTGATCTCTTGCACTCGCCTTTGATCTCTTGCACTCAGGGGAATATCTTTCTATTGGCCAGGATGGCACTCGCCAGGGGTGTCAGCTGGTGAGGGGGCGCCGGCTCGACCCGGCAGTGCCACCTGCAGCCAGTTCTGTCTTTCAAAAGTCTGCTGATCTCTCAGCCAGAAGCATCAGTGCCGGATGACGAGGGAGGGGCGATCACAGCCCGTACAGCCACCAAGGTGTCTGTTTGCTAACTGCCAACAGGAGGGGGGCACCAGTCTCTTACTTTGCCAGGAATGCTCAGACCCCTAGATACACCCCTGCTTGCAGTCACCTTTGATCTCTGGCACTCACCTTTGATCTCTTGCACACACTCACCTTTGATCTCTGGCACTCACCTTTGATCTCTGGCACTCACCTTTGGTTCAGCTGTCATGAGAGAGTTTTGTTTAATTGTTTGGCGCCAATTACTCTATTTAAATAGATATGTTGTATTCAGTAAATCTGGTGACCCTGGTTAAGGGTGCATACATGGCACATAAACAACGGTTATCTGGGTACCAGGATCTACCGCAAGACCATCTATAGACAACATGTGGCAGTGCATAGCCAACACTAATAACTGCAACATATGAGGAACCGCGCATAATGAAGCCCAGTGGTTCTCAATTCCAGTCCTCAAGTAGCTACAGCAGATCATATTTTCTGGATTCCTTTAATCATGCACAGGGGAGTTAATCTTTCTCTGGATCAGTAATTAACCCACTTGTTTCCACAGATAAACGTTCTGAAGAGATGACCTGCTGGGGTACCTGAGGACTGAATTTTAAAACCACTGCTGTCGACACAACTGACAAAGGCAATTTGAGGATCTGCTGCAGTACCAGCTGCAGACAACAGATGGCAGTCCCGGTAAGCCCCCTATGGGCCTGATTCAGAGCCGTTCGCTATTTGCGGTCGTTCGTTCAAAAACAAGGGGTGGCTATTCAAATGATCCGTTCGCAAATTGCAGTCTGTTCACACCTCTAAGTCTGAACGAGCGAGCAAAACATACGCTCGTTTATTTGTAAAAAACGCCCCCTGGCCGCTCGCACCATACGTCATGTCCGCTATTTATTAGATTAATCGAGTACATCGACCAGCGTATGAACTGCTCGCTATTCTTGTGGTTGGTTTTTGCTACCACAATCTTGCGAGCAGTTCTGGCTATAAAATAACCCAGTGACGTGGTCAATGACGCTGCTGTTTTAATTATGCACACCCATAAAACGCCCGTTTTGACCTTTAAGCACGCCTGCGTTCGGATCTCCACTCCCCATTTTCAAGCACCTTCCCCTGTTACCAGCCACATACGCCTCATTCTGTCACTCAAAATAGCAGGCATTCGCTATATTGCGAGCACATGAATTTCGGCCGCACTGACTGGTTCGCACATGCGTATAACGATCCGTACGCATGCGCAGATGTGCGAACATCGCTCGGAACGAGCGTACTGCCGCTAGCTAGTGGCTCTGAATGAGGGCCCATGTTTGAACAAATAAGAGGGCAGACTGATTAGAGTACTATTGTCATAATCTGCACTGCCCATAAGCGGTACATAGTTTATTTTTAACTCTTGTTAAATATTCCAAGAGCTGATAAACTTCCCACTGGAATGCAGCAAGCTAATCAATAATGCAAATAATAGCTATGTAACTAATACACCCATGGTAGCAGTTCATGGTAATGTTTTATATTCTTCCATACAAACTGCAGTTTTCATGGCTGGCTGCACTAGTGATACATTGTTGTGTCTCCTGTATGGTACGAAAACATGTCATTATTTTAATCACATGCATGCTATTATTTATTTATTTTTGCCTCTCCTACTGATGAAAGGGGATGTTTCCCTGCAGGTGGTCATTTCTTATACTCATATTTATATTTCATTTCTGATACTAACAGGGCTCACCAGCAGGTGACTTTAGAGGGAGCTTTAATGAAGGAATTCTCCTGACTATTGTGCATCTTAGATACTTACTGATATGATAGATGAGTCATATGATTTCTTTACATCTGGAAAACAAAAGGTTATGCTCTCAGCTTGCTGGTGAACCTATAAACTGCAAATAATCTGAAACTCAGCGTGAAACAAGGAGAGAACACTAATAATGACTTTTTATGCTTAAAGACATCTTGAGCAGGTGCCCAGATGCATCTAACTATGAGGATGATTCAGCTTAGGATGAAATTGGAAAGCTGCACGCAGGCTATAGATATGATGTATGCACGCGGGCTATAGATATGATGTATGCACGCAGGCTGTAGATATGATGTATGCACGCAGGCTATAGATATGACGTATGCACGCAGGCTATAGATATGACGTATGCACGCAGGCTATAGATATATGATGTATGCACGCAGGCTATAGATATGATGTATGCACGCAGGCTGTAGATATGATGTATGCACGCAGGCTATAGATATAATGTATGCACGCAGGCTATAGATATGGTGTATGCACGCAGGCTATAGATATGATGTATGCACGCAGGCTATAGATATATGATCTATGCACGCAGGCTATAGATATGATGTATCCACGCAGGCTATAGATATGATGTATGCACGCAGGCTATAGATATGACGTATGCACGCAGGCTGTAGATATGATGTATGCACGCAGGCTATAGATATAATGTATGCACGCAGGCTATAGATATGGTGTATGCACGCAGGCTATAGATATGATGTATGCACGCAGGCTATAGATATATGATGTATGCACGCAGGCTATAGATATGATGTATCCACGCAGGCTATAGATATGATGTATGCACGCAGGCAATAGATATGATGTATGCACGCAGGCTATAGATATATGATGTATGCATGCTGGCTATAGATATATGATGTATCCACGCAGGCTATAGATATGATGTATGCACGCAGGCTATAGATATGATGTATGCACGCAGGCTATAGATATGCAATTCCATACTTGCTAATAATCAAATGCAGCAGGAGGTGTATGACACCCCCTGCTGCATTTGCAATCCCAGCACTGCGACCGAGGTTGGATAGCGCTGGGCGCTGTCGGCCAGCTGAGTAAGCCTCAGCTCACTTAGGCTGGCCGGCTTGCGAGGCCAGGAAACTGCATCCGTGGATGCAGCCCCTTGCCTTCCCAAACCTGGAGAACAGGGCCGACCCGCCGGCCGTCCCAGGCCTTGCACTGCCTCTTAAATGCCTCTGCCTGCCTGTCAAACAGGCAGAGGGATAGCAGGGGCAGCGTGCGATCACGCAGGACCCGTTCTGTACATTCGCAGAAAAAGTGCCTGTACAGTAGCTGCGAGCAGCCGTGGAAGCCATAGGCGTGACTCAGAATCACACAGAGCTTTTGATACACACCCACGAGTCAAATCAGGCGGGTACGTGCGATCACTTCGCCACCATCCAGTTCCCACCCCACAGTACAGAACTTGTCGGAATAGAGCGGAGGTATGCACAAATGTGTAACTTAGATTCTGTGCATGTGCTGTATGCAATAACTCAACGTTAAACACCACAAACATTAAAAGAAATTGCATTTTCTGCAGACGTGCACTTGGTTCTGCTCTTTTTTTTTTATATATGAATTTTTAATTAGGTGATTCTTACTGTATGAATTATTTTATAATTGGCTGAAAAAGCATTTTAACACTGTAAATGACATTTATAGAAGCAGTCCCCAGTGTTCTGAAATTTGAAACTGCAAGTCTCATGCAAGCCTGGAAAGAAATATACAAAAATATGTGGAGCGTGTCCAAGTCTTAATATTCTGTAAATATTTAGCAAATATGCTAAAAAACTAAAAACAAAAACCTCACAAATAGCCACATTGAAGACGCATATCCACTACACGATATCGCTCCATGAGCGATATCGTGTAGTATGTCCCCGGCAGTGGTCTGCTCAATGTCCTTAACGACAATGAGCACCCACACTGAATGATACATCGTTCAGTGACGTCACCCTCCCTCATCCCCGTACTTGCAGAACTTGACAATATGGTCAGGTTGTCCTGCAATTACGGGTGATGAGCGACGTCATCAACGACCAGTGGGAACGCGCATCGCTGGTCGTTGACGGCACAGCCACTGGACGATATAATGAACGTTTGAACGATATCATTATTGGTCATTATATCGTCTAGTGGATACACGGCATTAAAGCTTGATGGAAAATTAGCCCATGTATATTGTGCAGGACTGATTAGCCAAGATGCAATATTATTTGCCCAAGTTTTTGACTTTGGAAGATGTAGGGTCTGATTCGTAGATGGACGGAGTAGCAGAGCCACACACAAGCGACTGCAATTCCGTCCAGCTCAAATGCTAATGCAGAAGGAGGTGTCTTATGGAAAAAATACACAAAAGCTGCTACTAATAGAGTTTACTACTACATTCACTAAAGTGATAATAAACAGCAGCCAATCAGACATTAGCTTAGTCTTTAGTGACAGAGAGCTAACAGCGCATTGGTTACTATGAGTTATAGTAGATCACATTTGTCTACTAATTGTTCCATGCCATATGTAAATTTGTACACAAGGCTGTTACTTTCTGTACAAAGTGATTTTATTTGTTACTATTGTGTCACCAATTTCCTTTCTTTAAATTAATGGGTATAAAATATTTCTCTGCAATTGTGATTGAATATTGCGTTCTCTGATGTGGTAAAATTAGATAAATTCTACAGACAACAATGAAAATGTTGGAAAATTAATTTCCTAACAACTGGTATGGTAGTTAGTGTTAGATCATTCATACAAGCGATCTCTTGCTGCAGGGGAGATCTGGATTGGCTCTCCCCTGCTTCAGCTTTTAATAGCTTGGAGCAGTTTTCAGTGGCACCCCCAGTGATGACGATATCACCATTGAGGCAGAATCTGCACTTGAACAAAAGCTTTCAGATTGTGCCCTTTTTGTTGGGTGAAGACAAATAGTCCTGTTCTATTGGCGCCACCACTGTAACACTCAAAGCAAGTTTTCATTTTCACTATAGGTTCATAAACATCTTGTTTCTATATGTAACCCTGGCTCACCTGCTGGAGAATGATGAGTATTCTCAGCCAAGGGTTTTCTTTATTTAATGATGGACTGATCTTCATGATATTAACGTCCTCAGGATTTTGTTGGATCAGGGCTATGCAACTGATTTAGTGCCTCCAACCAAGCCTCCTAGTGTTCAAGTCGAATGTTAAATACTAATCACCAGGAGATTGCTTGAGAAGTTCTCCTGGACCTGAGTTGTAATGGTAGAACTATATTCTTCATCCCACCAGAGTAACTGGACACCGACACAACTAGTAAAGTTTACTGCAGTTATTTTGTAAACAAAGCCTTAAAGATGCCATTAGCTTGAGAGTTGACTTCGCATATAGCAAACAGCAGTTGTTTCATCACTACAATGATGAAATGATGAATCCACTTAACAGTAAAGAACATATGCGTTATACAATAAACATACCTAGAGCATTGCAATAAAACGCCTGGAATGATAGTGAAGAATCTCATGACTTCACCCCAAATAACTTTACCAAAGGCAGAGAAAGTTCCAAACCTTAGTGCTGAAGAAGCCCGAGTTCGTTTGATCTCTCTAGAACCAATTTGTGTTTCACCAAGGGCAAGAGAAGAGAGAAAATCCTTCTGGACTACCAATGATCCTGATTTATGTTACAGATAGGGGGTATCAGTAGAGGGGCTTTGGCTGGGTACACACGTAAAGATTTTCTGTCCAACCGTCCAACCATCCAACTTGTTGATTGGTTGGAATGAAATTCTGGTAACTTATGGGAGTAACTGATGTTCAGCAATTTGCTCCTAAATGCCAGAAAACAGATGAAAATGGTCTTCAGACAGGTTTGTTAAATGTTTGATCTAAACAATTTGTTCTAACAACAGTTTTTGTCCATTTTCCGGCATTTGGGAGCAAATTGCTGATTATCATTTGCTTTCATACCTTACCAGATTTTCATTCCAACCAATCAACTAGTTGGATGGTTGGACAGAAAATCTTTACGGGTCTTTCCTGGACCTTATTTTGGATACTTTGGGTAACTAAAGATAGTTGGTGCTGTGGTTCTCTAAAGTTCTATGGATTAGCAGATCACACTCTTTGGCAGGTCATTTCTTAGTATATATAACAGTAGTCGCCTCCTGCTTCACACTGGTAGCGGGCAAAGTAGGAAAGGCTTTTTCTCCATGGTAAGTGAAGGATTAGTGCATGGACCCCATAGAGAGGCATGAACAGACATAGAGGGGAATGTACAGACATAGAGGGCATATACAGACTCACTGTATAAAGTGTGCCATGCCAGTTCCTCAATCTGCAGTACTGTCGTTTCTGCCCAAAGAAACTATTTGCGAGTGAGGTTGAAGGAGGCATAACCCACAGCCAACCTGCTCTCTGCCATGACCAGTTGCTCTAAATCTGGCTCAACAACAGTTTTAGTGGCAACTGGCAAACCAGAGACTGTGATGCTACTGCAACAACCATTTACAAAAAACTGCAGAAGCTCATCCTGTTACCAGCAAAAATGGGGGCTTCTGCCAGCGATAGGGATTATTTATCACTTGGTCTCATACTTGCCTATTCTCCCAGAAGTTGCAGGAGGTTCCTGATCATTTGGGGAGCCCCCGCACCTCAAAAAAAGTAGCCAAATCTCCCGCATCCCATCTACTTACCTAGTGAAGTGGGCAGAATGGGGGAGATAAAAACGTGAGTGGCTGGTCTGTATGGAGGGGGCAGGGCTAAAATGATGCAAAAATGCGCCATTTAGCCTCGCTCCCTCCCCACGGTCCCACGAATCGCTGTATTTTGCCGCAACAGGGGCGGGGCCTAATGACATCAGAGTTCTGAAGAAACAAACTGCATCTCCAGAGGAGATGGAAAAAGTAGGTAAGTATGCTTGACCCTATACATTTATGTGTTACCGCCGGCTCACTCATGGGCATACATTATCCTCAAACACTAGCTTGTCTTACCACTGTTAAAATAAACAATCCATATGGCCACCTTTTCCGAAATAGGCCCCTAAATACTGTATGATGCCTTCTCACAGTGGCCCTCATTCAGAGCCGCTCGTAAGCGGCAGTACGCTCGGTCCGAGCGATGTTCGCTCATCTGCGCATGCGTACGGTTTTTAGTACGCATGCGCGAACCAGTCAGTGCGGCCGAAAATCGTTTGTTCGCTATATAGCGAATGCCTGCAACTTTGAGTGACAGAATGAGGCGTATGTGGGTGGTAACAGGGGAAGGTGCTTGAAAACGGGGAGTGGAGATCCGAACGCAGGCGTGCTTAAAGGTCAAAGCGGGCGTTTTATGGGTGTGCATAATTAATACAGCAGCGTCATTGACCACGTCACTTGGTTGATTTATAGTCAGAACTGCTCACAATATAGTGGTAGGAAAAAGCAACCACAAGAATAGCGAGCAGTTCATACGCTGTTCGATGTACTCGATTAATCTATTAAATAGTGGACATGACGTATGATGCGAGCGGCCAGGGGGCGTATTTTTCCAAATTTCGACCGCAAGTTTTGTTCGCTCGTTCAGACCTAGAGGCGTGAACAGACCGCAAAGAGCGAACGGTTTATTTGAATAGCCACCCCTTTTTTTTAAAACGAACGACCGCAAATAGCGAGCGGCTCTGAATGAGGTCCAGTGTTCACTTGTAATGTGTTCATCCAGAAAAAAAAAAATGGGGACTGAAAAATGATAGCGGGATTTTCTCAGGTAACACTGGTCCTGATTCAGAGCCGCTCGTAAGCGGCCGCTCGTTCGTTCTGACCGATGTTCGCACATCTGCGCATGCGTACGGATTTTAATACGCATGCGCGAACCAGTCAGTGTGGCCGAAAATCATTTGTTCGCTATATAGCGAATGCCTGCTATTTTGAGTGACAGAGGGAGGCGTATGTGGGTGGTAACAGGGGAAGGTGCTTGAAAACGGGGGGGTGGAATTAGATCGCAGGCGTGCTTAAAGGTCAAAACGGGCGTTTTAAGGGAGTGCATAATTAATACAGCAGCGTCACTGACCACGTCACTGGGTTATTTTATACTACGAACTGCTCGCAAAATAGCGGTTGAAAAACCAGCCACAAGAATAGCGAGCAGTTCATACGCTGTGCGATGTACTCGATTAATCTAATAAATAGCGGACATGACGTAGGATGCGAGCGGCCAGGGGGCGTATTTTTCAAAATTACAACCGCAAGTTTTGCTCGCTCGTTCAGACTTAGAGGCGTGAACAGACCGCAATTAGCGAACGGTTCATTTGAATAGCCACCCCTTGTTTTAGAACGAACGACCGCAAATAGCGAGCGGCTCTGAATGAGGGCCTTAATGCATAATACTGGCCCAAAAATATGCACAATTCCACAGCCTAATGCGTTGTGAAGAGTATTTTCTGTAGTTTTACAAATTTCGCTGCTCTCTAGTCATTGTTTTCATCAAACTGAGTTTTATATTTGTCTTGTTCATGGTCATAACACAGCTCTACTGTGCTCTATGGGTTGGATACAACTTTATCCTACTGGTACAGTAGATCTTTGTCATACAAGTGCGCCATATTTTCCTCTCTAAGCAGATTTTCGAACTACATATTTTCATGAAATACTACACATACACACGTATATGCATATATATATATATATATATATATATATTTGAGATGAGGAGTTCAGTTTTGCTGATAACTGAACATACCCAAACTTTGGGGTTCTGTGTCCCGGTTCGGATCACTTTGGGGATCCGTGTAGAACCAAGCCCGCACTTGGGTCTTATCGCCAAGTTCGGAACTCGAATCTAAGAAACTGATCTTGCATATTTTTGGATTGCATTTAAGTCCCTCCCTTGTGATTTCAGGTGCTGTGAAGTGGACGAAAATGACTGTAAATTAATTTTCTTGATGTTAATTAATACTATAGGAACAGAAAGAGGTCCAAGTAATATGATTTAGCTATTTTGATAAATTTTTAAGGAAATACTTAAAAAAAAATAACCAAAACGCACACAGGCACGTAAACACACATAAACACACACATGTACATGACTATAACTATCCGGAAAAAAAAACCCATGAGAGAAAACACAATAATTAAAAGTTGCAGGAGGATATTTGCAGGCAATTACAGCAATGAGATGGTGAAAATTGTACATTTTGTTCATGCGCACAAATAAATCTCCAGACACAAATTAAGATAATACAACACACGTTGCCAATGTGATTTTACCTCAAAGCAAACACTCTTTGGTCCATCTAGGGCAATTTAGACTAATGAAAGGAAAGGTGAAATTGGTTGCTGCGGTTACAGGACATTTGTAGTACATACACCGCGCTGTGAGATAAGCCTTACAGCGTTCATTATATAATTATATAAATAAATAAAGAAGAGTAGAAATCTGCCAGAGTTAAGGGCTTAGCGAAGTTCACAAGCAGAGTAATGAAAGAGAAGTGAACTTTATATGGAGGAGACAGAGTGCTAATTTTTTTTTTCTAAGTAAAGAAATTCATAAAGTAGCCATAAAGGTCAATGTTTGAACTTTTGTTCTCACGCTTAAAAATTCTGGACAGAAAATATCTTACATTTCCCTGTTGCCTCACATACACATTTTGTCAAAAATGTATCAGCGGGTCATTCTATTATGTATTGCATACATTCAGCTCATTGATGCTGTTTAAAGTATACCCATTGCTTATTAATAGTAGAGCAGTGGTGCACACAGGTGGGGTTCCTGAGTACCTAAAAACCCCTCCTGACTAACCTCAATAGCCTAATTTTCTAGCAGTGTAATGCAATGATTCATGGGTGTATAATGATTCATGGGGGTCCCACCCCCAAAAAGAGCTATTTCATTGCATAGTTCCTCTGAATATATATATATACACCCATATATATAAATATATATATATTTATTTTATTTTTAATATATACACACATAAGCTACATGTAGTTTCAAGCCTGGGTATTACTGGATCCAAGTCCCGGCTCAACAACTGATGGAAACAAAGGAAGAAGGAAGCTTCATGTATTGCTGTGGGAGGGGCTAGACAACAGCACCAAGTTGTCTGACACTTGCCAGGGAGGGCATAGACCCAGGGTTGGACTGGCCCACAGGGGTACAGGGGAAATCCCTGGTGGGCCCCACTGCCTGGGGGCCCCACCACTTTCTCTAATGTCAGGTTTCAGACTGTACACTTGAATTATACATTGTTGCTCTATTATAGGGTCAGGTACATGGTCTCCATTGTCTGTCCAAGCCTCTGTGGGGGCTGATCACATCCGCTGTGGTAACTGGCCACACCTCAAAGCATGGGCCCCTATCACTGCATTCCCCCGGTGGGCACTTCGTGCTCCAGTGCAACAGTGCATAGCAAACAATTGGCCTGGTCCAGGCATAAAGGCCTTTGGTCACCAACTGGCTACTGATTGAACTACTGCATAATAGGTGCATAATAGGTATTGTACTGTATTTTACAATGAGATAAAGGCTGTCCATTAATAGACATCAGTATACACTGTAATGTTTTTGATAAACTGCAGGTGTCACTGTTGCTGCTCTTACTGGGGGTGATTCAATTAATTTACGGTAATTTAGTTTCCTGCAACCAGGCCCAAGGCTGCACTTATCGCGGATTTCTGCTCGCACCCTCCTGAGGTTACAGTCCATGTTACAGTATGTCGGGCACTTAACCTGGGAGCTGAAATTTAACGCGGCAAATCCTGGGCGGGAATAAATTGTGTAACTCCCAGGCACTTGGCCCGAGAGCTAATGAATTGAATCCCCCCACTGAAGAGATTCAGCCTGTGACTAAAACTAGACCATTAGCAGTAGAAAGGAAAAGTGAATATGCCCTGGAACAAAACACATAGGGACTTATTTAGGTTGGATCACACGGCTGCATTCGCACGCACCTGCTAGCCGCGAAAATATGCTAATGAATGCAATCGCACGGCAACCGCAGCATTATACCAAGACGCCCATCACTGTATAAAGCCGCCCACATCCCATGACATGCATCCGCAAGTCAGCAAAAACATCGGTACCATCGAGTAACATCGGAACCATTCGCACAGTTGTGGTTGACCTGACCCTACCTCACAAATTGCTAAACTTCCTGTCGCCATCTAGACCTCTGCCAGAGTACAGAGTATACAATCATAGGGGCTTAATTATGCATGCCCCTGTAATGGCATTCAAACACACAGGCACGCCTGCGTTCCGCCAACCACCCCCCCTCTCCACCCCTAAATGGTCACCCCATGTCCATCACTATGCGATTGGATTGCGTGCTCACTTCGATTGCTTCCCGATCGCAGCCGCCGGTTCATGCACGCATACTGCGATGCATGCACAGAGCACAAAACATCGACCGGCTGCGTGCGAAAGCGATCCAACCTGAATAAGGCCCATAATACAATGAAAATATGTGTTTGACAGTAATATGTCACCGTTTTCAGTTACTTTTCATTTCATGAACATGTTACTTTATATTACATTTTGGTAAAAGTCCACCTGTTTATTTATACTGTGCCTTAAAGGAGCTCATACTGTATATGGACCGATCCGACCATCAAACTATCGGATCTCTGTCATATTTGGCCATAGATGTGTTTGGTAAAAACCTTAAAATCGGAGCATCATTAGTGTCATCAGACAAAGGGGCAGATTTACTAAAGATTCTTAAAATGAAAAGTGTTGGTGTTGCCCATAGCAACCAATTTTCACATGTAAAGGATTCTATGCATTAAAGCAACAATGAATACATGCAACAATATTCACTCAGCATGGTCGTAGTTCTCTTGGTACTTACGTAAATGTGGATTAATTGGAGCTGCAAAAAAACCAGGGAAAAAAATAGATGAGTACATGAAGACCCACATAGTGTGTATACTTTCACTATACCATGTTTTATTACCCATTGTACTTACATATCATTAGCTGGGCAGACTTCTACCATGCTCAACAGAATCAGAATTTAGTAGATGCCTTTTACTGACTGACTGAGTTTAGAGTGCAAGCTGTTATCTCTTCTTCTAGCATGGCACCAGACTATCTAAAATAACTGGCTGATATAGAGAAGTTAGAGAACAGTAACTATGTAAATGTTCTGGTTTATCAGAGCTGAAGATACTGTATGTGATAATTGGGGGAAATGTAGCAAACCTTTTAGAGAGCTAAAATGGAGACGTTTCCCATAGCAACCAGTCAGCTTCTAACTTGGTAGACTGTGCTCAATAAATGATAGGTAGGTTGCTTTGGGCAACTTCTCCACTTTGTGTCTCTCCAAGGCTTGGTACATCCACACACACACACCTTGTCAATAATCTGGCTGCCTCTTCCAGGAGGAGGCAGCCAGCTTGGTACAGCGGTGGGTGGGAAGGGGGGCGTGACACAATTTTGAGGGAGGGGCCGTGCGAACGCGTCATCGCAGCCCACCCCGCTACACAATGCGAAGATTACCGGCATTGTGTAGCCGGGGGCAGGGCCACGATGTCGTGATTCAGCGTGAATCGTGTCATTAGCTCCCACGAACCAGCCACTTAAATGGGTGAGCGGACACTGGCAGGGGTTGCGCCAGCCAGGAGATTTGCCCGCTCTTCCGGGGGGATGGGAGCAACACCCGATTTTCAGGAGGCTCCCAACCATTCGGGAGGGTAGGCAACTATGATACACTCACACACACACACACACACACACACTGTTGGTCAGAGTTGGTGCAGTCTGGTAGGCTCAGTGTGTATGTGTCCAGCATTACAAACACACCTGGGGTATATGTAATAGCCGGCAGGCTGCAGGTACCTGTAATTTCCACGTGAGACTGCCCGATGTTGTAAAGTAGCAGTCACTTAACCACTTAACTGACAATTTCTTTTTCTAAAAAACACTCAGAAATTGTCAGCTTTTCTTATGAGTGAATTCGGTGAAGAACATGTATTTCAACTTATCTAAAGTGACTTAATTTTAATATTTGTAAAAAATCGTCTTTTCAAACATCGGATCACCACCATCGGAGCATCTGGACACATCGCGACCATCGCAACTTCCCTTTTCATAGTAGCTTCTGGCACCAGGTACACATTAGGGGGTGAGGGGGGGGTTATTTACCTTTTCCCAGCGACTGCTAATCGCTAGAGCCGCTGAGTGGGGGGTCCTGCTGTGCTGACCTATCAGCAGTGATCGCCAGTACAGCAGACACTGGGGGAGGGTACAGGGAAGAAGAGGGGCCGGAAGGTCCCTCAGAGAGCAGCAGCTGCGACCAGATATTGCGATCAGATCAGATAAAGCACAGCCTGGTGTGGTTGGTAAAATACGACCATGCCAGGTAAGTGCTTAAAAGGCAAAACCAGGTTGATTTTGCCTTTTAAATGACTGCTACTCTAAAACATCGGGCAGTCTCACACGGAACTCGCCAATGCCTGCAGCCCGCAGCCCGCAGGCTATTACACTTACCCCATGGAGTTAAAATCGGTATCTCTGGCTATGTTATTGATTAAATAAAAGACAATGGGGCCTGTTCAATAAGCCTTGAGAAGAGATAAATTGGAGAGAGATAAAGTACCAACCAATGAGCTCCTGTCACTTCACAGGCTGCGTTTGAAAAATGACAGGAGCTGATTGGTTGGTACTTTATCTCCATCCACTTTATCTCTCTCCAAAGCTTATGTCCCAAATGATATTGAATTGATCTATACTGAACTGTTTGCAGAGTAAGAAGGTGCTGGAACATGTCATATACTGATACAAGTAGAGTACAACCTAATACAGGAGACATTTTTAATATATAGAATCAAGCCCTTAGGTTCACCAATGGATTTCAACTTAGTAAGCTCATGCTTATTTTTTTAATACAGTTTTAACTTAAGGAATTAACTGACCACCATTATTATTATTATCCTTTATTTATATGGCGCCACAAGTGTTCCGCAGCGCCTTACATAGTACAAACCAATAAGTGAACAAGAAACGAGTAACTTACAGTACATTACAGTGCAGGACATGGACACGATTTATATACATTGCTGCAATAGTGATTAAAGCACTCACAATAAGCAGCCGGGAGTTAGCAGTCACGTGTTAGGTGCCCTTATGGGGAGTGAGGAGTAGAAGAAAGTGTAAGGAGAAGCATATGAAGGAAGAGGTCCCTGCTCGTGAGAGCTTACATTCTAAAGGGGAGAGGCAGGCAGACAGACAGGCGTGACACAGAAGGGGAAGATAGGGAGGAAAGCGCATGAGGTGGGTTAGGATGAGAGCTGGAAGGCCTTGATGAAGTAGTGGGTCTTGAGAGCCCATTTGAGGATTTGTAGAAAGGTGGAGAGTCTGATAGGGAGAAGGAGAGAGTTCCAAAGGTAGGGGGCAGCACTGCCAAAATCTTGGAGGTGGGAGTGGGAGGAAGTAATCAGTTGGTAAGAGTGGCGGCATGCATTTGTTGAGTGAAGTGGTTGGGCGGGAGTGTGAAGGGAGATGAGATCAGAGATGTAAGCGGGAGAGGATTGGGTGAGGTAAGAACCTTGAATTGGCACCTTAAGGGAAAGGGGAGCCAGTGTATGGCTTGAAGGAGAGGGGAAGCAGATGAAGAATGTTTGGAGAAGAAGATGAACCAAGCAGCAGCATTGAGGACCGATTGTAGTGGAGAGAGATGGGAGACTAGGAGGCCAGCTAGGAGAAGGTTACAGTTGTCCAATCTGGAGATGACAAGCGAGTGGATGAGCGTTTTAGTAGCATCCAGGGTGAGGAAGGGTCTAATCCTGGAAATATTTTTGAGATGGAAATGGCAGGACTGTGAGAGGTCCTGAATGTGTGGTTTAAAGGAGAGGGAGGAGTCTAGGATAACTCCAAGACAGCGCACTTTGGGGCTAGATTATGCCATCAATAGATAATAAAATTGTGGGAAGTGAGGTAATGGAAGAGGGTGGGAAAATGATCAGCTCACACATGTTAAGTTTAAGAAAGCGCTGGGACATCCAGGAAGAGATAACAGAGATACAGTTGGAGATACGGGTTAGGAGAGAAGGGAGAGGTCAGGGGTGGAAAGGTAGATTTGAATATCATCAGCATAGAGATGATATTGGAAGTCAAAAGAGCTGATGAGTTCACCTAAAGAGGACGTATAGAGGGAGAATAGGAGAGGTCCAAGAACAGAACTTGGGAAACCCCTACTGTTAGTGGAAGTGGGGGGGGGGGGAGAGGAGTTATGAGAGGAGACAGAGAAGGAACAATCAGAGAGGTAGGAGGACAGCCAAGAGAGGGCAGTGCCACATAGACCAAGAGAGTGAAGGCTTTGCAGGAGGAGAGGGTGGTCTACAGTGTCAAATGTGGTAGAGAGGTCAAGGAGAATGAGCAGAGAGCAGTGGCCCTTGGATTTGGCAGCAAGGAGGTCATTGCATACTTTCGTGAGGGCAGCTTCAGTGGAGTGGAGAGAACGGAAGCCATATTGAAATAAGTCAAGGAGGGAGTGGGAGGAAAGAAAGGTGGTAAGGCGGTTGTATACAATACACTTAAGGAGTTTGGAAGCAAAAGAGATTGATGGCTCGGTAGTTGGAGAGTATGTTAGGATCAAGGGTAAGTTTTTTTAACAATGGGTAAGACAAGGGCATGTTTGAATGCAGAGGGGTCAGTGTCAGATGATAGGGAGAGATTTAGGAGGTGGGCACAGGCAGAAAGAGACAGGTAATAGAGACAGGAAGTGATAGGGTCAAGAGGGGAGGTGGAAGGAGGGGAGGACCGGATGAGGGCCATGACTTCCTCTCCAGAAACAGGGGAGAAGTATGGCAGAGTTGGTGAGACAGATGGGGAGGGGTGGTCAGGGAAAGGAGGGGCAAGAGTGCTGAACGTCTGATGGGATATGAGAATACAAAGTGTTATAGAAGGGATGAACTGACCACCATACCATATAACGTCTTCAACATCAGCATCACACATTTTCCACCACTTACCACTATACTTGATAATTCGAATAGCTGAGTCCCCCTCTCCAAATCTGTTGATTGGGGTCAGACGGATTTCGTAGGGTTCCGGCTTGACAAGTTTGGTCAGATTGTTTGTAATTAACTCTCCCTTCTTGATGTTGCCATCGACTGAAATTTCTGTCTCCCACCAGCGCGGCTGTCCTGCCTGTCATTCAAAGAGAGGGATCCAATAATTAATAATAATTCATGAGCAATATATCAGAGATGAGCAAAGCGTTTAGGCAGGAACACAGCTTTCCTGGTGTCCTATAAAGCAAGCATACTTACCCTGCGGGTCACAGTCCATAAATTGTGTCAATTGGGTCCCCATTAAACCGTCTTGCAAAATGTGCTACCGTTTATTATATTAAATGGGACTTTTTCATTTATTGTGATTTTGTAAACTATGGGCCTGATTCAGAGCCGCTCGTAAGCGGCCGCTCGTTCGTTCCGAGCGATGTTTGCCCAATTGCGCATGCGTACGGATCGTAATACGCATGCGCGAACCAGTCAGTGCGGCCGAAAATCGTTTGGTCGCTAAATAGTGAATGCCTGCTAATATGAGTGACAGGAGGAGGCGTATGTGGGTGGTAACAGGGGAAGGTGCTTGAAAACGGGGAGTGGAGATCAGAACGCAGGCGTGCTTAAAGGTCGAAACGGGCGTTTTATGGGTGTGCATAATTAATACAGCAGCGTCACTGACCACGTCACTGGGTTATTTTATAGTCAGAACTGCTCGCAAATTTGTGGTAGGAAAAACTAACCACAAGAATAGCGAGCAGTTCATACGCTGGTCGATGTACTCGATTAATCTAATAAATAGCGGACATGACGTAGGATGCGAGCGGCCAGGGGGCGTAGTTATCCATAAAACGACCGCAAGTTTTGTTCGCTCATTCAGACCTAGAGGCGTGAACAGACCGCAAAGAGCGAACGGTTCATTTGAATAGCCACCCCTTTTTTTGGAACGAACGACCGCAAATAGCGACCGGCTCTGAATCAGGGCCTATGTTTTAACCCTTCATAACCCAAAGTAGTTTGCACCTGATATGACTAATGTGAATGGCCGAATATTCTCTGTAAAGTGCTGCGGAATGTGTGCGCGCTATAGAAATAACTGGTAATCTATATTTATAAACGGCTAACACTGCTCCTCACCTCTATGGGTGGAATTCAAGTGTGTTGCACGCTGGCAGCCACTAGATGGCGTCCGACGGAACAATTCAATGGTTGTTCCATTCTGGTACACACAGCCGCCGGCGCTGACATTTCTACTCGCAGCCCTCCGAGCAAATGAGCACAAATGACCGAAAAGTGACCAGTTTGACAAACGTGACTTTCGCAGGCACGACAATGGCCCTCATTCAGAGCCGTTCGCTATTTGCGTTCGTTCGTTCAAAAACAAGGGGTGGCTTTGCAAATGATCCGTTCGCACATTGCAGTCTGTTAACACCTCTAAGTCTGAACGAGCGAGCAAAACATACGCTCGTTTATTTGATAAAAACGCCCCCTGGCCGCTCGCACCATACGTCATGTCCGCTATTTATTAGATTAATCGAGTACATCGAACAGGATAAGAACTGCTCGCTATTCTTGTGGTTGGTTTTTTCAACCGCTATTTTGCGAGCAGTTCTGAGTTAAAAAAAAACAAGTGACGTGGTCATTGACGCTGCTGTATTAATTATGCACACCCATAAAACGCCCGTTTTGACCTTTAAGCACGCCTGCGAACGGATCTCCACTCCCCGTTTTCAAGCACCTTCCCCTGTTACCACCCACATACGCCTCATTCTGTCACTCAAAATAGCAGGCACTCGCTATATAGCGTACAAATGATTTTCGGCCGCACTGACTGGTTCGCGCATGCGTACTAAAAACCGTACGCATGCGCAGATGTGCGAACATCGCTCGGAACGAGCGTACTGCCGCTAGCGAGTGGCTCTGAATGAGGGCCAATGTCCCATTATTTTGATGGGCTGCTAACTAGCAAATAAAGAAGAGGCCTGATTCAGTAAGATCTCCCTTGCATTTCATGTCACTTTACCATTTAGGCGTACCTCAATACTGGGAGAATGGAAATAGGACATGGATGCTAGGGGGGTGGCGGGGGGTGTCCCATATTCCTACTGTATTTATACCTTCCAGCCCCCCCCCCACAAATTGGGATGAATATTCCGACTGTGGTACGGTGCAGGGGCGTTTCTATACAGGAGGGGGCCTGTGTGCAGTCTCCTCTGTCCGGCGGCTGGCAGCGAACTGAGCTGTGCGTGGCCAGCGCCAGAGTAATAGACTCTGAGCACTAGACTGCGCCCAGAGTCTATAGAGTATGCGCAGGTCACGGGGAAAATGGCCGCGGTGGCCATTTTCCCTGTACTGTGCATGCGCAAACAACAGGGAAAATGGCCGCGGAGGCCATTTTCCAGTCGTTTTTACAGCGCCGGACCCCCGCGCCGATATGGAACTCCGGAGAGGTAAGTAATACTATGGGTGTACTTTGTGCGGTGCGGGGCCCCCCTAGACTCATGGGCCCGTGTGCCCTGCACACCCTGCAACCATTATAGATACGCCGCTGGTACGGTGGCATAGTCTGTCCTGCCAAAAGCGGGATGGCTGGAAGGTTTGATCTTACACGAGGCGTTCACTTTGGACAATGTGTGAAAAACTGTGTTATCAGGATCCTTTGTATGTCCTTGACAGGGTTGTGGCAAGAAATGTCAACATTAAGAATGTCAACATAGATGGTATATCGACATATGATGTGTCGACATATGTCAACATCGTCATAATATTGAATTTTGCATGTCGACATAAAGTTTATAGCCCTAACCTTACCCTAATCCTAACTGCAGCCTAACCTTAAACCTAACCCTGTAATGTCAACATTGGGAATGTCAACATGTTGACTGTCGACATAACATCCATATTGACATTTTGAATGCCGGCATAACGACTATATACCATTGACAATCGGGGGTCCTGGCTGACACAGAACCATGCAAAAAAGCTCTTTATTCATCCACCTGCTTTATATTTAGAAATGTGTTGAAATCAATGTTTTTTGGGGAAAAGCAACAGGAAGATATAGATGACAAATTATAAAAATACATTATCAATTGCACATTCATTCCCATTTACCATATGGGTAAACTTGCCATATATCTAGGGCACCCACTTTTTAGATGGCAGCATATAAATGTGACTGATGGCATCTCCCGCTGTATTCATATTCATACAGTAGAATTAGCAGGTTAGTCATGGATTAGCTCGCCATGGCCTCCATTGGGCACTATGCATTCTTTAATCCATAGGATATGTGAATACACCATCCTGTTATCAGTCAGAGGGCCTGATTCACTACCGATCGCAACTGCGATTACGCACGCAATCGGCCGATTGTTGCGTTCTGAGCATGCATCGCAGTGTGGGAACCGGCCACTACAATCGGGACAGCGATCGCAGTGACTACGCAGACCCATCACAGAATGAGTGACAGGCAGTGCCGTTTGTGGGTGGTGACAGGCGGTGGTCAGCATAACGCTGGCGTGCCAGTGCGGTTGATCGCCGTTGCATGGGCGTGCATAAATTTTCCACTGCCATGCCATAAGCAACTTGAGTACTCATAGCGTGCGACGTATTTGTCAATTTCTGAGTAAGGTCAGAGCTTGTGCAAGTGTGCGTGAGGCTGCGATGGTACTCACTGTTACCGATGGTTTCGCAGTCTTGCTAAGGATTATGGATGTGTGTAAGGTAAGGTGGGCATCCTTATGCTGTGCTGCGACAGCATAGCGATCGCAATGTATTAGCATACTATCGCAGTGAGACTGGGTGCGTAATCGATATTGCAGTTGCGATCCGTAATGAATCAGGTCCAGAATCGGTAAAGTACAAAGAAATATAGTTGCAGCAAAATGTTATAGAAATAAAAGTCTGCGGTAGAACAGGCAGTGCCAGGGGTACAATGTTCCAGCAATACAATCTGCACTTTGTAGAATTTACAGCCTATAAATAGCTTTCTGCTCCGTGATATGCCTGAGGACTTTGCAAATGTTCCTATAATACTATCATGGATACACTGAACGCTGCAAGTCCATGTGGCAAATATATTGAGTGCAGGAGGTGCCATAAGTCGCTAACCTTAGGCTCTGACCATCTGCTGCCACCAATGATATCAAGCTGCTGTTTTCAGAGATCTGTTGCTGACATTTTATGGGATGAGCCCAATGTACATGAGGATGCAGCCTATACAGTCATTAACCATAAATATTGGTCATGCCTAATGGATAATGTCTTACAAGTGGCTGAGAAGTACGGAGTCGGTACCCAATTAAAGGGAATTGTATTATCTTCAATTTTGGGACACTTCCAAAAATTCTGCCTTCCCTGTGTGAAAGTGACACGAGGTCGTACATCTCCCTCATCTCTGACATCAGATAATATGAAACCTTTAAACAATCTCTGCACCACTCTGAGTGCAAGGATATTATAGGGGACTGAATTAGTCTCTCTGTGGCTGGCTCTTCTGTGCTGTGCCCAGGGAAGGACTGGGACTCTAAATGAACCCTGGTATCGTCCTCTTTGCGTGAGCCATAGGTGGCGCGTAAAAGGGGCATGGCTTCGACTCACAGGGGTGTGGTCAAATGTCACGAGGGCGTGCTTCGAGTCAAAAACTTTGTCCTCAAGACACACTGGCAGTCTCGGATTTAAGGATATCTGCTTGAGCACAGATGGATATCCTGAAAACTTGGACTGTTAGGGTCTCAAATAGCGAGTTTGAAAAGCAATGGTGTAGGGCAGGTCTGGCCAACCTGTGGCTCTCCAGCTGTTGTGAAACTACAAGTCCCACCATGCCCTGCCACAGTTTTGTTATTAGGGAATGCTAAAACAGTTGCAGGGCATGCTGGTACTTGTAGTTTCACAACAGCTGGAGAGCCACAGGTTGGCCAGGCCTGGTGTAGGTTAATGTCACCACCAGGTGATCCATTGCCACTGGGGGGCAGGAGTGAGGGGTAATGCCACTGGGCATTTATTTATTTTTTATTTATTAACAGTTTTTTATACAGCATATTCCGTTGCGCTTTACAATTGGAAACATAAATAGAACAAAATTGGGTAATAACAGACAGATATATAGGTAGGAAGGCCCTGCTCGTGAGCTTACAATCTATAGGGAAATAGGCATTGATACATAAGTATAGATGCTATATATTGCATTTTGATCTAACCAGAATGCAGAGTTTCTTGGTGGGCTGCATGATCCAGTCACACAGGAATGTCGGCAAAATATCAGGAGGATGTGAAAGACCGACAATGTGTGAGGTTATGTGTGGACCATGAAAGGGGATGTAATTCGATGTGGAAGCTATGAAGATTATGTGGGGGGTACTGGAATCTGATATGCTTGCCTGAAGAGGTGAATTTTCAGGGAATGTTTGAAGAATTGGAGACTAGAGGAAAGTCTTAATGTGTGTGGTAAGGCATTCCATAGAGTGGGTGCAGCACGAAGAAAGTCCTATAACCGTGAATGGGAGCGAGTAATGCGTGGGGATGAGAGACGCAGATCTTGTGCTGAGCGGAAAGGTCGGGTTGGGAGATATTTTGAAATGAGTGAAGACATGTATGTTGGTGTAGTTTGGTTCATAGCCTTATGTGTAAGTAAAAGTATTTTATATTGAATACGGTAGAAAACTGGCAGCCAATGGAGGGACTCTATTGTCTATTAAGGGGCATCTATTGTCATTGGGGAATTTATTACCAGCCGTAGACATATTGCTTCTTCACTAAAATAATTAAATATGTTTTTAAAAATGTTTTTGCCTAATTTAAATATAAAACATATTTATATATATATATATATATATATTTTTTTATTATTATTATTTTTTTATTTTTATTTATTTATTTTTTCTCTTACGTCACTTTTTGAAAATAACATTGTCAGTTATGTTGTTAAACATGTACAGTATATGTGAGTAGTTGTTACAAAATAATATTATTAATTTATAATTCCACTTTATACAAACTTTTCTTTCGTAAAGTTTAAAGTAAACTTAACAGAAAAAGTCACTTTCATAGAGTATGTCAAACAAAAGACCAATAAACTTTACAGCCCATGAATCAGTCCATAAAAGTGTCACTTTGCCAGCGTGCTGTTCTATAAAAAGGGTGATAAAACACAGAACATTTTAATATCACACACAGGATCATACAGGAGGGACCTAACTGATTGGCAAGCTGTACATTTAGGTGCCACTCTGATGTGTCCTGATTTTCCATGAACAGTCCTGTTTCTAACACTGGAGACTTTTAAAGGGTGTTCTCTACCACCACAATACCCCTCGCCATATTTAGGGTCGCAAAGCAGGACAGGTAGGAGCCTCCCCACTGTGACATACAGGACACCCAAACTGAAAATAAGCGTATAGTGGTCACCTGAAATGACCACTGTTGAGTATCCATAAACTAAAACCCAATTTCTGCTTGTGACTGAGCAGCCTTAGCTCGGAAACCATGACATGTGGGTGTCGATGGCAAGCAGCTAATTACTTAAATTCAGACACAGAACGCTTTGTAAACTTGGACGTCATACCAGGCTTTGATTTCTAGGGATATTTGACACCCCTCCCCCCCAGTAATTGTGGTGTGGGGAAGGACGAGACCACTTTTTACTCAATGGCACCTGAAGTAACTTTGGAATTGATAAGACTGAACAATAAGTTCATGCTCAATGGTGAAAGTGAAGTGGCACAGGCCGGTTCGGCATACCATTAGGAAATCAGAGGCCGGTACACCGTACCACCCAATCATCTTACCGCTGAGGCACCGTCATTAATCCAACACTGCGCCGCCGAGCAAGTCACCATGCTCTGCGGTGTGACAGCTACTCTATTTTAGCCAGGGCTGCCGGGAGTGCAACACTGACGTTACGACACGCTACTGGCTCTGGCTGCATGCCCCCAGAGTGCCAAGAAACAGCGGTATGCGGTTTGGGCAGCCCCCTTTGACACGTGACCACGCCTGTCATGTGACATGGCCACGCCCATTTTTGCTTGTATGCATAATAGGTGGGCGAACAGCATACCAGCAAATAAAAAACTTGATACACTATTCATGTCCCAAGTAATGTATTGCTTTGCTACTTTATGGATGATTGATAGTTTGGGATACCTTTACTAGGAGACAACAGGCTAATTAATTGACTGAGACTCTTCTATTTGATGAAGTCTTTTTGTGGATACAGGAGAAGCATATGAAAAAGGGTGTTTCCTTCAACTAAACAACATTTAACATAAGAAGGAAAACATATTAGGAAGCGGGGCCAGGACTGACTCATACCGCTTTTACACCGAAATTCCGGGTCTGACCCAGAGGGTGGAACATGGTTCCAATCTGGATCAGACCCGGAATTTCCCTGGCGCCGACCCAGGATATTCCTGAGTCGGCGCCGTTCACACCGAGCCGTGTCTGCAGAGACCCGGCTTTTCCGGCGTTGAAGTGGACGCTTGGAGATTACGTCATATCCAAGCACCACTGAAGCCGGCCAATCGGCAGGCATGCGGCACGATCCAGGTCACCGTGACCCGGAACATGCACTGCAGAGTTTCATGGGTGATTCCTGTGTTAAACATTGCAAGTTATCTGGGTTGGATTGCCGAGTCACTCGACCCGGCAATCCAACCCTTTCCCCTTTTACACCAAGGAGCTACCCTGCTAACCCTGCAATAACCCGGGCTTTAGCTCTGGTGTAAAAGGGATATAAGAAATATCTACCCACACCGCCTGTCGCATGTAAAGTGAAACTGAGTATTTTCATTGGGGCATGACCACAATTCCATTTGCATGGCCACACCCTCCTGTACCGGGCCCTGACAGAGCTCCCGGGTGCCCTGAGCATACAGTCACAATTAGAAAAGAATACAAAAACTTGTATATGTTTATTACATAATTTGCATAATTAAAAACAATTCAAAAGAACCAAACAGTGCGAATGGCAATATGTACTTATTATGATTTAATGATGTTGCAGTATTTTCTGTAGGTTACTGTTTACTAAGTTCAAAAGTAATAATTATGAATTTGTATCATTTGCTATGCTACCAGATATTCGTATTGTATTTACATTTTATTTGTATTAATGATTTATTTAATTTTTAAATACAAGAATTCATGATTCACTTTTTAATTATTATGTGTAATGAGAGCAAACTTCATGAATAGAGAAAAGAAAATTGAGTAGGTTTTAAACTATAATTAAGTCAGACCCACTCACACTTTGAACTACATTAATACAGTTGTTTGCTACGGTAGGTCTTAAAAACCCATAGAGGTGATTGTGCTATTTTGTGCTATTTATACAGAGGAATAGAAAACAGAAAACCATCTGTATTTTTAATTAATCCTATTAGGGTCCCAGCAGGTTTAAAATGATAATAATTTGCTCTTGGATATAAATAGCATCCGTGTTGCTGGAAACGCGATCTCTGTTATCTAGAAATGATTCGTATTCATGCATCGGGGCTGACCAACACATTTTTTATTTATAACTGCAGCTAGAAATTAATCTTCTAACCCATGTTTCACGTAGGTTTAACAAGAAACTGTTTGATTTTTTTTTTTTGGTTTATATCCTCCATTTCCAATTTATTTTTCAGATAAGATACTTTGAATTGTAATAATGTTTCTTTTTCTACAGGAAGGCATCAGAAAAGAGAGTTGTTTATTTTTTTGCCCTTAAATTATATATGTGCAGGCTCGGATAAGTTCAGATTTGCCCCCCAAATTCTGATTTTTTTCCCGCCAAAAATCGGGTCTCAGAAACAGGCAAAACATCATCTTTCAAGGACAAACATCATCTTTCATGGACTTTTGTCCAGGAATGATGATGTTTATCCATGAATGATGACGTTTTCGCAAGTTTCTGAGACCCGATTTTTGGCGGGAAAAGAAAAAAAAATTGTGGGAAAATTCAAACTAATCCGAGCCTGCACATCCCTACCTTAAATATGACACATTGGGGAGTGATTCAATTGCTTTATTGGGCGCCTTAACTAATGGGTGCCCGACTGAGCAATTCAATTGTTGCTCCATTCAAGCGCCCGCACCAGGGGTGCTCGCTCGACAGCACCGGATTTAGCCACGCAAAGCGGCTACACTTGTCTAAAGTACTGCTTTGGGCACCCAAACTCCCATTTGGGCATCTGAAGTGCCGACTTCTCACGCATTGCTGCTCACAAACTCAGGAGGCTGTGAGCAGAAATGTGTCTCTAAATGTGCACAGTGTATGTGTCTCATGGTGGACACGCGCAGAGTCGCAGTAGCGACTCACATGCATGGCCTATAGACGCACAGAGTGGGTGTCTTAGTCCTTGCACATTCTCACACACACACACACACACGCTTGTACACCAGCAAAGGGCTTTATTAACATTCGCATAAAGTCGCAGACGTGACTACAGAAAAGCAGTCGCAGCAGAGTGCGGCTCAGCGGCAGCCCCATACCTGATTACTAGATACAACTGTATCCAAAGCAGAGCAGAGGTGTTCTGTATCCCGATGCAACAACACTGAAACAATTCTGCCTGCTCCTAATGGATGCAGTCAGGACACCAGAGGGCGCTATTCCGACCGCCGATATCCATACACTTACCGAACAAAGGTAAGCCGGGTGTCTTAGCGTCTAGCCTATAGGTTTAAGGACCCCCGGGGGGACTTAGGGTTAGGCACCCCCTGGGAGGGTTAGGTTTAGTGTAGGGAAAGGGGGGGTTAGGGTTAGGCACCACTAGGGGGGTTTAGGCACCCCTCCGGGAGGGTTAGGTTTAGGGTGTGAGGAGGGGGGGTTAGGTTTAGGCACTAACAGGGGGGAGGTTAGGGTTAGGCACTAGGGGGGAGGTAAGGGTTAGGCAGTAATGGGGGGGAGGTTAGGGTTAGGCACTAGGGGGGAGGTTAGGGTTAGGCACTAATGGGGGGGAGGTTAGGGTTAGGCACTAATGGGGGGGAGGTTAGGGTTAGGCACTAATGGGGGGGAGGTTAGGGTTAGGCAGTAATGGGGGGGAGGTTAGGGTTAGGCAGTAATGGGGGGGAGGTTAGGGTTAGGCACTAGGGGGGGAGGTTAGGGTTAGGCACTAGGGGGGGAGGTTAGGGTTAGGCACTAATGGGGGGGAGGTTAGGGTTAGGCACTAGGGGGGGAGGTTAGGGTTAGGCACCACTAAGGGGTTAGGGAGGAGAGAGGGAAGGGTTAGATTACTTACCAGTAGGTCTGTCGGGGTTCAGCTGTCGGTATTTGATGCGGCGGTTATTCAGCCGCCGGCATTAAATACCGATCCCGCTCCTATACAGCATAGAAAGCGCAGGAGGCTTGAAACACAAAGCAACACAATTAGTAAATGTTGCAAGAGAGCATGTACCATCCAATAAATCCATTACCTGATGGGTAGATCAATAAATAATAACATTTGTAAACCACCTTGTTATTGGTTGGGGGATGTTAATAAAAAAACATGAATTAATTAACAATTCTACATTACTAATCACAAAGATTATACCACTTTATAAATTAAGTTAAATACTGTTAGAATTGCAGAAAATTATTAGTTAGGTATACAAAATACATTGAATTTTAATCGTGATTGTGGCATTATTACTCTGACATCATGTAAAGGCTGATTCATTTCTGTATACCTAGTTTTTTTTTTTTTTTAATATGTAGGTTCATCAAATAGATAACATGTCGTTTCATCACATAGATATCTAAAGTCAATGCCAAGCCAGCAATAAAATCCAAATTCTTGGAAAATGGTAAAGTACAGTATTTACCAAGTATTGCAAAAGTATAGCATATACTATGTAACATGAACAAACTTTTTGTTCAACAGGTACGATGTGTTTTTCGTTTAGATATTCTGGTTGTGACATCACTGCCAATGTTCTTCACTGCTTAGCCTAAACGATGAAGACACGTATTGGATCAGAGATAATGTTTAGTCCTCTATGCTTTTAAGGGGGGTTTCCTGTTGTCCAGAAACCCCCAAAACTCTAATCAGGAGAGTTGTGTGTGTCAAAGAAAGAAAAGCTTCTAGGAACCTCCCAGTTAGTGTCTGCATTTAATTATAATACCTTGTCGGTACTTTAGGAATCATTTTAGCGAAACTCTACCTATGTTTTAATGCACATTGGCTACTACAAAATGGCTACCATTATAGTTTGGCAAGCACAAGAATACCATATGTATAATATACAACAAATGGGGGGGGGGTTAGGGTACGCAATCAGAAGTGTCAATATGGGAGGAGATCCCTGGTACATAATATCAGGGCCCGCAGCTTACAGTACTAGGACTTGAGTCAATAAGATCTCCTGCCTCTAGGAGATGGGGCTGAAGTTCCATCATTGCAGGGACTATGCAACTAATTTAGCCCATACTATTACTCTACTTGTGGCTGTAATAATGCGATATTGTGTGGAATAGAGTGTTCAGAGTGCCCAAATTAAATATTAGAGCAGCGGCCAGTAGGTCACTCTACTGCTAGATCATCAGGTGAGGACCTTCATATTTGTCTCCATAATATCTGTATATAATGAGAAGGCAGGGATCATTGTGTGTGGAATAATTGTATGTGCAATTTTCCTGACAATAACCAAGGGATTCAACCAATTTCAGGGTTTCTTTAGGATTAATTGTTACTCCATATTTACTGCACTGGATTCCGAATCCTCCCAATATAAGTTAAAATATAGTACAGTTCTATCTATTACTTCATTGTGTCTGAATCACACCTGTACTTGCTATACAGGTACAAGTCTAGGATGACACTGATTAGGGGCAGATGACACCCTTTATTCAGATTATGTGTTATTCCATATTCCAAGCATTTCATAATAGTACGTATATTCTGTACAATAACAATATATTGCTATACGCAGTTTGATCATCTTATTTGTGGCTGAATTGATTTGTCTAGGGATGCATCTATAAATTAATGCAAATTTCTCTATATTGCTTGTAAACCGACTAACTGGGGAAATTAATTGCTATTGAGAAATTAATTTGTTATCTAGTTTACAACATAGAATCCAGTCACCTAATTCAAGTAAATTAATTTATCTATTATACAAGTGAGCTTTGTATTATATATTATTGGCTTAAATCACCTGCAGTTTATGTAAAAAAATTGGTTTTGTGCAATATGGATTTGATCATATAAAAATGTACATATATGTTATATTGAAATAAATATAAAAAGTATGTATATATACACACAGTATATATGAGCTGTATATATATATATATATATATACATACATATATATATATATATATATATATATAATCTATATAGCAGGTCAAGGTAGTAGTGGCACACTATGTTTCAATATGCTGAGTGCCGCTACCTTGACCTGCTATCTTACCTGTGACTGGCACCTCGGTCAAAGTCTTTTGTGAATGGGAGTGCCGACTCCATGGATTGTATATACAGTATATATATATAAAACAACATAAGATACCTAGGAGGGTGCTCACAATTAGAATATCATAAAATGTCCATATGACTACACAGTATACACAGTCAGCATTTGCTTTAAAAATTCTTGTTCTACAAAAAACAAGAATTTGTTTTGGTAAAACAGGGAGATGTTTGAGATTTTTGTTTAGAAGTACCAAAATGAGAGTTCAAAATCTTCTTCTGTCAGCGTATCTTCTTTAGAGGATAAAAGGAAGTTTTTAATACTTATCGCAGGGCCAAATCTTTGTCCGTTCTGAAATTAGACCCTCATACCAACACAGACAAGAAAGGCCCAAGGCCTCGTATGATACCCAACAATTTTTTCCTTAATTTTTTATTTCATTCATATATTTTAAATTGAACTCTTACATAATATTCACCCCAAGATGCCAATCCCGATCAAAACCATGGGGCTATGATGTTATAAGCCTTCTGTCCCACCCGATATGGGGTGTGCATTCAATGGCGATGGTGTCCCCAATAATGATCAGATGTACACTGTTACCCTACGTGTTTCGTCTTAACCAAAACTTCATCAGGGGCATCAATCATTAGTAAGACGTATCACATATATATACCACGGAAGCCTGATTTACTACCTTATGCTAATCAGAGATTCCGGTTAGCTAATGCGGTTGCCCAAGCCTCTGCATGTGGAAAGCCGTGTCGCCCACTGATTTTACGCCAGCCACCACAACTCTCTTTAGTATCTGCACTTGCTCCAGCCCAATGCTAAGTGCAAGATATCTGTCACACATAGGCTTCCCTTTCCCTGTACACACAACTCGCATGGAGCTTTTGATACATGTCCATGACACTCCCCTAACAATCCCACAAGACAGGGCAGTTTTGTGCACTTGCAATGTTGCCCAACTTGACTCAGAATAGGACGGATATACACAAAAATGCCTAAATATGCATCTGTGCATGTGCTGTATGCAAAAAAAATGTCCATGTACAGATATTTGTCCGACCCAAAACATATATATATACATTGTAATAGAAGCACTGGTAAAGTGGTCAATGGCAGGTACGTTTGTCCTAGGTTTTTGGCCTATGTGTTCTAAAAAACCCCAGGAGAAATCTGTTTTGTAAACAGACCAGAGTATCTGCTTTTGGAAAAGCCGGTTTGGGTCCTGGGGATGTGGATGTGAGGAGAGGGAGGGCTCCATCCACAGGCCACTCCAGGTTTTGGGCCTTTCAGCCTGGTACCAGGCTCATTAGGGCTTATACCTGGAACTGGCTGATTTAAGCTATGTTCAGTTGTAGCCAAGTGCCTCATACCTGGGAGAGCAGGCCGCAGGTTACCTTGCTCTGAGACACTCTTGGCTGTAAACCAGAAGGTTCTGTGGATGGGGCTTTTGTTTAGTGTTCTGATAGTGAGGGAACTTACTGTCTAGTTAGAACCCAGATGGGTTAGGATTTTGTTTATGTTTTGTTTTATTTATGTACCTGGCACAATAAAGACTGGCTCCGACCAGCTTGTACGAGAACCCCAGAATTGTGTCCTGTTTCTCTGGCTGTGGTGTGTGTAAAGGGAGTCCTTCTACCCCAGGAGGGGGACCCCTATCCCGACTGTGGCACAATATATATATATGCAAAATGGATGAAAAATACTCCAAAACTAAGTGCTATGCATATGTGTATGCCCACACATACAGTACGCGGAGCTGTGAGCAACTCGAGAAGATGCACCCACCTTGGTCGCATATGCACCTAATTTAAAAGGCATCATTATCAATTGGAATTGAAAGCACACTTGCCGACATTCAATAAATTTACACAATGAGAGCTCTTGTTACCTTATTTATTGAACCAACCAGTGTATATATTCTCACAGAGCATACAGCAGACCACATAGGATATACATAGGATTTGGAGTAGGATATAGCATTTGGTTGGTACTTTATCTCCGCCCACTTTATCTCACTTCAAGGCTTAGTACATAGAGCCCTGGGTTTGAAAAATGATAGTTAGGATCTGATTGGTCAGTATTTGATCCCTCTCTCCTTTATCTCTCTCCAAAGCTTGACGTATCTCCCCCAAAAAGGGAAAAGTGTACTGACGTGCATGTATTACACATGTTTCATCTCCTGTACACAAGAGAACGCCAGATAACCTCTCACAGGCACAGATACGTTGATTGTATTCCCATATATCTTACAGTAAGCTGCTTCTGAAGATTTTTGAAATATATTTTTTTTATTCCTAGTTTTTGTGTCTTGTGTGTTTTTTTTAATAGTAGCCCAATTAGCATTATTGTTCTACATATTGTTCCCAAAAATAATTAATGCCAAGAAATTGTTTAGCACTCCCACAGAGAGTAAGGCGTAGACAATCAATTATGACTAGTACTATCAGAATTGATGATGGGGCTGAATACTTTGTAAATTAAAGGCGCGATCCCTTGCAGCCAAACTGTTCCCCTTGCGCATCTCAGCACTATTTGAAAAATAGCCAACATTCTGGAAAAATCCAATGATCAGCACAGGGTACTCAATTTGCAGGTGAAAACTATAAATCATTATTGTCATCTCATTAAAAATGACACTTCAGTTCCATTGGTGAATGTTCATTATGAACTGAAACATGAAGGTTGAAACTTGGAGCCTCCCCAATGTTATCACAATTCCTAAGTGTGTTTTTCTTTGTTGCAAGGACAAAAGAACATTGGCTGTTACTGTATATCTGCAATTTAATTTATTTGTTTAACTGTGACTAGTACACAGGAAGGATATGTTAGACATGAGCAATTGGGCTAGGAGGCAGGACAGCTCTGGGGCCAGGGGTTCAAATCTGACCAGTGTCCTGATCAGTTTCAAAGCCTGTGTTTGCATGATTTAATGGCCTAAAAAATGTACCTAATATGTGTGCGTATTAGTGTGGTAGGGGATTAACTAGAGATGTGCAGTTTTATTTTTCCTGAAATACGAACAGACCCAAACGTAGGGGTTTCAAGTCAAATAGAGTCTCAGTTTGGAATCAATTTGGATTTCCCATGGAACTAAGGGCCTGATTCAGACCCGCTCGCTAGATGCGTTCGCACGCAGCCGTCAGCTGCAAATCCCACGATCGCACACCAAGGCATTAGCACGCCCACTATGTCTTGGCGTGTGATCGCGGTGTGTATTATTTAGCCACCCACCAGCCTGTCATTAGACGCCCACTTTCCCTTAGTAATACAAGTCATCTCCAGGAAGTGTATTCAACAATCGGTAACATCGAGTAACATCGGACCCATACGCAGCACTTGTGGCTGACCATACCCTAACGCAAGCACTGCGAGTGCTGCTGTGTGTAATTCAGCCATGTGACGTGTACTATGACGCTGCCTCTTAATTATGCACGCCTCTGAAACAGCGTTAAGAAGCACAGACACGCCTGCGTTCGAACAACCACACCCCCATTTCCATCGACCACCCCCTGTCACCACCCACAAACCCTCGTCCTGTCACTCATACTAGTGAGGCGTCTATGTACAGGGTGCGAAAGCTTCCCGATCACACGGACTAGTTTGCGCACGCGCACTGCGTCTTGTATGCTTGCGCACATTACAAACATCGGCAGGCTACGTGCGAATGCAGCCTAGCAAACGGATCTGTATCAGGCCCAGAGTGCCAGTTCGGGGCTGCTGTCAGTAGAGAATTCGGATTAAGAAAACGAGTTTGCATGTGTTGGACTGTCTGTTCGTGGGATCATGAACGGTTTGTTATTTCACCAAGACCTAGAACTTCTAATGGAGAAGAGGACCGACCTCCTTCAGGGAGTAGATATGTACTGTATGTAGTGTGAGTGTGGGTGAGTGAATGAGTGCGTGAATGTGTAATAAAGATATACAACATTCGGTGTGTGTGTGTGTGTACTGTATTTTGTTTAACATTTTTTTGACAGTGGGAATACAGTTACCACAGGCCTGCTGACACTTATAGTTCTACAAGTGCCAAAGTGCAGGCTGGCTGGTACCTGTAGTTGCACTTTGAAGAACAATAGTATTACTTTAATTGCATCTACATTTACCAGCCAGCTTTCAGCCTAGGGCTAGTTAATGATTTTTTAGGTGCAGTCCCCACTTTCCAAGGAATGCCAGCCCTGGGCTGACCAGTATGGGGCTGGTTTAATGCTTTGGCAAGAGGAGCCCACACAGTGGCATTACCACCCTGGCTGGTTCAGACTGGTGTTTGTAAATAGAAAATAGGGGGAACCCCACACTGATTTCTCCCTGGATTTTCCATGACCAGAACAGGCTAAAAGGTCCAGGGCTGGTTATGGAACTAGGGGGGACCCCATGCCATTTTTTTTTTTTACTATTTAACTGCTTTAATACTGCACCTCTATTTCCATGTTCTAGTCTCAGGCCTCTTCTCTAGTTCTTCATTAATGAAAACATTCTAGAGCATTGTATAGTTTGTATTAAACTGCCATCTTGTCTGCCACAGCAGTACCACTCTGTTTCCTAGATGTGCTATATTCTTTTTTAGACTGTCATGTGTTTGTGCCGCTGTTCTAGAGCGGAGTTTAGCCAATCAGCTCACTGCAGCCTTTGGCCAATTTGGGTGAAAACAATATTGTGAGCTGTGAGATGGTCAAAATTGACTGAAAATGACTGGAAAGTAATGTTATTGAGGTTAATAATGCTGCAGGGACACAAATAGGCCCAAATTACATGATTGCAGCTGTTTTTATCATTTTTTCAAATAAAAATCCAGATTCAAAACCGAAACACTTGAGCAGGGCTTTGGCAAAACCAAAATACGACGATGAATTAGAACTAAAGCCAAAACACAGGAGTCCGCACATATCTCTAGAATTAATCTGGTACTGTAGGTTAATTCACTTCTGCCCCAAAATGACCATAGTGTATGTCTATAGCATGTGTCTATATGGTACGGAATCAGTGTGTATCCATAATGAGTGTCGGGTTGTATGCAGCAGCTATGAGTCAGATAGGGTAGGATATCATTTTATCTCAACAAAAAGAAAAAGATAATCAGAATTAGTTGGTGAAAGAAAAACAACACTATGTATCAATATGTTCAGTGGTGGTAAATCATCCTTTTAGGTAATATACCAGAGGTTGATGGTGTTCCCACAGAATAAGTATTGGATACTCAGGGGTCTAGTTACTAAGCAGTGTTAGGAGACAAAGTGAAAGGAGATAAAGTACCAGCCAATCAGCTCCCAACTGTCAGTTTTCGAATACAGCCTGTGAGATGGCAGTTAGGAGCTGATTGGCTGGTACCTTATCACTTTTCACTCTGTCTCCTAACACTGCTTAGTAAGTAGACCCCTCAGTAACAAGGGTGCAAAAGTTAATGGCTAAAACATAACTTTTATTATATTCACTGTAAATCAAGCTAATAATTATTCAATACATTCATGTTTGTGATGTGTAAGCTTAGTTTATAAGGAACATTATATTTTACATAATTCCATATTTACAGTTAGTGTATTCATCACATTATAATCTTTATAAGGAATATACACTCAAAGTAGGGATGTGCAGGCTCGGTTTTACTCGGTTCCGTTCGGTTTTTTTTACCGAATCTTATTGGCTATCCAAAACTCGTGACAGCTGAAACCCAATAAGATTCGGGAAAAAAAAACTAACGGAACCGAGTAGAACTGAGCCTGCACATCCCTAACTCAAAGTTTAATGCATGACCTTATACACACTTCTTATTTAGCAGTAAGATATTTTGCCCTTTAATACAGATCCTTGTATAACATTGTTTTTCTGAGAACCGAACAAGAATTTTCGATTTGCGTAATAGATTTGGCTATGGGTAAGAATTAGACCAAACATGGTTAGATTAGAGATGACAAGCATCAAATGAAGGACATTTTTAGACCGTTCCTATTGTATTGTCAAGGACTAATGGAGATAAACAAGAATAAACTTTGTGAAATATGATGAATGTTATATTTGAACATGCCAAATGTCATTAAATGCTTGTATAATGTACAAGTATGGTGTCAGTGGGCGTATTACAGGGAGATTGTAACGGAAGGTATAAAATGTCTGTTAAAAAAAAGAATTGTTGTTACTTGCATTCTAACCCTGGGAGACGTGCACTCTCCCAGTCAGGGTTTGATCTATTCATTAATTAATAAATTACAAATTGTTTAGAACATTGGATTGGAATGAATTACTTGATGTAACAATACAACACCTGATAAAAGTATTCAACAGTGATAAAAAAAAAACATATTACACAGGAAGCTACTGTAACTGCCCTCTATGGCCCGTATTCAATTAGACAAAGCCGAGATCGGAGAAAAAGTATCGCCGATTGCGAGTTTTCACCTGTCAGAAACTTATCTCCATACATTCTATCCGCTTTTCGCATAAGTGGAAAGTCAATGCAATATAATACGTGAAAAAGATTCGCCTCTGAATAGCAGGAGTAACGAAGTACAACATTTTTATTTTGGGGAGCAAAAGTGGGGAAACCTCTCAGAACCCTTGGGACAGACCCCCAAAGGACAACTGTGTCAAAAAAATCCTGAAAAAAACTTAACACCCGAAAAAAGTACTTTGAATCTGGGGGCGTAAAGCACAAACTGGGGTGCTCTAAGAAGGGGCCAAGTGCTTTGGGGATTGCAGGTGCTTTTATGATGGAGGAATTTCCCTTTTTTAAAAATTCACTTTAGAGACATTAAAAGATGCCTGCACCCATTTTCAGGTACCCCAAATTTGCCAGGACTACTTATTTTCACCATTCTTCACCACTTGTGCAAATACACTAATTAGAGGCTATTGCACCAACTTACCCCAAACAGTTTTATTAGGACTAATCGTGCACTACTACATTGATCCCCAATGTTTCTGCATCTTTTTGGGGGTTCAGGCTGATTTCCCCGATTCTGACACCACTTTCCGCCTGTTCTGACTTCGCGTGTTGCCATTTTCGTGTCTTTTGGAATTGAATAGGGTGAACAGCGGGGATGTACACGATAAGTTTCCGCTGCTAAAATATGCGATGTATGTGAAAAGTCGGCATGCGGAACTTTAACGCGGGTGCGAAACTAATTGAATACCGCCCTAAGTAGGACAGATGCAAAGCGAAAAAATAAATATATTTATTAGAATATCAGGATCCCTGGCAATACTCAATATATTGATTGATTACAAATTGTAATCCTTATCATAAAGTACATAATCCAGGTGACTATCAGTTGCAAGAGGATCCTTTACACAATTAAGGCAAAATTACTCAATACCTTCACACAGGTGACACATAATATGTATAATGAACAAAACATATTAAAAAAATAAATTGGTTATTTCAAATCAATAAGAGGATCAATAACATTGGTTACAGTATGTATATAGCCAAATATTTAGTAAATAATAATTACATCTAGCCACCAGGTTAGTATTGTTAGATAGTTAACATATAAAAATGTATGTTGATAAAAGTGTATTAGTACATGTGTAATATAGGCATGGAATACAGCATAAAGTACCTGGGAGATTAATGATTAATAATGAACTAGTTAATCACATACACAATCAAATATGATTTTGAACCACATACATATCTAGTGTCGAAATCGGTATGAAATACCGACAGTCGGGATCCTGGCGATCAGAATCTCGATGCTGGGATCCCGACAGGGTTAACATACCGACACTTGTTGGTCGGTATGCTAACCCTCCCCTCTCACTACCCTAACCCTAACCTTCCTGGTGCCTAATCCTAATCTCTCCCCCCTAGTGCCTGAACCTAATCTCCCCCACCCTAAACCTAACCCTCTCCCCTTAGTGCCTAACCCTAACGCTCTCCCTAGTGCCTAACCCTAAGTCCTAACCCTCCCCCCAACCCCGGTACTTACTTTCGGCATTCTGGCGGTCGGTAATGTAAGCATCCCCTAGTGTCCACACTTGGAGATATAAATAATTACTCAGAGACACAGTTGATTAGTTACACCGATCTATTTTGTCAAATAGGCAGATGTACGTACTCACCGTATATGGTATTGAAAAACATAAAAATATAGAGCCCACACTCGATGAATAGGTCACATGCACACGGGGGGGCGTGGCCAGCACAGGATGCCATAACACCCAGTTACAGCGCTGTGCAGGAATACTTGGAATATAATGGACTATCACAGTTGTATTATGTGATCTGTAGATGAAAACCTGACTACTAGTGTGGTAGGTGGAGATAGAAAAAGACCCAGAGGAGAATGTGTCTTACTGCTTCTGCTGTCCACCATTTGCGTGGATTGGACGGTGGATGGGAGAACAGGGGAGACACCATCCTGGGAGAGAGGAGAAAGTACACTTCTGCTGTCCGTCGGTGAAGTAGAGTTCAGCCATTGGACGAAATGCATAGAGTGGCCTCCTACAAGATCTTTGTCTTTCTGAAGGGTAATTTGCACCTAGATGGTCTCTGATGTGACAGACACCCCAAATCATCAGTCATCTGGAGTTCACAGCCGGTGTTCAAGCTTCAGGGCATTCTAGGTAAGTGCTTATAATTCTATACAAATGTGAGCAGTATTTATTGTATTATTGCTACCTTACACTGATCAATATGATGTCCCACATTTGTACAGCTGTGTGCAACTTAGTCTGAATCTGTGTAAAAAGTGCTATGATGCAGCGGCTGCCACTTTTTCTATGTCCAAGTTCCGCTGTGCTGCTTCAGCAACTTTGTACACGTGTAAAACCTGTGCAGTTTTACACGTGTGTGCGGTGCAGTTAATCTCATCTGCAATTTGTATAAGATGCAAAATTGAAAGAAAAATACAATAGGCTACTCCTCCAGGAGCACCTCAGTCGCACAGGCGCCTTGCACCATATGGCCATGATGATATGTCTGTAGTTGCACTGAATCATAGTTACCAGATACTTGATTTCATTGTTCTACTTGCACTAGAGAGCTACAAGGTCATTATTGATGCTTACACCTAAATACTATGTTGTTACATGCACCGGGGCATACTATGGCTACAGTAGCTCTCACTAGTAGTCCCCAAAGAAAAATGGCTTCGGTGGGACCAGAGATATGAACCTACTGTACTTACCACACTGGGCATTTTTAGATATCAGTCCCACTGGTATAATAGTTCTAAGAACTATCGCAGTTGAAGTTGTCATTTGCATCCGCAGACTCATATGAATGATATCATTTGTGCAAAATGCACAGCAGTCAGGGGGCATGTCTGCATGTTGATAAATAACCCTTGCTGCATGTACAGTACGTCCATGGTACACTTGTTGAATGCTGTTTATACTGGCCAGCACACAGGGAGGCAGTGCAACACGTTATCTGTGCTCCTTAGCAGGGGAGGAAAACTCTCCCCGTTCCTCCCCTGTTAAAGCAACAGGGGAAATAGGGAAATGTCGGGCGGTCGGCCGTGGCATCAAATACACTTCTAGATGCGACCGACTAATCATTGAATTTTTTGGACATGCTGGACAATGTCAGCATGTCCGACAGAGTGATAATTAGTGGTCAGCCGCGGATCGGCCAGATCATTCTATAGTGTATGCCCAGCATTAATGCTTATAACGTCAATTGTTATTTCATATTATGGTAACTAATGTATTATTAACATATTATAAAAACCTAACAATGACCACAACAGGCGTAAATGTATGGTCTATTACTTATACACAATAAATGTGTCTTTTTTGTATTGGCGTTTGTCTTTGTTATGTTGTAGTTTTGGTGACTGTAAATTACTGTTTCAGTGGGGATTGTGGAACTCTAATACAGATGGATTGGCAAGTAGAGTTGGTTTGGGGGCCGCACAAACAGTGGTTCTAAGGGTACAAAAAATTGCAAATAAAGCCGATCTATTGTTCCAAGCTACAGTATCAGAAATATTTTGCCGTTTAAATGGCTGGCAAAACAATAGAGTAACCTGACATCTTTTAGGGATCCCTAAGGGCCGAGCTCGGCTACCACTGATCTAGTTTATACAATCGCAGAACAACGGAACACATATATTGGAGATTCCAGCAAGTCTGCGCAGCACTGAATAAAATGACAATGTAGCACAATTTAGCAGAAGTGAGGGGGGACATTGAGTGTAACCTAGAGGTCTATTTACTAAGCTGTGTTAGGAGATAAAGTGAACGGTGATAAGGTACCAGCCAATCAGCTTCTAACTGCCATGTCACAGGCTGTGTTTTACAAATGGCAGTTAGGAGCCGATTGGCTGGCACCTTATCTCCTAACACAGCTGAGTAAATAGACCCCCTAGTTTGCTAAGGACAAGAGAGTCGTTTTAATGATTTAAGTCAGTAAATGACATTTGTGAGGGAATTTCACAAAAATAAAGTAACTTTTAAAATTCTTAAAAATCCTCTTAGTCCATCCTTGGTTCTGACACAAAAAAAAAATATTTTTTAATTCTTCGTCACAAAACACACATCAAGACAAATGTGCCCTTGTCATGTCCTCAAAATCCTTCTTTTTTTTTTTATGGCCACAAAATATGATAAATTTTTGCCAGTTGTTGCTCACCGTATATTTTGGTCTCTTAACTAACGCACTTTAGCTAATAGACTGTGAGATTTATCACTTGCACTTACGCTGCAGACTGAAATCTAGTCCTGTGGTAATCAAAGCCAACACAGTTATCAGCTCCTGGGACGTGAAGCCATTTCAAATCATTGGTTGCCATAGGTATCTTGATGATTTATGCCATCCATAAAATGCAGCTTAAAAATAAATAAATAAGTTCTTTTTGGTCGCAAGATCCAATTCCTGCAATATTAAATTATCAAAGATTGATCTGCACGCAATGCCGTGCAATAAAGTTTTGCTGTACAAAAGCAAGGAGAAGACTAAAAGCGAGATAATGCTCTGACTCTATGCTGCCAACTTTGAAATTAGTTTCAAGTTAGAGAAAGAGGGCAATGGGTGTACGCTGCAAGGGGGAGTGGATGGAGGCTAAGATAAGGATGCAAAGAACATTGATAAAGAGGGGAAGAAAAAGGAATGTACTTTCGTTTGCTTAATGTAAAATTCACAATGTTATACAGGAGTTCAGGCACTTTTCTATTTGCCTCCTAAGCAACTTTCTTTTCACATTGCATATAGAAAAAGGGAAATGAACTGGAAGATAAAGGGCTTATTATTAGGCCAGGGTCTCACCATCTTTATCCTGCTGGAACCAATGGCTCAATTCTGCATCTTTAACGGTTTCTTTCAATTATCTGCCAAAGGCGTGAACATTTTTATTCAAATATTCAGGCGTTAAGCAATTGTGCAAGTTAATGTGAGAACATAATTGATATTTTATTCGTTGCTAATACACAATAATGGTGACTTATGTAGCCAGGAAATAACCGGGAGCTCGGCACATATTTTCTGAGCAATAGAACCCTATGTTCTCCAAATGTCAGAGGGTCTATTTACTAAGCAGTGTTAGGAGACAGAGTGAAAAGTGATAAGGTGCCAGCCAATCAGCTCCTAACTGTCATCTCACAGGCTGTGTTTGAAAAATGACAGTTGGGAGCTGATTGGCTGGCACCTTATCACTTTTCACTCTGTCTCCTAACACTGCTTAGTAAATAGACCCTTAAATGTCTACTATTTTGAAACTCTGCAAAAGGCTCATGTGGGTCGATCCTCATAACTATGAGCCTGGTTCAGATGTAGCTATGCTGATGATCACAGAGTTGAGCGATTTTTTTGCTACTGCGCTAGCGCGAAACGCAGAGGAACATCTCACTGCACAAGTGTGAGCTGCAGTTTTACACAGTATTCGCAATGTCTCTGTGATCGCAAGGTCCTGAACACACCATTGCAATCCATGAGCGTTCATTGGTGGCGTTGAAGAGTTGACCAAAAGCGTTCGCAAAAGTAGTTTGGACTGTGGGCGTCTAATGGTGGTTCCAGGGGCGTGTCTGAGATCGCGGCTGCGTTCCCAATTCGCAGAAACAGTCTCAGAGAAACAGTTGATCCAGACTCTGCGCAGCCCAGGACTTACTCCAGGAGTCGATGTGCATCCGATGTTGCATCGATGGTGGTGTGTTCTCAACCCACACAACACCGATAGGGGAAGTGGGTGTAGCAACATTTGCTCAGTCCGTCACACACTGTTTCAGGGGGGAAACTGTTAGCAGACATAAGCAAATTTCTGCACATAAATTGCGATCGCGATCGCAGCTGAAATGCAATAACGTACATCTCTAAATCAGGCTGTATGAGGTCTATGTACTAGGCCTTGGAGAGAGATAAAGTGGATGAAGATAAAGTACCAACCAATTAGCTCCTAACTGTCACCTTACAGGCTGCGTTTGAAAAATGATAGTTAGGAGCTGATTGGTACTTTATCTCCATCCACTTTATCTCTCTCCGAAGCTTAGTACATAGGCCCTCATTCAGAGCCACTCGCTAGCGGCAGTACGCTCGTTCCGAGCGATGTTCGCACATCTGCGCATGCGTACGGATCGTTATACGCATGCGCGAACCAGTCAGTGCGGCCGAAATTCATGTGCTCGCAAAATAGCGAATGCCTGATAATTTGAGTGACAGGATGAGGCGTATGTGGGTGGTAACAGGGGAAGGTGCTTGAAAACGGGGAGTGGAAATCAGAACGCAGGCGTGCTTAAAGGTCAAAACGGGCGTTTTAAGGGAGTGCATATTTAAAACAGCAGCGTCATTGACCACGTCACTGGGTTTTTTTTAAGCCAGAACTGTTCGCAAAATTGTGGTAGCAAAAACCAACCACAAGAATAGCGAGCAGTTCATACGCTGGTCGATGTACTCGATTAATCTAATAAATAGCGGACATGACGTATGGTGCGAGCGGCCAGGGGGCGTTTTTAACAAATAAACGAGCGTATGTTTTGCTCGCTCGTTCAGACTTAGAGGTGTGAACAGACTGCAATTTGCGAACGGATCATTTGAATAGCCACCCCTTGTTTTTGAACGAACGACCGCAAATAGCGAACGGCTCTGAATCAGGCCCATAGATCCCTATGTATATTTCCATCGCTGACCATTATCCATTTCATTATGGAAGATAGTCAAAATGAGCAATGAGACATCACTACTCTCCAGACGCACTTTTACAAAAAATATAAAACTCCAATAGACAAATGTTTTGTCCCAGTATTACATTAATGTATACAGTAAGCACAATTAATGTATACAGTAAGCTCAATAAACTTGAACACTTTTCCCTTTTGTTGAAAGCTTGTACAGCGCTAATCTTCGGTACATTATTTCCAAGTGTCTACGTCAGAGGTTCCCAAACGCGGTCCTCAAGGCTCCCCAACAGTTCATGTTTTAGAGATATCCATGGTTAAGCAGAGGTAATTAAATCAAATTGACTGAGGTACTAATTAAATCGCCTCTGCTCAACCATGGATATCTCTAAAACCTGAACTGTTGGGGAGCCTTGAGGACCGTGATTGGGAGCCTCTGGTCTACGTGATGACCATCTTCACTCATGGCCTAATTAAATAAATACTTAATTGAATGTAAAGAAAGTAAAATCTTCTGTTGTACAGTATGTTTAGTCTTTCTCTTCGAGCCCCATTGACAAGCACACTAAAGAAAGGACAATCAAATACTGAATTTAGCTTAGAATTTTCAGCTTTTACCAACATGCCACTGAGGGGGGAGATTTACCAACCATTTCAACAAGGTTTATTCTTCTAACCATCATTTATCTACTACAGGTTGAGTCTCCTATATCTAAAATGCTTGGGACCAGAGGTGTTTTGGGTACTGGATTTTTTCATATTTTGGAATATTTGCATACTGTACCATAATGAGATATTTTGGGGATGGGATCCAGGTCTAAACACAGAATGCATTTACAGTATGTTCCCTATACACATAGCCTGTTCATCAAACAAAATTTGTGTACATTGAACCATCAGAAAGCAAAGGTGTCATTATTTAAAAGTCACGCTCAAATAATTCTGTATTTCAGAATATTACATACCGTATTTTGGAATATTTGGATATGGGAGACTCAACCTGTATATTCTATAAAATTATAGCTTATATGATATCTGATAGGTTGCTATGGGCAACACCTCCATTTGTCCCCTTTAGAAGGTTTGATAAATTGTCCCTTGAGTGTGGTAAAAGATTAATGCACAGGGGTGGTTCTAGACCAGGGCTTGACAAATGTTTCTAAAATCTAGAAGCCAGGTGGAAAGTGTAGGAGACAGACCACAGTCCCCCCCAAAAACATATTACAGGTATGAATGAGGAGCACAGCTCTGTGTGTTATGCAACTGTTATACACACTATACTAGTCCACAAAATGGTCACAGTTGAATGGATACAGTAAAATGGAGGCCCCCTCACTGCTCTGCACAGCTCCCCTGCTCCACCCTCCAGTAATAACGAACCACATTTTACATAAAATAATGGTGCCAGAAAGTACAACAAAACCCCCCACCCCCTCCCCTCATGGTCTCACTACTATCCCTCTGATGCCGCTCCGCAATCCCTGGCCATGCATATACCCTACTACCGGAGAGCTCTATGAAGCCGGAGATAGGAGATAGGAGACAGTAGACAGCCGGGACGTACAGGAGCATCAGCGTAGACTGGGACAAACAGCAGGGAACAGAGCAGGCCAGGAAGGAGAGGAGTCGTCAGTGCAGGCCGGGACGGACAGAGGCACAGCAGTTACCACAGTCGACACTCAGCACATGCACTCCTGTGCATGATATGAACACCGCAATACTATAAGCACGAATCTCCGCCGGAGCTGATGAGGATCTGCTTCCTCCCTTACTGCAAAATCTAGTAGCCAGGCAGCAAAATCTGGTAGCCATGGCGACCTGGCCCCCGGGATTTGTCGAGCCCTGTTCTAGACCATGTGGAACCCAGGGCGAATACCCATTCAAAACCCCGAAAATGGCAGTTTTCTGAGTTTTGGCTTAATTTTCACTTTAGTACTATACATCCTGCCCTATAAATTTGGCAGAATGCTAAAAAACATGGTGCAGAATAGTACTCCAAGAAATGGTGGTGCACAAGTGGAACTGAAAGACTACACTGCCGAACTTCATACCTCCGTGATAAGAACGTTTTCAGTAGGACAGTCTATTCATGCCCATTTCACATACTGAGCCTGATTCAGAGACGTATGCAATGCCGATGATCACCGAGTTGAGCGATTTTCTGCTGCTCTGGCACGTGCACAAAAATCCCTAAAAACGTCTATGGTGCATGCATTACACAAATTGTACTCACAAAGGCGCTGTTGCCATTGAGATGCACTGTATCAGAAATGTCTTGGAAAAGTCCTGGGCATTCCTGGGTGGTGACTAGACTGAAGCACGGAGATGGCCCGTCTTATGGGCTTGTCAGTGAAAGTGGTTGCGTTCACAAATGCTTGACCGCTCGCATAAGGGGCAATACATGGATGGAGAAACTGCTGGCAAGTTTCAATGGTATAACCAATGGTGGCGTCTAAAGGTGGTGCGTCTTACAGTGTCTACAGATGCCGAGAGTGGGCATCTCAGTCCTTGCACGTTCATATGCAAGGCAGTAATAGTGACATTGGCATAAAGTCACAGATAGACTACCACCAAAACTTGCAGCCACTTCTGCAACAGGCTCACTGTACTTAAAGTTATTTTTATAGAATTATTATTCAGAGGGTGGCAACTATAGTATTATATTTTATTGTAGCACAACGCTCAATCCCGAGCCTTCATTGTAAGCGAAAAGCAATCAAACACCACAGGACCATCGTTGTACGCTTCTAGATTAAAAGACAGCAGACATGCCCATTGTTCTGCAGGCAGGGAAGAGTGCAAATCTACATGCATAACATAATTCATTCCTAGCTAAATGTACCTGTCAGAATAAGCCATGTAGTCTTCATTGTATTTTATTACAAGAGAGAGGTTTTCTATAAATGTAATTCAATTTTAAAGCCTGAGGATTGCAAACCTGCCTCCGTATCTTCACTCCGTGCTGCACATCCGTAACCAAGAAATCAATTCCTAGCAAGTAACAAGCAATGATTACCCTTTCAATGGTTCCGTACACAACTTACATTTTCAAGACAACAAAAGAGCACAGGAAACGAATTGTAATTGAATTATTTGGCGAAAGCGATCACCTGTTTAAGCCCCAAGCGGTACGCCACGATCCGGTCCACGGCATCCGGATTCATCTGAGTCCACTGCAAGCTGTAGGAGTAGACGCTGGCCTTGCTCTGCCAAAGTGGATTGTAGGTATCATAGTAGAACTCTGGAGGGTAAGCCTTCCCTGAATAGAATGGAACACACGTTATTATAACAGTGTTGATTTATAATTAGCTACATTCTGACTTAAGCATTTGGCAGACTCAAACTTTTTAACTGTACCGTCAACATAACAGTATAATAATTAAAGCTCAAATTCCCCTGTTATCAATATTTGTAACACAAAACTCATTTTCCAGGATGTCCCCTGTAACTTTGGAGTCTATTTACTAAGCAGTGTTAGGAGACAGAGTGAAAAGTGATAAGGTGCCAGCCAATCAGCTCCCAACTGTCATTTTTCAAACACAGCCTGTGAGATGACAGTTAGGAGCTGATTGGCTGGCACCTTATCACTTTTCACTCTGTCTCCTAACACTGCTTAGTAAATAGACCCCTTAGTCTTTTTCTAAATTGCTCTGCGATGTGATATTTAATAATGTTTGTGTATGACAGGGAACTTATGCCCGATTCAGTATGTGTCGCAGTTGCGATCGGAGCTGCGTAATCGCACGCAATGCAGCTGCGAAAATATGCTAATGCCTGCCACAGCTCAGCCAGCATAGAGACGCCCACTGCTGCTTTCTCACATCTGTAATACCTCGCAGTCCTGCGTATACATCGGTACCATCGAAGCACATCAGCCCGTCACGCACAACTACAGCAGGTCTGACCAGTCGCAGCTACTGCAAGTCTCCTCGCACGCAGTGAATACTAAAGCTGCGTATGAAATCGCAGTGGCTAATTTATGCACGCTAAGGAAACGGGCTTCAAATGGACAGACATGCCTGCGTTTCTCCAACCACCCCCAAACGCTCACGGCCTGTTATTCACTCTGCAATGGATTCCTATGTGTGATCATAATCGCAGGGCGTGAGCCAATCTGCGTATGTAGTTGCAATTGCTGCTGAATCAGGCCCGTAGACTGTAAATCTCAATGGGATAGGGACTGATGTGAATGATTTAATTCTCTGGGAAGCCCTGTGTCCTATGGCAGCGTTATACAAGTGATTGATAGATAAATGTGACAGTCAGAGACAGAGACAGTCAGGAGGCTCCTGAGTGGTCATGTGATGACCGAGGAAGGAGGGGATGTGGGTGATGGTGCAATTAAAAGGTGTGCTGAGAAGAGGAACATTTCAGAGCCCATCTGTAAGTGTCTTGTAACTGTGGTTACTATGACAATCCCATAAATCTTAGCAAAATGTTAATCATTGTGAGCAGAAGTTTGAACATGCTAAAGATTCACAGGCTTTAGACCATAGACTTGACCCAAACATGTTGTTGATTTCTACATACTGTACATTACACTGCCAAGAGATCCGGCATAACATAGTAACTGTTGGCACATACTGTAAGCAGATTTTACCTAGTGCTGCTATTTTTTATGTTATATTTTTTTTTCTTTACTTTCATATTTATTTTGACCAGAACCTGGCAGGCCGGAATTCCGTCTGTCTCCGGACTGTAGCAGGGGCAGCCCCCCTCGTCCAAGAGGGTAGGAGCCACCATTGATCATGACTACTCAATTCTGGACAGCACGGCATACAGACAGAACATACTGTAGCACTGATTTGTGATTAGATTGCCATATTGTAGACGGGAAATACTAAAGTTGATGGTCTGTGTCTGCATGTTATTTGTGAGTTTAGGATCCTTTACTGGATGTGTATGTATGCACACACTAATTGGACACTATAATGTGGCCCTCTTTAGTTCTCACCTCTTTATCCATCACTTGAAATAGTTGTTTTACTTTTAAGATGGTTAATACTCTTAGGGGGAGATTTAATAAAGCTTGGAGAGAGATCAAACTGGGGGAAAATAGCACCAACCAATCAGCTCCTAACTGTCATTTTTCAAACACAGCCTGTAAATTGACAGTTAGGAGCTGATTGGTTGGTGCTATTTATCTCCAATTTGATCTCTCTCTAAGCTTTATTCAATCTCCCCCTAAGTACCACGAGGAGTAAAAGCATTGAGTTCTTGTAGCATTAAATTAGTGTGAAATGCTATTTTAATTTCAGAGAGAGGGAGAGAGAGTCAGGATGTAATGAGAAAATGCTTTTGAATAGAATCTTTCACTTATCACTAGATCAGTCTGGACTTAAAAGCTTTTGTAATGCACCATATAGATGCAAACAAGATGAACGCTACCGTACATGGAAAGTGGCCTTGGCTGTGAAGTAAATGTATCACTCTTGTTAGACCTTAGCTTTTAATAATCCTAAAAGGCTAAAGCCTCATCTGAATGATCCGGGTAAACCTCAATCACAGCCTATGCCCTCCACAGTTGCAGCCACAATCACGCTTCCATGACAACCATCCCTATGATGCTCAGCAAAGAAGAGCTGCACATGGGAAACGTGAAACTTTACATCTATAGATCCCCAAGAATTTGGCAGCCTTTCTTGACTCAAAGGATCCATGGATGAATGATAGTCTTGAGGGGGAGGGGAGGGGTACAGTGGCCCTGATTCAGAGGCGCTCGCAAAAAGCAAGCGCTCACTCTGAATCAGGGAGGGCACTTGGTTTTTTAGTTGCGGCCTCTTGGCCACTCGCATAGCAGTGGGTTACCACCCACAGCTTATGCGAGCGACCAGGATGATGGTCACGATGGTCAAGACCATCGCGACAATCGGGCTTGCGACGAGACCCTTGTAGTAGGGCCTTGTGGCTGCAAGCCCTAGAGAGCTTATGGCTCTGCCGTTTGTGGGGCCGCCCACAAACGGCAGGTGTTCGCATGGGAACGCCTCCGTTTGTGAAGCCACCCCTCTGCCACGTCTACAAAATTAGGCGATCTTTTTGCGCTCACTCCGGGGCTCGCGCCTGCGCACTGGGCCACCATCGACCCGCTTGCGAGCGCAATGTGCTTGCAAGCGGGTCTGAATCAGGCCCAGTGTTCAAACGCCACACCACACTTCAGAGTCACATTAGTTTTAAGATTAATGACTGATGATGACACCCAATGCAGTTACCAGGTTTTTACATAATCACAAAACACAACCTTCAAGGCACTAAGAGATATGTTTGAGTAATCACTTCTGGTGTAACCAGGTATTGTGGAGAAACGCGTCAGTGGAAGAAATTCGGAGGTTTCAAGAAGGACATATGAAAATATAGTGAGCTGACTGTAGAATGCTGCAAACAGTAGTCAGACTATGAATTTCACACAACTGCAATATACCTGACATAAGAACAACAGAGCTCTGATTCAGGCGACTGCTATGCTACTAATACATTTAAAAATCAGTTAAAAAAAATTAACTGAAAGTGATATCAAGAATTTCCTAAGGATTATTTTACCAGGAACTATGAAATCTGCATTTGACCAACATACATTTCTGTGACAATGGGCTGGAACCACTAATCTAAACAACTAACAACTGAGATGCAATCAATATTATACAAGACTTTTATATATTACACATTCTTATAATACTTCAGTTGTTTATATAATTTTTTTTGTAGCTTTTGCATTATTGTTATATTTACTGCATGGTGAATGATGAATAAATACATAAAAACATATTTTATATGAGTTAGTAACTGACTGAGATGTATAATAACTATATATACAGTATACATTTATTAGCTATACAGCATTACTAGCGCTGTCTACTATATTTTGTTGCTTATCGTAGTCACACAGTCTGCGTGTATTACATTTTTCAACTTCAGTTTACGAGTACACCTGGCACTGACACCTTACTTTGTCAATCATTGTCACATGTACAGTAGGGGGTATATTTACTAAACTGCAGGTTTTTAGAAGTAGAGTTGTTGTCCATAGCAACCAATCAGATTCTAGCTATTATCTTCTAGAAGGTGCTATATAATTGATAAGTAGAATGTGTATTGGTTGCTATTGGCAACATCTCCACTTCTAAAAACCCGCACTATAGTAATTATAGTATCCCGTAGTATCCACTTTAAAAAAAAAAATATCTACAATATGATAATTAATTATCATGCAAAATACATATTTTAATTAAATAGAGTGAGTCTATTTTCTATTTGCATCTTCCATAGGAACCAGTCTATTTTAATAGTTAGTGTCAGCAATTGAACAGTGGTTTTCAGCAATTGGACAGCACCTTTGGTTAGCAAAAGACACCAACAAGCTTTTTTTAATTGAGCAACTGCAGTTCACTGATACAGGCACATCACAGTATGCTACAACCGATGATCACTGTGCAGTGGCACTAATTGCTTGGCCACCAGTTATAAGGAAAACTACAACTGAGATGAGCAGTAATTAGTAGAATAATGACATAGTGGACATGTGTAATGCACCAGCTTTTAAGGTGTGTTTGATTCTAATACGGTTGATTTTGTTATTCTTCATGTAGTTCTTCTCCACATGTATCTATGAAGTTAGTGGGATTAGAGCAAAACATAGTAAATTATATTAGAATACTAGCAGCAGAACATAGCATACAAGCAAATTAGTTGGTAATCCTGAAAAAAGCAGATCTCGTTAAATCCTGTGATTGAGGACAGTGCTGCATTTCATTTGGGGTAGTGTCATGATGTGAGGAGAGGAATGTGATAAGCATGAAGCCGAAGACAGAGTTATATAGCAGGAGGTGCAGGGTCCCCCAGGTAGGCCCGGTGATGGGGGGGGAACTAAGGGTACACCCGTTCCAGGCCTCGGGGTCCAGAGGGGCCAGAAGGCTGGACGGGCACAAAAAAAGGTCAGCTGACTCACTGTTCAAGCCGGCGGACCACGACCACTGGGACCCATAGTCTCCGCCACCCAGCCCCTGGTCCGTCCCTTGTAGCCTGGCCCTGGCAGCGCTGGGCTCTTCCCGGTGGCTAAGCTGCAGCCCGACCCGGGGCTTGCTGACCGCTGTGCAGTCAGACCTTATGAGCAAGATGGCAGCATGACGTCATAGGTCCCGTCGCCGCACATCTCTGCCCGCCTGGCAGGCTGCATTTTGGAGGGGATATGGGACGTTAGAGGAACAGGGGCGGTGTGCAGGAGAACAGGATGGGAGCTGGGGAAGAAGGTAAAGGGGCTGGTTGCATAAGGAGGTGCTCGGGGCAGACGGTGACACAGACTGGGTGCAGAATAAGGTGATGAGGGCTGGGGAGAGAGGAAGGTGCTGGGGGCAGAAGGTGACACAGTCAGGGGGCAGAGGAAGGTGATGGGGGCTGGGGACAGAGGAAGGTGCTGGGGGCAGAAGGTGACAGGCTGGGGCAGAAGATGACACAGGCTGGGGGCAGAAGATGACACAGGCTGGGGGCAGAGGAAGGTGATGGGGGCTGGGGACAGAGGAAGATGCTGGGGGCAGAAGGTGACACAGTCTAGGGGCAGAGTAAGGTGATGGGGGCTGGGGACAGAGGAAGGTGCTGGGGGCAGAAGGTGATAGGCTGGGGCAGAAGATGACACAGGCTCTTAGCAGAGGAAGGTGATGGGAGCTGAGGACAGAGGAAGGTGCTGGGGACAGAGGGTGACACAGACTGCGGGCAGAGGAAGTTGATGGGGGATAGGGGCAGATGAAGGTGCTGGGGGCAGAAGGTGACAGGCTGGGGGGCAGCGGAAAGTGATGGGAGCTGGGGACAGGTCACACGGGCTGGGGTCAGAGGAAGGTGATGGGGGCTGGGGACAGATGGTCACACGGGCTGGGGTCAGAGGAAGGTGATGGGGGCTGGGGATGGAAGAAGGTGATGTCGGGCTTCTGGGCTGAGGATTGTGATGAGGGGCTGAGGACTGAGAATGGCTGGCTGCTGACACCATTCCTCCTAACCCTGAGGCATCCACAGTACTGTCATAAGGAAGACCTTGCAAGAGATGTAAGTCATAGTATATTTTTACTTTATGTAAAGGCTTATATATCTTTCAGTTAACATTCTCATGGTTCACATATCACACATGCAGGGGAGGGATGTACGGGATCGGGGTGACGATGAGAAGCTAGAGCCCCCGGAGACATCAGTGTACCGGGCCCCGAAATTTCTGTTGCCAGCCCTGCCCCCAGCAGCACAGAGTATATCAGGAGATGAGCGATGTGTTGGTAAGGGGATGCCGACAGCCGGCTTCCCGATTGCTTTATCCCAGCGTGGGTTAAAATACAGGCGTCTATATCTAGACGTCTGTCATTTTCCCGACGCCGGGAGCCAGGCGCCCGGCATCCCGATCGAAGGGATGCCGGTCGCCGCGAGCAGGGGGGGGTTAGGTTTAGCGCACCCAGGGGGGACTTAGGGTTAGGCACCCCCCCGGTAGGGTTAGGGGTAGGCTAGGGGGAGGGGGGGTTAGGGTTAGGCACTTACAGGGGGGATTAGGGTTAGGCACTTGGGGGGGAGGTTAGGGTTAGGCACCCCTAAGGAGGGTTAGGGGAGTTAGGTTAGTATATACTTACCTTAGGACGATCGGGATGCCGCTGCCAGGATCTGTCCATCTGTCGGGCTGGCGCTGCCGGGAATCGAACCGCCATGCAGCTGGCGGTATTTCATACCGATTCCGTTAGTAAGTACAGGGCTACAGATGACAAGTGCAGTGACATGGTGTGAGGAGAGGATTGCTGGCAGTAGGAGGCCACAGATGTGAGAGATGTATAATTGAAGGAGAGGGGTCCCTAGCAAAACAGTGTACAGTATATCAGGAGATGAGTAATGTGTTAGTAAGGACAGAGCTACAGTATATGTGACAGGGGCAGCAAAATTATGTGAGAAGGATAATGGAGGCAGCAGGAAGCCACAGACTGAGAGTTATATAGTGGGAGGAGCAGGGTCCCCCAGCAGCACAGAGTATGTCAGGAAATGAGTGAAGTGTTAGTAAAGATAGGGCTGCATGTGACAGGGACAGTGGCATGATGTGAGGAGGATAATGGAGGCAGCAGGAAGCCACAGACTGAGAGTTATATAGTGGGAGGAGCAGGGTCCCCCAGCAGCACAGAGTATGTCAGGAAATGAGTGAAGTGTTAGTAAAGATAGGGCTGCATGTGACAGCGGCAGTGACATGATGTGAGGAGGAGAATGGAGGCAGCAGGAAGCCACAGACTGAGAGTTATATTGTGGGAGAAGCAGTGTCCCCCAGCAGCACAGAGTATATCAGGAGATGAGTGATGTGTTAGTGAGGACAGGGCTACAGATGACAAGTGCAGTGATATGATGTGAGGAGGGGATTAGTGGCAGTAAGAAGCCACAGACTGAGAGTTATATAGTGGGAGGAGCAGGGTCCCCCCGCAGCACAGAATATATCAGGAGATGAGTAATGTGTTAGTGAGAGCAGAGCTACAGTACATATGACAGGGACAGTGACATGAGGGGAATAGATGTAGCAGGAAGATACAGGCTGAGAGTTATAGTGGTAGGAGCAGTGGGCCTGATTCAGACCTGGACGGTACTTGCGGCCGCTCGCTCTCAAAAAGGGGCCATCTATGCAAAACATGCACTCGCTCTTTGTGGTGCAAGGACGCCTCTATGTCTTAGCGGGCGAGGGCTTATTGCGTTCGCAAGTGTTTAAAGATGCCCCCTTGCCACTCACAACAAACGTCATCTCTGGGAAATGTAGGGCTAATCGGGACCATCAGGAGCCATTGGAGCAGCACTTAAGGTAGACCTAGCCTCCCGCTAGCAGTGCGAGCAGTTCATGGAAAAATCATCCAGGTCACATGTTCAATGACGCTACTTTGCTATTTATGCACACCCATTAAACTCCCTTCTGACGGTCAGACACACCTGCGTTCGCATCACCACTCCCCCGTTCACAAGCACCTTCCCCTGTTACCACCCACAAACGGCGCTGTCACTCATTCCACTGGGCAGTCTTTTCAGGGCGAGCGCGCACAATCAGATCACTCGTTCTAGTTTGCACACGTGCACTGTGACTTATACGCATGCGCAGATGGACGACCATCGCTCAGAGTGAGCAAGCGCAACTTAGCGTCCTGGTCTGAATCAGGCCCAGTGTCCACAACAGCACAGTGTATACCAGGAGTTGAGTAATGTAATAGTTAGACCACACCTACAGTACATATGACAGGGGCAGTGACATGATGTGAGGAGGGGAATAGAGATAGCAGGAAGCCACAGACTGAGAGTTATAGTGGAAAGAGCAGAGTCTCCCAGCAGCACAGAGTATATCAGGATATGTGATGTGTTAGTGAGGACAGAGCTGCATGTGACAGGTTGGCAACCATCAAAGTTATGAAGCGATGGTGAGTATTTTCAGCATCAAGGGGATGCCACTGATGATAAAACATTGATGGCTGATCATCGATGATGAATGACGACTCAGCTTTGTGCCTGCATGGGCATAGCCTCACCATTGATAATTAATTACCACAGGTGAATAACCATTGACAATTGTAATAAAAAATTAACATACTCTCCAAATGCCTCTACTACTTCCAAATGTTCCCAGTGAAGGTCTAATTTTTTAAAAATTCCAAAATGTTTGAATTTATTTGGAATAGCAAAAAAAATACAAATCCCAGAATTAACTTAAGTTTAATCACTTAAAAAACAACTCGATATAAATACGGAAGCAGAAACTTCCCGGTGATTATAATTATTGGGCCGCTCACCAGAGGCCAATTGAAGACTCTTTTTTCTACCCTCTGGGTTAGATATAGAAGCAACATATCCTAAAAGTGCATATTTTTGTGGGTATTATTAGCCACTGGGACATTGTCCGAGACCTCTTGATCTCACCCCGCTCTGTTCCTAGAGACCCCTGCACTTTTCTCCTTTGTAATCCTCCCCAGGATGTAGATATACGCCCTGCTCGAAGCCTATCACTGTAGTTGTAGCAGGATGTCTGATCACCATAATACACAGGCAGCCAAATCCTCCCCACCTTTCTTCTCCTAAATCCTAAATGACTGACATGCTGCAGCATTTGGGGGGCGGAGAGGGAGCGTGCCTGGTCACCATTCCCATTTCCTAGGAGGGATGAGGCCATGGTCTGCGTCAGTGGCCGTAGATTTCCGGCCTATTAAGTGACCAGCGCCTGGCCAGGCTGCAGTCTGACCAATGGAGAAATCATCACCATGGTCGCGATGGTGATCCCAGCCTGCGACATCGGTCACAGTGCTGTGATCACAAATGCAGCAATAAGGTGTCTGACACCTCCTTCTGCGCCTGAGATGTGCGGCTCTGCAAATCCATCCATCTTTGAATCAGGCGATGAATGCACAAGGGCTGGGATGCCCACTTTGTGTGTCTGCAGTCACAACTATCGGAAGCACCATCGGGACTTGCACAAGCCCCATGCTAAGTGCTGGATCCCCATGATATTTTATTTATTTATTTATTTTCCCAGTTATTTATATAGCGCTTTACAGAGAATATTTGGCCATTCACAGTGGAGCTTACACTCTATGGGCCTGATTCAGACCTGCTCGTGAGTGCATAGCGCTCGCAAGCGGGTCGATGTTTGGCCCCTGCGCACGTCGCTCTGGGGCTCACTACAAGACGGGGCGGCTGTCGATGTTAATCGACAGCTCGCCCCGTTTTGTAGGCGGGAAGGGGGGGTGGCTGCACAAACGGAGGCGTTCCCGAAGTCCAATACCTTAGAGACAATACCTTAGGGTCTCCTCGCAATGCCGATGGTGGAGATAATCGCGACCATCGCCAGGCCGCTCGCACTAGCTGTGGGTGGTCACCCACAGCTTTGCAAGTGGCCTGGAGGCCAAAACTAAAAATAACTGTCTCGTCCTGATTCAGATTGAACGCTTGCAAATAGTGAGCACCTCTGAATCAGGGCCTATGGGGGTCATTCAGACCCGTTCGCGAGCAAAGGACGCTCGCAAACGGGTCGATGATGCCCCACTGCGCATGCGCACGATGGAGGGAGCTCCGTCGTGCGCATGCGCGAGACCCGGATAGCGACAGGCTCTCCGTCGTGCTGTCGATGTTGATTGACAGCACGCCCCCTTTGGTGGGCGTTCCGGGGGCGTGACTGCCAGACGGAGGCGTTCCCATGGGAACGCCTACCGTCTGAGTCCGGCCCCACTGACATCAGTAATGATGTCAGTGGGAGTGATTTTGGCTGATAGAGCCAAAATCACTCCTGGGCTTGCAGAAGCGAAACCCTACCGCAGGGTCTCGTCGCAAGCCCATCTTTTTGGCCGCTCGCATAAGCTGTGGGTGGTCACCCACAGCTATGCGAGCGGCCAGGAGTCCGCTCCAAATTTAGCTGGGACGGCCCTGATTCAGAGCGAGCGCTCTGGTCAGAGCGTTCAGCTCTGAATTAGGCCCTATATTCCCTACCACATACTTACACACTAGGGTTAATTTTTTTTGTTGGGGCCAATTAGCCTATCAGTATATTTTTGGAGTGTGGGGGGGGGGGAAACCGGAGTACCCAGGGGGAACCCATGCAAGCACAGGAAGAATATACAAACTCCACACAGTTAGGGCCGTAGTGGGAATTGAACCCACAACCTCAGTGTTTTGAGGAAGTAATGCTAACCATTACACCGTCTGTGCTGCCCAAGTGCAGGATCCCAGTGCTAGGTGCATGATCCCCAAGCTAAGTGCAAGATCCCCATGCTAAGCACAGGATCCCCATGCTAGGTGCAGGTTCCCCATACTAGGTGCAAGAACCCCATGCTAAGCGCAGGATCCCCATGCTACTGTAGGTGCTAGATCACCATGACATGTGCAGGATCCCAATGCTAGGTGCAAGCTCCCCATTTTAAGTGCAGGATCCCAAAAATAAGTGCAGGATCCCGATGCTATGTGCAGGATCCCCATCATAGGTGCCAGATCACAAGGCTAGGTGCAGGATCCCCATGCTAGGAGAAATATCTTCATCAGAATATGGCCTCCAATGCACACGATTAGGCGTCTGAGTCCGCAACCACTCCTGCGACATGCCGCGAGACCCCCATAACTCTCCAATCAGACGGAATATCTCAGTGCGTCTCCATAGCCACCTCCCAGTCACAGCCCAGGAACGCCCAGTGCATTCCAGAGTCAGTGCGGCTCAATCGGTCTTGTGGCTCTGTGCTATAATTGTGTTTTATCCAGTATTGTGCACCGCCTGATTCTGTTCAGTTTTATCCATTGTTTTTTTTTTTTTAATTGATGTTTGCTTTCAAAATATAATAAAGACTTATTTAAAAGAATGTCACTAACCATCTCCTGTGAACTATCTTAGCATAATGAGAAAGTATTTATAGCTGTGCTTAACCTTCAGTTACTCTGAATATCTGAATTAAACTGCAGATGAAAGGGAAAATAGCTTTCTTCAGAAAACATGTCCTTATTTAGCATGGTATAACGGCCTGCAGCGCTCAACTGCGAGTGTGATTTCTGACAAGCAGGCTAACGCACAGTTTGATCCGCTCGGAAGTGGTGATGCTGAAGTAAGATGGAAAGATTTCCTCTCTCTCTCTCATTCCCTCGTCGGTCTATGGAGACCTCCAATGCACACAGGCACAAAGGGAACCCTAAGGAACCTCTCACATCTCTCTACTTTAAAAGCATCTGCGCAACCTATAAAGTGTAACGTGTTCGTTCAGCACAGGTTTCGTTTGGACCAATTGAATAAATCTCTGCACCGATTTAGTCTGCTGTGAGTAAAACTATAAAAATGAAACTATGGATGAAAATGAAGTTATATACATTTAAAACAAATATAGTTGGCTATTATATCACAGCATCAGAGGGGATGAGGGAGCAGGTTCTAATTATCCGGGCTCGGGCTTTTTGGGAGGGCCCGGCGAGAGCCTGAGGGGTACTTTGCAGTGCTATTATACATTTATTTTGGGGGGAGGGGACGTGGTCACGCCTTCCAGATTAAGCCACGCTCACACAGTACCTGGGCCCCATGGACAACCCTGTACAGCACCTGTACAGCATACTATTAGGAACAGCAGAATGTTAAGACTAGACATGGATATGTACATACCTCCCACACTTGCCCCCCCCCTACGGAAAAATGTCAGCTCCTCCTTTTACTTTTTGGTTTATACAGCGGACACCACCAGATACAGTATCATACTCATCTGTGTCATGTCCCAGCAATCTACTCTTGGCGGCTGCTATAGTTTGAAGCCACTGCACATAAAAGGCCAAGTCATTTAGCGGATTAGTACTATTCCTGCCAGCTTAATAAGTCTGGTGCTCCCGCATGCTATTCACGATGTGTATCAGCCATGATAGGCTCACCAAGAAGAGTTAGTACAGATGCTTCTGGAGACAGTAGTATGGGAGTGAAGTACTTTGTATAGTTGCTCTCCTCACACTAATTAGCACAGTTATACCCTTTACATATAATCGTTTGCCCCAAGTATGGCATAGCTCCTAACTTTACCAAATTTGGCAGGACAGTCCCGCTTTTCGTGCACTGTTCCGCTATCCCACCTGCGGCTACAGTGTCCCATGTACAGGAAAGGTTGGGAGATCACTAAAAACTTGCAGTAGTTCAATAGTAAAGAGAGCTGCTGGTTGACATGCGGCCAGACCCCCCTTTTCGTCGGCTGTGGTTTGTTATGAGCCCTAAACTTACACCTACCCTAACCGCAGCCTAACCCCAATCCTAACATAAAATCTAGCCCTAAACCTAACCCTGTACAGTCGACATTCACATGTCAACCTTCTGAATCTCATCATAATGACTACATGCACTTTTTCTGTGCACATGCCTTAGGAACACACAAAATCCCAATCCCCGTCCCCCTCAATTGTTGGGCGGTAGGGTATAGGCTGGTGCACGTGCACCCTAGTGATGATAATGACGACTATCATACCAAGGATCATGATAGGGAGCATGTACATAGTTACACTGGGTACACTCAGTATACCCAAAGATGGGTACACTCTGCACACTGGCGAATACTCATTTAGTTCTGTAGACACAATGCGGATGTTTGCACAGTTGATTATTTGCTACTGCGCATGCACGAAAAGTCCTATAGTAAATGCATACCCCTTAGTACACGTAGAGTCCTCTGTTGTGTATGGAGGCGCTGGCATTAGAACCAGCGCAGTAAAACCATGGGCGTTCCTGGGCGGTGACTGGGAGGTGGCCTGAAGTGATCACAAAAGGCCATCTCATGGGTGTGACATGGAAGTGTTGCTGGCGTATCAGAGACCGCGGCTGCATTCCCAGACACAGAGCACATGTGTAGCCAGAGGCACTGCGCCAGCCATAGGCTGGTGCAAGTGTTGATGGTGGACACAATGGTGCACCAATGGTGGAGTGTTCAGAAGCAATGGCAGAGTTACACTTTCCACAGGTATTGAAAGTGGGCATCTCAGGGCTTGCACAGTCCGGGGGTTGCTAGGGCACAAGGGGAGGGCTGAGACTATTGCAGCCATCACAAAGCATGGCTGCAACTTCGTCCACATCTGATTCAGGTACACAATGTGGGAGCAATTACAGGAAATTTGCAAAAGCATGCCCCAAGCCTACACCCTTATAAAGAGTATACAGCCTATCAGTAATAATCTGGTTCATGGTATACATCTCCTAATAGAGATGAGTCTAATTCTAATCATTTATTACCGGTAACAATAAAAAGATCATAACTGTGATATCACAGAGGACGGATGAGCCATCTGCGCTTCATATGAACGCAAGCTTTAATTATACTCCGGATAGACCGATGGGACATCTATGTTCTTAAAATGACACTTTTTGGCTGATTTTAAGTTCACTAAATGTGAAACTTTATACTCTGTAATTGCTCCTTAATTTATCCCTCTACAACTAGGATTTGTGCTCCTGTAGGGATTAATGTTTGATTTATATATGGTGATGCAATTGATATATTTTTGTAAGATCTGTCTTGATATCTGAATTATTATTGCTTTGTCTGTTTTATATTGCTTTAATTTAATAGCAATTTCAGACAACATTTCATCTTTCAAGTTGATTGAATCTATGACGTTTAGGGACTGGGTGGTTTGCGCGGAACCGAAATGGTAAGTAATTAGACAGTATTATTTTTTTTCAATTGTACCCACTTTATACTCAAAATCCCCCAGGTATTACCCACTGTCTTACGCTGCCTCCCGCTCTTACAGGGACTGCAGATGACCTAAAGGAAGTGCATGCAGAGAATTAGAGACAGGCTCTGATGTATTGGAGCAAATAAAAAAAATACTAGATCAATTGAAAAAAAGTTTCACCTACATTTGCTAATTTTTTTAAACAAAAATTTACTTCTAAATACATACATCATTGACATGCAAAATCATCATCTGTGGGATGAATTGCAGACTGTCCCTTAACAATATTCTCTAAAAACTTCATTTATTTAAAAAATAAAATAAATAATTAGATGTATTTCCATAGCTCCATCAAACCACAAAATTGTAACCACTCTGCTAAACTCAACCAAACTGTAAAACACAGCGGCTGTAGCATATCATTAATTTTCTTTACACAGCTAATACATTTCGGCAGTGTCTGCTGTTATCCACATGTAACATCAATTTATCTCCTAATTGCTCTCAATTTATTGCTTATCATGCTAAACATCCTTCCAGATATTCTGTCTCCATGCTACGTCGCAAATTACAAGTGAAACAAATGACTCCAAATAATGTTATATATTAGATGTAATTTAAGAGTGACCCTAAAAAAAACCAATTACCTGAGGAGAATAATGTCTCCAGTAGTATTTTTTTTCTCCCGAAGTTGTAGTTTAGCTTTTACAACTAGCAATAAAAATTATATTTCAAATCATCCGTCAAGCTGCTCTTGTTGTAGCATTAGCCTCACTTTTCTTACACTTTTTACGATGAAGATATTTAATTCTTTATCATGTAAAGAGAGTTTAGATGCTGTAATCTTAACATGCATTATTAGCAAAGTTATTCTGAGATTTGTAAAAAAAAAAAAACAAGTGCATACACTTTGTTATAATTGACTCTATTGGGGGGATTTATCAAAGCTTCTAAACAGGAAGAGGGTAGATGTCGACAATAGCAACCAATCAGATTGTGTCTATCATTTTATAGAATGTTCTAAATTAATGATAGCTAAAATCTGATAGGACAATACCTTCATTTGTCCTCTTTGGAGGATTTGGTAAATCTCACCTTGAGTGTGGTACAACTTGTACAAGGGTAATACTGGAACTATTGCTATGCATGACAGAGGAAACACTTTAACACAATGCTGAAGAATACCGGAGGGTTAAATAAGCCTATCGGCCTTCAAACCCCATGGCTGAGGTAGATTGGAAGTTAACTTTCCCCCTAAGTCCTGCACCCTATGTATCAAGCAAACCAAACCTGTCAATGGAAAATTGCAACAGATAACATCCAGATTGGCAAATTGGGACAAATTGATTCTCCCCCTAAGTCCTGCACCCTATGTATCAAGCAAACCAAACCTGTCAATGGAAAATTGCAACAGATAACATCCAGATTGGCAAATTGGGACAAATTGATACTCCCACGTCATGCTCCAATCTGCCTAAACCCACGCTGGCCATTAGGTTTTTGTTGGACTAGCAAAAATTGTCTTTCCTGTTACTCTATTCAGGGTTTATGATGTTGGTGACATGACGGTGGGGTTCATCACAGTGAAGACTTACTGTGGCCAACCGGCATGTCCGTCTAAGATGGCAGACCCTGTGGTAAAAGCTATATATATTTTACCAAAGAGTGTTCTGTATGTCAAGGCAGTACATTGACAGGAGCCATAGCTTCTTAAGTTAGGAAGTCTCTTATTGTATCAAAAACTTTTTCACAAGAGTAATATAGAAACCAAAGGTGCAATAAAATAAATTGCAAACTTACCTGTTACAAGGAAGCTGCATCTTCCTGATCCAGCTTCATTAATTATACTACAATTGTATGTGCCATAATGGTCCTTGGCGTGGATATTCACAGTCAGCTCTGTGTAATCTTGAGAGTCAAACTGTCCTTTTTCTAACAACTTGTTACCCAGTCTCCATTCATACATGAGAACCCGGGTGGGGTATGCTCTCAGTACTCTGCAGTTCATCGTGACGCTGGTTCCCAGACCTTGTCTTATTTCCTGAAAGGTTGGTTCAACCGCAGGCGGATCTGCAAAATGACAAAAAAAAGCCACATGAGAAGGTTTGGTCTTCAGTCAGGGGCATAACTAGAGAGATGTCTAAGCCCCATAGTTATAACGTAATGGGACCATTTATGCACCATAATAAAGTCAGATCAAGATGCCTGCTCCATCGACAGTCAGTATCCAATAGAGTGCTAACCGCATTAGTAGCTGTATGGAACATTAGTTACTGTAGTATATACACAGTCATATCATCCTCACTATTTTCCAAACTGTTTAATTGCGCCAGACCCCACGTAGTCACATGGGCTATTATCTAAGTCTAATATAAGTTATAAACCAATGGTTACAGCGTACATACGGTGGGCAGCACAGATGGTGTAATGGTTAGCGTTACTGCCTCACAGCACTGAGGTCATGGGTTCGATTCCCACCCCGGCCCTACCTGTGTGGAGTTTGTATATTCTCCCTGTGCTTGCGCGGGTTTCCTCCGGGTGCTCCGGTTTCCTCCCACACTCCAAAAATATACTGGTAGGTTCATCGGCTCCCAACACAAATCACCCCTAGTGTGTGTGCATGTGATAGGGAATATAGATTGTAAGCTCCACTAGGGCAGGGACTGATGTGAATGGCCGAATATTCTCTGCACAGTATGGGAGGCGGTCAATATACCTACGAAGGGGATTCCAACGGTCAGAATTCCGGCGTTGGCATTCCGACTGCCGGATCCAAAAGCTAAGTAGCGGGGTTAGGGGGAGGGTAAGGGTTGGGGGTTAGGGTTAGGCTCTAGGGGGGGAGGGTTAGGTTTAGGGTGCGGGGAAGTTAGGTTCAGGAACCAGGGAGGGAGGGTTAGGATTAGGGTAGGGAGAGGGGGAGGATTATGATACCAACCAACAAAGTGTCGGTATTCTAACCATGTCAGGATGCCGGCATCAGGATTCTGACTGCCGGGATCCCGAACGCCATCATCCCATATCCATCCCCCTAGTATATGTGAATAAATATATATAATTGTAAAAAAAAATGTTTACATGGAAGCCTTTCATAAATCTGTGTTTTATTTTGATTTATTATTTTATTCTGATTGAAATTTAACTTAGAATTCTCTGTTCCTGCATCATATATATGGGATGCGGTGACATTACCAGCGGCCGGGATGCCAGCCGTCAGAATCCCGACAGTGGAATCCTGACCCAGGATTAAATATAGGCGCCGAAATCCCGACAGCCGGCATCCCGAATGAAGGTAAGCAGGGAACGGATAGCGTTATCCGCGCAGGGGGGGAGGGTTAGGTTTAGCCACCCCAGGGGGACTTAGGCTTAGGCAGCCCCCCTCCCCGGAAGTGTTAGGGTTAGGCTACAGGGAGGGGGGGTTAGGATAAGGCACCCCCGGCGGGAGGGATAGGTTTAGGGTGCGGGAAGGGGAAGTTAGGTTTAGGCACCCCCCGGGGGTCTTAGGGTTAGGCACCAGCTATCCTAGGGGGGATAGGAGAGGGTTACCCTACTTACCACCTCCTGTCGGGATCTTGAACCTTCAGGCTTCCAGAATCGCAATGAGAACCGATGGTCATTCAGCCATCTGTATTTCATACCGATTCCATATGGGACTTGTTGGTATTATGGCAGGACCGATTTCCCTGCTATAGTGGCTGGACATAAGCTAGTGGTGCCATAGGCAATTTTGAGGGGAACCTCATGCGTTTCCTCCCCACAATTTTGCTGATACCACCCTAAGCTGCAGCACTAGAGACAGTTTTACTTTGAGAGAACTTTTATTATTAATATTATTATTATTATTATTATTATTATTATTATATTCACTTTTTGCCTTTTACAGACAATGCAAGGTCTGTGCTAATGACAAGCAGCAGCACATATTTCGCATCATGGGGGATGCAGGTGCACCAGATATGCCTCCTAAGAGGCATATATATGACTGGATCCTCCCTCTACACGGCCCATGTGGTGAGTTATCACACCCTTACTGTATTTGGGTTACACCAGGCCACTCCTTATCGCATGCATTTCACCACACTACACATAAGACAGCTACATACTCCTTTTTCACTCTGTATGCACAGTATTGAATAGCCCATTTTGCTCTTCCGCACTGGACCTACATCCATCTTTACATGATCTCCAAAGTGAGCTTGGACTTGAGGCTGGAGCAACTTCCTATGAACTAAGGCAGTTCATCTATTGTTTTTATTGCAATGGCTGGCATACATGGTATGGTAACATTGCCAATGGGAAATTATTGACAAAGTGGGCATTAACCCTATGTGTCCAAGCCACGTCCAGATACTGTATGACCAAACAACACACATCTTAAGTTTTAAGTAGTACAATGCTTTGTTCACAAAGTGTCCTGGTCCTTTACTATTAATAGTATAACGCTTGCGATGCTTATTCCACTTATTCCTGAGTGAATATTAAAGAATGTTTTTGAGTGGGTGACGAAACATAAAAAAAATATGTTGAGTGTAGACCCTTGGCTTGGCCACCATTTACAACCACAGACATTTAAATTCACCGGAGTTCATGGGTTATAAAGAATTGATAGACTGAAGTCTAATGGATAACACGGCTGCCTCCATCATGTGCAGTCTGGAGCTGCTTTTAAGGATGTGAATATATTTAATTTAAAGTCTCTTGTATGAAAAATCCCTCCATTTATCGTTATTACAGTATTAATGGTTTATCCTGAACTATTGCTACAAACATCTAGTACATTTCTAGATGTTCTATTTCTGATATTCTAAATGATTAAAACTTCTTTGACCTTTCAAAACGCTGCTGCTGGCCTTTTTCCGTCTATATATCTACATGTTTAAATACACTATTTTATTCTACGATAGGCCTAGAGGTTTGCTAACATACCAGCAACATCCATTGCCTAGATTGAGTCGGAGACAAAGCACTGCGATTCTCTTGTAACAGCAAACAAGTGCTCTGGGGCTTATCTGTTCATCACATTTGTCACACCGCCTGGCTTAGATACTCCCAGAGAACGCCAGAAAGTGCTTATACTTATAAACTAAACTTCTCAAATCAATTAGTAGCCAGTAGTGTACCAGCTGATGACTTTCTTTTGTCTTGAAGCCATGGTTGTAATAAGTAACATTAATTTAAAAAGCTTACACTCTGCAGGTCATTAATCTCTGCCTGGCATTATACTCTCCTGTTAGGAAGACAGGAGAAGACATCCAGACTATTTGAAAATTACTTTCTTTATCTTCTTTTCCAGAAAAAAAAAAGTGTCAGCACTTAAGTTCAAGCCTAGGTTAATGTACCTGAAAGAGGCAGAATGTCTATAAGTTTGTGTGGTCTTGGTAATAATGAATGGCACATAAGCATCTACATCCACAGACTTCGGATGAACCCACATAATAAAATAACATAGCAACGGCTGGTCATGTATGCAGTTTACAATGACAACTGAGAAATGGTAGCGAGTGGACTAGATCACTAAGGAAAACACCATTTGAACATAAGCATTCCATAAAATGAGCGGAACGTTTATAAATCGTCTTGAGATGTTGGGGACACATTATATTCATCCATTTCATTTTACAATCACATTATCTGTCCTTAGAAAAATGTTGCACAGGAGAGACATTTTCCTGCCAAAGGAAAAAAAGAGAAAAAGAAGGAGTTTACTCACTCAGAGTACATATCCCCTGGTAACATACAGTGTATATCAATTCCATATATTTATTCATTAGATTAAAACATAACCTTTAATTGTTATATTTATTAAAATATATCAAAAAGTTAGTACTCATTAGAAAAAAATAGCAGTTAAATATTAATATAAAATCAATAGTAAGGTGATTACATAGAAAAAAGACTTTAAAAAGTATATTAAATTGAAAGAGTGCCCTGTAATACCCAAATCCTATTCTAGCTCCTATAAAGAAGTTTTATTCTCCAAACCAATCCCAGGAAACTATGTTGTATATTTTATAGTTCTGGTTGGTCACGCTTTCTTATTCTTTCCTTGTATTGGATATCTTGTTCTATTTAGTTATTTCTACATAGTATATGTGGCTTAAACTATCGCAGAAATGAGACATCCTGATTTCATTTATATACTGTGTTCAGTGATCATATTGTAATTTATACTGTGTGTCTCATTAGCTACAGTAGGTAATATGTATCCACTTGTGTAATGAATGTTATATTGTTATTATACAGAGATACATCGTTCTCTTTCTCCCTGAGTTGCTGCTATAATTACAGTATCACCTTATTCATAGTGAGAATGCACAATGTGCTATTCATGATTAATAGATTATCCACAATATGTGTGTATATTATGCAGCCAACATATAATAATTGTTACATATATGCTTATATCAGTCGATCAGCAGGCATGTTAATATGATTCTAAGTCACACCGTCAGTAATCCGTATGTGACTCTGATTTCCCCAGGCTAATTAGCGTTACTTGGTCATGATACTATAACATTCCAGTGTGACTTATTTGATACATTCTTTAAATTTTTTAGATTGACCGATGTGTATATAGTGATACAACCTGAATATATATGGCTGTTTTGGTGATATTATTTTTCGGTCCACTCGATGCTAATATTTAAAGATCCACACGTCTTGTGGCTTTGCGTTTAGTGTGTTGGTTTGATATTATAGGTTTGCAGAAATACCCATTTACCACATGCTGTGATAGCTATTAACACAAGCAGCATTGGATGTTATCGGATAAACGGACGTGTACATCTTTAAATATAAGCATCGAGTGGACCGAAAGCTAATGTGCCACCAAAACAGCCATATATATTCAGATTGTATCACTATATACACCTCGGTCAATCTAAAACATTTAAAGAATGTATCAAATAAGTCACACTGGAACGTTATAGTATCATGACCAAGTAACGCTATTCAGCCTGGGGAAATCAGAGTCACATACGGATTACTGACGGTGTGACTTAGAATCATATTGATATGCCTGCTGATCAACTGATATAAGCATATATGTAACAATTATTATATGTTGGCTGCATAATATACACACATATTGTGGATAATCTATTAATTCTGAATAGCACATTGTGCATTCTCACTATGAATAAGGTGATACTGTAATTATAGCTGCAACTCAGGGAGAAAGAGAACGATGTATCTCTGTATAATAACAATATAACATTCATTACACAAGTGGATACATATTACCTACTGTAACTAATGAGACACACAGTATCAATTACAATATGATCACTGAACACAGTATATAAATGAAATCAGGATGTCTCATTTCTGCGATAGTTTAAGCCACATATACTATGTAGAAATAACTAAATAGAACAAGATATCCAATACAAGGAAAGAATAAGAAAGCGTGACCAACCAGAACTATAAAATATACAACATAGTTTCCTGGGATTGGTTTGGAGAATAAAACTTCTTTATAGGAGCTAGAATAGGATTTGGGTATTACAGGGCACTCTTTCAATTTAATATACTTTTTAAAATCTTCTTTCTATGTAATCACCTTAGTATTGACTTTATATTAATATTTCTCTGCTACAACTGCTAGTACTAAAAGTACTAACTTTTTGATATATTTTAATAAATACAACAATTAAAGGTTATGTTTTAGTCTAATGAATAAATATATGGAATTGATATACACTGTATGTTACCAGGGGATATGTACTCTGAGTGAGTAAACTCCTTCTCTTTCTCTTTTTTCTTTTTTGAAATAGCTTAATCAAAGGGCATCAGTAGCACTCCTATCTGTTGATCAGATCCGATTAAGAAACTAATTAATATTTGAATTCTGCATACAGTACAGTAATGAATACTACTTAGGATACTACCCACTTAATTATATTTACTATACAGAAAAGAATCTCCCTAGGATACCACTTAGATAATTACAAAACATTAAGTAGGTTACTAGTGCGGGAATATAATTTTACCCTTTTTGGAAAGGAAAAAAAAAGAAAGAAGTAGTTTCATTCCTTAAAGGAACCATTGACCTAAATGAAAACAGTATATATTTTTCTTGTAAGATGATCTATTTCTATATTTGAATCTAATGGTTGGTTTATCTAATGCGGTTAAGGAGTGATTCAGAATACTGAGTCATTATTTTTTAAAATGCCTAGTAGGATAGGCACCAATACTGTATATTGTTTACATCCAATTAACATATTGGCCATAATCACTTTCCCTGGCAGAGAGTTTCATAGTCTGACTACCCCAGGGCCGTAAAAAGATCCTCCAGGCCCCTGTAATAGGTTGGGTGTTGCTACACCCCAACGAGGCCTTAAGTACAGATTTTGTGCCGAAGGGGAGGCGCCACACCATCTTAGGTGTGTGGATGTGGTTATGAGTCCCCTGTCCTCCTGAGTGCCCAGGGATACCTGGCCCGGGTAATTGTATCTGTTACCCCACCGCCCCCCCTCATTGTTCCTAGACTACCCTTGCAGTAAAGTATTGTAATCCTCTTTTTAATATAACCTCTCAATTCTCTTAATTAATATTAATTAATAAGGTTGACCATCTCTGAAACCTCTCTTGTTCTCTTATTTATTTATTTATTTCTCGTAAACATGCATCTAAACTGGGCAAAATAGGTGAGAATTGGTTTAATTAGAGGTTTATAAAATTAAAAATTATATTTGGATGACAGAAATCTATCTCCCCTTATATCAACTTCCCATGAGGTTATTGACCTTTGCAGCAGCTGCCTGGCATTGAGCGCTAATATTCATCTTACTGGTTTCTAGTATTGCTAAAGACTTTTCAATCTAAATTTCCCCTTGTGTATCCCATTTAGGGTCTGATTCTGTGGTGGACTCAGCCGCAGCCACTCGTCTGCGACTTCATGCGAATGCTGCGACAAAGTCCTTCCTTGTTGTACATTCATGCGTATGAATGTGCAAGGGCGGAAACGCCTACTATCAGTATCCGTAGACGCCATTATATCCCCTGGTGCCTCGTTAGATGCCACCATCAGTCGTACCAACAAAACTGTCGCCAGCCCTATGGCAGATGCAGATTTACCATCTGTGTATGACCTCAAGCTTCTGCGTACGCAACCACCCCACTGACACTACCATAGGACGGGCAATCTCCGTCTGTTTAGTCACCGCCCAGGAACATCCAACACTCTTCTAATACATTTCTGATTATATTGGGGTAGTTATACTAAGCCTTAAAGAGAGAGATAGAGTATATATAAAATATTTGTTATGTTTTCTTTTTTAATAAATGTATGTTTTTATGACTTTATTAGTGATTGGAATTCATATCACAACCCCTACTAACCTGTAAGTACACAAACATTGACCCGGATAATGTTATTTGAAAATTTTAGGAATATGGAAATTCTAACTTTATCCATACCACACAGATAACTACAGTAAATTAATCTTTCAGCACTGGAAAATTGTGTCAGAGACTGAAAAGCCTTTAATGCCACTCGTTTAAAATCAACATACAAAATATATAATTTAAAAATAGAAATGTTTTTAACTTTGAAAAAGAACTATACTCATTTATTACGGCAGCACAGAACAGCTATTACCTACTTACAATCAGCTTTTTCAGATCGGAGACTGTTTATGTGTCTATGTGATATATATTATTTACTGCTGACTGCTCATTGTAACATTTGTGCTTTTGCCTGATTTATTTTTTATAAGAGAAGAATGGATCTATACAGCGTGCAATTATTTTGTACTACCATTTTTTATGTAACCATTGAAATAACAGTCATTTAAAAAGATGTGATTTTGGTCTTATTTCACTATGTTATGGAAAATATGAATTGAAGAAGCAATCCCACAGAGGATATATATATATATATATATTTATTAGGGATGTGCGCCGACCCCCGTGTTTTTGGTTTTGGATCTGTATCTCCTTCAAGGTTTTGGATCTGGATTTAGTTTTGCAAAACCACCCTCAAGTATTTTGGTTTTGGATCTGGATTAAAAAAAAAATAGATAAAAAGTTTCAAAAACAGCTAAAATCATGTAATTTTTCTTGTAAAATGACCTATTTCTATATTTTAATCTATTGGTTGGTTTATCTAATGCGTCTAAGGAGTGATTCAGAATACTGAGTCATTATTTTTTAAAATGCCTAGTAGGATAGGTACCAATATATTGCTTACATCCAATTAACATATTGGCCATAATCACTTTCCCTGGCAGAGAGTTTCATAGTCTGACTACCCCAGGGCCGTAAAAGGATCCTCCAGGCCCCTCTGATAGGTTGGGAGTCGCTACACCACTGCCGTCCACCTATTAGAATCACTGGTCCAGCCTATCGGAATAACAAATGCGACTGGGCAGCTCCAGGCAGTCTACATCCAGATGCATGGATAACATTTCAATATAGTCCGCATGGTTTTAAAGTTCTGCCCGGGAGTGGGCATAGCTGTACAACCCTCAAATTAGTCAGATTATTTGCATACAGCTTGTTTAGTTTTTCTGCACTATGTCCCAGGTCAAACCCCCTCCCCCCCCCCAAAAAAAAAACAAAACAAAAAAAAACAGCACACCTGAACCTAGAACAGATGGAGATAAAATAGGAGATGGAACTAATTACATCAAAGCAAGTAGTGTGCTATAAAAGCGGTAATATTCTGGGAAGAATTAGAACAAAATGCTGTATATTTTTGTTGTCTCACTACACCTTAATCATGGAAATTTTGTATCCTTCCAGCATTGCCGGGATGTGAGTTCATGAAAAGGACGCCATAATTTAAAAGGATGAATACTAAATAGATAACATTTGAAGACCAATAATAATTGCTGCATGTAAAATGCCTGTTTCCTTTACCTGTGATAATAAGGTGTCTGTTATTCTAATCATGTAAAACATTTAGGGTGAATATGTGTTTAATATTAGACACAAAGATAACCAACACAGCTATCCTACTTACAGCATTAATATACCATGTTAGGTATAGTTCTACCCGCTATAGGGTCCATGGAGCGTATTCATAATTAAGCCCCGATGGCATCCCATTATTTAAGTAAACAAGTGTCCATAAGTTGCTGTAGATACAAATGAACCAGAGCAATGAGTTAATTCTAAGGCCCTGAGAGAGCTGCTCTGACAAGCATCTGTCCTGCTATCCCTAACATTGTCACTTTTGGCGCTAATTAGTAGCAGCTAACGTTTACACTGACATTCAGAAGAAGAGAGTATGTGAGCACAGAGAGGGCCGCTATAGGTATAGGGATCCAAACTGACGGCTCTTTGCACTCCAGACCTCCTTCTAATAGGGAGGAGCGGGTCTGTGGGGGCTATTACCATCTGAACATAGCGTTAGTACCCGCAATCAAGATCCAAAAACATTCAGCTTTCAGAGTTTGATAAGTGACATGTAGTCCACATTGGGACTCCAATGATGACTGTGCTAGTTACTTAAAACATGTGGCAACTACTGTTTCTGCATATGTAATGAGCCTGTTCACCTTAATGAATTGGCCTCATATAGGCTACTGTTGAATACTTATATATAGTAATATCTATAATAATATGTTATGTCCCAGCTGTCTCTCAAAATAATGGAGATGGTCCCTAAACATGGAACTTGAAAAGGGCATTGGGAAAAGTGTTGGGCTGAACACAGGTGATTGGAAAGTGGTTTGTTTGTTTGTTTGTTTGTTTGTTTGTTTTTTGAATCAAGGTGTGGGGGGGGGGCTTATTTTGTCCCTATTTTGCCTAGATAAATATGGAGGTATGATACCATAGGCTATACAATAATACATGCTGCATATACATAATTTTCCTTAAAATGGCCTTAGTATGTAGCTAAGAAGTGACTGTTGCTATGCTGGAATACAGTATACAGTAAATGCAATTTTGCATCAACTACTGTATATGAATACTCCTATATGCAATTAAAACGGAGCTACAGAGCATTGCAGCATTTTCTTCGTGACCATCTATTTATGAATCAGGATTATATCAACATAATTTTCTTCCTTTGTTTTATGTAACTGGATACTAGTAATGGCAGCTGTGGAGTCAGGAACATAGTGAAATATAAACTGTTTATTGAAACAAAAACATAGTCCAGGCAATGCAGGAGTGATACTTGAACCAGACTGGAGCCAGAGGCGTGAACTGGACTGAAACCAGTGGTGAACAGAAACTTGAAGGTATGCAAAACTGGGTACAAACAATAACCATATGCTGCAGAGTGGATGAGTTAGATTCACATGCAGCAATAGGAGGAGCAGCTTGCAGAGACCCAGTTGGCGGTAGCTGCACAGATTACGGGCTGGAGATATACAGACTGGATACAAGCAAAGGCAAAAAGCTGCAGAGTAGATAAGGCAGACTCACAGACAGCAGTAGAGCTGCACTTTGCATAAGTTCAGACAGGAGCGCAGGTTCTGGCCATGGAATACAATCCAGAGAAGACAATCAATGACGAGCAAGGTTCATGGTGAAGGCAGGAATAAATAGTCTGTGGTTCAGGTGCAGGGGAGTGAGATTACTGTAAAGCTAGGTATACACTGGAGCGATGGGCATTCGTTCCGACATCAGAACAAATGCCCATCAACAGTGATCATGCGTCCATATTGGATGACTTTAATGAACAATGTAACGATCACCGTTACGTCATTCATTAACAATGCACCGGCCGCTAGCGATATCGCTAGGTTTGATGTGCAGCACATCAAACCTTGCGACGGTCGCTAGCAACCACGGGAGCGCACAAGCATGCATACACACTGAGCAATGTAGGCGATATGTCATTATGAAATGGCATATCGGCCGGACATCGCTCCAGTGTGTACCCAGCTTTACTCTTGCATGCGAGAAGAAAATGTCAGAATACATCAGAGGTATTGTAGGCCAGATACAGAATAAAGGACCTGACTCTGTAAATAATGTATTGCTGCTAATTTAGGATATAGAAGAGCAGACAAGTTGAATATGCTCTGCAGGATTCCTTTTCCGCCACAATGCCGGGTCAGACCCTTTTCACACTGCACCTTGGACCTGGGTTATTCCCGGGTTGGCTGCATTCATACTGTGTCACAAATCTGGGTCTTAGCATTTCTGACAAGCTCAGACATTCCTTCATTGCTGTATCCAGGCCTATGCAGAAACATTCCATTGCAATTACCTGATGCACCTGAGCAGCTCAGCTGTGCTCACCTGATCCTCTGCTCCAATGGGAACTGACTGTCTGCTATTTAAATCTGCACCTGGAGCCAGCACATTGGCTGAACAACATGTTTCCTTCCCAGGATTCATTCGTTGTGTTCTGATATCATGTCTCCTGTGGCTTCCATTGCTATTTCGTGGACAACTCACTGGATACCATGCTCAGCTATTTCTGGCAGTGTTGCAGCTTCCACGCTGCATTCAGACTTATCCATTTACTATTGTTACCTGCATTCTATTTGCCCATACTACACCTTCCATGTTGCATACAGAGATGCTCCTAGTACATCTCTATGGACGCCACTCTACATCAGTGCCACTTGGACAGTGCATGCAAGTTACATTTATTATATTACTCTGTGCTCTATGCTTATTCAGGTTACTTGGTTATACTATTGTGCTAAACTTGTATTGGTTTCCATGTGCTGTGTGCTGTTGTCTTGGGCTGGTTTAGAGAAGGGTGTTGGTTACAGGTCTAGAGTTCAGTTTGCAGTATGCGGCCTGTACACTGAGATGTTCAGTAAACTGTATTTCTTATCCTGACTCTCAGTTTCTGAGTTCCTCACTGGGTTCCAGTTGGGTCTAGCATCAGAGCAGTACCAGAGCTGCAGCTTTCTCAAGCTGTACTCTGACTACATTAGACTCCAATTCCTGGCCTGGAGTTCACCTTTGTCTCTGGAGTGCATCCCTGGGCTTGCTGGCCTTCGCAGATCACTAGGTGAGGGGTCTCCAAGTGCACCTGGTCTGTTCACTCCAGTTCCATTTCAGCATCCATGCATATCACTGGCCTGTGGTTACAACACTGTCACTAGTGTTGTTACACTCCTGTTTATACCCATGAGCCAAGGTATCACTAAACCTCCACGCTTCCTATGCACATCCATCATACCCAAGGGTCCTGGGCCAAATCTACAGGATACCAAAACCGTGACACATTGAACCCATGTCTGCCCTGCAAAACTTGTGTATGTCATTAGAAATTTATGTTTTTTGGAGACGACATCAATGCTGAGTGCACCGTCTAACTCGGCTTTTAACCTGACCTGGGTTGGATAACTCGGGTTGCAGTATTCACACCGCACCATTACCCGGACCAATGCCAGTTCGAACCTGGTAGCTACCAGGGTCAGATTCCCAGGGTAACTTGAACATGGCTAATTTTTCTCAGAACCTTTCACACCAAACTTCGACCCGAGTTGCCCTGGCAATTACCTGGGTTAAAAGTTTGGTGGAAAAGGGATATTAATGATCCATGGCTAGTTTTGGTGACAAGTTACATCATAATCTCCAGTGAGGTACTGTAAATGTACATTGCCTTTTCAATATAATGGTGAAAACATTAATTATATATAGCTTTTAACCTAGTTTGTTTATTTAACAATATTAAATTATTAATGTTGTACACCATGTAATTTGCTCCCCTATTCCCAGATTTCTATTTATATTACACAATGTATGCATCATTGATCCTTTCTAGCATAGTAGAGTTAAACTGTAAAGAGATAAAATCTAGATCTCACTCACAGGTACTGTAATTGTGATGTTTTCATTCTTCATAAATTAATAACGAGTGGTATAGAAAGAAAGGGCTGTTAGAGGATCTTTACAGAACTCTTACACATATGTACAGTAGCTAGAAATGGCAAAATTGCTGTTAGAAAGATAAATGTCAGTAAATTCTGCTATATTACACAATTCAAATCTCTGCACTCCAGATTGTAAACTAAAGTCTACTTCATCTGTATTTGCAGGATTTCTACAGAATAAACACACAACAGTAAATATTGCATAGAATACAACCCAATCATTGAAGCGTCAGTCTTACACAGTAGGACCTGGCTGAAGGCTTTAGTAGAATTTGCTCCTCAGAGCTTCGTGGTACGATTGCACACAGGCTGCAGAGGCTACAGACACTTCCTCCAGTCTCAGAAGTTTGTCATTTATGATTTATGGGCAGGATGTAGAACATGGAGCACAATATAGCCGGGGTGCAGTTACATCACTGCATAATACCTAGAAATACAATGGGAGCAGGGACCAAGCACATTTTCCCTGGTCATTTTTTAAATAGATTTTTTAAATTTAAACGTTTCATCTGTTGCATTACTCCATCATCATTATGGATACAATAAATAGAAAGACCATCTCTTAGTAGTGTCACCCATCTCCATGGTAGGGACGGCTACACATGTATCAACAATTGTAGCCGGGTGAGGCCCGTTTATAAAAAACAAACAACAGTATACCCGTTAACATTTTGAAAGACAACACATGGGCAAAGTAAGCCCTGTACAAGATCTGCCATAACTGTGCTTCAAACTGCCCAGGTTCTGCCTGAATCTGGCCAACCACACCCACATTCAAATTAGGTCCCGCCCACCACTTGCCCTTTCATAGCAGTACCACTAATGGTGCCCATGCCATTTTCCTGGTGATTACAGCAGTGTCAACAGGGAGGGAAACATATAGACTATAGGTACAGTGTGCACCCTGGATGCTGGGGCCCATGTGCACCACACATTCTGCACCCATTATACATATGACCAGTGCTCAAACTGTGCCAGTGTGAAACGGTGTGTCATACAGGCACTTCACTTCGGCACCGGGACTGTCACTGTCCCAGTGCAGGTCAACAGGCGACTGCTTGTTTAAATTTGGCTCCAGCTATGAGCCAATCGCAGTTCACGGACCAGCAGCCAATCAGCGGTACCCATTGGCATACTGATTATGGCAACGGCTGCAATCCAATCATGGCTCGCAGACCTATGGCCAATCAGCGGCATATTGGAAATGGCGCCTGCCACAAGGTATCATTGGCTCTCGGCCGGGACCATTTTCAAAATGCCGCCAAGGAGTGTGGGAAAGTCAGCGGTGCAGAACACATTGCTGTGAGGTGCGATGTAAGGGGAGTTGTGCTGTGATGAGAGGAAGTAGTATGGAAGTATCAGGGGGGCTCAGGATTTGGGATGCCTAAGTAAAGCCCCCTTGATATTTCTATACCCCCACTTCAAAATTTCTACTTTGACCACTGCATATGACCATGTCTCCTCCTCTTGCTCTGCTAACGGCTGAAGTGCGTCCTGCGGGAATCAACCTTTTATTTTTTGTTGTCATCGTGCGTGGCAGACCAGGGACCAACTCGTGACACACTATAGTGTCTTTGAGTGAGAACGAGAGTAGGGGGTGGGGATATCGTCGCACCAGCAAGATAGTATCAATTAGTATGAAACCACTATTCCTATCATACAGATCTATTGATATGAGAGCATAACGTGTCGTCACACACAATTTGGGAAACCTGGGTTAATAACATGACAGTTACAGTACTATATGATCTAATGCACTTTTTGACACATTTAACTGTGCATCTTGTTTGTAACGGAATATACACACACACACACACATCATTTTATTAGATGTAATGTATAGAAATAATGTATTAATAATTAGTGTTGTTGTCTGAAGTATCCATGACCTCTCGTTTATCCCAGATTGTGAGTTTAGCTCCCTGCACATCTGTATTGTGTCAGTATTACGGATCACTGTCAAAAGTAATCTGGAGATTTCATATCAGAACCATAAGGGTTTCTAATTTCAAATCATCCCAGATGGACTTGTGTCGTGGCTTCCTGCCTTTGCCCTATAAGCGCTGTCATTCAATCTACACTTTTTAGTCATTTTCGGCAGCTGCAATCACTTAATTAAGATGAATTAAAAATGTGGAAGTTGTCATATGTAGTAAATGGAACAGTAAAATGTGATCGCAGACATTTAACCCCAAAGGTAACCCTGGCACTATATACAGACAAAGAAACAGAGGATCTAATGGGCACCAACATGAGGCTATTGTACAACAATTCATCATCCTTTATTTGTACGTGCCCTGTAGTAGGTGCAAAAGATATTCCTCCAGTCATAACACGTGTAAGTGCGCATAACAGCTGGTCTGCGTGAGCCGCAATTACTGTACATGCGCACTCTCTCATTGAACTTTGCCTACGTGACAATGGCCCTTCACACCCCTTAATACCTTAGGTGAACAGTGAGAAGCCTTTAATCAGCTTACCGGTAAGGACTAGTGGTGGCTCCAGAGGTGGGGCTGCAGCACAGTCCAAAATTCAAATAGAGGAGCCACACCAACTGCCCGTGAGTCCCAGGTCATCTATGTTTGACAGCATTTGAAATGGCAGTTGGTGTGGCTCCCCTATTTGAATTTTGGACTGCGCTGCAGCCCCACCTCTGGAGCCTCCACTGGTAAGGACCAACCTTTGTGTAATTATAAGTCTATTCTCTGCCAAAGTAATAGTCATTTTAACTTTAATAATGAACGATGGATATACTGTATAGGATCGACCCATGGTACGTTTATATACTCTAGACACCATATACCATTGATGAGCCACACAGAGGACCTCATTCTGAGTCGGTCGTTGCGGCCGCACGGTCGTACGCCACCGATGTTCGCTAAACTGCGCATACGTAAAGTTCGCAATGCGCGTGCGCAAACTAGCTGCTAAGATCAGAAATTTCTCTCTCCTTGAACTTGGCCAGGTCGTTAGTTTGAGTGACAGGATGAGGCGTTTGTGAGTGGTAACAGGGGAAGGTGCTTGAAACTGGGGGAGTGGAGATCCGAACGCAGGCATGCCTAATTATGCGAACGGCGTTTTATGGGAGTGCATAATTAACAAAGTAGTGTCATGGCACACGTGACATGGGTGGTTTGTACACTGACCTGATCGTAGTGCTTAAGAGAGGGTATGGTCAACCTTAAGCTCTACGACCAGTTCCGACTGTTACCGATGGTCTCGATTAATCCTTATATGGCCGGAGATGACGTGTAATGAGTACGAGAAGGGGCATATTTTTTGTCTTACGGCCGCATCCTCCCCTTGGTCGGCCAGCTAACAATCCGATCTTAAGGACGCAACTTGCGAGTGCATCATTTGCATATCCGGCCCCTTTTCCCTTACGACCGTGCGGCTGCAATGACCGACTCTGAATGAGGTCTAGAGACTTATGTAAAGAGGCAGCTGAGAATGATAATCACCATCAACGTCTCTGGTCTGACAGTTATTTATGTACAAAATATTTCCAACCTACTACATATGATATCTTGACTGTAGTATAAACGGGAAGGATGTGCATAGACATCTCCTATAAGTTGTCCTACTTATTAAATATGTAAACATAATTAAAAATAAAACAAAATGTCATAGTTTATGGCTTTTTTCTAACTTATTATATTAAATTGAAAATCATCAAATGAGAGCTTATAACCAAACAATGAAAACAATAAAACTGGGCAGAGGGGGCCTGACATTACTGTTCTGCTTAGGGGCACCCTGAACCATACATCCGTCCCTGGCATCATGCATAATAGGATAAATAATAGCTCCACCTCCAATCCACCCAAAACACACCCATATTAACCCCCCAATGTAAACTGTTGGACAAAGATCTGCCCATTTTCATGTAAGCTCCACCCACTTTGCAATCCACAATTCATGAATTGCGCCTTGATATCAATACAAGTCAATAATCAGTGTGCTTTGGTGCTGTGATGAAGCCAGGAGCTCATACAAACATTACTGTCACATCACAAAACAACTAGAGATTAGCAGTCCGGTTTTCTGAGAACTTTCCGAGAACTTTCTCGGTCCAGTTCTCTGAGAACTTTCCGAGAACTTTCTGAGTCCGGTTCTCCCACCTGAACTTTTAGATCCGAGGCGAGAACCGAGCTAGGCTTGGGTTTGCCCGCCTGACTCTGATCCACAAACGAGGCAAAATACGTCATCCTCCCGCTGTCGGATTCTCGCGGGTTTTGGATCATATAAAGTTCCCCGCGATCGGCGCAATTTTCACTCCGGCTAGCAGACGTAGTCAGTCACTCAGTGTGTGTGTCCACTCGGGGTCGTGGCCTGAAGGCTGTTGCTGTGTTGTCCATAAAGGGGCTTAAGCTGCAATATATAAAGGGGGCTTCCTTCAGTGGGTGCTGCAGCTGCTGTGTCACTTGTCCTGTCAATTAACTGTAGCTGCTGCTGTGTTTTTGTCCTGTCCATCAGGCTAGGGCTGCAGTCCATAAATGGGTGCTGTGTTGTCCAAGGGGGGTGCTCTATCAATTAGGGGTGCTCTTCCCCAGTGTAAAAAAAATAAAAGTACTTATTTTTTTTGTGTGTGAGCGTGTTAGTAATTTAGCTGCGCTATTATTGTACGGTGACACTGCCACAGTTTATCGTCCACGTATTTGTGACTGTGCAGGTGGTCTGTTCACACTTGGCAGGGGTGCTTTGTTGTCCATAAAAAAGGGGTTCTGTCTGTGTTGTTCATCAAGGGGCTGCTGCCTCATTCAGGGGTGCTCTTCCCCAGTGTCAAAAAAAATATTGTTCGGTGACACTGCCGGTCAGACTGCAGTGCAAATTTGTTGATATGGAGGACGATCAAATGAGAGGAGAGCAGGAACCACATACCAGTCTTGCAGCTGCTGCCAGCAGTCATGATGATGATGCAAGGCCGTCAACATCATCTACGAAGGCCAATGCCCAAGGGCTTAAGTCAAATTCAAACAAGCAATGTTTTACAGTGTTAAAAAAAAAAAAATGAAAAGCAAAGTTAATGCAGTGAATCGGAAACAGTTAATTGAGGTCCTGTGTCCCCACTACCATGTCACTTCTAGATTCCACTTCACTAGAACAGCAATTCCCAGTCTGTACAAGGACATTAAAAAAATCCTTATTAGTGTCCTCCGAAATTCCGTTGTGCCCACTGTCCACTTAACCACAGATATGTGGACAAGTGGGACAGGGCAAACTAAAGATTACATGACTGTGACAGCCCACTGGGAAGGTGTATTGCCTCCAACAGTACATACAGCAGCAGCAGCATCTAACAAATGCTAGCTCATTCAGAGGCAGGCTACTCTGTGTATCACTGGGTTTCACTAAGAGGTATAGCACTGAGAACCTCTTAGAAAAACTCGGGGAAATCATTGCAAAATGGCTTACCCCACTTGGACTCTCCTCCGGATTTGTGATTTCTGACAATGCCACCAATATTGTGCGAGCATTACATCTGGGCAAATTCGAGCACGTCCCATGTTTTGCTCACACAATTATTTGGTGGTGCAACTTTTTTTTTTAAAATGACAGGGGCGTGCAGGAGATGCTTTAGGTGGCCCAAAAGATTTCGGGACATTTTCAACATTCAGCAACTGTGTGTCGAAGATTGCAGCACCAGCAAGTCCTGTTGAATTTGCCCTGCCATCAGATGAAGCAAGAGGTAGTAACTAGGAGGAATTCTACCCTCTATATGCTTCAGCAGATTGAGGAGTAGCTAAAAGGCCATCCATGGCTACACAATGGCCTATGACATAAGGAAAGGAGTGGGAATGCACCTTAGTCAATCGCAGTGGAGAATAATTTCCGTGTTGTGCAAGGTTCTCAAACCCTTTGAACTTGCCACATGTGAAGTTCGTTCAGACACTGCCAGCTTGAGTCAGGTCATTCACCTAATCAGACTTTTGCAAAAGCAGCTGGAGAAACTGAAGGAGGAGCTGAAACACAGTGATTCCACTAAATATGTGGGACTTGTAGATCAAGCCCTTCATTCGCCTTGCCAGGATCCAAGGGTCATCAATTTCTGGAAATCAGATCACTATATTTTGGCAACCATACTTGATCCTAGGTTTAAGTCATACCTTGTGTCTATCTTTCCGATGAACATAAATCTGAAAAGATGCAAAGAGCTGTTGGTGAAAAAATTGTCAGCTTAAGCGGTACGTGAGATGGCAGCATCTCCTCCATCAGTTTCTGCCGCTGCCAGGAAAAAACTAAATTGTACTAAGAGACCCACTGCTGGTGATGCAGATCAGTCAGCAAAACCTAATGACATCTGGTTGGGTCTGAAAGAACTGCCTACAATTAGTGACATGTCTACCGTGACTTTGTCTGATATGTTCACCATTCAGAGAATGGTGGATGATTATTTTAGGGATAGCATCCAAATAGGCATGTCAGACAGTCCGTAACACTACTGGCAGGAAAAAGGCAATTTTTTGGAGTCCCTTACACAAACTGGCTTTGCTTTACTTAAGTTGCCCACCCACCAGTGTGTACTCTGAAAGAGTTTTCAGCACAGCCCAGGAACTTTGTCTGGTATCGGCGTAGGAGGTTACTTCCCCAAAATGTGGAGTTATGTTCATCAAAATGAATTACAAATTCCATGAGGAAGACCTTTACCAGCACTTAAGTCCAAAAAATACAGAGGCGCCTGTAATGGTGAATTCCAGCAGGGACTAATTAATATGGTGTGAAGAAGAGGATATACACACTGATGGGGATGATAATGACGATGATGACATCTGATCTTACCTATGTTGTAAAGCCAGTTTGTGTATGGGATCATTGCCACCAATGTCCACTGTGCATTGGCAACTTGTTTTGTGGGGGTCCAAACAAACCAATCATTTCAGCCACAAGTGGCACTCCGGGTCGCTGAAGTGATTGGTTTGTTAAACTGTGAATGTCCTGTTTCATATATACAACATAAGGGTGGATGGGAGGGCCCAAGGACAATTCCATCTTTCACTTCTTTTCTTTGCTGTTTGGGGCATTTCTGTCTGACAATTTTAATTTTATGGTTTATGAATGTCCAGAAATTGTAATTACCACAGACAGTATCTCCTGTATGCCCTTTTAATTTTTTAAAGAAAATTCTGAACCACCAAGTTGATGGGGTGGGCAAATATGAACATCAGCACAGAGCAACTTCCTGCCAGGATGTGTGCAATAAAATGCAAATACATTTAATACAAAAATTAGTTGCGTATATTGGTCACATACATACATACATATTTACATGGTACATACAGTGCATAAAGCAGGCTGAGGTAACCTGAAGCACGCCACCTGTTGTTGACAAAAAACTTCCTGTAGGCCCAGTAAACATCACAGATGCTGGGAGTTCTAGTTCAGCCGAGAACCTCAGGCTGCTTTCCTCTGATGTAAACAGCAAGTCTTGGTCCCATTATCCCTAACAACCTTCCTGAGTACAAAGTAAATGTCTGTTTACAGTATGTTCTAGCAGCACCTCCACAAGCAAGGCCACCTAATTTCTATTTGATGTACTGTATAAACAATTAAAAAGCTCCTCCAGATCAAAGATGTCTTTTAGGAACTGAAGAACTTGATCCTAGATTGATCTTCCCTCATAAAATTTTAAGAATCAAAACATTCAAATAAATAAATTAAAAATGAATCAATCATTCCGTCCTTTCCCTGTCTTCAGTCCATAAACATATTCCAACTCCTTCGGGCCTCTGATCCAGTTAAAGAAAACTTTCTTGTTAGTAAAATTCCTAGGGTCGTATAGTTTATTAAACTGTCATCCTGTCTACCTCTGCAATATCACTCTGTGCCATGTTGGAAGCTGAACTGCCACATGTTAGTGCCACCCACTGCTGTTGCTTAGCTTAGTCTGCCATCTCGCTGGATGCAACCTTTTGGTCCTAAACTAGATGAAAAAAATCAATATTGTGAGCTGTGAGGTGGTCAAATTTGACTGGAAATTAGTGGAAATAAATGTTATTGAGGTTAATAATACTGTAGGAGCAAAAACAGGCCCAAATTATGTGATTTTAGCTGTTTTTTATGATTTTATTTAGAAAAAATACAGATCCAAAACCAAAACACGGGGGTCAGCGCACATACCTAAAAACAACGCAGTTCGACAATAGTTAAGCCTATACAATATAAGCATGTGCCATTTAATACAATAATGTCAGTTATATGCAATAAAGTAGGAAATCTTTGCTCATTTTCCAGCGCACTTCTATGGGGTATGAGGACAAATCAGCGAATATCTTGGTCATGGCGTGCCTATGCCAAACCGTTCTGGGTGGCACTTTCTGCACATAGGCCCTCATTCAGAGCCGCTCGCTATTTGCGGTCGTTCGTTCTAAAACAAGGGGTGGCTATTCAAATTAACCGTTCGCTAATTGCGGTCTGTTCACGCCTCTAAGTCTGAATGAGCGAGCAAAACTTGCGGTTGTAATTTTGAAAAATACGCCCCCTTGCCGCTCGCACCATACGTCATGTCCGCTATTTATTAGATTAATCGAGTACATCGAACAGCGTATGAACTGCTCGCTATTCTTGTGGCTGGTTTTTTCAACCGCTATTTTGCGAGCAGTTCTGAGTTTAAAAAAACCAAGTGACGTGGTCAATGACGCTGCTGGATTAATTATGCACTCCCTTAAAATGCCCATTTTGACCTTTAAGCACGCCTGCGTTCAAATTCCACACCCCCGTTTTCAAGCACCTTCCCCTGTTACCACCCACATACGCCTCCTTCTGTCACTCAAAATAGCAGGCATTCGCTATATAGCGAACAAATGATTTTCGGCCGCACTGACTGGTTCGCGCATGCGTATTAAAATCCGTACACATGCGCAGATGTGCGAACATCGGTCAGAACGAACAAGCGGCCGCTTACGAGCGGCTCTGAATCAGGGCCATACTCCAAACTGAATTGCTCCTTCAGAATCCAAATAAGAGTAGAGTAGTTTTTCATGATAATTTGCTTTTAAAGTGGCGTTACGATTGTTCCAGATTTCTACATCACTTGATTCTACATATGTCAAATGCATTTATCTACTTCTTCATTATAAGAGATGTGCGCCGACCCCTGTGTTTTGGTTGTGGATCCGGATTCAACTTCTTGTTTTGGTTTTAGTTTTCAAAACCACCCTCATGAGTTTTGGTTTTGGATCTGTATTTGTTTAAAAAAATTATAAAAAACCCCGCTAAAATTACGTAATTTTGACCTGTTTACATGCAATCCAAAACCAGAGTTCCAAACCGCGGGAAGATCTGAACCGGGACTGGGTTTGACTCTGTACCTCTAGATTTGGTTGTTTTCGGACCCGCACATCTCTATTTATTACCTATACAGTTTTATTTTATATATTGCATATTATATATACTTGCTTTCTCATGATATGACATGATAATTAACATGCACGCCAGACTCGGCGACAACAGAACTGTGTCAAATAAATAGCTCCAGCCAATTGTCCCTGATAATTTGCGAGACATACACACACTTGATTAATGGCACAGTGATATGCCTTGACTTAACTTAATCACTTAAATATCAGTTGATATTGACAAAAAGGGAAAGATTTATGTGACAATGTCTACAGTCGCCAGCTCGGTCATGGTATGAATTTTAAGTACAGCCTGGGGAGCCTGAGCTGGGTGAGGTGCTACTCATTCAACAACATATTCTGGATAAAAGAGATAATAATGTATATTCCCTACTGTAGATTATAAACATAAATCAACACAGGCACACTTTCATGTTTAGGGATTCACATCGGGGCATGTGCAAGATTTGTTTTAAAGGAGGGTAGGTGGTTTTCCTTTTTTCATTTACTAATATTGACACAGCTTATACTGCACACGTAACACTAATATATTATATATAGTAGTAAAGATGTATTACTGCACTCACATCCAAAGGTAAGTGATCCGCGGGGTGCTCCACCAGGGAGATAACCAAAAAGGTGCTCCAATTATATGTCCATAGTCAGGCTTTTTACAGCCACAGAGGGCACTGACCGCAATATAAGATAAGTAATCAAAAGGATATTTTAATAAAGAAAGTTCACATCAGCAAATCCATGTAACAGTCAGTAAACGTTTCGACCCCTTAAGGGTCTTTGTCAAGACAGTTCACCACATGTCAACCATCCAGCTCCTGGTCAGCAAGCTGTTCTGAGCCTCCCACTGAATGGATTTGGATGAAAACTTCACAGAGGGGTGGCAATTGGTCTGTAATGCCTAATGGAGTGGTTGGGGTCCCGGTAAGACTGAGTGCGTCGGGAAGAAGACTTTATGACGGAGTGCGTCGGGCAGAACTTTTACCCAGGGAGACTGTTCTGGGCCTTCCACTGGATGGATTTGGATGACATCACATAATAAAACTTAATAACTTGAAGATACACCCCTGCACCAAGTGGGATGAAACCAATGTGAGGTGGTCCAGTTTTAGGGGGTGTCAGGGTCCGGTCGGACCTCCCATTGGTGTACGCTGGACAGAACTTTGACCCGGGGAGCCTGTTCTGGGCCTTCCACTGGATGGATTTGGATGACATCACATAATAAAACTTAATAATTTGAAGATTTAAACTCGGGTAACACACCGGGTACTTCAGCTAGTGTATATATATATATATATATATATATATATATATATATATTAGCACAAATGAGCGGCACTCAGCAGACTTGTTCATGTGATGAAATAAAAGTCCTTTATTCCTACGGCGTTTCGGGGCTATGCCCCATCTTCAGGGACAGACAGTATAAACTACGTGCATACACAAATACATTTATATACCATACAACACTTAACAACAATGGTTAATCATTGTACTCACCTGGGTGACGCCGACCGGACCTGCCACCACCACACGCGTCGAACAAACACAGCACTGTCGCGATGACGTCACTGGGCGGTGCCACTCCAGGAAGCAAATAGATTAAAGAGTGGATGCGTTGTCAAGGCAACGCGCATGCTGTTAAACTGTGACAGAAAAATATAAAAATAAGCATGTGATCAGGAAAAACCAATCACACACTGACACATATAAATAAAATATACTAATACAAATCAATACCTGACCAGAATGGATACAATGACATATAATAATATTGATGAAACATAATACTAATCATGCCTAACGGCAAACATGTCAAAAAATAACTGACGGAGAATGGCAGAAAATAACAATCATTAAAGAAAACATTGTAGTCCTAGTGATTCATTAAGACCTTTAGGTGTCAGCGTGTTTAATAAATGAATCCAAAGTTATGAGTATTCCACGTGCCACTACACTTGAAGCCAAAAATAAATCTAGAGCCTCTTTGCCTTTCAATCGTATTCCTTGGGTCAATAAGTTTAACACTAACAGCTTACATACTAGCAAACTTGCCAAACAATGGTGGCCAGTAGTAAATAGTGATCCTGACTTACCCTCCCTGCTTAATAAACGTTTAATGCCCAGCTACACTAGGGGGAGAAATATACATGACCAAGTAGTCTAACTAGATGTCACCAGAATGGGCAGTTCTTACCCTTCCCATTTTCTTAGTCAAAAAACAGGATGTTACCGATGCTTGGGGTGTGTCACTTGTCGCTCACTGTCTGCGGGGAAATATTTTTTCCACCTCTATACCGGCAAGAGATTTTTATCCAACATGCGATTACATGTACTACTACATATGTTGTGTACATGTTAACCTGTCCATGTGGATTGTCTTATATTAGGAAGACCCAACGCCAATTTCATGAACGCATGGCCCTACATCGTAGAGCCATCCGTAGTGCATTGACATCTGGCCATAGTGATCAACCTGTGGCACGTCATTGTCTAGTTGCTAAACACAATATTGCCAGCATACGGTCAATCATTATTGACCATGTCCCTGCTTCTATGCGGGGTGGCAATCGCAATAAGATACTTTTACAAAAAGAGAGTAAATGGATTCATTTATTAAACACGCTGGCACCTAAAGGTCTTAATGAATCACTAGGACTACAATGTTTTCTTTAATGATTGTTATTTTCTGCCATTCTCCGTCAGTTCTTTTTTGACATGTTTGCCGTTAGGCATGATTAGTATTATGTTTCATCAATATTATTATATGTCATTGTATCCATTCTGGTCAGGTATTGATTTGTATTAGTATATTTTATTTATATGTGTCAGTGTGTGATTGGTTTTTCCTGATCACATGCTTATTTTTATATTTTTCTGTCACAGTTTAACAGCATGCGCGTTGCCTTGACAACGCATCCACTCTTTAATCTATTTGCTTCCTGGAGTGGCGCCGCCCAGTGATGTCATCGCGACAGTGCTGTGTTTGTTCGGCGCGTGTGGTGGTGGCAGGTCCGGTCGGCGTCACCCAGGTGAGTACAATGATTAACCATTGTTGTTAAGTGTTGTATGGTATATAAATGTATTTGTGTATGCACGTAGTTTATACTGTCTGTCCCTGAAGACGGGGGCATAGCCCCGAAACGCCGTAGGAATAAAGGACTTTTATTTTATCACATGAACAAGTCTGCACATAATAGCACAAATGAGTGCCGCTCATTTGTGCTATTATGGATTGGGTGTCATCATCCTGAGAGGGCACCGCAGCAATACTAGTCTTAGTCCAGAGTGCCGGGCACCATCTACTTTTTATATATATATATATATATATATACACAGACATACACACTCACACACATACATAGTCCGGCACTCAATTATATCACTCTGCCAAGGTTTCCAAGTCCAGAAGGAATGTAGAGACACTCTAATAATGTAGCATGCAAAGAGGGATGGCACTCTAGGTTTATAAATGCAGTAATAACTGTAGTAAATGGTAAACAATACCCACATCATTTCGACGTTTCGGTGCTTCCAATCACCTTTATCAAGACAACAATCACATCTAATAAAAGACAATTATATATAAATATATATATATATCATGTTGATGGGCACTCAAGGAAGGGTTCAGTAAATGCTGTGGTGTCTTCTTTAAGGAGGGTAATTAACAGCAAATATCCCACAAATGAAGGATCAGAGGACACTCCAATGGACTTTCTAAAATCAAATCAGGTGCTTTATTTGTACGTTACAAGACCTGTTGGAAGGTCTTTTCCTCAGGTTGGGCACATATATATATATATATATTAGAGATGAGCGGTTCGGATTCTGTGGAATCCGAACCGCTCCGAACATTGGGGATCCGAGTCCACCCGAACCCTGCTCGGGTGTTCACCGCCTGACTCGGATCCCCGTTCAGGGCAGAACGGCGGCCGCCTGATGTCGGATTCTCACTAGAGAATCCGACATCAGGTCTCCTCGCGTGTAGGGCAGAGCGCAGTGATAGCGCTCTGCCCTACACAGACACAGACACACAGCCGCCAGCGGCAGCTGTGTGTTTGTTACAGCAGCCAATGAGAGTCACACAGACTCTCATTGGCTGCTGCACGGAGGGAGCCGGCTGGAGCTCACACATGAGCTCCGTCTTCCGGCTCCCTCCTCAGCGTGTGACAGAGCGGACGGCGCGGGAGCGGGGAATCAGGTAAGTTTTATTTTTTTTATTTTTTTACTTGTCAAAGGTCCGGGGGCGCTACTGGGGGGGGTCTGCTACTGGGGGGGGCTATACTACTGGGGGGGCCATACTACAGAGGGGCCTGCTACTGGGGGGGGCTATACTACTGGGGGGGGTCTGCACTACTGGGGGGGGTCTGCTACTGGGGGGGCAATACTACTGGGGGGGCCATACTACAGAGGGGCCTGCTACTGGGGGGGGGCTATACTACTGGGGGGGTCTGCTACTGGGGGGGCCATACTACTGGGGGGGATCTGCACTATTGGGGGGCCATACTACAGAGGGGCCTGCTACTGGGGGGGGCTATACTACTGGGGGGGTCTGCACTACTGGGGGGGGTCTGCTACTGGGCGGGGCTATACTACTGGGGGGGCCATACTACAGAGGGGCCTGCTACTGGGGGGGCTATACTACTGGGGGGGTCTGCTACTGGGGGGGCCATACTACTGAGGGGCCTGCTACTGGGGGGGGCCATACTACTGGGGGGGCTTACTACTACTGGGGGGGGGCTGCTACTGGGGCAGCCTACTACAGGGGGGGGCCATACTACAGGGGGGGCCCATACTACAGGGGGGGCTACTACTGGGGCAGCCTACTACTGGGGGGGCCTGCTACTGGGGCAGCCTACTACTGGGGGAGCCATACTACTGGGGGGGCATACTACTGGGTGGCATGCTAATGGGGGGCATACTACTGGGGGGGCCTGCTAATGGGGGGCATACTACTGGGGGGGGCCTGCTAATGGGAGGCATACTACTGGGGGGCATTCTACTGGGGGCACTGCATAGTGGACCCTACTACTAAGGGGACTGCATAGGGGGCACCACTGCTGGGGGACATTGTGTAAGGGACACCGCTACTGTGGGCATTGTGTAAAAGGGTCACTACTGTGGGCATTGTGTAAAAGGGGCACTACTGTGTGTCGTAACATAAATAAGAAACACTACTTTATGGTGTAATGTGAATCAGGCCCTATGTGCGGTGTAATGCTAATAAGATTGTGCACTGTGACTCCTAGGGCCGTAGCCCACTTTGTAAACAAGTACTGTGACTCTGCTGGCCGTACCCCACTGGGTGGGTGCACTACTTTTCATTTCTGCCACTGCTGTGTGGCAATGTGTCATAGATGTGCTTTATACTGTGGTGTCTGTGTCGTTGTGCCGCTGCTTTGTCGCTTAGTAACCAGTCAGCTCACTGCAACCTTTGGCCAATAATGTTGAAAACAATATTATAAGCTGTGATATGGTCTAAATTGACTGGAAATTAATGTTATTGAGGTTAATAATACTCTAGGATGAAAAAAAAGACCAATTTATGTGATTTTAGCTTTTTTTGTCAATTTTTGTAAAAAAATCCAAATATCAAATCCAAAGCCAGTCACCGCAGTTTGGCAAATCCAAATCCAAATCCAAAGCCGGACGACGAATTAGAACCAAATCCAAATCCAAATCCGGCAAAAATGGTCCGGCGCACATCCCTAATATATATATACCTTTTGACAGGTCTTGAAACATTATGGAGAAAAAAGGAAAAGGGAACCGCACTGAAATAACTCACTGCTGATTATATGTAATTATGTTTGTATGTGTATTTCTCAGAAAAACCTACTGACAGACTGCAAAAGGTCTTGAAACATACAAATAAAGTACCTGATTTGATTTTTGAAGAGGCTTGACCTGGGAATTTTTCTAGTGGCGCATTCACACTGCACCTCGACCCGGTAATATCCCAGGTCACTTTTGCGATGTGAAAGGGGTATAAGTCACTGGTCACCTATTTGTTTATGTACCTTGTGGCGCCATATGAATAAATAATAATAATAAAAAAAAATTATATATATATATATATATATTTATTTATAATAAATCCCAAATAGCCGGCACTCTCCAATAATAAATATATGCCACGGTGCTCGTTCCCAATAAGTAAAACAAGAAAGCAGCTTAAATGGAACTCAATGGTCTTTACAAGATGACGTAAGAAAGGGCACTCTGGGCCTGATTCAAAGGCGGTCGCTATTTGCAAGCGCTCCCTCTGAATCAGGGTAGATTTTTTTTTTATAAAAATCCGCCTCCAGGCCGCTCGCATAGCTATGTGTGACCACCCACAGTTTTTGCAAGCGGCAGGGCGATGGTCGCGATTATCACAACCATCGGGCTTGCGACGAGACCCTTGTGGTAGGGTCTCGGTTCCCGCAATTCCGAGTGAACTTCCTGCCCTAATAGAGAAGTTCAGGAAGTTCACTACTGACATCACGAATGATGTCAGTAGGGCCGCCACAAACGGCAAGCTTTCCTTCGGGAACGCCTCCGTTTGTCCAGCCACCCCCCCTCCCCGCCTACAAAATGGAGCAAGCTATCGATCAACATCGACAGCTGCCCCATTTTGTAGCGAGCCCCGGAGCAAGTGAAGTTCTCCGGGGGTCGCACGCACTGGACGACCACTGAGAACGCTCGCAAGCGGATCTGAATCGGGCCCTCAGTCCACTGTTTCCTGCAACGTTTCAAGGTTTATTCCTTGTCCTCAGGCAGTACTGATGTATTGTATTTACTGCCTGTAACTTATTATTGATATTTATTGATGTGTATGAAAGGATCAGGCTTTGGTGACTTCTTCTAAATTTTAGAATTTGAGAATTTATATTTGCATTCAAGTTTTTTGGACTCATTGTAGATTGGGTCACTGGTTGTCATGGAAGGAGCAGTATCCCACACCATCTCCCTATCTCTCATCTGTCCCCTTGCCCCCTGTCTGCTTGTATTTCATCTCTGTCCCTCTCACCCACCTGTCTCTCATACATACCATACCGCTTCCTCGTCTCTCATATCTATCATCCTACCTCCTCACCTCTCATCTCTGTCCTACCTCCTCACCTGTCATCTCTGTCCTCCTACCTTCTCATCTCTCACACCTATCCTCCTACCTCCTCATCTGTCATCTCTGTTGTGTCTCCTACCTAATCGTCTCTCACATCTATCCTCCTAACTTCTCACCTCTCATCTCTGTCCTCCTACCTCCTTACCTCTCATCTCTGTCCTCCTAGTCTCTCATATCTATCCTCCTACCTCCTCACCTGTCATCTTTGTCGTGTCTCCTACCTCCTCGTCTCTCACATCTATCCAAAAACCTTCTCACCTCTCATCTCTGTCCTCCTACCTCCTTACCTCTCATCTCTGTCCTCCTACCTCCTCACCTCTCATCTCTGTCCTCCTACCTCCTTGTCTCTCACATCTATCCTCCCACCTCCTCACCTGTCATCTCTGTCCTCCTACCTCCTTGTCTCTCTCACATCTATCCTCCCACCTTGTCACCTCTCATCTCTGTCCTCCTACCTCCTCTTCTCTAACATCTATCCTCCTACCTCCTCACCTCTCATCTCTGTCCTCCTACCTCCTCACCTGTCATCTCTGTCCTCCTACCTCCTTGTCTCTCACATATATTATCCTACATCCTCACCTGTCATCTCTATCCTCCTACCTCCTCACCTGTCATCTCTGTCCTTCTACCTCCTCCTACCTACCCATCAGCAGCTTTCGTCGACGCACTGGCAGTAAGATGGGACTTCAAGTCGGCGTATGTTTTTCCTCCAATTTCCCTGCTCTTAAGAGTTCTTAGGAAAATGCAAGCAGAAAGGCGGAGCAGTAATACTGGTGGTTCTGGCTTGGCCCAGATGTCGGTAGATGGTCCATATCCTTTCCTCTGTGCCAGGATCTGCTAACGCAGGATCCTTGTCATCATTTGGACTTGCCCAGTCTGACTTTGACAGCGTGGCTCTTGAATCTTCCATCTTAAAAGCGAAGGGATTTTCCAGTTCTGTAATTAAAACGATGCTTAAGGTGCTCACACATATAGCAATATTTTACACGATCTGGCCGCATTGGAACAACACATTATGTAAAATATGGCCAAATCGTGAGAAAATTGTGAGTCCCCACTCACGATCACGATGCGATGTACGTCCCCGCTGGTCGTACATTGCATCGTCAGATCTGCCATGCTGTAGGGCAGATCTGCCAATCTAGGATACAAATGCACTGGAAAAAGTCTGAATGCATGATAGATAGTTTGAAGATAGGACACTGCAAACAGCAAATAGTGTGCAGAGCTGCCGAGGAGAGTTTTCAAGGGAAATCGTGCACGATGTCGGATAGTGAGCACATCGCTATGTGTGTGGGCACCTTCAGAGCACAGAAACTTGCTTCTGCCCGCATCTATTACAGAATTTGGCATACTTTTGATCAATGGTATTCTCATAAGGAATATGATCCTAAGGTGTTCAGGATTTCCAGGATACTGGCCTTTCTGCAGACAGGGTTAAGCAGGGTCTCCGCCTGGCCACTTTGAGAGTGCAGATTTCTGCATTGTCAGTCTGGTTCCAGAAGAAGATTGCTTCATTACCAGATGTTAGAATTTTTTTCCAAGGAGTTCTGCGAGTTCAGCCTCCTTTTGTCCAACCGATAGCACCGTGGCATTTGTTTTTGTTTCTTAAGGGGTAATAAGCTTTCCCATTTGAACCTTTAGACTCTGTAAACTTGAAGTGGTTGACAGCAAAGACATTTTTTCTTCTTGCTATCTCTTCTGCTCGCAGTCTCTCGGATTTGGCAGATCTCACTTGTTGCTCCCCATTTTTTATTTTTCACGAGAATAAAACTGTTCTTCGTACAAGGGAGGGTTACCTTCCTATGGTAGTATCCCGTTTCATGTAAAAGAAGAAATTGTTGTTCCAGCTTTTCAGGCTCAAGACCTTTCTGTAGGTGAAGCCTCCCTGGATGTAGTTTGTGCGCTCCATATTTATGTGGAGCATACAAACTGTGTTAAAAAATCAGATTCTCTGTTTGTATTATATAGTTTTCACAACCGAGGATGGCCAGATAATAAGCAGACTCTAGCGAGATGGCTACTCATGACTATCTCTCAGGTGTACACACAGGCTGATCTTCCTGTCCAAACATGGTGACAGCACATTCTACTCGTTCTGTAAGGCCATCGTGGGCATTCAGTTGTGGTGCCTCTGCTGAACAATTGTGCAAGGCTGCCATGTGGTCTTCTGTCCACACTTTTCTTAGGTTTTATGCCTTTGATACTTTTGCCTTCCAGGATGCTTCCTTTGGGTGACAAGTTCTCCTTTCTGCTCAGGAGCGTCCCCCATCCTAGGGGAACTGCTTTAGGACATCCCCATGGTATCCATGTGGATCCCTCTGGACCCTGAAGAAGAAACATAGAGTTATGGTAGACTTACCTAGATAACTCCATTTCTTTGAGGTCCATAGGGTCCCACAGGGCACTCACCCTGATGGGCCTGGCTTCATTGGGAGATTTTCTTTTGGTCACAGATTCCCTCAGTTTCTGTAAGAATGTTTCTGTTGTACGATTGTTCTTCCTTTTCCTGTCTTTAGGCTTGTTAACTAAACTGAAGTCCTATGGCTAGGGGCGAGGTACATATGGAGGAGGATCCGGGGCATTCTGGGAGCCAAAGCTTTAACTGTTTGGTGCCTGGTCTTGCAACCATAATATTCCCCCATGGTATCCCTGTGGACCTACCATAACTCTATATTTTTGCCTTATTCTATGTACATTTAAATGCCCTAATGGCTGATGGCAGATTCTAACCAAAAGTATGATGGCAGAAGAAAGAAAGACCAGCTCTCAGTGAAGCAAGTTGTGTGATGAAATTTAATTTCAACAACAATTTCTAAGGGCAATCTGGCCTATCAACAACAATAGAACGATAGTTATCCAACTCCCACTCCAATGTCACATGCAAAACCCACCTGAAAGGGAGAAGTAGATGACCCCGGTAAGATAAAATCAGCCTACTAAGGGGGAGATGTATTAAACCTTGGAGAGTGATAAAGTGGAGAGAGATAAAGTACCAACCAATCAGCTTCTGTCATTTTTCAAAAACAGCCTGTACTATAACTGTTATAAGCTGATTGGTTGGTTTGATGGTAGCAAACTATTCATTCCCCTCCCAATGACTAATTATGCAATTGGTGTTTCCAATTACTGTAACTTGGTCTAATAATTACATGATATTTTTGGGGGGGTTTATCATTTTCATTTTATTCGTATAATAGTAAACAGAACAAAGGTTAACTTTTTATAATATTTTGACTTTTTTTAAAGAATGCACAAATCAGCCATTTAACACCTTTTAAATACTTCCAGTGCTGTTCTTATTCCCACTAACAGCCTTCTGTATGATTCTGCAAACATAATTGAAAGTTTTTGGGGTCAAGTAAGATCATCCCACTTTTTCATGCATTTCTCTCACATCGCATTTGCCTGACAAATCGCAAACCCCTGATGCGAATACCACGAATAGGCATTTTTAATTGGATTGGCCCCCATGACTTAAGAAAATGTACTAATTTAACTAATGTGCAAGCTTAATGTCAAGGCATCCTATCAATTCATGCTACACTATGATAAATATTAAACATGGTGTATAGTGGAAGATAGATAGAGAGAGAGAGAGAGAGAGAGAGAGAGAGAGAGAGAGAGAGAGAGAGAGAGATACACTATGCAGACAAAAGTGAATGGACACTGACAGCAAATACTGTAGATCAACAAGCATTTATTGACGTCAGTACTTTGTAGGTCCACCATGTGCAGTGATTACTGCAGACGTCCTTCTTGGCAAATTGTCCACCAGTTCATGGACAACAGCAGGCGGCATGTTTTACCATTCCACCTCAAGTACAGTGACCAACTGTCACACTGAAGAAGGTCGGGGTTAAGATCTGGACTCTGAGCTGGCCAGTCCATTCAGGTTACTGAAATTTTCTGTATACCAGTCCAGGGTCACCCTGGAAACATGACCGGTGACATTGTCGTCATAATAAAAATGTTTGTTGTCTTTGTAGAACTGCAAATGCATGGGCTTCCTAACGAAGCGTACTTGTCAAAACCGCCACATTAGTGCCCATTTGAACTTGTGTGCAATGGTATGCATGGAATGTATTTCGATTGCATGGGGGTGTCCAATCACATTTGTCTACATAGTGTATTATCCTACCAGTCAGGAATATTGTCCCAAATGCCAAAATACTGGGATGTACAGTATTCTCACTGCAGTGACGCAACATGGGGGAGTTGAACAGGGTGCGTGCCCTGGGCGCTGTCGGTCACGGCGACCGCAGTCCAGGGCACGTGTGGTTCACGCCCGCACTACACACTAAAACAAACACAGGGGGCACTACTACAGTGGGCATTGCATAAGGGGCACTACTACTGGTGGTACTAAGGTGCATATAGAATGGAAAGGAATGTTCCCAGAGTGACGAGAAATAGTGGTGTGTCATGTTGACACGCCCCCATTTTCAGTGACCATGCCCCTTGTTACATGTGACCACGCCCAGTTTTTGGCACGCGTGTGCGGCGCACGCACATAGATGGGGGGTGCCTTTTTTTTTCATCTTGCCCTGGGCTTCAAATACCCTAGTTATGCCACTGGTTCACTGACCACCCTTCTGCACAGCAGACAGAGAGTATAGATCAGTGATGAATGGACATATTCAGCTACCGTGGGTGGATGTGGCAATGCAGGAGTGTAGTATGGGGATCAAGTTTGGCTTAGCACACTAGGCACACCATCAGAGGATGTGGCATACCATCAGGGGATGTGACAAACCCACAACATAGCACGGACCACACACCCAACATGACACAAACATGCCCCCTTTCAGAGTGGTTCTCCCACATTATAGAATGTTGGGAGGTATAGTTTACATGTTATTCTTTATTCAGATGTTTTACAGGGAGTTCAGACATTTAGTATAATATAATACTATAAAAGTAAAGGTCGAATATTGTATATTATAAATTTATAATATTATAAAAGTAAAGGTCGAATATTAGAGTTTTTTATTTTTTATTCACATTATATTCACATATAAGTTATTTTTCAAACATTGAGAGATCTGCTAGTGCAGTGATCCCACGAAACAAAAGTCGAGCAGTGGTTGTCGTCATCAGCCCCAACTTCTGCTGTTAGTAGTCTTGCCGTGCGGTATCGGACAACCAGTGAGAGAATTACAGCATAAGGCTGGTATGGGAACCACTGGGAAGGTATAGAAATAGTACAATAGAGAAAACACTTTGTTGAAACATCCACAATAGTATATCAGCTACTTAGTAGCTGTAATAGCTTTACTTGAATACAAATGAAACCTAGGACCTGTGATCTCAGGTCTACTATATGCAGTAAAGATAGCAATGATAATACTACATCATAAATAATTCAGCCTGAGTATTTCAATAACTGACATACTCAGAGTACTGTATTAGTGTAGTACTACAGGGTTAATAGTTGTTGAGCAGAGTCACTTGGTATAATGAATATAAACAGTGCAGTTAGGTTCTCATTCCCTCTCCTCCAGTCCTGTGAGTGATAGGGAGCAGCAGAGCCGGGCTGCAGTATCTTACATCCCCTTACTCCTGTGTGTGATAGGGAGCAGCAGAGCCAGGCTGCAGTATATTACATCCCCTTACTCCTGTGTGTGATAGGGAGCAGCAGAGCCTGGCTGCAGTATATTACATCCACTTACTCCTGTGTGTGATAGGGAGCAGCAGAGCCTGCCTGCAGTATCTTACATCCCCTAACTCCTGTGTGTGATAGGGAGCAGCAGAGCCTGGCTGCAGTATATTACATCCCCTTACTCCTGTGTGTGATAGGGAGCAGCAGAGCCTGGCTGCAGTATCTTACATCCCCTTACTCCTGTGTGTGATAGGGAGCAGCAGAGCCTGGCTGCAGTATATTACATCCACTTACTCCTGTGTGTGATAGGGAGCAGCAGAGCCTGCCTGCAGTATCTTACATCCCCTAACTCCTGTGTGTGATAGGGAGCAGCAGAGCCTGGCTGCAGTATCTTACATCCCCTTACTCCTGTGTGTGATAGGGAGCAGCAGAGCCTGGCTGCAGTATCTTACATCCCCTTACTCCTGTGTGTGATAGGGAGCAGCAGAGCCTAGCTGCAGTATATTACATCCCCTTACTCCTGTGTGTGATAGGGAGCAGCAGAGCCTAGCTGCAGTATATTACATCCCCTTACTCCTGTGTGTGATAGGGAGCAGCAGAGCCTAGCTGCATGATCTTACATCCCCTTACTCCTGTGTGTGATAGGGAGCAGCAGAGCCTAGCTGCAGTATATTACATCCCCTTACTCCTGTGTGTGATAGGGAGCAGCAGAGCCTAGCTGCAGTATATTACATCCCCTTACTCCTGTGTGTGATAGGGAGCAGCAGAGCCTAGCTGCATGATCTTACATCCCCTTACTCCTGTGTGTGATAGGGAGCAGCAGAGCCTGGCTGCAGTATATTACATCCCCTTACTCCTGTGTGTGATAGGGAGCAGCAGAGCCTGGCTGCAGTATCTTACATCCCCTTACTCCTGTGTGTGATAGGGAGCAGCAGAGCCTAGCTGCAGTATATTACATCCCCTTACTCCTGTGTGTGATAGGGAGCAGCAGAGCCTAGCTGCATGATCTTACATCCCCTTACTCCTGTGTGTGATAGGGAGCAGCAGAGCCTGGCTGCAGTATCTTACATCCCCTTACTCCTGTGTGTGATAGGGAGCAGCAGAGCCTGGCTGCAGTATATTACATCCCCTTACTCCTGTGTGTGATAGGGAGCAGCAGAGCCTGGCTGCAGTATATTACATCCCCTTACTCCTGTGTGTGATAGGGAGCAGCAGAGCCTGGCTGCAGTATCTTACATCCCCTTACTCCTGTGTGTGATAGGGAGCAGCAGAGCCTGGCTGCAGTATCTTACATCCCCTTACTCCTGTGTGTGATAGGGAGCAGCAGAGCCTGGCTGCAGTATCTTACATCCCCTTACTCCTGTGTGTGATAGGGAGCAGCAGAGCCTGCCTGCAGTATCTTACATCCCCTTACTCCTGTGTGTGATAGGGAGCAGCAGAGCCTAGCTGCAGTATATTACATCCCCTTACTCCTGTGTGTGATAGGGAGCAGCAGAGCCTAGCTGCATGATCTTACATCCCCTTACTCCTGTGTGTGATAGGGAGCAGCAGAGCCTGGCTGCAGTATCTTACATCCCCTTACTCCTGTGTGTGATAGGGAGCAGCAGAGCCTGGCTGCAGTATATTACATCCCCTTACTCCTGTGTGTGATAGGGAGCAGCAGAGCCTGGCTGCAGTATATTACATCCCCTTACTCCTGTGTGTGATAGGGAGCAGCAGAGCCTGGCTGCAGTATATTACATCCCCTTACTCCTGTGTGTGATAGGGAGCAGCAGAGCCTGGCTGCAGTATCTTACATCCCCTTACTCCTGTGTGTGATAGGGAGCAGCAGAGCCTGCCTGCAGTATCTTACATCCCCTTACTCCTGTGTGTGATAGGGAGCAGCAGAGCCTGGCTGCAGTATATTACATCCCCTTACTCCTGTGTGTGATAGGGAGCAGCAGAGCCTAGCTGCAGTATATTACATCCCCTTACTCCTGTGTGTGATAGGGAGCAGCAGAGCCTGGCTGCAGTTTCTTACATCCCCTTACTCCTGTGTGTGATAGGGAGCAGCAGAGCCTGGCTGCAGTATCTTACATCCCCTTACTCCTGTGTGTGATAGGGAGCAGCAGAGCCTAGCTGCAGTATATTACATCCCCTTACTCCTGTGTGTGATAGGGAGCAGCAGAGCCTGCCTGCAGTATCTTACATCCCCTTACTCCTGTGTGTGATAGGGAGCAGCAGAGCCTGGCTGCAGTATATTACATCCCCTTACTCCTGTGTGTGATAGGGAGCAGCAGAGCCTAGCTGCAGTATATTACATCCCCTTACTCCTGTGTGTGATAGGGAGCAGCAGAGCCTGGCTGCAGTTTCTTACATCCCCTTACTCCTGTGTGTGATAGGGAGCAGCAGAGCCTGGCTGCAGTATCTTACATCCCCTTACTCCTGTGTGTGATAGGGAGCAGCAGAGCCTAGCTGCAGTATATTACATCCCCTTACTCCTGTGTGTGATAGGGAGCAGCAGAGCCTGGCTGCAGTTTCTTACATCCCCTTACTCCTGTGTGTGATAGGGAGCAGCAGAGCCTGGCTGCAGTATCTTACATCCCCTTACTCCTGTGTGTGATAGGGAGCAGCAGAGCCTAGCTGCAGTATATTACATCCCCTTACTCCTGTGTGTGATAGGGAGCAGCAGAGCCTGCCTGCAGTATCTTACATCCCCTTACTCCTCTCTTCATTACTCACTGTCCTAACCTTATCTTGCTGGGTGTTGATACTCTAGGTTGTCACTCCAAGTATCTATAGAATATACTCAGCAACATTCTGCCCTGGTGTGTTTATGATTATCGTACATGTTTAATGTTGTATTGTTTATTGTTATATTTTCATATCTCGCCTTTTCCTCATCTGTGTAACCACTACCGAGATAACGATCTGTCTAAGTCCATTTTAATCTTTCTTCCTTGCAAAAATGAATAAAGGTTATGTTTTAAGATATTTTGATTGACATTTAGCTATGAGAGTGCATCCTATAGAGTCTTTGGGTTGAAGTTCTCACGGAACTGATATACCCTCCTCTTTTTGTCATATAAAATAATTACCAATAAGTAACTATTACAAGTTTTTATCATTAGACAAAGTCATTTCCTCTGGTAGTGTCTCTTGCCACATATGTTACTAGTTTTCTCATTTGTTCTCTGCATACTTTCCAAAATGTGTAATATTATTAATTAGAAAGGCAAACATATGTTTAATTAACTTTTTTTTTATTTCTTTGTTTAAATTTTGTGTAAAATGAAATGTAAATGATGACTGCGATTTACACGGTTTTCATTACTTCATCTGACGCCCCTGTCTTTATCATTGTGCATGTTGTTTTCTCAGTCCCCCCAATAACAAATTAACTGACTATGGACCTGATTCAGACCCGGTCGCTAAGTTGCACTCACTCTGAGCGATTTTTGCCTGTCTGTACATGTGTATAATTCGCAGTGGTCGTGCGCAAGCCAGTCTTTGCGATTTGTTTTTGGTTGCTCGTAAGCCACTATCAGGTCGCTACTTTGAGTGACAGATAGTGCCATTTGTGGGCGGTAACTGGGGAAGGTGCTTGTAAATGGGGGAGTGGAGTTGCGGACGCAGGCGTGTCGGGCCGCCAAAACACAGTTTAAAGGGCGTGCATAATTAGCAAAGTAGCGTCATTGTACACGTCACCTGCATGTATTTCAGCCCGCACTGATCGCTGTGCTTGCGGCAGGTTAAGGCAACCCCAGGGGCTGCGAGCAGCTCCGATGGCTTACGATGATCCCAATTATTCCTATATTTCCCGGAGATGACGTGTGTTGTGAGTGGCAAGGGGGCATCTTTAGACACTTGCGAGCGCACTTCACCGTAGCTCACTAAAACATAGTGGGCATCCTTACACGACGCAGTGCGAGCACTTCATTTAAATATCCGTCCCCTTTTTGCCAGTGAGCGGCCGCAACTTGTGATTAGGTCTGAATGAGCTGCTATGTATTCAAGAAAAGTAATAGCAACAGTAATGTGGGAAAACTATAAACCATATATGAATATATATACGTTTTTGCACTAGATAATCCAAACATTTTAACTATACCACAAAAGATATAGAACGTACAGTTTATGCTTTTGTATTGTCTGCATAGATGGAAGTGATGTAGGCTTGGCCATCTACTGTACCTGTGTCTTAATTCATACTTACTAACTAACTAAATAAATATGCAACTACTTTCTGCGTCCCAGAAGAGGGTCTCCCGGCGTTTGTCTCAGCAAACACAACCAAGACTACTAGCTAATGTGGTGCGGCTGTTAGGGAAGTACATGACCTTGCTTTGGCATCTGGCACTCTCCAGGTTTGAAACATTGTTCGAGGTGCTGTACTATATGGTGACCCATCAGATGGAGAAGGGAAAGGAGAACCAGTAATAGCTCTTAGCGCCCAACTCATGGACTAAACAGCCTCTGGGTCATGTCCAATTCCACTACTCAAGTATGGTACTACATTGGATAGGCATCCTGTCAACTGACTCTCAGACCAAGAGGTAATGTAGGATTGTTATACTGTATATATATCGAGAAATATAGAAATAGAGAGAGAAAAATTAGACAGACAGATATGACATAGATAGATAGATAATAGATAGATGAAATGGGTATGAAATACCGCCGGCCGCATGTCCGGCGGTTCGAATACCGTCAGCGGCAGCCCGACATGAGCAGAGTTCGAAGCAGCGGAAGCCCGACAGCGCTGGAAATCCCAATCGTGGAAAGGTGAGTATCTACTAACCTAACCCTCCTAACCCTAACCCTCCTTAGGGGTGCCTAACCCTAACTTCTCCACCAAGTGCCTAACCCTAACCACCCCCTTCCCCGCTGCCTAAACCTAAGTCCCCCCCGGGGGTGCCTAACCCTAACCCTCCCTCCCCCTAGCCTAACCCTAACCCTCCCGGGGGGTGCCTAACCCTAGCTCCCCCCCCGGGAGCCCTAAACCTAACCCTCCCCCCTTGCGGCTGTCCGTTCGTGGCACCCGGCATCACTACGATCGGGATGCCGGGCGCCGGTCTCCCGGCATCGGGGAAATGCGGGCATCTACATCTAGACGCCCGGCATTTCACCCTTGCCGGGATATGACAGTCGGGAAACCGGCTGCCGGTATTTAGGCAGTCGGCTTCCCGATTGCATACCAGATAGATAGATAGATAGATAGATATTAGGTAGACAGATAGATATGAGATAGATACATATGAGATAGATAGATATTAGGTAGATATATAGATATGAGATAGATAGATAGATAGATAGATAGATAGATAGATAGATAGATAGATAGATAGATAGATATGACAAGGCCTATGTGCTATACTAACATATTTTTGGGAAACTTTATATAGAAATAACCAATGATCCATGCAAAAAAATAGTATTCCTGTGATATGATGTAGTCGGACTATGAAAAATAGTATTCCTGTCCATGCAAAAAAATAGTATTCCTGTGATATGATGTAGTCGGACTATGACTACAGGAGCCTTACAGGGACAATGGAGCGCAGTTGCTAGGTGATTTGCAAAGCCTGCTGCGTAGTTATGAATAAGCTGAGTAACTTCATTCTAAATTAAAATAGCATCTGACATTTCCATGCTGCACAATGTGTATAGTAATAATTGCGTTCGTGAGGGATTTGTCAAGACAGGAAATTGAATAATTCATTTTATTAACAGGTTCATTAAGTGCATTTATGAACTCTGACATTGCATAGGGACACATTCTAAACGTACTCAAATTGTTTGTGACAATGATTATTAATGTGGCTCCTGCCAGGCTAACCAAAATATATATATATATTTTTTTATTATTATTCATCCTTAAACTTTGATTCATGAATCAAAGACAACATAAAAAGCACCTGAGACAGTTATTATGATATTTTTTTTTATCTGGTATTTGATGGGTAAAAAAGCTATAAAGTCATATTATTAACAAATTAATTGTTTTGTACATATACAGGAATGTGTATGTGGTTCTTTATCTATCATTTGACCTTACTAAGGAACTAGATTATAAAAGATTAGTCATTAAAGTAAATGGTCACACATACACCATTTGGAGATCACTGAAAATGATGCAGACAATTGCTGCTCAGTGATTAACGATCCATTTGGGAGATGATCGAAAAGATGGCAGAATTTTGGGATGGTTGGTTCTGCTCAGTTATGTTATAATCAATAATCAACATTTCCATTGACTCGAGAATGGTCACTGTAAAATATAGGGAATAAGAATCGTCAGCCTCTTCTAGTGACCATGGGCTTCATTCAAAATTGTACGCAAACCCGATAATTTGCGGACTATTCTGATAGCAGCCGATCGGTGCATGTGCAGGATCTGTACAGCACCTGTGCTGATCAGTGTCTATGAGATCGTTCACAGTGTCCCCTAAGCCGCAGCATGGGTGACATGCTCCGGCCGTTCGAGGCCGTTGGCCCCGTTTTCTGGGCGTACCTAGGCCAGTGACTGCGTCTTCTGGCTCAGTGCCACTGGCCTAGGCTGCGTGAAAACACAGACTATCCTGAGTAATTTAAGGGTTACTCAGATGGCCGATGTTTACGCAAGTCATCTGATGGCATTTGCATATTTTAGCGACTCTGATGTGTCCAAAGATAAAGCAGCGATACTAAAAGCGTACAAGCGCTATGAGCCAAATCATTCTGCTGCGTGTTGCGGATGGCACAAGGACTTAAGGTGCGTACACATGGTATGATATCTATGAACGATATATCGTTCATTTTTATGCAGTGAACGACCAACGATGCGCGTTCCTGCATGGACGATAACGATATCTATGGCCGTCCGTACATGTAGGTCAACTTGGATGATTTTATCACAATTTGCATGTTCAGAGATGTGGCAGGATGACTTCACTGAAATAGATCTATCATAGATATCTATCAGTGTGTACACCCAATATCTGCACCTGCACTACAGAAAAGTTAAAGGAAAGTCGTTCAGCGATATCGTTGTCTGTACAGATTGTACCGCGTGTATGCAGTTTAAGAACACTTCCGGAAGAAGATTTTACTCCTGTCTGTTCAGCATCCCAATGACTGTGTAAAGTGTAGAGTGCAAGGACATTTTATTAAGTTCTCTATAAAGGTTGTCTCATGTATTGTTCAGTAGAAGAAAATAAAACAAAACCTTCACATGTAGGAAAAGAAAGTTTAATTCATGCTAGATTGAATTTATAAAATGACATGGTAACTGCTCCAGCTTGCAGCCCTGATGATGTTTTTTTCTCTAAGCCTTGAACTTGCTTTGAACTTCAATTCTGTGTTTAAAATGTATAAAACAGTTGGATGATTCACCGTTTTCTGCTATAGGTGTCTTTGGTACCTCACTGTAGGATCTCTTGGTCCATGCACAGGCAAAGGACACAGGAAATTAAATGCTATTTTATTTCTCTCATCTTTACTCTGTATAACATAAATCGTTTTCTGTAAACATTTATTATGTTTTTGAATGGAAATATAAGGCTTATTATTAAATAAAATAAAATCTTGTTATAAGAGCATATCTGCTGAAACCAGTAGCAACCAATCAGACATTGGCTTTCACTAGTGTGCCCACACTAGTTTAATGGGATGTAGTTATTAGACCGCCTGACGAGATGCCAGCGGGCTAAATGCCGACAATTGAAGCCCGACACGGGACTTAAACTAGGTGTTGAAATACCGACGCCTATCTTAATCCCGACACCAGAATCCAGACAGACTCTATCCCGAACTAGGTAAGTCTGGGGCGTCTTAGGAGTTAGCCGTGGGGTGGGGGAGGGTTAGGGTTAGGCTAGGGAAAGGGGGGTTAGAGTTAGGCACCACTGGGGGGAGGTTAGGGTTAGGCTAGGGAAAGGGGGGGTTAGAGTTAGGCACCACTGGGGAGGGTTATTGTTAGGCATCTCCCCGAGAGGGTTATGTTTAGGGTGTGGGAAAGTAGGGTTAGGTTTAGGCCCCCCGGGAGATTTAGGGTTAGGCACCACCACGAGAGTTTTAGGGTTAGGCACCACCAAGGGTGGGTTAGGGGGGAGAAGGGATGGGTTAGATGGGAGAAGGGAAGGGTTAGGATACTTACCAGCCAGTGTTGGGATCTCCTCCTGAGGTTTCCACAGGTGGGATTTGAGCAGCCGCCGGTATATCTATCCCATTCCTAGTTTGATATAATTTGATATCTGATTGGTTGCTATGGGTTACAGTATCTCATTGTACCATATTATTAAATAAGACCTGTGAGGATAGGTTGAAAGGAAAATGCCAGCAGGATGACCTACTGTACTACTGGGGGTTTCCATCCCATAAATGGGATCATGTCTACTTTATCTTAATAGATTCAATCATATCTGTATGAATAAGGAAATCTTAAAAATCTGGCCTGCTGGAAGTACATGAACATGAAATTGATAAAAACCCAAATCTTATCTGCTCAATGTCTTTTGTACTCTATGTTACACACTGCATTTATGTTTTTTCTCTTTTATTCAATAATAACTATTTATTTATTATTATTTCTATCATTCATCTATGAGGCACCACAATGGACATCAGCGCTGTGCCATGGGGAGTAAAACAAATAAAAACAAAATTGGTCAGTCCCTAAAATTGCTGCCCCTTCTGTGTGTAGGTAATCTGTGCTCTTGAAAGGTTCCTGTAATATCTTGGTACAGTTGTCCTTCTTCGGCCAGTGCTATCTGACTGTAGGGATGAAGGGTCATAGTTTTGTCACCAAGATGGAAAGATAGGATCCAAAACACAGCAGACATCACATAAACTTGACTTGTACAAAATTTGCATACTATGGTGCTAACCCTAATAAAAAGTATCTGGGTGAAAAAATATACTAAATTAATAACTAAAATAGTTTCAATATGTAAACAGCGATTGTCGGAAGACATAGCCCAGCATCCAATGTAGGGTTGGGGCAGTGTAACTATAATTACAAGGACCCTAATCATGTTAAAAATAATATATTTTATATTGCAAAGATATTGAATATACAGTTTTCTGTTTTATACACAATGATCTATGCTGCATGTTTAACACTTTTTAGATACTAGAGTACAATGAAGTCATTTTATAATACCATAAAGGACAGCTGAAAGGTTCTCTGGTAACTCTACAGACTAGTATAGAATTCCATGTACTGTATGTACTCTATCAGTATGGGATGCAGTTTATTTACTGGTGTCCGGAATGTCGACTCTGGAAGCCCGACTCTTTAATAAAGATAGTCGCCTATCTTTAGACAGACGCCAAAATCCCGACACCCGGCATCCCGAATGAAGGTAAGCAGGGACTGTTAGCTGTTAGCCACGGGGGGGAGGGTTTGTTTTAGGCACTTCTGGGGGGGACTTAGGGTTAGGCACCCCCCAGGGAGGATTAGGGTTAGGCTAGGGAAAGTGGGGGTTAGGGATAGGCGCCACTGGGGAGATGTTAGGCATCCTCCCGGGAGGGTTCGGTGTAGGGTATTCATCACACGGGGGAGGCTAGGGTTAGGAACCAATGGGGGAGGTTAGGGTTAGGCACCACTACGGGAGGGTTAGGGTACTTACCAGCCCCAGTCGGGATCCTGTCGTTCGGGCTTCCAGCATCGGTATTTAGTCTGCTGGCAATACATCTGGCAGCATTACATACCGATTCCATCAGTACTATGATCTTTGTGGGTATGTAGTGCCCAGACATATTCCAAGACTAAGCAACTTTCATGATGGTAACAACCTATAAACTTAAAGTCAGTTTTTTCCCATTTGTAGTAGCTCAGGCCTCACCTCTATTCAGCTACAGAACATATGCAGGACCTGATTAACTGTGCTTTACATAAATTAGTCTTCCCTATCTATCTATCTATCTATATATATATATATATATATATATATATATTTATATATATTAGGGGTGAGCGGGTTCGGATTTCTGAAATCCGAACCCCCCCGATCCGAGGCCGATCCGAGTCAGGCTCGACTTTTCCCGCCTGACTCGGATCTGAAATCGAGGCAAAACGTCATCATCCCGCCTTCCGGGTCTCGTGGGTTTTGGATCCTATATAAGGTACCCGCGTCGGCGCCATTTTCTCACTCGGCTGTGGACAGTGAAGAGGGAGGGTTTGAGTTAGGGCTGGATGGGCTGTGTAGTGTAGTGTAGTGCAGTGTACTGTTGTGCTGTGCTGTGCTGCTGTTGTCCATAGGGGCTGTGTCCACTCCTTCAAAGTTCATAGGGGCTGGCTGGACTGTGTTGTGCAGTCAGTTGTCCATAGGGGCTGTGTCCACTCCAAAGTCCTGTGCAGTGTCCCAGTCCTAAAGGGGTGCTGTAGTGTTGTCCAGGGGGTGCTCTGTCCATCAGGGGTGCTCCCCCCAAGTGCAAAAAAAAATAATATTTTTTCTGTGTTTGTGAATTGTGTGCACTGTGGCTGCATGTGCATCAACAAAGGAGCAGCGCCAAGCGTGCGCCTGTGTCCCATTAGTAAAGGGCTGGCTGGCTTGTCCGTTAACTGGTGCTGTAACCCCCAAAGTACACTCCAAACAAAATAAAAAAGTATTTTCTGTGTTTGTGAATTGTGTGCGCAGTAGCCGCACGTGCATCAACAAAGTAGTGCCAAGCGTGCGCCTGTGTCATAAGTAAAGGGCCGGCTGGCTTGACCGTTAAAGGGTGCTGTAACCCCCAAAGTACACTCCAAACAAAATAAAAAAATATTTTCTGTGTTTGTGAATTGTGTGCACTGTGGCTGCACGTGCATCAACAAAAGAGCAGCGCCAAGCGTGCGCCTGTGTCCCATAAGTAAAGGGTGGTATAACCCACAAAGTGCACTAATGTCCAACAAAAATAAAAAAATATTTTCTGTGTTTGTGTGCGCCTTAGCCGCACGTATATTTCAAATCAATATAACATAAATGGAGGACCAAACTTTCTCCGATAAAAATAAAATAGGGAAAGATCAAGAACCACTTCCTCCTAGTGCTGAAGCTGCTGCCACTAGTCATGACATAGACGATAACATGCCATCAACATCGTCTGCCAAGGCCGATGCCCAATGTCATAGTAGAGGGCACATACAATCCCAAATGACAAAGTTCAGAAAAAAATGACCTTAAAATAAAACATTTAAATCATCTGAAGAGAAACGTAAACTTGCCAATATGCCATTTATGACACGGAGTGGCAAGGAACGGCTAAGGTCTTTCCCTATGTTCATGACTAGTGGTTCAGCTTCACATGACGATGGAAGCCCTCCTCCCGCTAAAAAAATCAAACGAGTTAAGCTGGCAAAAGCACAGCGAAGAACTGTGCGTTCTAAGAAGATATCACAAATCCCCAAGGAGAGTCCAAGTGTGGTGGCGGTTGCGATGCCTGACCTTCCCAGCACTGGACGGGAAGAGGTGGCTCTTTCCACCATTTGCACGCCCCCTGCAAGTGCTGAAAGGAGCACCCACAGTCCACTTGCTGATATGCAAATTGAAGATGTCACTGTTGAAGTACAACAGGATGAGGATACTGGTGTAGCTGGCGCTGAGGAGGAAGTTGGCAAGGAGGATTCTGATGGTGATGTGGTTTGTTTAAATCAGGCTCCGGGGGAGATAGTTGTTGTCCGTGGGATGAAAAAGCCCATCACGGTCATGCCTGGGCAGAAGACCAAACATTCCACCTCTTTGGTCTGGCAATATTTCTATCCAAATCCGGACAACAACTGTCTTGCCATATGTACCATATGTAAAGGTGAAATAAGTAGGGGTAGGGACGTTAACCACCAAGGAACATCCTCCCTTATACGGCACCTGCAGCGCGTTCATAAAAAGTTACTGTCAAGTTCAGAAACTTTGGCTAAGACCGTAAGCAGTCCAGGGACACCTAAATCCCATTGTCCTGTTGTATCCAAGCGCCTGCAAACCACACCGTCAACTCCCTCCTCGTCAATTTCCTCCTTAGTCAGGATCGGAAGTAGTCCTGCAGGCCATGTCTCTGGCATGACTAACTCTCCTATCCGGGATTCCTCCGGAGGATCCTGCATTGCTACGCCTACTGCTGCCGCTGCTGCTGTTGCTGCTGCTGGGAGTCGTTCATCATCCCAGAGAGGAAGTAGGAACACCACTACTTTTACTAAACAATTGACCCTCCAACAGTCCCTAGCGAGGAGGATGAAGTACGACAGCAGTCATCCTGAAGCAAAATGTATAACTGAGGCCTTGACTGCTATGTTGGTGTTAGACGTGCGTCCGGTATCCGCCATTAGTGCAGTGGGATTTAGACAATTGATGGAGGTAGTGTGTCCCCGGTTCCAAATCCCGTCTAGATTCCACCTGCATCCTCAAAGCAGCAGCGACAAGCGTGCGTCTGTCTAAGGGTGGTGTAACCCTCAAAGTGCGCTCCACAAACAATAAAAAATTCTTCTTTTTTTTCTGTCTTTGTGAATTGTGTGGGCTGTAGCCGCACCTGCATCCTTAAAGCAGCAGCGACAAGCGTGTGTCTGTCTGTTAAAGGGTGGTGTAACCCTCAAAGTGCGCTCCACAAACAATAAAAAAAATTCTTCTTTTTTTTTCTGTCTTTGTGAAATGTGTGGGCTGTAGCCGCACCTGCATCCTTAAAGCAGCAGCGACAAGCATGCGTCTGTCTGTTAAAGGGTGGTGTAACCCTCAAAGTGCGCTCCACAAACAATAAAAAAATTCTTCTTTTTTTTCCTGTCTTTGTGAATTGTGTGGGCTGTAGCCGCACCTGCATCCTCAAAGCAGCAGCGACAAGCGTGCGTCTGTCTGTTAAAGGATTACATCGGTGACAGCATCCAAGTAGGCATGTCAGACAGTCCGTACATGTACTGGCAGGAAAAAGAGGCAATTTGGAGGCCCCTGTACAAACTGGCTTTATTTTACCTGAGTTGCCCCCCCTGCAGTGTGCACTCCGAAAGAGTGTTTAGTGCAGCCGGGAACCTTGTCATCAAAAGGCGTAGGAGGTTGCTTCCACAAAATGTGGAGAAGATGATGCTCATAAAAATGAATTATCAACTCTTCCAGGGAGACCAGCCTCCAGAACGTACAGAGGGGCCTGTGGTGGTGGATTCCAGTGGGGACGAATTAATACTCTGTGAGGATGAGGATGTACACAACACTGAAGAGGGTGAGGAATCGGTGAATGAGGAGGATGAGGACGACATCTTGCCTCCGTAGAGCCAGTTTGTGCAGGGACAGATTAATTGCCAGCTTGTTTTGTGGGGGCCCAAACAAACCAATCATTTCAGCCACAGTCATGTGGCAGACCCTGGCGCTGAAATGATTGGTTTGTTAAAGTGTGCATGTCCTATTTATACAACATAAGGGTGGGTGGGAAGGCCCAAGGACAATTCCATCTTTCACCTCTTTTTTTTCTTTGCATTATGTACTGTTTGGGGCCTAGTTTTTCAAACTGCCATCCTGTCTGCCACTGCAGTGTCACTCCTAGATGGGCCATGTGTTTGTGCTGCCCACTCGTGTCGCTTAGCATAGTCATCCAGCTACCTCGGTGCAACCTTTTGGACATAAAAACACTATTGTGAGGTGTGAGGTGTTCAGAATAGACTGGAAATTAGTGGAAAGTAAGGTTTTTGAGGTTAATAATAGCATAGGAGCAGAAAAATCAACACATTCTGTGATTTTAGCTGTTTTTATGCTTTTTAAAAAAAATACAGATCCAAAACACAATACCCAGAACCCAAAACACCGAAGGGTGGTTTTGGCAAAACCAATCCAGATCCAAAACACGAAGAAAGATCCAGATCCAAAACCAAAACACGAAAAGTGCCGGTGCACACCCCTAATATATATTACCCCTAAGTTCTGCAATACAACGTCAGAGGTTAATCTGCGGGTCGCAGGGCACATTCTTAATTGTCATTTAAACAAAAATCTACTTGCAGCTCAAATTCAATAACTCCCTTAAATCTATTTTATAATAGTGGTGCAGCATATCCCAGTGTACATATGTACATAAAATAATACAGAGCTCTGGAATACATGCATGAAAAATAAATTCATGAATTCATTGATTAAAATAAGTAAACAAAATACTGATGTCTAGGACATAGAAACCCAGGAGCAATAATGAAGCTAACTAAAGAACTGCTCACTAACGGTGCCAACTTTGATCAGTGCAGCCAGCTGATGAAATGAACTAGCTGTTCGAAAGAAAAAAAATACAAGGAAAGATTAATCAAAAACAAGTTGAGTAGCCTCTGGGATTGGCAAACCTGAATGTATGTAGATATTTGAGCCTTGAAAAGTCAAGAAAAATTTTAAAAAAATTGTTCACATTCATTGATCATCAGTCAAGATACACTGGTGTGGATTAACAGATAGACAGTAAAAAGGTAGACAGTGTCTAGATAGACACCAGATGTTAGACAGTCAATATATTGACTGGCATGAAAGGTCGACTGGGCCAAAATGTCAACACACTAGATGTTGACATGTAAGAAGGTTGACTGGTACAAATAGTCAACATGGTCGAAAGGTCGACTCAAAAATGGTCACCACTTTTTTTTTAACCATAATCTTCATCCTAACCCTCCCTCCTGGTGCCTAACCCTAACACTCCAGTAAGTGCCTAACCCTCCGGTAAGTGCCTAAGCCTAACCCTTACCCTAAAAAAACAAAATAATGTTGACCATTTTGCGTCAACCATTTTTGGGTCGACATTTTGACCCTGTCAACCATTAGTGCATGTCAACCTTTTGTCCCTGTTGACCTATTGACTGTCTAACATCTGTTGTCTATCTAGACATTGTTGACCTTTTTACTATCTGTAGTCTGGAACCCAAGATACTTAATAGTCTCTGTATCTGCTTCACAGCAAGAATGAAGAAACTCCAAAAAAGCAAAATATACCATGTGCAGACAATAGGAATTAATGCAGAAGTGATAAGACACAAGCCGTCTCAAAATAAACAGAAAGTTTCTCAGACCAAAATGCCATGCAACCTACAACAGAATGGTATAGCAGAGAAACACAACCATACACTCTGTAAAAATGGGCAAACTATGGGCCTGATTCAGACCCACTCGCGAGCGGCTGTCCGCTCGCAAGTGGGTCGATGTTCTGCACTGAGCATGCGCACGACGGAGGGAGCTCCGTCGTGCGCATGCGCCAGTCGCGACGAGCGAAGGATTTTCCTTCGCTCGTAGTGTCTCTTCAAAGGGGGCGTGCTGTCGATGTTGACTGACAGCACGCCCCCTTTGGTGGGCGTGCCGGGGGCGTGCCTCCCTGACGGGGGCGTTCCCACGGGAACGCCTCCCGTCAGAAGCCGGCCCACTGACATCACTAGTGATGTCAGTGGGAGTGATTTTGGCTCTGATAGAGCCAAAATCACTCCGGAGCTTGCGTTGAAAACCTCAACCGCAGGCTCCGGCTCGCAGTTTCGATGGTCACGACCATCGCGGCCATCAAACTGCACGCTCGTATAGGCTGTGGGTGGTGACCCACAGCTATACGAGCGTCCAGGAGGATGCTCCATTTTTAAGGAGGGCGGCCCTCATTCAGAGCGTGCGCTCTGCTCAGAGCGTACGGCTCTGAATGAGGGCCTATGTTCATTAAAGCAGATATTCTAATGACATATGTAGATGAACAATCATGACAGCCGGCAGTCTCCAAATGTATTTATCCAGTAAGACTGAAAAAAAAAAAAAGTTAACTACATGACAGCACAGAAGAATATTTGGAACAAGGGGCCTGATTCAGACCCACTCGCAAGTGGCTGTCCGCTCGCAAGTGGGTCGATGTTGTGCACTGCGCATGCGCACGACGGCGGGAGCTTCGTCGTGCGCATGCGCCAGACGCGACGAGCGAAGGACTTTCCTTCGCTCGTTGTGTCTGATCAAAGGGGGCGTGCTGTCGATGTTGAGTGACAGCACGCCCCCTTTGGTGGGCGTGCCGGGGGCGTGCCTCCCAGACGGGGGCGTTCCCAAGGGAACGCCTACCGTCAGAAGCCGGCCCACTGACATCACTAGTGATGTCAGTGGGAGTGATTTTGGCTCTGATAGAGCCAAAATCACTCCGGGCCTTGCGGTTGAAAAACTCAACCGCAGGCTCCGGCTCGCAGTGGCGATGGTCGCGATGGTCAAGACCATCGCGGCCATCAAACTGCACGCTCGTATAGGCTGTGGGTGGTGACCCACAGCTATACGAGCGTCCAGGAGGACGCTCCACAATTATGGAGGACGGCCCTCATTCAGAGCGTGCGCTCTGCTCAGAGCGTACGGCTCTGAATGAGGGACAAGGTCTGTGTACGTGATGTATCAAAGTAGAGATGTGCGCCAACCCCTGTGTTTTGGTTTTGCATCTGGGCTCATCTTTGTGTTTTGGTTTTGCAAACCACCCTTATGTCTTTTGGTTCTTTTTTTTTTTAAATAAAAAATAAAAAAAAACAGTTAAAATTCTATAATTTTGTTCACATGCAATCCAAAACCGAGTTCGTTTTTTAAGTCCGAGTTCCAAACCACCAGAAGATCCAAATACCCAAAAGTGATTCTGAACTTGGACTCGGTTCGACTCGGAACCCCTAAATTCTGTTGTGAGTTCTCTGGAACCAAACCGGCACATCTCTAACCAAAAGAAGTGTGGAAAGCTCATGCAAGTGAAGCAATTCTGAAATGTTACTACAATAGGCAAAATGGCTAAAAAATTCTGCATCAAGACACCAACAAGGTCACAATTAGTGAAACTGTGGTAATTGAGTAAGACTCTGCATCACTCAAATTTCACAATAGCTCAACCTGAACAAGAAGCTTAAGCAAGAATGCAGGAAAAGTTACCCTGAAACCACACTAGAACAGAGGTTCCCAAACGCGGTCCTCAAGGCTCCCCAACAGTTCAGGTTTTATAGATATTCATGGTTGAGCACAGGTAGTTAAATCAAATTGACTGAGGTACTAATTAAGTCACCTGTGCTCAACCATGGATATCTCTAAAACCAGAACTGTTGGGGAGCCTTGAGGACTGTGTTTGGGAACCTCTGCTCTATTGATGAAGTAAAGAGAGTATCACCTTTGCCTTTAAGTACAATGGGCCTGATTCAGGCTCCGTCATGCGCATGCGCGAGACCCGGATAGCGACGGGCAAACAGTCGCTCCGCATCTCGCACCAAAGTTGGCGTGCTGTCGATGTTGACTGACAGCACGCCCCCTTTGGTGGGCGGGCCGGGGGCGTGGCTGCCCAGACGGAGGCGTTTCCATGGCAATGCCTACTGTCTGGGGCCGGCCCCACTGACATCACAAGTGATGTCAGTGGGAGTGCTTTCGGCTCTGTTAGAGCCGAAAGCACTCTTGGACTTGTGGCAACGAGACCCTACTACAAGGGTCTTGTCGCAAGCCCGATGGTCGCGATGGTCTTGACCATCGCGACCATCTTCCTGGCCGCTCGCTATAGCTGTGGGTGGTCACCCACAGCTATGCGAGCGGCCAGGAGGCCGCTCTAAAAAAACAGAAGGCCGGCCCTGATTCAGAGCGAGCGCTCTGTCAGAGCGTCTGGCTCTGAATCAGGCCCAGTATCCACCTGACTGATCAAGTGCATTCCAGCCAAACACATACCTTGGAAGATGTGGAAACTGCTTATCAATGAGAAGTTAGGTTGATTAAAGCTGCTCATTAACGAAGGAAATTTTGACCGAGTTACTGTACCACAAGACAAGAATGCACTTGGATGCAGGCAGGTTCTAAAGACAAGGGCCCTGATTCAGAGCTGAACGCTCTGAGCAGAACGCTCGCTCTGAATCAGGGACCTCCTCCAAGAAAATGGAGCGGCCTCCTGGCCGCTCGCATAGCTGTGGGTGACCACCCACAGCATATGCGAGCGGCCAAAAAGATAGTCGCGATGGTCTTGACCATCGCGACCATCGGTCTTGCGACGGAGACCCTGCGGTAGGGTCTCCATGCCACAAGCCCTGGAGTGATTTTGGCTCTATCAGAGCCAAAATCACTCCCACTGACATCACTAGTGATGTCATTGGGTCTGAAGTGGGGAACATCGACCCGCTTGCGAGCGTACTGCCGCTCGCGAGCGGGTCTGAATGACCCCCAATGTACAGAGATTCCAGGCACAATTAGTGGCAAAATGATAGTTGCAAAAATATAGATTACGAAGCCACTTCTGCACCAACAAAGCACATTTAAATCACAGATGACCATGGCAGCTGCACAGAAGATCAAATTGAGACATCATGACTGTCGAAGCCGGATAATTGGCTGAGACAGGATCGGTTTAAAATTAGATCGGGACGCCGCCATTTTGCGAATGGCAATGAGATGCCATTTTGCGACTGGACGCCCAGCGCCATTTTAGTGAACCACGCCATTGTAAGTACATACGGCGATGCTATTATTTAGCGTCATGCGATTCCCACGCAATAGAAAGAAGTTAACAGTCCTCACCATACAAATACAGTCACTAAAACATATAAAATGATTAACCCTGCAAAACACATACCATGGTGTACTCCACAAAACACATAGTCGCACAGCGCTAACTAGCGTCTTTTCCCAAATCCCCACTACTTACACTCTGCACACTTACATGAAAGGTTCCTTAACATTAAAGTGTAATATTCAAGGTTTATTAAGTAATTATTAATGTTGTGAAATAAAGATTATTTGATATCTAAGGTTTAGCACATGGTAAGCGGACCGTGTTTGGTGTTGTATTGATCCACTGTGTCTCAACAGATGTCTGGTATCATTGGTGAGAAGATCGGAACATGCGTCTGCAAACTATGGACTATAGAGAGTTAAAACATTAAAATGTACTCTCTAATGTTATCAGCTTAGATTAGCATGCAGCGGGAAATAGGACACAAAGGGCTGTTGGAGGCTGACTTGTGTCCATTTGAATTGACCTATTAACTATCCCTGTAACAGAAGCATCATGACGGAGAACCAATGGAATCATGCCAATCTGTCCTATTGTATTGCCTATCTCTGTAAGTGTATAGATGTGCGCTCTCTGACCCCAGTCGAGAGTCTTCTTGCTGTGCTGTTGACGGAGGTTTCTATTGCTGGGTCCAGAGCGCGTGCGTATGTAACAACTTTACCTTTAGTCTGTATGATTTACTTGCGCTAATTGTATTTAGATCACAGCGTGTAGCCATCTGCTTTTATATTGAATAATATCTTTTTGTGCTTTGGAACCACACTCAAAGTCTGAAAGCAATTATTTCTTCTGCGAATCATTACGCTGAATAGCGACAATTTTAGAAGGTATAGGAAGGAATATTGTTAGAATGTATAGGCAGGAATCGATTGTTAGAAGGTATAGACAGGCAGGAATCGATGTGACATTAAAATGCATTTTTCTTCAAATATCACATTGACATTGAGTTATAAATGTCTCAGACAGAAATATATACCAAAAACAAATAAGACATTTCTGCAAGTTGTAGACCTCACTTTATAAAATCAATCAGCCAACGCATGATTAAAGTCAAGCTGGTCTATGCAAGTAATGCAAAGATTGGAAGGGGATGTACAGTATATGCCTCTCTATGTAGATCTGATCATGGGTTACAAGAAAGACAAAGAAAACCCAAAGTTTAGTAAAGTTCTCAAACACACTTTGCAACTGGAGATGCATACACACGGTATGATATCTATGAACGATATGAATGATATCGTTCAACGATATATAGTTCATATCGTTAATTTTTATGCAGTGAACGACCAACAATGCGCGTTCCCGCATGAACGATAACGATATCTATGTCCGTACATGCAGGCCAACTTGCACGATATTGTCAACTTTGCCTGTTCAGATATGTGGCAGGATGACTTCATGACTTCACTGATAGATATCTGTCAAGTCGTTGGTGGAACAGATCGTACCGTATGTATGCAGCTTAAGTACCTCAAAGACGTGACTTTTTGTGAATCCAGATCCAGAGACAGGAACATGAAAGCCTGAGTACTAAAATCAGTTCAAGATGAAATCAGTTTAGGATGACATAAACCCAAGGTATATTAGCACTTATTAATACAGACTACTTGGAATGAGATGACAGTGTTCTACTTAACAATGAGAGGTACAAAGAAAAAGTGGGGGTGGTTTATAGTACACGGCAACAACTACATATACAGGTATAGTAGCTATAATGAGAATGGTGTATAACAGGGGTCTTCAACCTTGGCCCTCCAGCTGCAGTGGAACTACACATCCCAGCATGCACTGCCATAGTTTTAGCATGCTGTTATATCAAAAAGGTGGCAGTGCATGCTGGGATGTGTAGTTCCACAGCAGCTGGGGGGCCAAGGTTGAAGACCCCTGGTCTATACAGTAGCTGTGAGAATAAGCCTCCTTAAAGGGATTGAAATGCAGTCAAGAGAATTATGTAATAACTTAGAGAATCAAGACCAGGAATCAGTAGGTATCACAAAAGTCGGTCTTACACCCACAATCTGGGCCAGATTCAGAATATGGACGCAAACTGAACACAATGCAAATGTTGGTGAAATTGAGTGATTATTTGATACTGCACATGCACGAAAAATAATGAAAACCCCTATGTCGCATATTTTACCCTTAGTGTATGCACAAATGCCCTGTTGAATACGGCAGCACTGGCATTAGGAGCAGCGAGGTAAAACCATGGGCATTCCTGAATGGTAACTGGGAGGTGGCTTGAAGTCTGCTCAAAAAAAGTCTGTCTCAGGGGCAGCTGTGGCTTCAGCACAGTCCAAACTTCAAATCGAGAAGCCACACCAACTGCCTCCCAAACGCTGCCAAACATCGCCGTCCAGGACTCACTGGCAGTTTGTGAGGCACCCCTATTTGAATTTTGGACTGGGCTGCAGCCCCACCTCTGGAGCCGCCACTGCCCCGGGGCATGTTATGGGTGTGTCAGTGTAAGCGACTGCATTCTCAGTCGCAGAGTCGAAGCCACAGAATCCATGTTTAGTTGAGAAGGAGACCCTGTGTCTGCCATAGGCAAGGGACTATGGTACTCACGATGGCGCACTGATTTGTTCAAAACAAATGGTGGTCATGGTACATTACCATTGTCGCATACTGCTACTTTTTAGTGGGAGTGGCAGCAAAATCACATGTGTGTCGCAACCATTTTTCTGGGTGGGTCACAGCCTGCCTCTGTGATTCCATTACGCAATAAATATGGCTCTGACATCTCAGTACATGTGGCCATTCTTCACAACCATAGAGTTGCTCAGTAGGTCAATTATCGAAGGACCCTACATCCGATGCCGCGTCTTTGTACACAACCTTGTATTTGCGATGCCACCTGTGGGTGTTTCAGTACAAATCCCTACGGCTGCAACATTTGCACATTTTCCCACAGCAGCCGGGATGTAGTCATAGACAGTAGTAGACAGGTCGGGATCCCGGCACAAGTATCCAGACCGCCAGCATCCCGAAGGTAAGTATTGGGGTGTTAAGGGGTGGTTAAGGTTAGGAAGCGGGGTTAGGGTTAGGCACTAGGGGAGGGTTAGGGTTAAGCACCGGGGAAGGGGTGTTAGGTTTAGGGTGCGGGGAGGGGGGAGATTAGGTTTAGGCACTAGGGGAGGGTTACGGTTAGGCACCGGTGAGGGAGGGTTAGGGTGCGGTGTCTATGCAGTGTCCCCAGTAGTAGTCCCCTCTATGGAGTGCCCCCAGTAGTAGTCCCCTCTATGCAGTGCCCCCAGTAGTAGTCCCCCCTATGCAGTGCCCCCAGTAGTAGTACCCTCTATGCAGTGCCCCCAGTAGTAGTCCAATCTATGCAGTGCCCCAGTAGTAGTCCCCTCTATGCAGTGCCCCCAGTAGTAGTCCCCTCTATGCAGTGCCCCCAGTAGTAGTCCCCTCTATGTAGTGCCCCTAGTAGTAGTCCCCCTATGCAGTGCCCCCAGTAGCGGCCACCCCCCATACAGTGCCTCCAGTAGTAATCCTCCCTATGCATTGCCACCAGAAGTAGTCCTCCTATAGAGTGCCCCCAGTAGTAATCCCCCTATGCTGCATTGCCCCAGTAGTAGTCCCCCCTATACAGTGCCCCCAGTAGTAGCCCCCTATACAGTTCCCCCAGTAGTAGTCCTCCCTATGCTGCATTGCCCCTAGTAGTAGTCCGCCTATACAGTGCCCCCAGTAGTAGCCCCCTATACAGTGCCCCCAGTAGTAGTCCCCCCTATGTTTCATTGCCCCCAGTAGCGGCCACCCCCCCATGCAGTGCTCCCAGTAGTAGTCCCCCCTATGCAGTGCTCTAGTAGTACCCCCCTATGCAGTGCCCCCAGTAGTAGTCCCGCCTATGCAGTGCCCTCAGTAGCGGCCACCCCCCATACAGCGCTCCCAGTAGTAGTCCCCCCTACGCAGTGCCCCAGTAGTACACCCCTATGCAGTGCCCCCAGTAGTAGTCCCACCTATGCAGTGCCCACAGTAGCGGCCACCCCCCATACAGTGCCCCCAGTAGTAGTTCCCCCTAGGCAGTGCCCCCAGTAGTAATCCTCCCTATGCATTGCCCCCACTAGTAGTCCCCCCTATGCATTGCTCCCAGCAGTAATCCCCCCTATGCTGCATCGCCCCCACTAGTAGTCACCCCTATGCTGCATTGCCCCCAGTAGTAGTCCCCCCTATGCATTGCTCCCAGCAGTAATCCCCCTATGCTGCATTGCCCCCAGTAGTAGTACTCCTATACAGTGCCCCCAGTAGTAATCCCCCTATGCCGCATTGCCCCCAGTAGTAGTCACCCCTATACAGTGCCCCCAGCAGTAGACCCCTATACAGTACCCCAGTAGTAATCACCCCTATGCTGCATTGCCCCCAGTAGTAGTCCCCCCTATACAGTGCCCCCAGTAGTAGCCCCCCTATACAGTGCTCCCAGTTGTAGCCCCCCTATGCTGCATTGCCCCCATTAGTAGTCCCCCCTATACAGTGCCCCCAGTAGCGGTCACCCCCACATAAAGTGCCCCCAGTAGTGGCCCCCCTATACAGTACCCCCAGTAGCAGCCACCACCCCCCATAAAGTGCCCCCAGTAGCGGCCACCAGCTATACAGTGCCGTCTAGTAGCCCCCCCGTGCCAGGCTTACACACAGAAGAAAAAAAAATAACAATTATCTGAATCCCCGCTGGCGGCTTAGTGTTAGTTACTGTGTAGGGCAGACCGCTCTCACTGGGGTCTGCCCTACACTTGTGGGGCCCGGGGGACTACCGGTGGGTGCAGCGCCGGCTATGGGCCCCTGCACCACAGCGTACCGCTGCTAGTTCCGCCCCTGGGGTAGTCCACCCCTTGGCTGCTGGTGGCACTGCCAAACTGCACCCCCCTTTGGCCGGCGCCCCTGGCAAGTGCTATCCTGGCCAATGGGTAGATATGTCCCTGCTGGGTACACATCGTTAAATGTGTACCCAGCTTAAGTCACCGGGGAGCTTCGAACGGCCTTGCCCCCATGCTTAACAAACAGAGGAGATGTACAAGTAGTAATTATAGTTTTTGTTAGCCTTTAATAATGACTATGGACGGAAGATTAGATTGGTAATATGAATTATCTGCATTTTGTTCTATGACTTAATTAAAGAACACCAAAGAGGCCACAAACAGATACAATCTTTGACTTGATTTAAATTGCTTTATCTATTGCTAACTACTAAGATAATGTTACGTTTCTAAATCAAAACTACTGTATTAAATTTAAATGCCGGATGCTGAAATGCCTTATAGTGCCACTTAGCATCGGTTCCATATTTGTTGCAATGATATCTGAAAATCAACTCAACTGAATAGAAAAATAAATTTTCCCCCCAAAAAACAGTGATTGGGCAAAATTTCCTAAGCGGCGGTTTGATGGCGGTTTCTATTCTATTGTAAACCCCGGGGGTTTGGTGGCGGTTTCTATTCTATTCTAAACAACGGCGGGTTTGGTGGCGGTTTTGCAGCAGATTATTAATGACAGCCCTGTTCTATTCTATTCTAAAATGTGTTTTGACTGTGGTTTGGCGGTGGTTTTGCTATCTGCAGATTTACTAAGGCCAAAACCGCTGCAAGACTGCCATCAAAACACATTTTAGAATAGAATAGAACAGCGCTGTCATTTAGAAACCGCTGCAAAACTGCCACCAAACCTCCGGGGTTTAGAATAGAAGAGAAACCGCCACCAAACCACCGGGGTTTAGAATAGAAGAGAAACCGCCACCAAACCGCCGGGGTTTAGAATAGAAGAGAAACCGCCACCAAATCGCCGGGGTTTAGAATAGAATAGAAACCGCCGTCAAACCGCCACTTAGTAAATTTTGCCCTAAGCCTTTATACGGTAATGCAGATGTGATGTTTCTGTTATAAAAATCCTGTTTGTACTGTAGGCATTGCCCACTGAGTTTTATCACATGCAGTGCAGCTTTACCAGTTCCCACCTGTTACACATTCAGTAATAGCTTTTCTATTAGTCAAAATCCCAGCTGGGTCAGTGCTGAAATGTTCTTAAAATGAAAGTAGCAAAAGTACTCGATAAAGTGAATGTTTGTCATACTCACAGAACTGCTAACAAGTTTACAAAACAACAAAAGTTGTTTAAAGTAGAAACTTTGAAAAGACCAAGAACATCACCTACTGTGTTCTATCTTTGAGCAGCTGTGGATGATCCCTATTGGTATCTTATAATATTTATTATATAGGATATACTAAAGCTTGGAGCGATATAAAGTGGATGGAGATAAGTACCAACCAATTAGTTCCTAACTCACTCACGGGCTTAGGCCCGTATTCAAGTAAAGGTGAAAAGTCGGACAAATTTTACCTGTTCGACTTTCCGCCTCCTTCACCTGTTTCAGAGGCGAAAACTTTTTGTGCGAGTCCCCGCTTTTCGCCCTATTCAATTCCTAAACACGCGAAAACGGAAAGCGGCGAATGCGGAAGAGGCGCAAAGTACTGTCAGAAGTGGGGAAATCAGTCTGTACCCCCAAAAAAGATGCACTAATTTAGAGAATCAATGTAGATGTGTATTAGCCCTAATAAAGTGTTTGGGGTACTTAAGTAGTTTAAATTGCCTCGAATTAGCGGCTTGCACAAGTGGTGAAGAATGGCATAAAGCTGTATTTTTTGGTGAAAATAAGTAGTCCAGTCAAATTTGGGGTACATGAAAATGGGTGCTAGCATATTTATATATCTCTAAAGTGAACTTTTTAAAAAAGTTAAAACCACCCTCATACATCCACCTGCAATCCCAAATACACTTGGCCCCTCCTTACAGCACCCCAAGAAGTCTATTTCGCTAGTTTTTATAGCTGTCCCTCCACTTTGTACTTTTTCACCCCCAAAATGAAAGTACTTTTTTGGGGTGTTCTGAGGTAATTTTTTAAAAACATTTTTGGGTTGATTTATCCTTTGGGGGGCTGCCCCAATGGTTCTAAGCCATTTCCCCACGTTTGCACCCCAAAATAACGATTGTGCACTTTTTTTTCTCCTGCTATTCATAGGAGATACTTATCCGCCTATTACAATGCATTGAGTTTCCGCTTAGGCAAAATTGTGCTGGAATTGAATATGAGATACTTTGAAAACAGGCGGAAAGTCCGAATACGTGGAAACTTTTCGCCAAACGGCACTTTTCGCCTCTAAATAAATATAGCCCCATGTTTGAAAAATGACAATAGCTGATTGGTTGGTACACTGGGCTCGATCTAGACCTGCTCGCTAGATGCGTTTGCGCAGCCAGCGTATACAAATCCGGCCAACCCACAGCTAGGCAGGCGATAGCACGGCAAGGCAACAGCACATCCACTATGTCTTAGCGTGCGATCGCATTGTATATGCAGGTGCCCACCAGTCTGTCTTAAGATGCCCTCTAATGCACGTCGTCTCAAGGAAGTGTATGCAACCATCGGTAACATCGAGTACCATCGGAAGCAAATGCAGCACTTGTGGTTGACCATTCCCTACCGCAAGCACTGCGAGCGCTTCAGAGTAATAATCTGCCAATACTATGACGCTGCCTCTTAATTATGCACGCCTCTGAAACGGCGTTAAGATGCTCAGTCGCGCCTGCGTTCACACCACCACTCCCCCGTTTCTTGCGGCCAGCCCCTGTCACCACCCACAAACGGCTTCTCCTGTCACTCATTCAGCCGGGTTATCTATGCACAGCGAGCGAATGCTTCCCGATCGCTCGGACTGGTTCGCACACGCGCACTGCGATGTGTATGTATGCGCAGAATGCGAAAATCGTCTGCTTGCGTGCGAGTCTGAATTGGGCCTTCTATCTCCATCCACTTTATCTCTCTCCAAGGCTTGGTATATTGACTCCCCAATCTCCTCGGTGTGTGCTGGAGAACATACACACCCCCCACTGGTGGTGACAAATATCACAGGCACGGACGCACCCCCCAACAGACCTAGAGGGAGATTTATCTAAGCTTGGAGAGAGATAAAGTGCAGAGAGATAAAGTAATAGCCAATCAGCTTTTGTCACTTTACAGGCTATGATGAAAAAATGACAGTTAGGAGCTGATTGGGTGGTACTTTATCTCTCTGCACTGCACTTTATCTCTCTCCAAGCTTTGATAAATCTCCCCCTTGAGCAGGGTAGGAATGCAACTCTAACAGCCCAGGCAGACAGAGAGCCCATGTTGGAGGGTGTGGATCGTGGGTCCAGCCAGAATAACAGCCAGGAGAGAAGAGGGGGGGGGGGGCAGAGATGAGAGAGGGGTTTGCAGAGACAGAGATGGGAGAGATAGGGACAGCGATGACTGAGATGGGGGGAGAGTGTGACAGAGATGAGTGAGATGGGGGCAGGAGGAACAGAGATAGTTGGGAGGGACAGATGTGAAAGCAATACAAAGGGGGGGGGCAAAAATGAAAGAGAGGGAGGGGGACAGAGAGAGAGAGAGAGATAATTAGACAGACGGGATGAAAATGACAAGGAGGAGGGGGACAGAAACAATATAGAGACAGACAGGGGGAGGGAGAAAGGACAGGTCTAAACTATATACAAGTACTTTTGCTATATATATATATATATATATATATATATATATATTAACCACCCTAATGCTTATACTGTATATATATATATATATATATATATATATATATATATATTAGGGGTGAGCGGGTTCGGATTTCTGAAATCCGAACCCCCCCGAGCCCGTCCGATCCGAGTCAGGCTCGACTTTTCCCGCCTGACTCGGATCTGAAATCGAGGCAAAACGTCATCATCCCGCCTTCCGAGTCTCGCGGGTTTTGGATCCTATATAAGGTACCCGCGTCGGCGCCATTTTCTCACTCGGCTGTGGACAGTGAAGAGGGAGGGTGGGAGTTAGGGCTGTGTAGTGTAGTGTAGTGTAGTGCTGCTGTTGTCCACTACTTCAAAGTCCATAGGGGCTGGCTGTGTTGTGCTGTGCTGCTGTTGTTAATAGGGGCTGTGTCCACTACTTCAAAGTCCATAGGGGCTGGCTGGACTGTGTTGTGCAGTCAGTTCTCCATAGGGGCTGTGTCCACTCCAAAGTCCTGTGCAGTGTCCCAGTCCTAAAGGAGTGCTGTAGTGTTGTCCAGGGGGTGCTCTGTCCATCAGGGGTGCTCCCCCCAAGTGCTAAAAAAATAATATATTTTCTGTGTTTGTGAATTGTGTGCGCAGTAGCCGCACGTGCATCAACAAAGTAGTGCCAAGCGTGCGCCTGTGTCATAAGTAAAGGGCCGGCTGGCTTGACCGTTAAAGGGTGCTGTAACCCCCGAAAGTACACTCCAGTCCAAACCAAAAAAAAATTATTTTCTGTGTTTGTGAATTGTGTGCGCAGTAGCCGCACGTGCATCAACAAAGTAGTGCCAAGCGTGCGCCTGTGTCATAAGTAAAGGGCCGGCTGGCTTGACCGTTAAGGGTGCTGTAACCCCCGAAAGTACACTCCAGTCCAAACCAAAAAAAAAATTATTTTCTGTGTTTGTGAATTGTGTGCGCAGTAGCCGCACGTGCATCAACAAAGTAGTGCCAAGCGTGCGCCTGTGTCATAAGTAAAGGGCCGGCTGGCTTGACCGTTAAGGGTGCTGTAACCCCCGAAAGTACACTCCAGTCCAAACCAAAAAAAAAATTATTTTCTGTGTTTGTGAATTGTGTGCGCAGTAGCCGCACGTGCATCAACAAAGTAGTGCCAAGCGTGCACCTGTGTCATAAGTAAAGGGCCGGCTGGCTTGACCGTTAAGGGTGCTGTAACCCCCGAAAGTACACTCCAGTCCAAACCCAAAAAAAAATTATTTTCTGTGTTTGTGAATTGTGTGCGCAGTAGCCGCACGTGCATCAACAAAGTAGTGCCAAGCGTGCGCCTGTGTCATAAGTAAAGGGCCGGCTGGCTTGACCGTTAAAGGGTGCTGTAACCCCCGAAATTACACTCCAGTCCAAACCCAAAAAAAATTATTTTCTGTGTTTGTGAATTGTGTGCGCAGTAGCCGCACGTGCATCAACAAAGTAGTGCCAAGCGTGCGCCTGTGTCATAAGTAAAGGGCCGGCTGGCTTGACCGTTAAAGGGTGCTGTAACCCCCAAAGTACACTCAAGTCCAAACCAAAAAAAAAATTATTTTCTGTGTTTGTGAATTGTGTGCGCAGTAGCCGCACGTGCATCAACAAAGTAGTGCCAAGCGTGCGCCTGTGTCATAAGTAAAGGGCCGGCTGGCTTGACCGTTAAAGGGTGCTGTAACCCCCAAAGTACACTCCAGTCCAAACCAAAAAAAAAATTATTTTCTGTGTTTGTGAATTGTGTGCGCAGTAGCTGCACGTGCATCAACAAAGTAGTGACAAGCGTGCGCCTGTGTCATAAGTAAAGGGCCGGCTGGCTTGACCGTTAAAGGGTGCTGTAACCCCCAAAGTACACTCCAGTCCAAACCAAAAAAAATATTATTTTCTGTGTTTGTGAATTGTGTCCGCAGTAGCCGCACGTGCATCAACAAAGTAGTGCCAAGCGTGCGCCTGTGTCATAAGTAAAGGGCCGGCTGGCTTGACCATTAAAGGGTGCTGTAACCCCCAAAGTACACTCCAGTCCAAACCAAAAAAAAAATTATTTTCTGTGTTTGTGAATTGTGTGCGCAGTAGCCGCACGTGCATCAACAAAGTAGTGCCAAGAGTGCGCCTGTGTCATAAGTAAAGGGCCGGCTGGCTTGACCGTTAAAGGGTGCTGTAACCCACAAAGTACACTCCAGTCCAAACCAAAAAAAAAATTATTTTCTGTGTTTAGCCGCACGTATATATCAAATCGATATAACATAAATGGAGGACCAAACTTTCTCCGATAAAATTAAAATAGAGAAAGATCAAGAACCACTTCCTCCTAGTGCTGAAGCTGCTGCCACTAGTCATGACATAGACGATAACATGCCATCAACGTCGTCTGCCAAGGCCGATGCCCAATGTCATAGTAGAGGGCACATACAATCCCAAATGGCAAAGTTCAGGAAAATGACCTTGAAAAAGACATTTAAATCAGCTGAAGAGAAACGTAAACTTGCCAATATGCCATTTACGACACGGAGTGGCAAGGAACGGCTAAGGTCGATCCCTAGTATGTTCATGACTAGTGGTTCAGCTTCACATGACGATGGAAGCCCTCCTCCCACTAAAAAAATCAAAAGAGTTAAGCTGGCAAAAGCACAGCGAAGAACTGTGCTTTCTAAGAAGATATCACAAATCCCCAAGGAGAGTCCAAGTGTGGTGGTGGTTGCGATGCCTGACCTTCCCAGCACTGGACGGGAAGAGGTGGCTCTTTCCACCATTTGCACGCCCCCTGCAAGTGCTGAAAGGAGCACCCACAGTCCACTTGCTGATATGCAAATTGAAGATGTCACTGTTGAAGTACAACAGGATGAGGATACTGGTGTAGCTGGCGCTGAGGAGGAAGTTGGCGAGGAGGATTCTGATGGTGATGTGGTTTGTTTAAATCAGGCTCCGGGGGAGACAGTTGTTGTCCGTGGGATGAAAAAGCCCATCACGGTCATGCCTGGGCAGAAGACCAAACATTCCACCTCTTTGGTCTGGCAATATTTCTATCCAAATCCGGACAAAAACTGTCTTGCCATATGTACCATATGTAAAGGTGAAATAAGTAGGGGTAGGGACGCCAACCACCTAGGAACATCCTCCCTTATACGGCACCTGCAGCGCGTTCATAAAAAGTTACTGTCAAGTTCAGAAACTTTGGCTAAGACCGTAAGCAGTCCAGGGACACCTAAATCCCGTTGTCCTGTTGTATCCAAGCGCCTGCAAACCACACCGTCAACTCCCTCCTCGTCAATTTCCTCCTTAGTCAGGATCGGAAGTAGTCCTGCAGGCCATGTCACTGGCATGACTGACTCTCCTATCCGGGATTCCTCTGGAGGATCCTGCATTGCTACGCCTACTGCTGCCGCTGCTGCTGTTGCTGCTGCTGGGAGTCGTTCATCATCCCAGAGAGGAAGTAGGAACACCACTACTTTTACTAAACAATTGACCCTCCAACAGTCCTTAGCGAGGAGGATGAAGTACGACAGCAGTCATCCTGAAGCAAAACGTATAACTGAGGCCTTGACTGCTATGTTGGTGTTAGACGTGCGTCCGGTATCCGCCATTAGTGCAGTGGGATTTAGACAATTGATGGAGGTAGTGTGTCCCCGGTTCCAAATCCCGTCTAGATTCCACTTCACTAGGCAGGCGATACCGAGACTGTACAGAAACGTCAGAAAAAGTGTACCCAGTGTCCTGAAAAATGCCGTTGTACACAATGTCCACTTAACCACGGACATGTGGACAAGTGGAACAGGGCAGACTAAGGACTATATGACTGTGACAGCCCACTGGGTAGATGTATCACCTTACGCAGCAACAGCAGCAGCGTCACCAGTAGCAGCATCTCAGAAACGCCAGCTCGTTACAAGGCAGGCTACGCTGTGTATCACCGGTTTCAGTAAGAGGCACACCGCCGACAACCTCTTAGAGAAACTGAGGGAAATCATCGCCCAGTGGCTTACCCCACTTAGACTCTCCTGGGGATTTGTGATATCTGACAACGCCACCAATATTGTGCGGGCATTACATCTGGGCAAATTCCAGCACGTCCCATGTTTTGCTCACACAATAAACTTGGTGGTGCAGAATTTTCTGAAAAGCGACAGGGGCGTGCAGGAGACGCTTTGGGTGGCCCGAAAAATTTCTGGACACTTTCGCCATTCAGCGACTGCGTGCCGAAGACTGGAGCGCCAGCAAACACTCTTGAACCTGCCCCGCCATCACCTGAAGCAAGAGGTTGTGACGCGGTGGAACTCAACCCTCTATATGCTTCAGAGGATGGAGGAGCAGCAAAAGGCCATACAAGCCTATACATCCACCTATGACATAGGCAAAGGAGGGGGTATGCACCTGACTCAAGCGCAGTGGAGAATGATTTCCGTGTTGTGCAAGGTTCTCCAGCCCTTCGAACTTGCCACACGTGAAGTCAGTTCAGACACAGCCAGCTTGAGTCAGGTCATTCCCCTCATCAGGCTTTTGCAGAAGCAGCTGGAGAAAGTGAAGGAGGAGCTAAGACGGAGCGATTCCGCTCGGCATGTGGGACTTGTGGATGAAGCCCTTCATTCGCTTTGCCAGGATTCCAGGGTGGTCAATCTGTTGAAATCAGACCACTACATTTTGGCCACCGTGCTTGATCCTAGGTTTAAAGCCTATGTGGTGTCTCTCTTTCCGGCCGACACAAGCCTGCAGAGGTGCAAAGACCTGCTGGTGAACACACTGTCAGCTGAAGCGGAACGTGACACGTCAACGGCTCCTTCTTCATTTTCTCCCGCAACTGGGGCTGCCAGGAAAAAACTTAGGTATCCTAAGCAACCCGCTGGCGGTGATGCAGGGCAGGCAGGACCAAGTTTGGACATCTGGTCCGGACTGAAGGACCTGGCAACAATTTCTGACATGTCTACTGTCACTGCATATGATACTGTCACCATTGACAGAATGGTGGAGGATTACATCGGTGACAGCATCCAAGTAGGCATGTCAGACAGTCCATACCTGTACTGGCAGGAAAAAGAGGCAATTTGGAGGCCCCTGTACAAGCTGGCTCTATTTTACCTGAGTTGCCCCCCCTCCAGTGTGTACTCCGAAAGAGTGTTTAGTGCAGCCGGGAACCTTGTCAGCGAAAGGCGTAGGAGGTTGCTTCCACAGAATGTGGAGAAGATGATGTTCATCAAAATGAATTATCAGCTCTTCCAGGGAGACCAGCCTCCAGAAGGTACAGAGGGACCTGTGGTGGTGGATTCAAGTGGGGACGAGTTAATACTTTGTGAGGATGAGGATGTACACACTGAAGAGGGTGAGGAATCGGTGGATGAGGAGGATGAGGATGACATCTTGCCTCCGTAGAGCCAGTTTGTGCAGGGACACATTAATTGCCAGCTTGTTTTGTGGGGGCCCAAACGAACCAATCATTTCAGCCACAGTTGTGTGGCAGACCCTGGCGCTGAAATTATTGATTTGTTAAAGTGTGCATGTCCTGTTTATACAACATAAGGGTGGGTGGGAGGGCCCAAGGACAATTCCATCTTGCACTTCTTTTTTTTCTTTGCATTATGTACAGTTTGGGGCCTAGTTTTTCTAACTGCCATCCTGTCTGCCACTGCAGTGTCACTCCTAGATGGGTCACGTGTTTGTGCCGCCCACTCGTGTCGCTTAGCATAGTCATCCAGCTACCTCGGTGCAACCTTTTGGACATGAAAACACTATTGTGAGGTGTGAGGTGTTCAGAATAGACTGGAAATGAGTGGAAATTAAGGTTATTGAGGTTAATAATAGCATAGGAGCAGAGAAACCAACAAATTCTGTGATTTTAGCTGTTTTTATGCTTTTTAAAAAAAAAATACAGATCCAAAACACAAAACCCAGAACCCAAAACACGGAAGGGTGGTTTTGGCAAAACCAATCCAGATCCAAAACACGAAGAAAGATCCAGATCCAAAACCAAAACACAAAACACGAAAAGTGGCCGGTGCACACCCCTAATATATATATATATATATATATATATATAAAATCTATTATTTATGTAAAAGAAGAAGTTTATTTGTTGGCGAATATCTTCCACACAGCTCTCAAGGTAGACCTGCAAAATCTTACAAAGATATTTAGTAACAGCTAAAGTAAGCTATTAGACCACATAGTGACAACGCGATAATGTAATAAAGCGACAAATCTTATAAATAAAATTCATTGGTCTGTTTGTTTGTCTGTCCAGTTATGCATTCGGACACCCCTGCAACGATAGTAATGAAACCAACCCGAGGTGGTCCAGTTGGGTCCTGGCTAGGTTTTAGGGGGTGTCAGGGTCCCAGTCAGACCTCCCATTGGTGTACGCTGGGCAGAACTTTGACACTGGGAACCTGTGTTCTGGGCCTCCCACTGGATGGATTTGGATGAAAACTTCACAAAGGGGTGGCAATTGGTCTGGGATGTCTAATTGAATGGTTTGGGTCCCGGTAGGACCTCACGCAGAGTGCGCCAGACAGAACTTTGAACCAGGGAGCCTGTCCTGGGACCACCACTGTATGGATTTGTGACAACATTATATAATAATAATACATAATAACTTGAAGATTTAAGCCCGGGCAATGCAGAGTACATCAGCTAGTATATTTATAATACAGTGTAAGCACACCGAACACGATTTTAAAATTGCCAAGGCACACCATCAGTCCCCCACTGGAAAAAGAACACACACACATTGGCCCCCACAGGAACAAATATATAACACATTGGCCCCCACAAGAAAAAAAAACAACTATGCCACATTGCTCCCACAAGTAAATAACAGCTATGCCACAGTGATCCCCACAGAACAAAAAACTATGCCACATTGCGCTCCACAGATAAAAGCAACTATGCCACATTACTCCTCACAGAAAAAAAACAACTATGCCACATTACTCTTCACAGAAAAAAACTATGCCACATTGCTCCCCACAGAAAAAAACAATTATGCTACAGTGCTCCCCACAGAAAAAAACAACTATACCACATTGCTCCCCACAGAAAAAAATAACTATGCCACAGTGTTCCCCACAGAAAAAAACAATTATGCCACATTGCTCCCCACAAAAAACAACTATGCCACATTACTCCTTACAGAAAAAACAACTATGCCACAGTGTTCCCCACAGAATAAAATAACTATGCCACATTGCCCCCCACAAAAAACAACTATGCCACATAACTCCTCACAGAAAAAACAACTATTCGACAGTGTTCCCCACAGAATAAAATAACTATACCACATTGCTCCCCATACAAAACAACTATGCCACATTGCTCCCCATAGAAAAAAACAACTATGCTACAGTGCTCCCCACAGAAAAAAACAACTATGCCACATTACTCCTCACAGAAAAAAACAACTATGCCACATTACTCCTCACAGAAAAAAACAACTATGCCATATTGCTCCCCGCATAATAAAATAACAATACCACATTGCTCCCCTTAGAAAACAACTATGCCACATTGCTCCCCACAGAAAAAAACATCTATGCCACATTGCTCCTCACAGAAAAAAACATCTATGCCACATTGCCCCCCACAGAAAAAAACAATTATGCCACATTGCTCTCCACAAAAAAGAACTATGCCACATTGCTCGCCACAAAAAACTATGCCACATTGCTCCCCACAGAAAAAAACAACTATGCCACAGTGCTCCCCACAGAATAAAATAACTATACCACATTGCTCCCCATAGAAAACAACTATGCCACATTGCTCCCCACAGAAAAAAACAACTATGCTACAGTGCTCCCCACAGAAAAAAACAACTATACCACATTACTCCTCACAGAAAAAAACATCTATGCCACATTACTCTTCACAGAAAAAAACTATGCCACATTGCTCCCCACAGAAAAAACACATCTATGCCACATTGCTCCCCACAGAAAAAAACATCTATGCCACATTGCTCCCCACAGAAAAAAACATCTATGCCACATTGCTCTCCACCGAAAAAATAACTATGCCACATTGCTCCCCACAGAAAAAAACATCTATGCCACATTGCTCCCCACAGAAAAAATAACTATGCCACATTGCTTCCTACAGGAAAAACCAACTATGGCACATTGCTTCCCACAGGAAAAAAATAACTATGCCACAGTGCTCCCCACAGGAAAAATAACTATGCCACATTGCTCCCCAAAGGAAAAACAACTATGCCACATTGCTCCCCACAGGAAAAACAACTATGCCACATTGCTCCCCACAGGAAATATAACAATGCCACATTGCTCCCCACAGGAAAACACAACTATGCCACATTGCTCCCCACAGGAAATAGAACAATGCCACATTGCTCCCCACAGGAAAACACAACTATGCCACATTGCTCCCCACAGGAAAAATCACTATGCCACATTGCCCCCTACAAGTAAAAACAACCATGCCACATTGTTCCCCACAGTAAAAAAAATAACCATGTCTAGACCCCACAGAAACAAAAATAAACCACAGTGCTCCCCACAAAAAAAAATCATTGGCTGGTCCCCACAGAAAAATATAATCCATAATGATCTCCACCAAAAACAAAAATCTGTTACTCACATAGTGCAGAGCTATCAGCATACGAGCGTGCAGGCAGGTGGACGGGAGGTAGAGAGAGTGGACTGGCTGGCGGAGCGGGCTGGATGGCTGGAGTAGCGGGCTCTATGGTGGCCAATGTGGCGTGAAAGACCTTTTGATGTCATGATGCCACGTCTAGGCAGGTCACGGCCTGGGCACACCTGAGCCTCCCAGAGGAGCTCAGCGGCAGCCCGGTCTGCAGTACTATAATGTGACTAGGGGCTCTGACTGCCGCGGCACACTTCACAACCGCCCACGGTGGAAAATCGATGCTGCAAACCCTGTGAACCATGTAAACACACATATTGTATGTGTCCTACAATATTTAATTTAAAATAAAAGCACTTTAATAGAGTTGTTTTTGAAACTCACATTATGTAAAATTTTGCCAAACCATTCCACTCACCTCTACTGCTCAGCTTAAAAAATATACACTTCCAATTGCAAGTGGGAAAACATCCTGCAATAGGAAAATAGGGGGAAAATATCCATATGATACAACTCCAAACAATTTTTACTTTTTCAGATTTTGTAAAAACGCAATCTACAAAAACACAAATTATCTATGGGTGACTAACAGAGAGCACAGAGAATAATCTACATGCAGGTTTTTGACAGATACCAAGAATATGGTTTATATAACGTTGGATAACATTGTAACCTTTAATTAGTCCTTATGGTGCAAAGAAAAATATTGCATCACTATGAATCCATATAGCGTGTGGAAATGCTGGTCATGATTTTTTGAATGTTGCCTTGTGAGCAAAGCTGCAACAGCAAATAGAATTTTAATCTCCTGCTGCTAATTGACTATGACATTGGTACGGTACATGGAATGATCTAAGAGTGAACTATGAGATAGTTTACTATTTGCTAATTATGCAGTTGGGATGAAAACAAACATTTTTCAATGCATTGTTTGCTAAGAAGCCCAGCATGGATGGTGCACAAATGATTCAAATTAAATACTTATTAAAAACCGCAGTTATAAAGAAACTATGATAAAAATGTCTGCAATAGCTTTAAGGTGACAACCAATCTAGGAACTAACAATGGTGTAGTTACCACCACTGCTACCGGACATGGAGGTAAAGGGGGCCTGCCAATTTCCTTTTGTCTTCTAAGAGCAAACAGGGGGCTCTAGAGCCTTGTGCGACAATGTGGACCATCCCCTAATTTTTGCCATGGGCTCAAGGATAACGCGTTTCGCTCCTGGTGACAAATTATGTTATTGGTATAAGTCTACGTTTGCATTGATTATGCTGGAATAAATGTCCCTATTTTGTAGTTATTATGTAGTTATTATCTATGTATTTGGAGCCGGAGGGAGGGGGCTGTAATGGTGAGGGAGGATTGCGGGTGGGGGTGCTGGCTGCTTGCAAATTGGCTGGAAGGAACTGGCTAGAAGCTGCTGAGTGGGGGCACTGGGTACGCTGCACTGTGGGGGCTAGGAGACCGGCTACACTGAGTCACTGTGGTGTGAATGCAGCAGCTCACACTGATTTTGCAGGTCTGGATATCGAGGGGTGGGGGGCCTAGGTTTGATTATGGTAAATCCGGCCCTGCATTCAGCTGTATGCTGTCGGCCGCCAGGGGCGTCTCATCTACCGGGCATCACAGCAGATGGGACTACCCCGATGTGGGCAGACAGGAGCAGGCAGTATATTTTTTAAAAATTAGCCCCCACGTACATAAAAGGCATATGTGTGACACCTTTTCTCTGTGCTGTGCGACGAGAACTCTTGATATGTAGTTATTATCTATGTGACTATCCATTCTGTGGTCTCAATGACAGGCTTCTCTGTATTAAGTGGCAGTATCCATGTGGACTGGAGCATGAAGAGCCCACTAGCGGAAATGCAATGCTTTGGGGTGTGGTCAGTTAGCACAGGGGATGAGGCTAGCCTCCAGAGAGGCTTGTACAAACATTAGAGACCATGTAACTTTCCCTTTAGTAGAGTAACAATGTAAAATTCAAGTGCACAGTCTGAAACCTGACATTAGAGCAAGTGGTGGGGCCCTCAGGCAACAGATTTCCCCTGTACCCCTATGGGCCAGTCCAAGCCTGGACAGTGTTAGTATATGGAGTTGATAATATTGTATATAGTTCATTTTCCCTGTGATGGCCGAGCGGTGCCTATGGAATGGTTGTGAAATGCATTATGCAAATATTTAACTTTGCTGAATTTAATATGCACCCATTACAGGTAAACAGGAAAAGTAGCGATAATTGCCTACCATACTCAATGGCAATGTACTCAGTCCAGGATTGCAGTGATGTCCTGCAGGACATTAAAGAGGACTGAATGAGCTCTACGGTCTGAAACTGACCCATTTAGTGATGCAAGACAAGCTAAGCTCTGAATGCTCTGCAAGACTCTTATGGACAAGACCCTATAATGTACCATCATCCATATTTTTCAAATTTATAAAGCACAGAGGGAAAAGGTAGGGTCTCAGCATAAAAGCCATTTTCCGTATTTCTCTGTGATTGGATGATGCTTGAAAATTGGGCATTCTGGTCCAAAGAAGTTGCCAAGTGAATGGACGTGAACTGCAGTTTCACAATCACTTAACTTCTACTCTGATCAAGCACACCTCATTCCTTCCAGGTGTCTTTCAGATGAATGCTGGCAAGAGAACTCCAGTATTGGTCTCTACTGTAATATTGAAGCTATATGGTGATCCAGCAGCAGCACAGGACCAAAAACAGAATGCTTTTCGCTAGGCAGTGGCGTCACAAGGGGGCTGCAGTACGCACCCGGGTGTCACCCACCGAGTGGTGACACCAACGTGCAGACTCCCCCTCACTAACAGGAGCCGGGTGCTGCACTATAGCATTAAGTGCTGCACTCGGCTCCTGACACTGAGGGAGCCGGTGGGCATTCCACACAGGGACCTCCTGCACCCCCCCCCCCCCGCATTCCCACTGAAGTAACAGGCAGGGTGGTTCGGCCCACGAGGCCAAGCCCACTTCCCAATTGGTCACGCCCCCTTTTCAGCGGCACCGTCCCTCCCTGCACCGGTTGACACTGTCACTAGGATTTGTTTTAAAGGTTCTCATACAAATCTAAGAACTGGATACTGAAAACAGATGACTTGCACCAAATGATACCTAGCAAAAGTAGTCACCTTGTATATCCTTAGGCAGCAAAGTTATTATACAGAATACAGTCCGAGCAAATTCTGCCAAGGACCCCAAATTTTATTGGCTAGAAGGAATCCAGTATGGTCGTTCACACTTAATTCTTGTAAGCATGCCAACTATAACCTATGAAGGTAAACTTAAACATACTGTACCTTCCAACATGACAAAATGTTCTGTTCCTGGACATCCCTCTAAATTTATTGGCTTTTTTTAAACACCTTTCTATTCAACACAGGTGATGGTCATCATAAATTAACAGGGGAGTCAGGAACAGATCATTTTGTCCCTCTTGGAATGGGTCATGTTGGGAGGTATTGCTTAAAGGTGTTGACCCTTTTTGGAAAACTTCTTTGTAATTAGCCAGATCCGAGAAAGTTCTCACAGGGAAACCCACTTATTTGCATACTTGCCTACTTTTGAAAATGCATTTCAGAGAGATTTCAAACGTAACACCTATGAGCGTGGCGGTAAAGTGGGCGAGTGCTGCTACATCTGAGAGGCGTGCCAAATGTAAATGACCCCCAAAGCAGTTAGTAAGATCTACTGGTTGATGAAAACATGCTGATACATTTCAGAAAATGCAGGTAGCCATAGGGATCATTGCGGCTTATACCCAATGCAGGGACATGATACTAATGATCCCATTTGAATGTATATATCTCTGTTTCTATATAACAGCTACATAATGGGGGTAAGGTGCAATCAGAGAGATTGGTAGACTCTTCAGGGAGTCAGGGAGACTCCCTGAAATAGCAGCAATCAGGGAGAGTAGGCCAGTATGCTTATTTGTTATGGGTCTGATTCTGAATTGAGGGCAAAGCAAAAAGAGCAAGTAACTTTGTACCTGGAACAAACCATGTTGCAAAGCAAGGGGGTGCAAATACTGTGCAGTGGCGTCATAAGGGGGGTACAGGCTGCACCCGGCTCTTACCCGCCGAGGAGTGACACCAAAGCGCAGACTCCCCCTCAGTGACAGGAACCGGGTGCTTCACTGTAGATTTACGTACAGCACTCGGCTCCTGTCACAGTGAGGGAGCCGGCACTACAAGTACACTGGTCCCCAGGGGCAGCCCGCATGTCCCAGACCCTCAGAGAGACTAAAGCTGGCCACACATCTAAAGATTATCTGTCCAACCATCCAACTAGTTGATTGGTTGGAATGAAAATCTGGTAAGGAATAAAAGTAAATGACAATCAGGAATTTGCTCCCAAAAGCCGGAAAATGGACAAAAACTGTTATTTGAACAAATTGTTTAGAACAAACATTTAACAAACTTGTCTGAACGACCATTTTCATCTGTTTTCTGGCATTTAGGAGCAAATTTGCTGATCATCATTTACTCCCATACATTACCAGATTTTCAAATCAACCAATCAACTAGTTGGATGGTTGGATGAAAGTTGGTCTAGTGTGTGGCCAGCTTTAGACTGGGGTTTGGGTTAGTGGCCCCACCCCCACACACGAGACCATGCCCCCTTGTCATGAGGTCACGACGTGCGGTGATGGCGGGCGCACTGCTAAGCTGCCCACCCATACACACACGGGGTGCATCAACAGGTAGGTACGCCACTGATGCAGGGTAACTACTGGCTGTTTTTGCATGTAGCCTACAAATGCTAAATAGCTTTATTGTTATGCTGCAATTTAGATTGGAGTCTGGACACGTCCCTCCCAAATCTATTTCTCTCTGCACATCTTACACCTACCCATCCCCCCACCCCCCCTGCAGTGCAGCATGGTTTTACCAAGGTGCAAAGTTACTTGCTCTCTCTTGCTTTGCACCCAACTCAGAATCAGGCCAAGTACAAATTAGAATTGATCAAGGAGGGTTTATTTAGAGAACAGATAGAAAATATGGGCATATGTCTAACTGAATATTTTCAGCAAAATAAGTGACACCAGCCTATAATCTATGCTTCATGCAGAAAGGTGTGACATGTACGGAGCAGTGGATCAGCTATCACAGGGCGGAGAGACACAAACAATAGACAGAACACCACAACAACATCTCTCAGAGTGCAGAAAAACAATTCCGGACATTCAGCATGGGCTATTCATTATATCTCTCTCTCTCTAACATGAGAGGATTCTGAAGAGATAAGTGGGTAAAACCATAGCAGAGCTGAATAGTACTATAAGAGCTGTTTTTTTTCTCTCTCAGGATTAAAATACAGCCCACAAATTGTACCCTACACGTTGTTTTCACCTTAAACAGGCGCATTCCTTTATTTCACCATATTGAATACACTACTCATTTCTGTCTATTTCTTACCTCCCCGAAAACTACATAACGCAAATGCGGACTTTAACCATTTCTCTGCCAAAAATGTGTTCTGCCTAAAGGCGGCCAAACTAATTTCCCTTCTTATTCTGTACTTTGGAAAGCGGCAGGACTTTATTTTGTTAGCGTAGCTGAGTACATATATGTTTACATTATTGACACAATATAGGACAAACAAGTTTAACTAAAAATATATTTTTTAAGATTATTCCCACCGCATCTCTATCACTAGTTTATAGCAGAAAATATACTCCACGTTTTATTGCGTCATTTGGGCAACTGGAGCCGAACGAAACATAAGTCACTGGGAAGGCACTGTATCGTTTTTTGCCTCCCTGCCCGTGAGAGATTAAATATTAAGGGAACCTATCTACTTATGAGTTTGAGATTTTATCTTACATGTTTCCTTTTAGGTGGAAAATACAGCAGTCGGAGGTCCTATATTCCAATTTCTTCCTTACTACATTAGAATTTAGACATCACCACTAAGCGACTGCAGATCACTGACTGATTTGAAAGTGGCCACACACGGAACATATTGCTCATCCTAAGGCCGGGTACACATCAGAACGATGTGTATCTCGGCTGAAGGTATGACCGATGGGACAAAACGTCAGTCGGCAGTACACACTGAACGATATAGCACACGAACGCACGCTATATGTCGGTTATGGTCACATTCAGCTGTATGCTGTCGGCCGCCTGGGGGCGTCCCATCTGCCGGGCATCACAGCAGATGGGACTACCCTGATGTGGGCAGGCGGGAGCGCGCGGTAGTGCGTACACATCAGACAATATCGTCTGATGTGTACCCACCCTAAGAGTGGCAGTATCAACTTTTATTAAGCCACACACATTGATGGACGTTCATCCGGCTTCATTGTGGCCTGGCATGGTGGTGGTTACTTGTACGCATGGACCAATAGTAGTTGCCTTTCAAACACATTTTCCAATCAATCCAATGAATTTCAATAGGATTCTTAATTTTTATTGGGTATTTCAGTTTGTTGTTTTATTGGACCAGTTGCCTAATACAATGGTTCCTAAACTGGGTGCAGTGGAACCCTGGGGTGCCATGGGTTGGTGGTCCAGGCAAAACCAGAGCTGATGGCTGCCAATGATAAATATGTGGAGAAACATAACCTAAGGGTGGCAAATCAGCACAATTTACTTCATGTAATCATTTTTGCTGAGTTTCTCAACAAGAAACTTTTGGCCTAGGGGTGCTGGGAAATGAATGTTGATACTGTAGTGCACCATGGGCCTTGGGAAAAAGCGAGCGCTCGCTTGAATCAGGGCGGCCACTTTGTTTTAAAAAACCCGGCCTCCTGGCTACTCGCTAACCTGTGGTTGACCACCAACAGCTTTAGCGAGCGGCCAGGTGATGGTCGCGATGGTCGCGACCATCAGGCTTGCGACAAGACCCTTGTGGTAGGGTCTCATCTGCCGCAAGCACCAGTGAGCTTCCGGCTCTAATAGAGCCGAAAGCTCACTACTGACATCACTTGTGATGTCAGTAGGGCCACCTACAAACGACAGGCGTTCCTTCAGGAACGCCTCCATTTGTCCAGCCACCCCCCCTCCCCACCTACAAAACGGGGCAAGCCGTCGATCAACATCAACAGCCGCCCCGTTTGTAGCGAGCCCCGGAGCGAGAGAATTGCTCTCTTGCAGGGACAGAGCTTGCGATAAAGCTCTGTCCCTGCGGATCCCATCCGCACTCTAGTCGCGGTATTTTCGGCAAAAATACCGCGACTAAGAGCCCGCGCATGCGCCGACCCACCATCGCTGCTTCCCCCACCGGCGCTAAGTCCCTCCCCCGGGCTTCACGATCAGGTGATCTCCCATACTGCACTGAGGCCCGATCACCTGATGACCGGGCAGCAGTGCACTGTGGGAGACCAGCTGACCGGAGAGGAGCCATCACTGGAGGCCCGATCACCGGTCCCTGGATTCAGGTAAGTAAAAAAAAAATTTCATTTTTTTTTTCTTTTTTTTACAGCAATCAGCTTGCGGTCTGTTTAGACCACATAGCTGATTACTGGTACCGGCTCCCGCCTCTGCTCTCCCCGTTAGAGCAGAGTGGGAGCCCGGTAACCGGGGGAGACCCTGGATAACGCCACCTCCAGGTGGCGTTATTATCACAGGGCTTCCCCCGGTATTTTTTTACAATTTATTTTTAGTAACTATGGTCGGATCACATTTCCCATTACAATTATGGGAAATGCGATCTGCTTTACTAAAAATAAGTGATAATTAGGGGTTGGAGTAGAATTTTACTAATTCTACTCCAATTGCCCTATAGTAACTACAGGTGAAACTAAAATAATGTGAAAAGGGTGTGAAAACACCCTTTTTCACTTTATTTTAGTAAAAATAATGTTAATAAATAGAGCCCACTGTATTGCTGGTATCTTAGCAGAATGTAGAGTTGTCATATACTGTATGATACAATTAGATGCAGTACTTCTTTCCCTCTTATATAAACTTCCCCAAATCACAGAAAGCTTTTTGCTCGAATGAATCTCAATCATTAATTTGTTTAGCTGTTACTTAGAAAGTACTTTACAGAGAATATTTAGCAAGTCACATCAGTCCCTGCCTGCAACGATTTTGTTGGAGGGGCAATATAAAATTGTTCCGGCGTGCCCCCCTTCCCCTCCCCGACTCCCGGACTTGCTCCCATACTCTGGAATGGTGCCCACATCTGAAACAAAAATATTCAGCTCAGGCAGGATGGCCCTACTGCTGCATTTAATGGCTTAGGGGGTCTATTTACTAAGCAGTGTTAGGAGACAAAGTGAAAAGTGATAAGGAGCCAGCCAATCAACTCCCAACTGCCATCTCACAGGCTGTGATTGATAAATGACAGTTGGGAGCTGATTGGCTGGTACCTTATCACTTTTCACTCTGTCTCCTAACACTGCTTAGTAAATAGACCCCTGAGTGTGATCACTGATCCTGTATATGCTGGAATTATGATACTCAAAAGTTCAAAACACTTTGACGATGCATATTAAAGCTGGATAAGTGCTAATTATGTCCTCTTCATGGACTGGCCACACTCATAAAATCAAGCATTTGGAAACCTCCCTTTAGAAACCCAGCGTTTGCCACCGCTGTGCATGCCTCACATTCCATTACCATAGTTGTAAACAGTGACTCTTTACTCGCAGAGTGATTGACAGATGCGGGCTGTTTCGGGGAGGTTACGTAGTGTGCCGTCAGAAACACAGGTGTGTCGCCACCATTTTTGGGACGGCGACTGAGACATTTGCATATTTTCGCATAGTTGCTGCGTACACATTGGCAGCTGTGGCGGCATTAGCGTATATTCCTGTATCAGGCCCAATATTCGCTGCCGCATGGACGTCCACATACTGTACACGCTAGGGTTGACTTTGACAAAAAACAATTAACCCATGTGTGTGTTTTTTAAGTGTGGGAGGAAACCCGAGCACCCAGATGGAACCCACGTAAACACTGGGAGAACATACAAACTCCACACAGACGAGGCCTTGGTTGGAACCGAACCATGACCTCAGTGCTGCAAGGCAGCAAAGCTAACCTCTGTGCCACTATGCTGTCCGTACAATCATGATTTGAATCCAGAATATAGGATGCAGACCTAAGTCCCTGCTTGCTAAGCCTCAGTACACAGGGAAGTACTGAAGATCAGCACAACAATGGTGTATTTTTTCAAATAAATGTATATTTCTTATTATATCTTGTACTTTATGACTAGGTTACAGTTCGCTGTTCTCTGCAGGGTTTTTTTTCCTCCCAGTTTATTTCTGGAACATATCAATCTTTTCTAATCAGAGATGTTAAATTGACAGAACCTTCATTTTACAACAATGTAAACATGATGAGAAAAAATACCGGTCACGACCCTTTGTACTCACATTGCACGATCAGCTGAACCAGAGCTTCTCTTGGCTTGACGTTAAATCCATTGTATTGACTCGTTTGGCACCTGTAGGTTCCGGTCATTTCTCTGGACACGTTTACAATCCGTAGTATTCCGTCATAACTCTCCATCTGCATCGCCCCATCAGGCATCGGAACCTCTTTATCAGCTCGGGACCACATGATAATGGGCTTGGGTTTTCCAGATACCTGACACTGCAGTTCTATGGTGTCTCCTTCCCTGGTGACCATGGGAGACTTGCCTTTTGGAACGGTGAGGTTTGGTGGAACTACAAGGTAAAAATATACATGTATTTCTGTTAGTAAATGCAAAACATCCAAAAGAGTACACACAGAGCAATGCAGATGTTTTCATTATCTATAGTCAGGAAAACTGGAGAATGCACTTTATAAGGTCTTTGATTTGATTGTATTTGTACAGTTTGGACTGTATAATTTTGCACCCTATGCGGTCAGAAGTGTTGATTTAGGATGTAAATAAACCCAATTTTTTTGAATTTTGTAATGTTTCTCTCTTGTTTTTGTAGTTATTCTCTATTCCCTTCACGCAGGATCATTTCCTATTTTCTGCAAAGTTTATTCAATAGGAAAAAAAACATAAGTAGAACTCCCACATAAAGGGACTGATACAGAGGGGGCAGTAAAGTGGGCACGTAAGTGACTCAAAAGAAAAGTGCACTGAATTATAGTGCCCACATTCGCATTGGTAGCATAGGCACCTGGTTTAATACAAGTCACAGGTGTATTTGTACCTGCCCTGCAATAGGTGCAATAATCACCCCTCTTTACTGGCATATATGCCCCATCTTGGTGGTCTGCATGGGCCACATTTGTATGAACACGCCCTTTCTTAACTTGCCCCCATGAAAATGCCCCATCTCTCACCCATTCCGCCATCCACAGTGTAAGCAGGGCCGTACCAAGGGGTGTGCAAGCGGTGCCCCCACACAGAGCACAGGGCTCTATAGGTGACAACATAGCTGCCCCATGGTCCTAGCTTCTGGCTAGCAGGGTGCCTGGGATAGCAGCCTGCAGCTAGGATCGCTGCAATCTGAGCAACCAATCAGAGAATCTTCAGGATGCTCTGGTCAGTGCTGCACTTACAGATGCAGGCGGCCCCGCCCCCTCTACACGACATAATGACGCCATGTGCTCAGGAGGTGGGGCCGGCACAGGCTGCACTTGAGCCCTGTTATGTCACTGGTTGCAAGGTTTGATCTGTTCAAAATGAGTGCAAGTCTGCACAGCCACATATGTGTGCAGTCGCTTTCTCAGCATGTGCAAATTCACGTAAGAATCGCCACACAGACTGACGTAGTGCTCACTCTGCCTTAGCCCCAATGTGAGCTATAAAAGGGGCGTGTTATACCCATTAGCAGGAGAATAGGCAGAGGTTGCACAAAACTAGGCATTTATCAAGCCTTCTAATGAGGTGGTTAAGTTTCCCATAGAAACCAATCAGCTTCTAGTTATCATTAGAATGTACTAGATTAAGTGAAAGCTAGAAGCTAATTGGTTGCTATTGTCAACACCTCCACTTTTCCTCTTTAAAAGGTTTCATGCATCTCCACCGTAATGTTATAGCATAAAATACATCACAATAGAGAACAATGATCGTAAGAAAATTCAAAGCAACATTTCTTATATTCTCTAATTCCAGATGAATCCTTTGCTTTAGTGCTGCACACATGGTGATGATACTGTTATATAAGTAGTGGATTGCATGTGTCTGCATTCTGAGAGGCGAATGCAGGCAGCAGCGGCTCTGTAACTGAATAGCTCTGGGCACTTTACCTGAAGGAACAGTCCTGCGGCTAGTTGAATCTGCCCTTTTAGAACGTTGATTTGGGTAATATTGTGCAAAAATACAGATACATTACATGAGTCTGTAGCTCGGGAGCTTTTTATATCACTGGGCTTTTATTATTCTTCACTGACAAGAAAAAAACAACTTGATTTTTAAATGAATAATAGTAAACGGTAATGGGTGATAGTGGACACCCCATTTAAAGGATTATAAAGGAAAGATTCATATTAAACTAATCCTAAACTGAGGTATTGTTTGCTAAGCAATAATCATTAATTAATCAAATATATTTCTTTGTGGTTTCAAACTGCAAACGTCTTCTTTTAGGTATTTCTTTTCAATGATAAACTGAAATTACATTTTTCTTTATTGCAATTAGTTTGAAGCAGATTCTGCCACCCCCCTTCTCCCTAATTTGGCCAGTGTATATTAATTAATTGTATACAAAAAGAATGAAAAAAACCAGTAGAGTGTTGAGGTGAGACCGTTCCTTTATTATGATGGGGAAAATGGCGGGAATGACATGTAATCTAAGTGGCATTAACTGCTTTAAAATATGAGGAATCGGACAACTATTAACTAATCACTGTCAAATGGAATTTATTTTGATATCTGTTTCTGAAATTTATATTTTACAGAAATGTTATCACTTTATGTTCTCACTTTTGTGCCACACTGCACTTAAGCTGTGTACACACTGTGTCGATGGCGGATCCGCCGACACAACGGTCGATCAGGTAAGCTATACAGACGTACCAATCGGCTACTCGATGTATGTTCCCTGACATCACAACTGTCCACCCAGTTGAGCTGTAAGTCACCAGCGGTTCCTGCAGCAAGTGTACGGGTGGTTGGCTGACTGCCCGTGCACACAGACAGATGCACCACTATATCTGCATATATATCGGCCATCTGCTGTGCTGCAGAGCAGATGCGATATGTTTGTGGTACAGACCCACCGATGCGCTCGCGTTATTTCGGCCGTTTGATTGAATGGCTGATATATCACCCAGTGTGTACCCATCATTATTTATCTGTCCCTGTCTCTATACTGTATTTGCCTTAGTTGCCTATTCTTCCGGAGTCTCCCAAATCTTGGATGGTGCTCCTGGTCACCAGGAAGAGCACTAAAGTCTCCTGGAGGCTGATCTGCGTCGCACGGCTCTACCCACTTCCCAAGTAACATGGGTGGTCTGGATGGTCCGATGATGCTATTCGAGTTGAATCGCTTCATCGTAGCCAAGCCCACGGCTTTATTTGAGAAGTGAGCAGCGCCGGGTGGACGTTATTCAGCCTCCCAGAGACTTGAATGCTATTTCCGATGGTCGGGAGAAGCACTAGGCCCCTCGCACTGCTTCCCATGCCGCACTATGCCCCTTGAATGCATGCCTCCCCACTGTGCCGCCTGCCTGCCCCCTCAGAGGGGGAAGCCTGAAAGTCGGTAAGTATGCTCTTGAAAGCACAAATGTTACTATTAGCATATTCTGAGTGTTATTAAATGAATGGTATGTAGTCAAAATGGTGACATTCTATGTTAAGCTGAGTACACGTTAGGCAATAACGACAATTTGACGTTTTGAGCCAAATTTGAATGACATATCTTCTGCATTGTCTAGTGTGTATGCACTTTTGCGCACTCCCTTGTGTCGTTCTTCGTACTGCGTGGCAGATGTGACGATTCAGCAGCCAACGGCCTGCTCCTAGATGTGGCCACTGAACGATATATCGTGCCGTTGCGCGCTATAACCTTCTGTGTGTACGGGTGACCAATGTATCGTTACACTGGTTGTTCCGTTGGCCACGATCCAGGATCGTCTAATGTGTACCCAGCTTTAGGACTAACGTGTGGGTACGGTTAGGCTGCGCTCACGGTTCAAATGCGCTAAAAACAGTGTCGACATGCCGACTGTTGACCTGCACACTGTCGACATTCTGTATATGTAGACATTCTGATGTCGGCATTCTGAACGTGAACACTTTGTACCACACCCAAAATGAATGTATCAAAATTGCAAGCCCCAAATGCCTTAACAGTAACAAAAATAGAGATAACACAATTTCAATAAAACATGGCAGGAATTTTCGTACGTACATTTATATGCTTTTTAAAAGTAAACAGACTGTTTTGGCATTTATCTAAAAGATAAGGATATTGCCGTATTCATTTACAACCTTTAAATCCCCGTCATTGACATTTATTTGTTTAAAATTCAATGTGTGCCTTCCTAAGCATCTTTTTTTTTTATTAATGTAAGCAGGCTCAAAGCGTTGGACGACAGTCAAATTTAAAAAAAAAAAATCACTGTGTTATTTAAAGGGAACTGCGAAGTTATTATTAGAACTTTGCCGTAAGCAATTCCTCATGTACAAAAACCATGGGTCAGTGGCTGGAAAATCAGCTGGTGTACGAGTGAAGGTTTCCAGCAGAGGAGTCGTCATGTATATAAAGAAACATAATATACAATGTTCTTGGCAGCCCATCTTGTATCTGCTACATTCTGCATTTCCCAGCAGGTGCTGCTGCAGTTCAACTATACACACAAACTGCACATAAGCTGTATTATTTATCAGGCCATAGTGAGATAATGTACAATATACTGTATGTAGGAAAACAATGCATGCTGAATAATCAAACAGGAAAGTCCTGTTGTCTATGACACTGTGAAATGGTAAATTCTATATTTATTATAAGCTTTGCATGCTTCAGAATGTTTAATTAATTATGCAATGCGTGCTTTCATTTTCCCTTTGCGTGTTTTAGGGGGCAAAATTAGTCGCTCCTACATGACTGATCTTTCATTTTCGCAGCCAGATTGTACAATTTTGTAATGTACTAGTTAAACTGAGGGGGTGATTCAGCGGTATGCAGTGGGGAAGCCGGCGGACGTAATCCCGATGGCCGGCTTCCCGACTGCTTTATCTAGTGATCGAAGTGATGCCGGGTGCTGAGGGCGGACAGCCACGGGGGGGGGGGGGGGGGGGGATATCTTTCTTTTGACTACATATATTTTTCAGCGCTTTGCCTCTGACAGGTTAGCCACCCCTGGGCTCAGTAGTCACAGCAGCTGACATTCTGTGGTCTTTCAAGACAACGCTCCCTTACTGTGGTACCACACCCCCCATGATTAGGCCACGCCCACAATATTACTGCTTCTTGAGGGAAGGGGGGGGCGCATTTTGACTGCTCACACTGGGAGCCTCAGACCCTAGAAACTGCCCTGATGACACCCCCTGTTGCATTTGCGATCCCAGCACTGCGACCGAGGTCACAGGCTAGGATCACCATCACGACCATTGGTCGCGATGGTGGACGACTGGCCAGCTTGCGAGGTCAGGAAACTGTCCATGGACGCAGCCCGTCCCTGTCCCTGCCCCGATCCTTAAATACCTCTGCCTTTCATGCAAGTAGAGGTGTAGCAGGGGCTGTGTGCGATCAAGCAGGACCTTTTCTGCACATTCACAGAACGGTTCCAGCGCACACGCAGATTCCTGATCATCTGCAATCTGCGTTCTGCTTTGTACTTACATGCGACGCTGAATCAGCCCCTTAGAGCACATTTCAAATTGTTTAAAAAGTTTACATATTTTGGCAGTCATTCGGAATATATGCTATTTTATTTTGGGGGATTATATTGGATACAATGGGCATTTTTCCATTAGAAGCCATTTAAAATGGACCTGTCTGATGCTTTTATTTATATACCTAGAAACATATAATTTGACGGCAGATAAGAACCACTTGGCACACCTACAGTAGTTTGCCCTTTTTTTTAATCTTTTGGTAACCTCAAACCCTGTGTGATCCTTAGTTCTTTGTAAGGATATCCTTATGTCACATCAGCTGATGGGGTCACACAGAGAAGGAGATCACTGATCAGCCGTCTGGTGCAGGGAAGTTTTTCTTTTTAATTATTTTGTATACCAGGGGCAGGGGGCTAGGGCAGAAACAGAGGGAGTGGGGTGGGGGGGAGCAGGGAAAGGAGAGTGGGCAGGGAGCTGGGCTGCAGCTGTGGGCCGAGGAAGACAGACAGGAACCAGGGGGCCTCATGTGCAGACACTTTCTCGCTGTTTTTTTTTTTTTTTTAAATACAGGGCGGGATGTACTAAAGGAAAAATGCAGTAAAAACTCAGTTTTCGGGATTTTTACCACATTTCCATATGTACTAAGCCCTGGCCACCCTTTTTTCGGCACAGAGCGTAACGCCAGAAAAACCTGGCATTACCCTATAGAAGCCTATGGGCTTCTTACCGCACCCTGCACCCGATGGTTCGCCGCCCCGCCGTCGCCCAGCGCTGGTCCCCACTCACCTGTACTCCATTGTCACCGGCCCTCGCTCCTCCTGGGTCATCCACCTCCTCCTCCTCCTAATCTTCTTCCGGGTGCAGGGAGGAGGAGGAGGAGCCCGGGGCTTCCTGCACATGTGACCAGCAGGAAGCTCCCGGGGCTTGGAGGGGACGGGGTCCCACGAAGAGCCAGTCACCCGGCGTCGGCTATTTTGCCAAGGGCTACTCTTATCCCAAGAGCTGTCCTTTGCGATACTAATCACATATGTGATTAGTAAGGTTGCGGTGACTGGCAGAATGCTCACCGCAACCTTAGCACATCCCACCCACAGTGAGAATTGTGCGCGGGGGAATACGCAGGAACATCGTTTTCTTGCAAGCTGTGTCCCTGCAAGTGATTTTTTATAACATCAAGTGATATCTCCTGAATTCGCAATGTGAATTTAGGTGAAAATATCACACTATGGGGCATATTCAATTCCAGGTGAAAAGTCCCTTTTCGTATGCCGGACTTTTGGCCTACATCGCTGGTTTTCAATGAGAAAAAGTATCGCGCTCGTCCCCGCTTATCCCCGTATTCAATTAAAATCGACGAAAACGGGACCCGCCGAATTCGGACCTGGCGAAAAGTCCTGTCAGATTTGGGGAAATCAGCCTGACACCCCCCAAAAAGATGCACCGACATTGGGGATCACTATAGATACCCCCGAAAGCCCTGCTGAAGGTATTTGGGGTACTTAAATGCTCTCAATAGCTGCTTATTAGCGTCTTTGCAGAAGTGGTGAAGAATAACATTTAGCAGTTTTTTTGCCTCAAAATAAGTAGTCCCAGCAAATTTGGGGTACATGACAATGGGGTCTAGCATATTTTTAAGTTGCTAAAATGTAGTTTTAAAAATCTTAAAAAATCCACCTTCCGCAAGCACCTGCAATTTTAAAAACACCTGGGGTATAGTTAGGGACCCCCCTGGAGTCTATTTTGCTAGTTTTTAAGTTTGTTTCCCAACTTTGGACTTTTTCACCCTCAAAATGAAAGTACTTTTTTGGGGTGATCTAAAGAAGTTTTTAAACTTTTTTGGATGGATGCAGTTTACCTTTGGGGGACTGTCCCAATGATGCAGGGGGTTTCCGCAGCTTTACACCCCAAAACCGCAATTCTGCACTTTTTTTCAACACTTAGTCATAGGCAAAAAAATTTTGCAGGTCCCATTGCATCCGTCTCCCGTCCTCGCTCTTCGTAATTGAATATGGAGGCAACTTTTCGCAAGCCAAAATCACGTCACTCGCGATGCTTTTCCACAGAAACTGACTTTTCGCACCTAATTGAATACTGCCCTATAATGTGACACTACAATAAAATGCAGTAGGTAGTAAATATGCCCCATAGTAATTATTACATAGCAGTGATCAGTGAGACCCCCATCAGCACTGACATCGCAATATAATACTTTTCATGATCAAAAGTTCATGTGATTGTATGCATGCTTGCAATTATGCATTTTTAAACATATTTGAAAATGAAAGTTGTTAAACCAAATGTTGCTTGAGCTCGTTAGAATTGTAAAGATTTGAGATAAATTTGTAATTTGGGTGCCGATTTAAGAGGCTAACGGGCATAATTATCAATATTTCACATTATTTTAGTATCACTTAAATGTCTTAAAGGGCAGTGATGTGCGGTGAGATGAGGCAGAGCCTCTCCTGTCATACTTCGGAATACACCAGAGTTTTGACTCTAAAAATTACAAGAAAAATTTAAAGAAAATATTATAAATATCTAATCATTTTTATAGTCAAAGCTCTGGAGTAAAAAGTGAATGGCAGGTGAGGCACTGCCTCCCTTGTCTATCTTTTCTGCACATCCCTGATCAAAACGCTCCAAATTTCCAGCACTATATACTGCTGCACCTTTGTATAATGCCCCTTAGTAAACTAAATAGCCCTAAAAAGTATTCCAAATCGCCATGATTTGTGGCCATGAGGAATGCTAATTATAAGAGCCTTAGCACATTTTATAATAAATAGGGCCCCATTTAACAACAAGACATAACCCCTGTAGCACTTGCTAAAGTGGTTATGTCCTCCATTCAATATTTAACAAACAACGGTAAATGTAGCTTATCTGCAGTTTGTCACTGTACCGCTTACACCATCTATAGATGGTGATAGCAATACGACCTATACGGTCCCCATCAACAGCCTTTCCGGCTTCAGCGAAACCTTCCAAGTATTGGTGAAAGTGCTATGCGCTTGTGCAGACTCGCTATCGTGTAAGACACAACAGCCCGCGCTGACGGCAATAGGCTGCCAACAACAGAGAGGAGGATGCCTCCAAGGAGGGGGACGTCGCTGGGCCTTGCCGGAAGGGTACGTAATGTTAAATACCACCGGCATATTTGTTAGTATCATTGCCATATTAAATGAAATGTGGTAATAAGATTAGTTGTTAAATGGGGCCCAATGCCCTAAGGGAGCGTGTTAGTTTGCTTATGCACAGCAGACTTCCTGTCTTTCAGTCTATTGAATGATGCAGACTTTGGGCCTCTGTCTGTGCACAATCGCAAATAATGTCCCAATTTTAGATTTTTGAATTGTCATGGAATTTGTGACAATTTGAATAGTAACAAGTCAACTGACATACAAACAATAGAGTAAAATAATGAGACAATAGCTTGCGTAGGAAATGTAAATGCAGTGCCGAGCATCTCCAGTTCTGTCACATTACGGGGGTGATCTAGTGTTGCACGTAAGTGCAATTGTGTGACATAAAAGTGCAGTTGTCGCACTTTTCATGCTCACATCTTGCATCTGTATGTAGGGTTACACATATCAAGCCATTGTGGCCCCTTGTGGTTGTGAGGGTGGATCAGGGATGTTATCATAGAAGTTCATTACAGTTTCGGAGATCCCTTAGAGATGCATCTTATTAAGTGATTGTTCACTTAATATCTTTAAATATTTTAGTTACGGTCATACATTTTGCACCTGCCATAACCAGGAGCAGGATCGCTGATGAATATTTCTTCATCTTTGCCCCAAACGCGTCTATATACAAGAATGTAGACATATTCTAGCACAAACAGGGCATATTTACATAGAGCTGCAATCAGGCCCCATATGTATTGGCAAATGCTACTAGTAGGATACATTTAATTTGCACCTTTTATGTTTGAGGGTCCCTTAAAGAATTTCTCCAATTTAGAGAGCATATTACAATGCAGTAATACTGATGTCTACTGTTCATTAATATGATGTATACAAGCAGTCCTCATGTCCGTTAGCTCATTACATACATACTGCGGCTTGGGAAGATATTGTTCTGCGCCCGGTTTGCCCTTTGCTGGAAATATAAGCCATAAATAGTGTTGGCCTTTTGCTTTTATGACACTTGTTATATGTTACATGTCAGTAACTGCGGTTGTAGAGACATATATGGGAATATTAGCAATACCCGCGTTAGCCACATACTACCTCCCTCTGTTTTCCTTCTTCTCAAAAGCAAATGTTATACTTATGACTGTCATTGTTATGCTGTCAGCTCACGAAAGTATCCTACAAATAAAGGGAACTTCGCACTAGACATAGAGGTTATCTGTATCTAAGGAAACTGTAGGTCAGGGAATGCTGGTGCTTGGCTGTGGCTACTAAGATATTCCTAGCACTCAGTAAAAATAAAGAAGCAGGAGTATGGATGTATGCCGTTAGAACATGTACCTAGAAATGCGGTGTACATTGCAAAGAACAGCTCTCCCGATAAGAGCTGTCCTTTGTGATGGCTCTGGAGAGAGGGGCTTCCGAATTTAACACCCAGAAGTTCCCTTTGGCGTCCTTCTACGCATGCGCAGAAAGCCGTGGGCCGTGGGGGGTGATAGGTGTCGAAAAGAAGCCCCTGGCCCCGCCCCAAAATGACATCATAGCCCAGCCACGCCCCCCGCAGAATGCAGGCATTCAGCTCCCTCCCGGAAAGAGGGAGCTGAATGTCGGCAAGTATGATATGGGGTATGTGATAAAACCCCTGAAAACTGTGTTTTAGGGGGGTTTACAGCATTTTCCCCTTTAATGCATCTCCCCCAAAGTCTGTAAAATGACAGAAGCTGATTGGATGGTACCTGATCTTTCTCCACTTCACCTCTCCCCAAGGGGTTTATTTACTAAGCGTTGGGTTCTCAAACCCAGTGTTTACGATCATGTTTATGCCAGAAATTTAAAAGGGCAATGTTTTTACATGCTGTATTTTGCTAGTAAAATAATTTCCCTTTAAAATTTCAGGCATTGACACAATCCAAAGCGCCAGGTTTGAGAACCCCACGCTTAGTACATAAACCCCCAGGATACTGTCCAACAGTTTGTCTTATGGTAGAATAATTAAAGACCATTCAGTTAATGCACCAAAGACAACATATAAATGCTGGTCCAAGGTATTAGTCATAAGGCCAGCATAGGCTAATGGATTTTAATAAATATTGTTTGCAGAAGAGGATGACGCTGGGTACAAGTGGCAGCTTTCATTTAAATTAAGTGATCTAAGACTTGTATGGATGAGAAGACTATTAATTGAGAATGCTGAACACAGGGACAACAGGCCATGGAATAAAAATGCATGTACAAGAAGGCAATCTGAGGCATAGGGATGAAACTGCCCATTTTGCTGTCAAAGCATATGGACATTGCTGATTTATAAGTATCACCTCTTTACCCCATGTCACTGATTTCTAAGGCCTAAAGAATGATTTTCAAAGTTGCAAATTAATGGAGCATGGATTGAGGCAATTAGAATTGTTCGGTCTTTGTTTATGTACAAATTAATGTGCTGTAGCAGGAAGACCAGTAAATGGTAAAATAGGACTAACATTTACTTTATCATGTCAGATATAATAATAGATTTGTTTTAAACAGTATACTTTCATTGTTACATGTAAGTTTTCTTTAACTATCCCAGTGCAGAAACTTTGATCTTATTTTAGGAATCTTATCAATTATCGTTATTGAATGTCACCAAAGCTAACAATCCCGAAATTATTTAAATCATAAAAAGTACACTATGTAATCACAGAAGTGGCCTGAATAATTGTGTAACAGAGCAAATGTTAAAAGTATTTGTTGCCGTTAAAGCTAAGTGATGTTTATTTTATTTATTTATAACCAGTCATTTATATAGCGCACACATATTGTATTCCGCAGCACTTTACAGAGACTATTTGGCCATTCACTTCAGTCCCTGCCCCAGGGGAGCTTACAATCTATGGGCCTAATTCAGACCCGCTCGTGAGCGCTAAGCACTCGCAAGCGGGTCGATGTTGGCCAAGTGCGCATGCGCACGACTGAGGCGGTTCCATCGTGCGCATGCGTGAGACCCGAATAACGACGGCCAAGCCGTGTCTCGCGCCAAAGGGGGCGTGCTGTCGATGGTGAGTGACAGCACGCCCCCTTTGGTGGGCGTGCCAGGGGCGTGGCTGCCCAGACGGAGGCGTTCCCATGGGAATGCCTACCGTCTGGGGCCGGCCCCACTGACATCACAAGTGATGTCAGTGGGAATGCTTTTGGCTCTGATAGACCCGAAAGCACTCCAGGGCTTGCGGAAACAAGACCCTACCGCAAGGGGTGGTTACCCACAGCTATGTGAGCGGCCAGGAGGCCGCTCTTAAATTCAGAGGGACAGCCCTGATTCAGAGCGAACGCTCTGTCAGAGCGTCCGGCTCTGAATCAGGGCCTATATTCCTTACCACATGCCCACACACATACACACTAGGGTTAATTTTTGTTAGGAGCCAATTGACCTACCAGTATATTTTTGGAATGTGGGAGAAAACCGAAGTACCCAAAGGAAACCCACTCAAGCACAGGGAGAATATACAAACTCCACACAGTGGGGATCCTCCGGTGATGCTGACCACTGACCATTACACAGTCTGTGTTGCCCCAATGATGCTACATTTTTGCTGAATACGTAATTATTAGTGATGTCATAAAATGACAAAGATAACAATATATATCACAAGGCCAGCATTGCAGGGGAGCTGAGCATTGTTACAGGTTTATTAAAAATGATTGTCAATGTCTCTAAACAGAACGCAATTCCTTATAGTTTGCCTATTCTATAATGGCCAAAGCAACCTGACACACTTGGGATTTCTGTATGATAGTTGGAAACAGTTTTTAAAAACAAAAATTTCAATCAAGTGATGCGGCTTTTCATTGAGCAGGAACTTTCTATAAAGAGTGCAACAATGCAAAAAGCTTTCCAGAGCTTTACAACAGTGGCTAACTCCATGTTCAGATGGCACTGTCACATAGTAGTCTAGGGCCTACTAATCTGTATTGTTTTACAGATTGGTCATTCAGATTCCTTCCCAGTAGCCTGTACTAGTGCATGAGCAGCCTAATAATAATAAATTAGGCTTCTACTTTGTGTGCAACTTAAAATCAGCCCTTTAAGCTGCATGTCTAAACAGTTATGCCTCAGGTATGGGCCTAGTTCACACTCACCCGCTCTCCTGGAAGGTGAGGGAGACTCATGTTTTTTTTTTCATGTAGTCGCATGTTCCCCAGTATCTCCCGCATCATGCCCACTTCCCAGTGATGTGGACAGGATGGGGAGATAATACCGGTAATCGCAGGTCCGTAGGGAGGGAGCGGGGCCAATATGACAAGATTTGCCACATTTTGGCCCCACACCCCATGGAACTGCAATTTTCAAAATTTTGTCGAGACAAGGACCTAATGACTAAAGAGCCCAGCAAATCCCCCTGCTGTGGTCATCGTCATCTTGTCTAAAGGCTACTCCCGCGGAGTCTGCCTCTGCCCACGCCAATGTCACTGCACAACATAGCGCAGAAATGGCATCCCACATAGGACAATTCCAGGCTCAGTAATGTGCTTAATTTAATTTGCAGAATTCTGGATGGACAGGATATTATCTGGACACCACCACATCTCCCCGTAGCACTATATCTTTGTACATATAAAGGCAACCAGTTGTAGATCACTGTATAACCAGAACCACCACTGCAGCTGGTGTGTGCTATAGAATACATGAAATCTTTTTCTCAGCTGGCTGTTTTAGCTTTATTTTCTGATCTGTGATTTATATTCCGTGTCTACTGATCTCCTAATAGAACAAGGGCCAAATAGAGCATGCAAAATGGGCATAAGATGTCTGCTGGGGAGAGTATCAAAAATTCATGACTGTCTGTCAACAATTGTTATTATGTACAGGGAGCTAATACAGTGCAACTAGCAGCAGTGCAGAGCTTACAGTACATCACTATCAACATTACGATCCATACCATGGAATAGTAAATATTAATGAGGAAAGCAATCTGCTATATGTTTCCCTATGGAAGCCTTGATTAAGAAAATATGTGCACTTCTATAACAAGGTTACCTGTATTGGGCCTAATTCCCGGTCACTGAGGATGAGCCGGCAGTGCGGGGAGAGTCTCTGAAGGTAGCTGAGTGTCTCCAGGAGTGCTGAGCATGCCCCCAAAGTGATGAAAACAGGGACGTGCCGTGAGACCACACCCCCTTCCCGCAAGGCCATGCCATCTTTTCCAGCACATGCAGGACTCCGTTCGGCGCACTGGGTGACACTGACCCCCGTGACGCCACTGTGGGCACCATTTATATAGCAACAAAATAAGAAATGTTTCCTATTTCATGAAAACATTTTTAATACCAAATAACAATTAATTCATATTGCCCTTTTAATATGATCTATCAATAATAATTCTCTCTAAACAAAATGAAACAATTTCCCACCCCTAAATACATATATCCCCCATAAGAGAATTATCAATGTTATCTGCCTAATTCACTACGGCCTAATTCACATTGGGCCTGATTCATTACGGATCGCTATTATGATCGCAGCTACGATTACGCACGCAGGTCTGCTGCCAAAATATGCTAATGGCTGCAATCGCAAAGCCAGTATAGAGACGCCCAAAGCCAGCATAGAGATGCCCACTACCGCTTTCTCACATCCATAATACCTTGCAAACCTGTGTATACTTCGGTACCATCGAGTAACATCGGCCCCTCACGCACAATTACAACAGGTCTGACCTTACTCAGAAATTGCTAACCTCGTCGCACGCAGTGACTACACAAGCTGCGTATGCCGTCGCAGTGGCTAATTTATGCAGGACAGCACGCCTGCATTTCTCCGACCACTCCCCCGTCACCACCCCCAAACGTAGACCTGACATCGCTCACTCTGCGATGGCTTTGTATCTGCGTAGGTAATCGCAGAGCGATCGCAGTGCTAACTCACACACACGCAGTGCGCACCATCGCCCGATTTGCGTACGCGGTTGCAAATGTGATCCATGATAAATCGGGCCCGTAATGATTGCCCTCAGTATAAGTGCATTCTAAATGAGGAGACAGCTCATACAGCATTCTGCAGAAAGGGCTGTCTGTATGCTGGCACCAGCTAGCACCACTGCAAGTCCTCATGAACCTTCATGTTCTTGTTATTAGCATAGAATGTCACTGACATTAGGAAAGGAACTGCCAGCTATGGGAAATGATCAGACAGATCAGTGGGGAGCTATAAAATGAAGTATTCCTGGAAGAATTAGATAGAAATGTTATATACACTCTGGGTAGTTTTAAAGCAGTATTGGGTTAGAGAATGTTTAATACATACAGGGACGCTTTAACACTTCCTCTGCTACATTCAGCCCTGAAAGTGATTTTACAATCTCAGATGCATAATTCAGGGTCAATGTTTTTCATTCTCTGTAGTGAAAGTGTCACCGCATAAAACAGATACAGGCATAGGGCCTGATTCAGCAAGGAACGCAGTTGCTAATACGCACGCAATCTGCCGATTTGTTCGCACTACGCAGTGCGCGAACCGGCCACTGCGATCGGAACTGAGATCGCAGTGGCTACGCAGACCCATCGCAGAGTGATTGACAGGAAGTGCCATTTGTGGGTGGTGACGGGGAGGGGGGGGGGTCGGGTGAACGCAGGCGTGCCAGGGCGTTACAGGAGCGTGCATAAATTAGCCACTGCGATCCCATACACAGCCTGAGGCCCCGCAGCGTGCGCTGAAGTTACTGTAGCAGTTCCTGAGCGAGGTCTGACCTGCCTTAACTGTGCGTATGGGTCCGATGTTACTCGATGTTACCGATTATTTTGCTATGTTGCCAAAGTATACAGATGTGAGTAAGGGGAAGTGGGCGTCCTTATGTCAGGCTGCGATCACAATGAGAATGCAAACATTTGCATGTTACCGCTGATATTAGCAACTGCAATGCGTACGTATAAGCAGGATTGCGATTCTTGCTGAATCAGGCCCGTAGTCTTCAGATCAACCTTTACAAAGAAGATACAATGGTGGAGATTTACAAAGCAGCAACTTTGCCAAACTTCATGTATTCCTGCACATTGATGTGCGGCTTTTAAACAGTGCGATTTACAAAAGGCCAAACCACACATACGAGGGTGGATCCAAAAGTGTGTGTCCTGACGTAGTAGTGGATGTCTCCCCGTATTGATTTTCTGTATGTATGTATGTATGTATGTATGTACGTACGTACGTACTAGAGGTCTTAGCAGAACACTGTGGACAATTACAGCACAATTCTTTTATTTTTGCAGATATTGAATAATAAACAGAACAACGTCACTAAAAGTTGAAAAATGGAGAAGACTGTAATTCAAGCTGTCAGTAAATATCTACAAATGAGGATGACGCCTACTGACATTCACACTCAGGCTCAAGGAACACATTCGTGAGAAGACATTTGCGTCTGATGACGATGTCATAACTGCTGTACAGGACTGGTTTGAGGACCAATCACCGGACTTTTTCCTGAATAAAATCAAGAGTTTTTAGCATCGATGGGAGAAGTGTAGACTATGGGCCTGATTCATTACAGAACGCAACTGCGATTGCAATAGCGATTACGCACGCAGTCTCACTGCGATAGTTTGCTAATCCAGTGGTGGAACTAGAGAGTGGTAGGCCCAGGTGCAAGAATATGCTTTGGGCCCCCCCTATGCAGTGCCCCCAGTAGTGCCCCTTATACAGTGCCCCCAGTAGTAGTCCCCCTTATGCAGTGCCCCTAGTAGTAGTCCCCCCTATGCAGTGCCCCCAGTAGTAAGTCCCCCCCTATGCATTGCCCCAAGTAGTAATCCCCCCTATGCATTGCCCCCAGTAGTAATCCCCCCTATGCATTGCCCCCAGTAGTAGTCCCCCCTATACAGTGCCCCCAGTAGTAGTCCCGCTATACAGTGCTCCCAGTAGCCACCACCCCCCCATACAGTTCCCCCAGTAACGGCGCCCCCTATACAGTGCCCCCAGTAGTGCCCCCCTATGCTGTGCCAGTTCCCGTGCTCCCTTACACACACACACACAAACAAACACAACTTACCTGAATCCCCGCTCCTGCCGCGACCGCCGCTGTCCGCTCCTCCCGGCCCGCTCTGCACTATGGGAGAGATGTCATGATGTCTCTCCCATCACCCACTGTGGGGGGACCTGGAAGGTGGTGGAGCTCATGAGTGAGCTACAGCCGGCTCCCTCCGTGGAAGCAGCGGCCAATGAGAGTCTGTCTGCACTACACTTGTGGGGACACTAGTGACGGGTGCAGAGACGGCTATGGGCCCCTGCACCACAGCGGGCGCCAGTGCAAGCCACCAGCTGCACCACCGCTAGTTCCGTCACTGTGCTAATCAACTGAAAAGCTATGCCATTGCAGCACAACATAAGAACGCCCAGTTTACTTTACACACATCTGTAATCCTTAGCAAGACTGCAAAACCATCGGGAACATGGAGTACCATCAGAGACTCACACACACTTGCACAAGCTCTCACCTTACTCAGGAATTGCTAACCTCGTCGCACGCTATGAGTACTCAAGTTGCGTATGGCATGGCAGTGGATAATTTATGCACGCCCATGCAACGGCGATCAAACGCACTGGCACGCCAGAGTTTTGCCCGATCCCCCCCGTCACTTCCCACAAACGGCACTTCCTGTTAATCACTCTGTGATGGGTCTGTGTAGTCACTATGATCTCAGTCCCGATCACAGTGGCAGGTTCGCGCACACGCACTGCAATACATCCTCATGCGCAGAAAGCTACAATCGGTCAATTGCGTGTGTAATTGCAGTTGCGATCAGTAATGAATCACGCCCTATGTTATTTGAGTTTAAATTTCTCAGTTATTCCTGGTCAGGACACCGACTTTTGGATCCACCCTCGTGAAAGTGCAGGTTTAAAACCGCAACCAAAGTTTTTATGCATGGGTGGTACTGTATACGACCAACCATTCTGTGTATTAAGCGGAGATTTTCCAAGCTTTAGTGGGCATATGCCACAGTGGTCCTGACTGGTGAGAGAGCTTAAACCACATGTTATTTGAGCTACGGTATCTTGTCTGTAAGAACAGGAATAATTAAACAAATGAATAAATAAATTAAATTAAAAAAAAACCTCCCTTATATTTTCTCAGAGCCAAGGATCCGATCCAGTCCTCTAGTGGGTAATAGAAAAAATGATCAGGCCCTTTTAACTAGAGAGTACCTTCCCAATACTGAAAAGCAAGTGCCAGCATTAACATGGCCACCTGTGCATACTTACAATCTAAAGGAAAAGTTACATCGTGGACAGCAAGGACACAAATGGGCATGACAGAAGGTGTGCGCGTGAGGTAAGCATTAGTGAAGACTGACTGGGTGAGGAGCAGCGCAGGAGAAGTCTTGTACTGCAGGAGAGAGTGATTACAGGGGAGGAGAGGCTGAGCAAAGTGATTAAGCTGGGATGTATTATGTGAATATTGTCAGTGATATACGAGGGGAACGTCATGAGACATTTCAGTAAGTTTTTGCACTGTCACATGGTCACATAGGAGGAGTCAAATTAAAGTGGCGGCATAATCAAAAAAATTATAATCCGTTATAATTTATGGGACAGATTGTTTTGTTTTAATGCTCCTTTTCCTCACAATAGAATATTGTATCTGTATAAACTGTATACTACCTACTGCTATCTCCTGTGCTTCTCCTCTTTTCTGTAATATGTTCTTAGATAAGTCTTGTTTCTTTTTTTAGTCTGTCAGCAACCTTATCGTGTATTGTGTAGAGATGTGCGCTTGACCCTGTGTTTTGGTTTTGGCAAATCCTCCCTCAGGCATTTTGGTTCAGTTTCGTTTTGGATTTATTTAAAAAACTGATAATAACAGCTGAAATCATGTAACATCAACAACAGTAATTTCCAGTCAATTTTGACCAATTTTGGCAACAGAAATCACCAGGAAGGGACTGACACGCAATAAAAAATATGCAAGAACCGGTTTTTAGATTTGCGGGAAGACCCGAGCCGGGAAACCCAATAGTGATCGGAGTTGGGAATCTGGCCCTGATTCAGAGCCGGACGCTCTGAAAGAGCGCTCGCTCTGAATCTGGGCGCTTTTTTTTTTGTGCGGCCACCCACAGCTATTGCGAGCGGCCAGGATGATGGTCGCGATGGTCCAGACCATCGCGACCATCGGGCTTGCGATAAGACCCTTGTGATAGGGTCTAGTGGCCGCAAGCCCCAGAGAGCTTCTGACTCAAATAGAGCCGGAAGCTCTCCCACTGACATCACTTGTGATGTCAGTGGGGCCGCCCACAAATGGCAGGCGTTCGCTTGGGAATGCCTCCGTTTGTGAAGCCACCCCCCCGGCCACGCCTACCAAACGGGGTGCGCTGTCACTCACTATCGACAGATCGCCCCCTTTGGTGCAAGACCCGGAGTGACGGAGCACCCGTCGCTAGCCGGGTCTCGCGCATGCGCACGACGGAGCCGGCTCCGTGGTCAAACATCGACCTGGTTTGCGAGCGCTCAGCGCTCGCGACCGGGTCTGAATCAGGCCCTCTGTTCGACTCGGAACCCCAAAGTTCGGTTGTATTCGGTTTTCAGCAAAACCGAACCGCTCATCTCTAGTATTGAGGTGGACTTATGTGAGATAGGTCTTAGCTTCACATGTCCACACAGCAGATAACAGGCATTGTTCTCATACAGTAGTACCCGCCTTCGTCCCCATCTTTCTTCACCAATCATGTCTGACCACCCTTGTATGGGCCTTCCCATTGGGCCGTTCTGTGGAGGGCCAGCCTGCTAATGAAGTCACTGGCAGAGGATACACATTATACACACACACACAAGATTCCAAGGTTGACAAAAGGGTGCCTTCAATGCAATCCACTGGCTGAACATTACAATAGCCGATATTCATTAAGTATGATGCAAAAAATTTTGAAGCTTTTGGAAAGAAGAGATGAGGACTTTGTAATTGACAAAGCAAAATACACAATGTTTATGTGATGTTTCTTATCAGCCCTTTGTCTAGCCAAACACTGCAAAGAGAAACTAAATCAATGTAACCAGTAAATCTATTGCTGACTGCAACCTCTGGTTACTTCTAAGCAGTTTCAGCACACATCAGTATGCAATAGGGAATAAGGTTACTACAGTATAGCATAAGCTGCTCATTTACTGCTCATTTCCTTGCAGTTTTTGTGTTTTGTCAATAACATTTATTTTTAGATGTACTTTTCTCTAAATTTCAATTGGTCGCGCGCTGCTATTTGAGGCAAGATAAATATGTTGTTAAAATAAAATAATAATAATACTCTCCCGGAAGTTGCGGGAGGCTCTAAATTTTTCGGGTAACCTCCCCCCCCCCCCCCGCACCCCCGGAATGGTAAGCATTTCTTCCGCATTCCTTCCCACTTCCTAGTGAAGTGGGCAGAATGGGGAGAAATTCCGTGACGATCGCAGGACTCAGTGTAGGGAGGCGGGGCTTAATGATGCAATTCTTTATTAATTGCACCATTTGGCCCCTCCCCTATTTAAATTTGAGCCAATCGCAGCAATTTACTGTGAGGAGGCGTGGCTTAATGGTGCAAATTGTCAGGCCCCACCCCCCGACGCCACCCTTCTGCTTCTCCTCCCTGGGCTTGTCTCGGGGAGAGAAAAACAAAGGTAGGCAAGTATAATAATACAGTCTGAACCAGATAATATATATATATATATATATATATATACATATACACTGTATATATAATGCAGCTGTAATTCCAGATGCCTACAGCGATCGTAAGACCTATGCAACTGTTCACCCGTGTTCTATGCTGAATGTATCTATACGATCGCACCCCCTTCCCCCCCCTCTGGCCGTGAGAGCACCCATCATAACTAGTAATGACACTTACACCTACCCCATGCTGCAGGGGCGATTTAAGAGAGGAGGGGGCCCATGCGCAGACTACTTTGCGGGTGCCCTCTCCTCTGTGTGGCGCAGTAGACTCTGGCATTACGCCAGACTCTAGTGTCCATGTGCAGGTCTCCGGTAACATGGCTCTGGAGACACCTCAAATGCGCATGCGCAAATCGCCGGGGAAGAATAGCCACCGGGGGACTCCAGAGAGGTAAGTATTAAACATGGGTGCAGGGTACCTGGAGAGGTAAGTATTAAACATGGGTGCAGGGTACCTGGAGAGGTAAGTATTAAACATGGGTGCAGGGTACCTGGAGAGGTAAGTATTAAACATGGGTGCAGGGTACCTGGAGAGGTAAGTATTAAACATGGGTGCAGGGTACCTGGAGAAGTAAGTATAAAACATGGGTGCAGGGTACCCTGCATCCATAATAGCTAAGCCAATGCCACGCTGGGTCTAGAAGACAGAACTGAAAATGGCATCCACAATCCATACGCACAACTCTACACAACCATGAAATGACCACTGGATGTTTCTGTTATGAGCGAACGCCCCATTGCTACCCAGTTGCCAACCAGTAATACCCTTTCCTCCATCAGGAAGAAGCAACAGAGATGCGCACGTCTCAGAATGGCTCGCAGCCGCTGTAAGTTGCGCACGTCCGCAGAAACGCTCGCGCCTTTCGCTAAAATTCAGAGAGGCGCGTGACTCCGGATCACGGCCTATGTGTGTAAATATATGTACATCTGAGCTGCACTGTATGCAGTGAGTCACTTCTACAATGCGACATGACAGTGGTTGTTGTGCACCGGTTCCATCTTAGCTCCCCCTCTGCCGCCCTCGCGTTCTCCTTCTGGGCACACTTGAATAAGCTGGAAAGATGATTGAGAATCCCATACAAATATATTTAAAGCCATGATTAAATGTTGACTGCAAACACAGCAATGTGAATATGAATCATGCTTCTCGGGTTTACGGCAATGCAGGTCTCATGGTACATTTTAAATCTCACATGATGGATTGGATCTTAGTGCCCATGAAATAAAAATGAGCGTGTTACAGTAAATCCTACACAATGATACTTAGCAGTAATCTATATAGAGGGGAGGAGAGAAAAAAAAAATCACTTCTCCCTGGAAATATGTACTTAATATTCCATTATTCTATATGATTTTCATAGTCTGAAAATGTGACTATATGTATATAACTTGCACACGATATTAGAAGAGATAATTTAGAAGCACTTGTCACTGATCAGTATACAGAACATTAATAGAACCATTCACTCTGCTTAAATAGCTGCATTACTGTAGGAACTCCTAAAGCACATGAAGGCTTGAGCTTGCTATGACAAGTGACATAAACACCTGCCCACCGACCAGACAGCTTCCACATCAGAGTTCAGATTCGGTCAGAGTGCAAATCTAACATACAGTATGGTAGTATAGTGTAATTAAGTAGAATTAAATAGATTTAGTCAAGAGAAAAAATATATATAAATATATAATTGTAGATGTGCGGTTCGGTTCTCCAGAAATCCGAATTCACCAGAATTTCGAGGCTCAGGACAGATCCAAGTCGCAGTTCTGATCTTCTCACTGTTCAGAATTCAGATTTTAAATCCGAATTTTGAGATTTGGATTGCAAAAATTACTTGATTTTAGCTGTTTTTAAAAACTATTTATCAATGGAAAAAAAAAAAACAGATCCACGAAGATAAGGCGGATACAGGAGAGGAACATGCCCAAAGTATGATTGTGCCAAATTATGAGATGTTAATACCTGATACAATGCTGTACTTGGATCCAAAGCTTAATATCCATGATACATGTTTAATCATTAATGCGATTTGAGTAATGAGTGATGGGGTCAGGGCTGTTATATGGTGGATTCACCATAGTCTTTCCACTGCATTACTCATTTGTACCATATGATATTAGGAGAAGAGGCTGAGGTAGAGTATGGACACCAAAGGCCTCCATTTTATATAGTACCTTGGCTATAACCTTGTTGATGATGGGAGATCAGGGGGATTTCTAATAATAAGCTATTGCAGCCCTTGTTGCCTACATGATATCACTTTTAAAATATTTTCAAAGGCTACATTATGTTCCCAATCTGCCCCTATGTGTTACAAGGTGCTAAGTAGATGTCTGTATAATGTGTCTCATGCAGTCAGGGATTAGAATGTCTGGTGATGTCACTGCATTGTGATGTCACGGAATCAGCTGACCAACTGCCAAAGCATAGGTCAGTGCTAGTTGTCGAGTTGAGGAGTAAGGAGAGTGCGACTGTGCTTGAGGGATGTTCCCTCAAATTAAGCCGAATGCTCACCGAATGTTGAGCGCTGCGAAGGGGAAATATGCATTTCCCTGGGATCGTCCAGGACAGGCAGCTGATGTATTTCCAGGCCCTCAGACCTGTGACCAGGTGAGTCCTGATCATTTCATGTCTTTCCCCTGTTGGTTTTATTTATTCCTCACAACAATATTTCTGTGACCTGGGCAGGATCTCACCCCATAGATATATGATACATAGTGACTGTAATGACTGTGGAGCACGGGCTGATGGCGCTATAGTAATGCACCATTACAGCGTTATTGCAGCATAAAGTACCTATACAGTGTCAGGTTACCTGGAATTCACAGATCTGCCAGTATGTACATAGGATTTATATGGTGGATGCTCTTGATCTCTTCCTTTCACCTAATAAAATATACAGCACCCAAGGACCTGACTCTAAGGGAGCATACACACAGGCGCTAGTTATACACCCATGGTCCATCGTTTTCAGATTCATACTGTCCATACAGTGGGGAGGAAAAAAAACCCACTTCTCCCTGGAAATATGTACTTAATATTTCATTATTCTATATGATTTTCATAGTCTGAAAATGTGACTATATGTATATAACTTACACACGATATTAGAAGAGATAAATTAGAAGCACTTGTCACTGATCAGTATACAGAACATTAATAGAACCATTCACTCTGCTTAAATAGCTGCATTACTGTAGGAACTCCTAAAGCACATGAAGGCTTGAGCTTGCTATGACAAGTGACATCAACACCTGCCCACCGACCAGACAGCTTCCACATCAGAGTTCAGATTCGGTCAGGGTGCAAATCTAACATACAGCATGGTAGTATAGTGTAGTTAAGTAGAATTAAATAGATTTAGTCAAGAGAAAAATATATATAAATATATAACATTGTACAACAAATTAATACTTTTTATTTGTTTCCTTTCTATAAATAGTCATACATTACTAATTTGAGGTCAAGAAAAACTAAAATGATTTCAGAATGTTTTTACTAGCTCTATTTTTTGAGCTACACTACTTGCACTATACTGTATGTACATTAGTAATATAGTCCTAGTGAAAAGCTATTTTAAAATAATCTGATATTTTCTTGATAGAAAATAAATAACAGTTGTTTTACTTCAATCAATCACAAATAAGAACACAAAATGAAACAAACATACAGCATAGGAAACAAACATACAGCATACGAAACGAACATACAGCATATGAAAGTACTATCTAATATAGTGGCCTATTCATGGGGGTGCTTTCTCTTTGCTTGTCGCTTGTACTCCTCTTCTGGGGCATCTCTTGTCACTGTCCAACAGTAGTGATCACCTACCCTGATATCTTTGTTCCATTGCTGAAATGTCTTGGTGGAATCGCTCCCTATGCTTGTCACTCAGTGCACCACAGTTATCATGTGTGGGTAATCCCGTGAATCGCATATATTTGAATAGGGGAGGGGACAAATAACTGATTCATTTAATTGGGTCATTAGGCCCCACCCCCTCTGCACGGAAAGCAGATTGCTGGTAAGATTCTCTCCATTCTGCCCACTTCACTAGGAATACCCCTACATCGTCATAAATGGGCTATATTTCGGAACTCAGAGCTAGCTGACAGTTTTAAATGTCATATTCATTCTTTGCATGCTGAAATCAATTAGAACGAAGTAACTATTTTCACATCGGAAACATTTTCATTGTTGTGCAGTGTAATTAGAGATGTGCGGTTTGGTTCTCCAGAAATCCGAATCCACCAGAATTTCGAGAATCAGGACAGATCCGAGTTGCATTTCTGATCTTCTCACTGTTCGGAATTCGGATTTTAAATCCGAATTTTGGCTTTTGGGTTTCAAAAATTACATGATTTTAGTTGTTCTTAAAAACTATTTATCAATTTAAAAAAAAAACAGATCCAAAACCAAAACACGAAGATAAGGTGGATACAGGGGAAGAACAGGCCCAAAGTATAATTGTGCCAATTGATGAGATATTTATACCCAATACAATGCTGGGAACCGGTATGAAATACCGACACCAGGATCCCGACATGGTTAACATCCCGACACTTGTTGGTCGGTATGCTAACCCTCCCTACCCTAACCCTCCCTCTTTGGTACCTAACCCTACCTCCCCCCCTGCATCCTAAACCTAACCCTCCCCCATTAGTGCCTATCCCTAACACTTCCCCTAGTGCCTAACTCTAGCCCCTAAACCTAACCAACCTCATTACTTACCTTCGGCATCCTGGCAATTGGATACCGGAGCCGGGATTCTGACCAAAGTCGGTATTCTGCCGCCGTTAATGTAAGCGTCAGCATCCCGACCGTCGGGATGCCGAACACATAGCAAATGCTGTACTTGGATCAAAAGTTTAAAATCCATGATACATGTTTAATCATATTAAAATGCAATTTGAGTAATGAGTGATGGGTCAGGGCTGTTATATGGTGGATTTACTGTACCATAGTTTTCCCACTGCAATACTAATATGTCCTATTTGTACCATATGATATTAGGAGAAGAGGCTGAGGTAGAGTCTGGGACACCAAAGGCCTCCATTTTGTATTGTACCTTGGCTATAACCTTGTTGATGGTGAGAGATCGGGGGATTTCTTATAATAAGCTATTGCAGCCCTTGTTGCCTACAACATGATATCACTAAAATATTTTCAAAGGCTACATTATGTTCCCAATCTGCCCCTATGTGTTACGTGGTGCTAAGTAGATGGCTGTATAATGTGTCTCATGCAGTCAGGGAATAGAATGTCTGGTGATGTCACTGCATTGTGATGTCACGGAATCAGCTGACCAACTGCCAAAGCATAGGTCAGTGCTAGTCGTCGAGTTGAGGAGTAAAGAGAGTGCGACTGTGCTTGAGGGATGTTCCCTCAAATTAAGCCGAATGCTCACCGAATGTTGAGCGCTGCGAAGGGGAAATATGCATTTCCCTGGGGTCGTCCAGGACAGGCAGCTGATGTATTTCCAGGCCCTCAGACCTGTGACCAGGTGAGTCCTGATCATTTCATGTTTTTCCCCTGTTGGTTTTATTTATTCCTCACAACAATATGTCTGTGACCTGGGCAGGATCTCACCCCATAGATAGATGATACATAGTGACTGTAATGACTGTGGAGCACGGGCTGATGGCGCTATAGTAATGCACCATTACAGCGTTATTGCAGCATAAAGTACCTATACAGTGTCAGGTTACCTGGAATTCACAGATCTGCCAGTATGCACATAGGATTTATATGGTGGATGCTCAGAGTTGGTTAGGGTCTTATTCTCTTCTGTTCACTTAATACAATATACAGCTCCCCTGGCCCTGACCCTAAGGGCGCATAGACATAGGTGCTAGTTATGCACCCATGGCCCATCGTTTTCAGTTTCATGCTGACCATAGAGACTGAGGATAAAACAGGGAACATTGGGGGTCATTCAGACCCACTAATGAGCGGCAGTACGCTCGCAAGCGGGTCGATGTTCCCCCACTGCACATGCGCACGACGGAGGGAGCTCCGTCGTGCGCATGCGTGAGACCAGGCGAGCGACGGGCTCTCCATCGCTCCTGGTCTCGCACCAAAGGGGGCGTGCTGTCCATGTTGATTGACAGCACGCCCCCTTTGGTGGGTGTGCCGGGGGCGTGCCTGCCAGATGGAGGCGTTCCCATGGAAACGCCTACCGTCTCAAGCCGGCCCCACTGACATCACTAGTGATGTCAGTGGGAGTGATTTTGGCTCTGATAGAGCCAAAATCACTCCAGGGCTCGCGGCAGCGAGACCCTACCGCAGGGACTCCGTCGCAAGCCCGATGGTCACGATGGTCAAGACCATCGCGACCTTCATCATGGACGCTCGCTATAGCTGTGGGTGGTAACCCACAGCTATGCGAGCATCCATGAGGACGCTCCAAAAAAAGGTAGAAGGGCCCTGATTCAGAGCGAGCGCTCTGGTCAGAGCGTTCAGCTCTGAATCAGGCCCATTGTCCTGTCAGGGCTGGGCCAGATAAGGGCCACAGGGGCCTGGAGCTGGGAAATATACAGGGCCTATTGTTAGCACCCGAGCTGCTGGAGGGGATGTGACCAGCATCACTTACATGTCATTTCACAGGTATATGAGCAGCTATGAGTGCAGTAGTCTCTTACTAACAGTGCCAGGTCACACTGCCCTAAGCTTTCATCAGTAAAAAGGGAAATCATTATTTATCAATATTGTGGTTTTAATGAGTGATAACGTTACAGATACACACGTTGTATAAACTACATTTGTGGTTCAATTATTAATACAGTAGCTGAGGATCAGATTAATAGTAGTCGTGTCTTTTGTTTGAACAACTTGCTGGACTACACATCACAATACAGCCTTAATTCTGACACCTTCTGCGCTGCCACTAAACTCTGATATAGAGAATAACAATTCCGCAGGAGTGATACATAAATATATAAATGGTTAAATATCTGATTAAAGTCATATCCTCAGCCTCTACTGGATATTGTCCTATTGCCAATGAATTTAGAAAATGTTACATTTGCAATTATCCCTATTATATTCACCATGGGATAAAAACTATTTGTTTCACTATTATTCAACATATTTCTGTCCTGGGCCAGTGACACCACATTGTATATGTCAGCCTGAGCCATTCTTCTGCCATTTAGTTGAAATTGATGAGTTTATATATATATTGGTTTGTTTGTTTGCTTGTCCAACTATGCATTCGGACACTCCTGCACCCATTGGCATGAAACCAAGTGGTCCAGTTGGATCCTGGCCAGGTTTTAGGGGTTATGGTCCTGTTCGGACCTCCCTTGGTGTACGTTGGGCAGAACTTTTACCCGGGGAGCCTGTTCTGAGCCTTCCACTGGATGAATTTGGCTGAAAATTTCCTAGAGTGGTAACATTGGATCCCAGCTCCAGAATCTCGACCGCCTGCTTCCCGAAGGTAAGTATCAGGGGTTAGGTTTAGAGCTAGGGTTAGGCACTAGGGGGTGGGTTAGGGTTAGGGTTAGGCACTAAGGGGGTGGGTTAGGTTTAGCCTGAAGCCATTCTTCTGCCAGAGCAGCCTCCCTGCTGGCTGAAAGCTGTATTCAGCTGATGATCATATTGGTGTATTTATGGGGTGCTGACCCAAAACTTATTTACAAGTCAGACTGTTCAGAAATCACAGCAAAAAGGACAAACGCATCATTTGTGAGACATATTTTTACAATATTTTACTTTTTATGTTGCATCAAAAACAACCCAAAAAAATGTCCATCTGTTATCCCAGGAGTCATTGTTCTGGTACCATTAGAAAATCACTAAAGAGATATCTGTTAGTTAGAAAGCAGGGGTGTATTTATAATTAGTGCACACCCTGCACTCTTATTCTCTAATACTTACCTCTCCGAGGTTCTGCGTCAGGTGTCTCAGCACTGCACAAAATACCGGAAAATGTCAGCCGCGGCCATTTTCACTGCGTTTTTGCGGATGTGCAGTGAGGAAATTGCATGCGCAGTAGACTCTTGGCACAGACTAGTGACCAGAGTATACTGCTGCTGCGGTCAGGCGTCAGTCTGCTGCCGGAGGCCGGGGAGAGAGGAGGGGGCCCCGGAAGGGGAATGCACACGGGCCCCTTCCTCTTTTAATACACCCCTGTTAGAAAGTAAAATATCTCTATCTATCTATCTATCTATCTATCTATCTATCTATCTATCTATCTATCTATCTATCTATCTATCTATCTATCTAATCTATCTATTAGGGGTGTGCACTGGCCACTTTTCGTGTTTTGTGTTTTGGCTTTGGATCTGGCAAAACCACCCTTCCGGGTTTTGGTTTTGGATCTGTATTTTTTTGAAAAAAAGCATAAAAACAGCTAAAATCACATAATTTGTTTTTTTTTGTTCCTACGCTAATATTAACCTCAATAACATTCATTTCCAGTCTATTCTGAACACCTCACACCTAACAATATTGTTTTTATGACAAAAGGTTGTACAGTAGCTGGATGACTATGCTAAGCGACATAAGTGGGCGGCACACAAGGCACAGGGCAGCGTACCCCTACACCACACAGGGCAGCCCCTGTAAAAATTGTTTGGCTGAATTAAATAACCCCTGTAAAAATTATTTGGATGAATTAAATCACCCCTTTTTATTTGGAGTGAATATACACAGGGCCCAGGGCAGCGTATCCCTACACCACACAGGGCAGACCCTGTAAAAAATATTTGGACTGAATATACAGCACAGGAGAGCACCACTGGATTGGACTGATACAGCAGAGCAGGTCACCCCCAGACTGATACAGTAGCACAGCACCACTGGACTGGACTGATACAGCAGAGCAGGTTGATACAGCAGAGCCACTTTCCCACAGACACTACACTACACATCCTCTCACTACACTCTCCAGGACTGGATTGAAGATGGTGGGGGGCGGGGAATGGGAGGCGCGAAACGTACGAGAATCCGACACTTGGATGATGACGTTTTGCCTCGTTCCGGGAACCGAGTCTGGTGGGAAAACCCGAGCCAGACTCGGTTCCCGGCTCGGATCTGGGGGGGAGGGGGGGGTTCGGATTTCGAACCCGCTCATCCCTACTATATATACATACATACTGTATGGAGTCACCTATAGCAAATCAAAAATCAAACGCTTATAAGAATTTAAGTTCTGTAGTATAAAATAGTTAAACATTGCACATGACACTTTACAACAGGGGTGGGGAACCTTTTTTCTGCTGAGGGCCATTTTGATTTATATAACATTATTTGCGGGCCTGGTGCAGGCCACGCCCCTCAGTGTGACTTCACACGAGGGCGGGGCCAAAATAGCCAGTGATTACAGCAATGCCCGTAGCAAGCTGAGGATGCTCTGGGGAGCTGTAAGGACAGCTGTGTGACCGTCTGAAGCGTCCTAAGGACGCCCCACGCGCACTGCTGCATAGTTTCTGGCTGCAGGGTGCCATTCTAGGTACCCTCCTAGCCAGATGAAGCTAGCAGAAAAAGGCTCTGAGGGCCAGACCAAATGATTCTGCGGGCCTTATACGGTTCCCCATCCCTGCTTTACAATGTGTGTAAATGACTTACAGTAGTAATTGTAAAAATGACAATACATTTAGTTGAAATTAATTAATTTGTTTTAGGGGGGGTTAGGGTACCGGACGGACCTCCCGTTGGTGTACGTTGGGCAGAACTTTTACCCAGGGAGCCTGTTCTGGGCCTTCCACTGGATGAAAACTTCACAGAGGGGTGGCAATTGGTCTGGGATGCCTAATGGAGTGGTTGGGGTCCCGGTCGGACCTCCCTACGGAGTGCTCTGGGCAAAAATTTGATTTATAGGTTAATATGCACATTTTCTGATATGAGTGTGTTGATCCCTGTATTATATTATTACATATTATCTTCTGTTGTCCTATTGCGCTTCTCCTTACTTCATCCTCTTCAAACTGGATGTGTTGTTATTATTATATTGTATATTCTTATCACTTATTGTTACGCTGGGTCCTGTATGTTTCTTTGCTTACAGCTGCCTGCAATTCCTAACGTTCCCCGTAAATGTACTGGAAGAAGCCCAGACGCTGGAGGCCGGAGTTCTGCCTGTTATAACATCCACCTGATGCCTTTGCCGAAATTGTCTGGTAAATACATTATTATTCTTCTGTCTCCGGGCACCATTTATATAGACCAGTGCTATCTGGGTAGTGAGTCTTGTGTGTGTGCTCGCAGGCCAAATACTATGTAATAAGTCAAAACCATACAATAGAGTTTATGGAGGCGGTCAGAGAACGTTGGTCTGCATTTGCCAGTTATCGAGCCCTGATCTATCCTAAGCTTGTGTAGATCCCAGGATGTTGTATGTTCCACCAGCCTTTTGTATATATTCAGAAGCTACAGGGACTCTGGTACCCAAACATTCGCCCAAAGATCTATGGCCCTCATTCAGAGCCACTCGCTAGCGGCAGTACGCTCGTTCCGAGCGATGTTCGCACATCTGCGCATGCGTACGGTTTTTAGTACGCATGCGCGAACCAGTCAGTGCGGCTGAAAATCGTTTGTACGCAATATAGTGAGTGCCTGCTATTTTGAGTGACAGAATGAGGCGTATGTGGGCGGTAACAGGGGAAGGTGCTTGAAAACGGGGAGTGGAGATCAGAACGCAGGCGTGCTTAAAGGTCAAAACCGGCGTTTTATGGGTGTGCATAATTAATATAGCAGCGTCATTGACCACGTCACTTGTTTTTTTTTAACTCAGAACTGCTCGCAAAATAGCGGTTGAAAAAACCAACCACAAGAATAGCGAGCAGTTCATATCCTGTTCGATGTACTCGATTAATCTAATAAATAGTGGACATGACGTATGGTGCGAGCGGCCAGGGGGCGTTTTTAACAAATAAACGAGCGTATGTTTTGCTCGCTCGTTCAGACTTAGAGGTGTGACCAGACTGCAATGTGCGAACGGATCATTTGAATAGCCACCCCTTGTTTTTGAACGAACTAACGCAAATAGCGAACGGCTCTGAATGAGGGCCTATGTCATAATTGTTGATACTATGTATATACTATTTTGTGCTATACACGGTTATTAAATAGCAGACACCAGCGGTTTGGTACATACTCCAGCCGGACAGACTTAACCAGGAGCTTGTAATTATTGTAGTGCACAGTTTCAGTACAGCCATACTCAGTTATGTATACAGGCAGCGGTGATGGAGCAGAGCATACAGCGGACCATCCAGTCATGTCAGAGCTAAGTAGTAAATGACTGTGCACTACTGTGGTGCTCAAACGCAGTGACTCAAAATGGTGTCACACATGCGCAGACTAAAGAATGGCGGCCATATTGGTAAAGGATAAGATGCTTCATGTAGTGGAGCATTATGGAGGAGGCGCAGTAGCACACTCCATATGTACCCACAATAGTGTGATTTCCTTACAATCTGTGTTTATTTACTTTTTCCACTCTTTCAATGTAATTATTTTTCATTTATTATATGTAAGTAACCCCGTATATATTACATCTGCAGAGATATATAACCCAGTACGACCATCAGGACAGACTGAAATGCAGTTGTCCAAACCTGAGCCTCCAAAGGCTAAGCTAAGCTTTCCAAGCCCTCAGAAATGTGACCAGGTGAGTGTGATCATTTTTATGTTTTTCCCCTGTTGGTTTTATTTATTCCTCACAACAATATGTCTGTGACCTGGGCAGGATCTCACCCCATAGATATATGATACATAGTGACTGTAATGACTGTGGAGCACGGGCTGATGGCATAATGCACCATTACAGCGTTATTGCAGCATAAACATAGTTTCCTACTTTTGCAAAAGCACTTCAGGGAGTTTGTGAAAGCAACAGCTGTGAGTGCGCGGTAAAGTGGGCGTGTACTGCTACATCTGAGAGGCGTGTCATAAAATGTACTTAAATTTATGTAAATATATGTAAACATGCCCCAAAGCAGTTAGATCTACTTGTTGATGAAAACACACTAATACTAATTTATTTATAGAACAGCTACATAATGAGGGTAGGGGGTAATCAGGGAGATGCTGGACTCTTCAGGGAATCAGGGAGATTCTGTTATTTCAGGGAGCCTGTTTAGAGCCTTCTACTGGATGGATTTAGACAAAAACTTCATAGAGTGGTAACATTGGATCCCAGAAGGGGATGTATTCAGCATCCCAGCATGCAGGATGCCGAAGGTCAAAATACTGGCGCCGGTATCCCGACAGCGTCGGGATCCCGGCTCCTGAATCTCGACCGCCTGCTTCCCGAAGGTAAGTATCAGGGGTTAGGGGGAGGGTTAGGTTTAGGGGATAGGGTTAGGCACTAGTGGGAGGGTTAGGATCTAAGGGGGGAGGGTTAGGTTTAGGGTGTGAGGAAGGGGAGGTTAGGTTCAGGCACCGGGGAGGGAGGGTTAGGGGTTAGGCTCTAAGGGGTGAGGGTTTGGTTTAGGGTGTGGGGAGGGGGAGGTTAGGTTTAGACACTTGGGTTAGGTTAGGTTCAGACATTGTGGAGGGAGGGTTAGGGGTAAGGGTTAGTTAGTGATAGGATACTTACCTTATTGTATCGGGAGTCTGACTGTCGGGATGCCGCTGTCAATACTCTGACTGGCGGCATCACAGGTGCCGGGATCCCATGCACAACCCCCCAGAATACATACTAGGTGGTTGAATTCCCGCTCAGACCTCCCGTTGGATTTGGATGAAAACTTCACAGAGGGGTGGCAATTATTCTGGGATACCTAATGGAGTGGTTGTCATGCCAGTCAGACCTCACAGCGGAGTGCGCCGGGCAGAACATTGACCCAGGGAGCCTGTTCTGGGCCTTACACTGGATGGATTTGGACAACATCTCATAATATAACTTAATAACTTGAAGGTACATCAACTAGTGTATACATATGTGTATATATATATATGTATAGCAAGAAACAGCGGATGTCACTCAGGTATATCAATAAACAATATCCCTACCACAGCGGTATAGATCTATACCGCTGTGGCAGGATATTGTTTATTGATATACCTGAGTGACATCCGCTGTTTCTTGATAATACACACATTGGTTTTGGATGAGCACCGGGACTGATGGCAGTTATTTATAGAAGAGTGCTGGACATTGGGACTATATGTATATATATATATATATATATATATATATTTATTATATACAGGCCAGGTGCCTCCACAGCAAATGTAGAATATACCTCCCAGAGGTGCGGCACTCACGGACAGCAAAGCAGACAACACGGTGGTAGTATCATCAACGTTTCAGCTCATCACAGTCTTCTTACATCTTGAAGACAGTGATAAACTGAAACATTGATGATACTACCACCGTGTTGTCTGCTTTGCTGTCCGTGAGTGCCGCACCTCTGGGAAGTATATATATATATATATATATACAGTCATGGCTAAAAGTTTTGAGAATTACATAAGTATTGGTTTTCACAAAGTTTGCTGCTTCAGTGTTTTTAGACCTTTTTGTCAGATGTTACTATGGTATACTGAAGTAAAATTTCAAGCATTTCATAAGTGTCAAAGGCTTTTATTGACAATTACATTAATAATATGCAAAGAGTCAATATTTGCAGTGTTGACCCTTCTTTTTGAAGACCTCTGCAATTGGCCCTGGCATGCTGTCAATCAACTTCTGGGCCACATACTGACTGATGGCCGTCCATTCTTGCTTAATCAATGCTTGGCGTATGTCAGAATTTGTGGCTTTTTGTTTGTCCACCCGCCACCTGAGGATTGACCACAAGTTCTCAATTGGATTAAGGTCTGGGGAGTTTTCTGGCCATGGACCCAAAATTTCGATGTTCTGTTCCCTGAGCCACCTAGTTATCTCTTTTGCCTTATGGCAAGGTGCTCCATCATGCTGGAAAAGGCATTGTTCCTCTCCAAACTGTTCTTGGATGGTTGGGAGAAGTTGCTCTTGGAAGATGTTTTGGTACCATTCTTGGCTCAGTTCTTAGGCAAAATTGTGAGTGATCCCACTCCCTTGGCTGAGAAGCAACCCCACACATGGTCTCAGGATGCTTTACTGTTGGCAGGATACAGGACTGATGGTAGCGCTCACCTTTCCTTCTCTGGGCAAGCATTTTTCCAGATTCCCCAAACAATCTGAAAGGGGATTCATCAGAGAAAATAACTTTACCCCAGATCTCAGCAGTCCAATTCCTGTACCTTTTACAGAATGTCAGTCTGTCCCTGATGTTATCCTGGAGAGAAGTGGCTTCTTTGCTGCCCTTCTTGAATTAATTGCAATTCATCCAATCCCTCTTCATAACATTCTGGTGTATATGCAAATTGCCATCATAAACACTGAAGCAGCAGACTTTGTGCAAACCAATACTTGTATAATTCTCAAAACTTTTGGCCATGGCTGTGTATATATATATATATATATATATATATATATATATATATATATATGTATAGAGTGTGTTGATCCCTGTGTTATATTAACATATTATCTTCTATTATTCCTATTGCGCTTTTCCTTACTTCATCCTCTCTGTTATACTGTATGTGTTATTATTATAATATTGTTTGTTCTTATCACTTATTACGCTGGGTCCTGTATGTTTCTGTTTGCAGCTGCCCACACTTTCTTTTGTTCCCCATAAATGTACTGGAAGAGGCCCAAACGCTGGAGGCCGGAATTCTGCCTATTATAACATCCAGCTGGAGACTTTGCCTACATTGTCTGGTAAATACATTTTTATTCTTCTGTCTCCGGGCAGCATTTATATAGCCAGGGCCGACTGTACCGTTAGGCAGCTTTAGGCTGCTGCCTAGGGCGCCAGGATCTGAGGCGCCACAGAGTCTGCCTATCACAATATTAATGATGTGTCTGAGAGACACTCTTGTTGTACTAAATGCAGGTGATGGCTGTGGAACTTCTTAGATGCCACCTCCTCACTTTCACCTGAGTGTCTGGTAGGTGGTGTTGGGAGAGGGTGGGGGCTGAAGTTTTACCAAGGGTGCAGAGACACCTTACTCCGGCCTTGTATACAGCCCAGTGCTGCCTGGGTAGTGGGTCTCATGTGTGCTCAGACCAAATACTATGTAATAAGATAAAATCATACAATAGAGTTTATGGAGGCTGTCAGAGAAAGTTGGTCCGCAGAGGTGAGGAAGGCAGCATCTGCCCATTGAACAGCCCTAATCTATACTAAGCTTGTATAGATCCCAAAATGTTGTATGTTCCACCAGCTTTTTATATATATTCAGAAGCTACAGGGACTCTGGTACCCAAACATTCGCCCAAAGATCTATATCATAATTGTTGATATGTGTATACTATTACTATTTTGTGCTGTACACGGTTATTAAATAGCAGACACCAGCGGTTTGGTAGACACTCCAGCCGGACAGACTTAACCAGGAGCATGTAATTATTGTAGTGCACAGTTTCAGTACAGCCGCACTCAGTTATGTATACAGGCAGCAGTGATGGAGCAGAGCATACAGTGGACCATCCGGTCATGTATGTAGGCAGGAGCACAGGATTTAGCAGGGTCCCCCACAGAGCTAAGTGGAAAACGACTGTGTACTACTGTGGTGCTCAAATGCAGTGACTCAAAATGGTGTCACGCATGCACAGACTAAAGAATGGTGGCCATCTTGGTAAAGGATCAGATGCTTCATGTAGTGGAGCATTATGGAGGAGGCGCAGTAGCACACTCCATATGTACCAACAATAGTGTGGTTTCCTTACAATCTGTGTTTATTTACTTTTTCCACTTTTTTAATGTAATTATTTTTCATTTATTATATGTAAGTAACCCCGTATATATTACATCTGCAGAGACATATAACCCAGTACGACCATCGGGACAGACTGAAGTGAAGTGGTCCAAACCTGAGCCTCCAAAGGCTAAGCTAAGCTTTCCAAGCCCTCAGAAATGTGACCAGGTGAGTGTGATCATTATTATGTTTTTCCCCTGTTGGTTTTATTTATTCCTCACAACAATATTTCTGTGACCTGGGCAGGATCTCACCCCATAGATATATGATACATAGTTACTGTAATGACTGTGGAGCATGGGCTGATGGCACTATAGTAATGCACCATTTACAGCGTTTTGCAGCATAAAGTACCTATACAGTGTCAGGTTACCTGGAGATCTACCAGTATGTACATAGGATTTGTATGATGGATGCTCTGTGTTTGTTAGGGTCTTGTTCTCTTCTGTTCACGGGGGGTGACAAGGGCGGTCATCCCTGGACCTACACATGTAAAGGTCCACCACACCCATCGGGGTTAAAGTGTGCTGAAGGAGACGGAACCAGTTCCGCCTCTTCCAGCCCACCTAAACCCGGCGCCACAGTCAGGCTCCATTTGCCAGATGACCACTGCGATTTTGTAACCAGTGGGCACCAGGTTCCCTCCCTGCTGCGGCAGCTGGAGCCGGAGGTCGGAGCTCACTCGGGAGCTCCAGTTTCCGGCTCACGCAGTGTGCAGTATTGGAGAGACGTCACGACGTCTCTTCCATAGTCAGGGAAGCAGCCGAGCGGACTGGACGGCAGCGGACGCGGGATCGAGGCTTAAGGTAAGTATTCGTTTTTTTTGTTTCTTTTGTGCAAGCAGCTTATTGGAGGCATTACTCAGGGGGCATTACTATTGGGAGCACTACTTCTGGGGACATTACTTAGGGAGCACTACTACTGGGGCATTAGTCAGGGGGCATTACTACTGGGGCTCTACTACTTGGAGTGGGGCAATACTACTGGGGCACTACTACAGGGGTCACTACTACAGAGGGAGCATTACTAGTGGGGACATTACCACAGGGGACACTACCACAGGGGGCATGACTTCTGGGGCATTACTATTGCAGGCACTACTACTGGGGGCATTACTCAGGGGGCATTGCTCTACTTCTAGGGGGCACTACTACTTGGGACATTACTACTGGAGCACTATTACAGGGAGCATTACTATTGAGGGCAATACTACAGGGGCATTACTACTGGGGGCATTTATACAGGGGACATTACTATTGAGGCATTACAATTAGGGGCACTACGACAGGGGACACTACCACAGGGGCTATGACTACTGGAGGCACTACTAATGGGGGTATTGCATAGGCTACTAATGGGGGTATTTCATAGGGGGCACCACTCCTGGGAGCCCTACTACTTTGTGCACTGCATAAAGGGCACCACCACTGTGGACACTGACACTACTGGGGGCACTGCATAAGGGGCACCACTACTGTGGGCTCTGCATAAGGTCCCCATTGTGCATACACCCAGTTCATCCACATTTATTAGGGGCCCCCACATGTTTGTTGCCCAGGGGCCCTCACAGGCCTTAATCCGGACCTGCTGTTCACCTAATACAATATACAGCGCCCATGACCCTGACGCTAAGGGCGCATACACACAGGAACTAGTTATGCACCCATGGTCTATCGTTTTCAGTTTCATGCTGTCCATAGAGGTTGAGGATAAAGCAGAGAACATTGTCCTGTCTGGGCTGGGCCAGATAAGGGCCACCGGGGCCTGGAGCTTGGAAATATACAGGGCCTATTGTTAGCACTCGAGCTGCTGGAGGGGATGTGACCAGCATCACTTACATGTCATTTCACATGTATATGAGCAGCTATGAGTGCAGTAGTCTCTTACTAACAGTGCCAGGTCACACTGCACTAAGCTTTCATCAGTAAAAAGGGAAATCATTATTTATCAATATTGTGGTTTTAATGAGTGATAACGTTACAGATACACACATTGTATAAACTACATTTGTGGTTCAATTATTAATACAGTAGCTGAGGATCAGATTAATAGTAGTCATGTCTTTTGTTTGAACAACTTGCTGGACTACACATCACAATACAGCCTTAATTCTGACATCATCTGCGCTGCCACTAAACTCTGATATAGAGAATAACAATTCCGCAGGAGTGATACATAAATATATAAATGGTTAAATATCTGATTAAAGTCATATCCTCAGCCTCTACTGGATATTGTGCTATTGTCAATGAATTTAGAAAATGTTACATTTGCAATTATCCCTATTATATTCACCATGGGATAAAAACTATTTGTTTCACTATTATTCAACATATTTCTGTCCTGGGCCAGTGACACCACATTGTATATGTCAGCCTGAGCCATTCTTCTGCCATTTAGTTGAAATTGATGAGTTTATATATATATTGGTCTGTCTGTTTGTGTGTTTGTTTGCTTGTCCAACTATTTATTCGGACACTCCTGCACCCATTGGCATGAAACCAAGTGGTCCAGTTGGATCCTGGCCAGGTTTTAGGGGTTATGGTCCTGTTCGGACCTCCCTTGGTGTAGGTTGGGCAGAACTTTTACCCGGGGAGCCTGTTCTGAGCCTTCCACTGGATGAATTTGGCCAAAAACTTCCTAGAGAGGTAACATTGGATCCCAGCTCCAGAAGTTCGACCGCCTGCTTCCCGAAGGAAAGTATCAGGGGTTAGGTTTAGAGCTAGGGTTAGGCACTAGGGGGAGGGTTAGGGTTAGGCACTAAGGGGGTGGGTTAGGTTTAGGGTGCGGGGAGGTTAGGTTTAGGCACTAGGGGTGAGATTAAGTTCAGGTACTGGGGAGGGAGGGTTACGGGAAGGGGTAAGGGTTAGTGGTAGCCTAGGATACTTTTTGTAGGTAATAGTAATGGGATTAATTTCTGACTGTCGGGATTCCGCTGTCAGTATTCTATCTATCTATCTATCTATCTATCTATCTATCTATCTATCTATCTATCTATCTATCTATCTATCTATCTATCTATCTAACTACAGAGAGAGTCATCTATACCAAATATAAAATCAAACGCTAATAAGAATTTAAGTTCTGTAGTGTAAAACAGTCAAACATTGCACATGACACTGTACAATGTGTGTGAATGACTTACAGTAGTATATATATATATATATATTTCTCTATAGGTCAGTGTGCAGTGAACCTTTTCTGATATGAGTGTGTTGATGATCCCTGTATTATATTATTACTGTGGCAGTATCACCAGAGGTGGCACTGGTGAGCAGCAGATTCTGTGTGGGGCAGGAGAGATCCGCCCACACAGAGAAGAAAAGGAGTCTGGGAAGTTGTGTAAGGGCTGACTGGTGGAGAGAGCTCTGGTGTGGGCTGGTGAGACAGACCAGTCAGAGAGCCCAGTGAAGCTGAGCGAGCCATTGGGAGGCCAGGAGGCCGGTGTCCGAATCTTGCAGGAGGCAAAGGGGGGACCACAAACTCTCAGACTGTGACGAGAAGGCAGTGGAGCTGCAGGCTGAGGAAGCCAAGGCCTATCCTGGAGGATACAGGGAAGGCATAGAGACAGACTATGTGTGTGTAGTTGTGTCAGCCAACTAAAGACCAGACCGGAGCCTGTGTTAACCTGCAGGAAGTGGGGCTAAGCTGACTTGGGACTTCTGTTTGCAGACTAGCTGCTCCCTTATAGAGAGGGTTGAAGAAGTGAGTTAGTCGCCCCAAACAGGGGCTAGGTTTGTTTGTTATTTTCTGTTTCCTGATTTCATATGCTGGCAGTAAAGAATCACCCTGTTTATTTCACCTGAAAGCTGTGTGTAGACCCTCATTAAGCACCTAAACACTGCACCCATTCACCCTCTGCCGAGCTAATAAACCCCAAGACATCACATTACATATTAACTTCTATTGTCCTATTGGGCTTCTTCTTACTTCATCCTCTCTGTTATACTGTATGTGTTGTTATTATAATATTGTTTGTTCTTATCACTTATTACACTGGGTCCTGTATGTTTCTGTGCTTACAGCTGCCTGCAATTCCTAATGTTCCCCCTAAATGTACTGGAAGAGGCCCAAACGCTGGAGGCCGGAATTCTGCCTATTATAACATCCAGCTGGAGACTTTGCCTACATTGTCTGGTAAATATATTTTTATTCTTCTGTCTCCGGGCACCATTTATATAGCCCAGTGCTGCCTGGGCAGTGAGTCTTGTATGTGTGCTCGCAGGCCAAATACTATGTAATAGGACAATACCATACAATAGAGCTTATGGAGGTTGTCAGAGAACGTTGGTCCACCGAGGTGAGGAAGGCAGCATCTGCCCGTTGTACAGCCCTGATCTACCCTAAGCTTGTATAGATCCCAGAATGTTGTATGTTCCGCCAGTGGCTCCCAGAATGTTGTATTTTCTGCCAGTCCCTATAGCTTTTCAGAAGCTACAGGGACTCTGGTACCCAAACATTCACCCAAAGATCTATGTCATAATTGTTGATATGTGTATACTATTACTATTTTGTGCTGTACACGGTTATTAAATAGCAGATACCAGCGGTTTGGTATATACTCCAGCCGGACAGACATAACCAGGAGCATGTAATTATTGTATTGCACAGTTTCAGTACAGCCATACTCATAGTTATGTTTACAGGCAGCTGTGATGGAGCAGAGCATACAGCGGACCATCCGGTCATGTATGTAGGCAGGAGCACAGGATTTAGCAGGGTCCCCCACAGAGCTAAGTAGTAAATGACTGTGTACTACTGTGGTGCTCAAACTCAGTGACTCAAAATGGTGTCACGCATGCGCAGACTAAAGAATGGCGGCCATCTTGGTAAAGGATCAGATGCTTCATGTAGTGGAGCATTATGGCGGAGGCGCAGTAGCACACTCCATATGTACCAACAATAGTGTGGTTTCCTTACAATCTGTGTTTATTTACTTTTTCCATTTTTTTTATGTATTTATTGTTTTCATTTATTATGTGTGTTTGTCAATTCTCTGTATATATTACATCTGCAGAGATATATAATCCAGTACGACTAAGAACATCGGGACAGACAGAAATAAAGTGGTCCAAACCTGAGCCTCCAAAGGCTAAAATGGCCAGAGACCGTAAGTTTATAAAACATTTTCAACCTCTGCCTCTTTGAAAACAAAAATGTTTTATATTTTGTGTTGACAATTGAGATTTATTCCAGGGGTAATCCGCTCCAGCCCTGACCATACATTTATTATCTAATTGTGGTACCAGCCAGTAAGATATTTGTTTTTATTGTCTACACAAGAGTTTCCCAATCGCAGTCCAGGTTTTAAGATTATTCATGCTTGAGCACAGATGAGTTCATTAGTACCTCTGTCAACTTGATTTAGCCATCTGGACTCAAGCAGGGATATTCCTAAAACCAGGACTGTAATGGCGGAATTTGGGAAACTCTGGTCTACTCTGAACTAGATGGCCTAGCAGTATGTCAGTGAGTCTTGCCATAACAGAGCTATGGGCACCAAATGTTATTTTCACCAAGCATATCTTCCTACGGAATGCCCAATGCTGGTTTTATTGTTCTATTGAGCTATGATGTACAGTATTACCATTTGCACATAGTGGGGAGAACATATCTAATAATAATAATAATGATAATACAGTCAGTGGGAAATGGTTTTAGTTCAGTATGTAAGGGGGTCGGGGTATTTTGTCTTACCCCGACCCCCATACATCATGACCTCATGAAGAGAGGGTTGGGTCAGGAGCAGGTAGCTGGTCACATCTTATGGCTGTGCTGCCAAGTTCCTTGCCAGACTACAAAGTGCCACTGGGCAGTACTAGTGCCCCATCACCCCTGCCCTGGGTGGCAGAACTGGTTGCTCACCCCTCCGTATGTCCCTTTTGCTGTGAGACTGCATATTAGATAGATACTAGATATAAGGCCACCCCCCCCAATTAGGGTTTTGAGTTAAAGAAAAAATCCTCAGGTAAAACAGTGAATTAGCAATAATTATATTATGAGTTCTTTTGTGAGAACATCCAGTCACACTATAACATTATGAGACCCTGTGTAATTCTAGCAAAAAGGGAGGTTCACATGGCTGGGGGAGAGTAGAGCAGGCCCCTTCCCCAGTGATGTGGGTGGGATACGGGTCATGATGACACCCCCTCCCTGTCATTGATAATTATCACACATCTAAGTACAGTAACGTTACCTACCTGCACGCCTGCAAACATGATGTCACTGAGTAACTGAAGCTTTGTGAGCTGACATCTCCTGTAATTCTCTGCATAACACAGGATGAGTCTCACGGTATTACATGGTTTTCTAATAAGCACCTGAACTATCTGGGTGAGGGAGAGGCCTCATGTGAGATCTGGCAGCATAGTCCATCTTCCTACAGATAACTACATGTACAGTAACTGCTGCATGTGAGCACTGGCCCTGCACTGTCTGACCTGTATTATGTATTGTTCTTAGCACCAAAAAGCTCTACCAAAGTCCAATTGTCTGCTCATCATTGCACAGAGGTCACTCGCCCATCTGTGCCCAGAGAGCTGCCCAGACCGGACCCATCTCTGAATGATGCATTTAATCTGCTGTCTAACAACGACTGGTAAGTGAGGGACTGGGGAGGGTCAGTGTTACTGCTTGTTACCTTCTTTATTTAATGCTATTCTATTACTTAGTGTCATTCCAATTCTGTGATTATAAATTATGCTGGGTATACGTTAGGGTTAGGCACCTCTGGGGGGAGGTTAGGGTTAGGCACCGACCCAGGGGACTTCGGTTTAGGCAGTTGGGAAGGGACGGGGTTAGGGTTAGGCACTTAGAGGGGGAATTAGGGTTAGGCACTTGGGGGGAGGTTAGGGTGAGGCACCCCTAAGGGAGGGTTAGGTTAGTTAGTACTTACCTGGGGAAGATCGGGATTTCCAGCGCTGTCGGGCTGCCGGTGCCGGGATCTGTTCCACTGTCGGCTGACACTGCCATGTGGCCGGCAGTATTACATACCGATTCCTTAAATAAATACATACATAGGGGACCATTTATTAATTAGTGGGTTTTAGACCTGAGAATAATTTGATATCGCTGCTTATCATGGCAATAAGAAATGATCGCACTTTACTTTCAGTTTCTGGGGCCTACAGCGCTACTGCGCATTTGCGGTCTGCTGGTAAATTTAGCAATTGAACACCCTATAGAAAACCTATGGAGGTTGCTTTTCTGATTGGTGACAGAGGACCGATGAAGATATGACCTCTTCAGACGCAGCATTACTGTGCCTCTAACAGTCCAACCAGGAGATCCTGTGTTTCTCCGTGGAACTGCTAGGGTTGTGTTTCTCGGTGGAACTATTGGGGTTGCGTTTCTCGGTGGAACTGTTAGGGTTGTGTTTCTCGGTGGAACTGTTAGGGTTGCGTTTCTTGGTGGAACTGTTAGGGTTGTGTTTCTCGGTGGAACTGTTAGGGTTGTGTTTCTCGGTGGAACTATTGGGGTTGTGTTTCTCGGTGGAACTGTTAGGGTTGTGTTTCTTGGTGGAACTGTTAGGGTTGTTGGTACGGCCACTACCCTATGAATGGGGCGGAGTGCAAGTTTTTCATTTTCTAATATTGTCCTCTATTATATGCAGTACATAATTACTTATCTACTTTTGCATTCTCCTCTCCGAAAGAAGCACAGAAATAAGATGCAGCTGACTACTTTGGGGGTGGGGCTTGTTGATTAACATCATTTTAGCCCCGACCCTTCCTTAAGACCTAGAATTATCTCCCCACCAATTAATTCCAGTGGTCTGGGGGACTACCCGAAAAATAGGGAGTCTCCCACACCTTCCAGGAGGGTAGGTAACTATGATTATATAATTCCACCAAAGACTGAGGTTTTCAGTTCCAGCTGTCATAATCCATTAATTCACATGCGCATGGTGAAGAAAATCCTTAAAACACAGCCTGTTAGTGGCGTTATGTACTGTATGTGAAAGCTGGATGGAGATGGCTTTCCACCTGGAGGTCCAAATTCAGCTCTTATTAGTTTATTTTAATAATTTTTGACATTGAATAATTATTTGTCTGTCTGTCACTTAGCAATGGGCATACTTGCCGACTTTCTGGCTTCTGCTTCTGGGTGGGAGTAGCCAGATTGGCAGGATGGGGGTGTGTGGCTGGGACAAGGGGGAGTGTCTGGATGGGTGACCTGCATTTGTGGGCGTGGCGGGGACCCACCCCCGCTACACAATGCCGATAATACAGGCATTGTGGAGCAGGAGGTGGGGCCAAAATGACGCGATTCAGTGTGAATCGCATTACCGGCCCCCTCTGCTGCGGAGGTTTCATTATTAATCGTGAGGGGGGCGGGGGGATTGGCGGCTGCCGGGAGGCTTGCCTGCCTTTCCGTATTTTCGGAAGGCTCCTGGCAAAATCGGGAGGGTAGGTAAGCCTGGCCAGTTTTATTTTCACACTGCAATTTAGTTCTAACTTTAGACACATCCCTCCCACATTTTATCTCTTGGCACATTTTACATCTGCCCGACCTGCAGTGCAGCATGGTTTTACCAAGATGCACAGTTACTTGCTATATTTTATTCTGTTTCCAAATCTGAATCAGGCCCAATAAGCCCAGGGACCATATACTGTAGGTGCTCCGAAGATGCCTTTGTCAGGGGCTGTAACTGAGGAAGGTGCCCGGGGAGCATGAGAAATACCATAATAACACTGCACAATGACCTGTGACCAGGAGACTTCTTAGTATCTGATGTTTAATTGTTTCCAGGGAGAAGAAGATTAAGGGCATCAATCTGGTGAGGTCACTGTCCATGTCCCATCCCACAGTTGTCCTGGAGAGACTTCATGCCCTCAGCATTGTGCTGACAAAAGAGGTAAATATATGTTACATATATATGTGTATGGCTGACAGGTGTGTGGGGTCCTTAGTGTTTGTTACAGTATTTGGTATGTGTAACACAAGTACATTACATCCTTCTGGGTCTCATTGTCCATCGCTCTCCTAGATCTTCTCCATGAATAAAATGTAGTTTATAGACAGACTGCTCATCAGTATTGTAACAGGCAAAACCATGCTGCCTATAATATATCCTGATACCATAAGAATTGTCATAAAGTTGCATGATGAACAGTTTAAAAGGTTTGGATACGGCATCCTGACAGTCAGAATCTCGATGGTCGGAATTCCGGCTGTAGAATCCAGACTATGAAAATGCTGGCAATTTTCGTGAAGAATTCTAAGGCTAAACCTAACCCACCCCTCCCACAGTCGAGCCCTAACAGCCCCTCCCCTGCAGCCTAACCCAAACCCTCCCCTCTGTAACCCTAATCCTCCCCTGCCGAAGCTTCACCATAACCCTCCATTCCTGCTGCCTAACCCTAATACTTCCATTTTAAGTTGTTTTCATTTTTACCCGTCGGGATCCTGCAGCCGATATAGTGAATGTCGGGATTCTGACTGTTGAGATGCCGACTACATCCCGTTTAAAATAAGATAAAAAGGAACCATTTTTTTTTCTTTAGTTTAAATCCTCATTTTACAAGGTCTGCGTGTGGGAGGGGGAGGGTTACAAGCAGGGCTGCAGAGACAGCCAGCACACCCCATGACTAATTGGGGGCGTGACCATTCCTGGAGGTGTGGCCCGGAATAATATGTATTAAACCTATTGTGACAACTAGGATGTGTTTGTTCCTCCACCCAGCTAAGACACGCTGAACTGCACCCATTTCTTATATGTTTGGTAGGTATGGTTGCATTTACGAAATGGGCAGACAAGTAGCAGGCATAAAGCAGCATTGATTATATTGATTATTTGCCATTGATGAAATACATGCTTTGTGGTTTTAAGTAATCCAGTGTTGCTCAATATCAGTAGCTACAGTACATAACTGGCGTGCCTTCACAATGATGGATCCGACATTGGAAATCGAAGGCAAACACTGGATTCGTAGGAGTGCATTATTTATAAGATATATATATATATATATATATATATATATATTGAAACATTGGTATTACACCGCGCATCCTGATTTCTGAACAAGCATTGAGTGCTGCCACCTGGTAACTAATATATATATATATATATATATATATATATAAATATATATAGGGAATGATGCTGCGGCACTCACGGGTCTTGTATAGAAAGAATAACTCCATCTCAGGGGACGTTCGTTCAACGTTTCAGTCTATCGACTTTTATCAAGAACGAAGTTCAAGAACGAAGGTCAAAGTTCTGCCCGGCGCACTCCGCAGTGAGGTCCGACCGGAACCCCAACCACTCTTTTAGGCATCCCAGACCAATTGCCACCCCTCTATGAAGTTTTCATTAAAAATCCATTTAGTAGAAGGCCCAAAACAGGCTCCCTGGGTCAAAGTTCTGCCCTGCGTACACCAACGGGAGGTCCGACCGGAACCGTAACCCCCCCTAAAACCTGGCCAGGATCCAACTGGACCACCTCACAGTGGTTTCATCCCAATCAGTGCAGGGGTGTCCAAATGTATAGCAGGACAGACAAACATTGTTTGGTGTATTATATAAAGATGTTCAAATCTCTTTTGATATTTGGGGGCTTATGCAGAGCTGAATGTAAGTGTGTTTGCAGAGCATACATTCTGCGTTTTCGCACTGAGGTCCTCATTCAGCAGTGCACTTCTGATCGCAGATTCCCGATGATCGGGAATCTGCGCAGGTGCCTGACCCATTCTGTGATCCTGCACGGAGACTGACAGTCTGCGGCCATTTGTGGGCGGGGAGGGGGCGGCGATGGCCTTCGCTGTTGGGGGGAGGGAGATTTCCTGGCTTCTTCCTCTCATCTGCAGTGGCCGGCTGCATGACCCCATGGGTCAGCTTAGCCGGCCGATGTTCCCCAGATTATCCGATGCTGCTCATAATATCTCCTATTACATATGAAGGATAGATGTTCAAACTGGGATTAAATCCCCCTAACTTCCTTTGTGTACGTTCTGTAGTAAAATCTTCTATTTTATACATTGTAGGTGAAGAACTTGTGCTCCCAAGTGTCCCGGGCTGCCATTGGCTGTGTAGCTGACCAGTTCATACAGCTGGGGAAGGCCATGGATAGAGAGGTGGAGCATTGTGCACGTGTCCTGCTCTCCAGGGCGGGAGACTCCAACTTGTTTATACGGGAGGAGGTGGACCGTGCACTACAGGCCATGGTGGACAATGTAACATCTGTCAGGTCTCTCACATCCCTCATAAATGGAGGACTCAGGTAATCGCTTTATAGTCTACATCTAGAATATATTATGTAGAATTACTCATTTGTATTTCTTTTCTATATGTAGTACTTGGTCATTTGTCATGTTGGTGCTGATATCCGTTCATGTTCTATCTGTAGCCATGTGAACGCTACCATTCGGAGCTGTGCAGCCAAACATTTATGCCATCTGGTGGAGAGAATGGGACAAAGGCGCGTCTTATCCGGGCCAAAGACCATCACGGAGAGAGCTGTACCCGCTATAGCCAGGTGTGCTCAGGATGGCTCTCAGGACACCAGGTTAGTAGTCTGCTCTGCTCCCAGAAGGGAAATAACTGATATTATACAGTCCATGCTCTGTGGTGATGTGATCAGTTCTACAAATCATTCTCACACGGTTCAACAAGAGAGATTCCGCGCCCTCAGATTTCACCCTGGAAGCTTTGGTTTTAGCTGTATGCGTCCCGTTCTTTCTCTTACTCTCCCCCCACTCAGTAACACAGAAACCCATGTTTTCAGGATGTCTTTGTTGGACTAATAGACCCATTCCTTCTGGCACGCTTATTCATGTTACACACTCCTCCTGATGGGCTAAAATGTGTAGAGAACATTAAGCACAGCTAGTGCTGGGATGGGACTGCTCAGAGATATTATAGAGTAGTTATAATTATCTGCTCTCCTTTATTTAGCCTAATGTATTACAGGGCAGTGTTTGCAGGTTACACAGTCATAGACAACAGCCCTTATCCTCCGCTGGATAAATGTACACGAGAATAAGGAGCAAATGTAAAGCAAATCATAAAGAATGTATTGTCTGTAGGTGATGGTCCAGGCCTGAGCCTTCATGTGCTTATGTCAGGTTACATCCCTGGTCCCAGAATGGCTTATTACTTATTTACACACGTTTTTATGTTGCAGGTTCTATGGCAGGAAGATGTTGCACCACCTGAAATCCCATCCGGATTTTGAGAAATCTCTGCGAACCTATGTCCCCGGCAAGGATTTGCCATACATAAACAATCTAATAAAACATCTATAGATTTTTTTTTTTTTATAACTTGTGGTGGTTTCATGTGTTGTTGTTTTAAGTTTGGGTTTGTTACAAGTGCGTAGGTGGAGTAATGGACACACAAAACTTCTTGTTAGTTACTTCTACATTAAGCACTTGAGTAGGATACATGTATAATATATTCATCCTCTCATCACCCACAGGTAATTATTCTACCACATCTTTGCACCAGTTACCGTTACTGTGCCCACATGTGCACAGCGCTTCCCAAACCCAGTCCTCAAGGACCCCTTAACATGGCATGGGATGGTCCCCTGGAGAAGTGAAATCAGACCAATGTTGGGGGCCAGCCACTAATAAGCCACGACTGGTCTTGATTACCTGGGAAAAAAACATCCAGTAGATAGAAGCAAATTGTTAGAAACTGTTCTGTGAAATACGAGCTTCGTCCTGCTTTTAGCTGTAGATTATCACATTTCTTTGTGTAATTTGGCTTAAAGTGATCCCAGTCCTACCCTAAAAAAAAAACAGATTTTTGTGGGGGTCAATTTGGGTCTCACATTATGGTGGTTGGATCAGAATGTGAGAGGGGGTTGATTTTGTTCTTTTAAATGTTGGTATAAAGCTAATGGCTGATTGGATGCTGTCAAGGGCTTCACTAACAATGTTTATGCCTTGGGCAGACACCCCCCTATCCCTCAATGTAACCAAATAAACCTACTATGCTGTGACATATCTATAATGGGTGCACATGGACCTCTAGGTCAAGGGGGCCCACAAGTTCTGCCAGTTGGCCACCGCAATGAAAATTGCAGCAATATGTTTGGAAATATGTCACTGGTACCATACTGTATTTCTGAAGTAATCATCAACAATGTAAAGGTCAACAGTCAATGGGTTGACACCAGATGGTCGACATGCAATAGGTCAACAGGTACAAAAGGCCGACTGACAAAAGATCAACAATGCAGAAGGTCAACAGGGTTAAAAGGTTAACAGATTCAAATGGTCGGCACACCTAAGGTCAACACATTTTTTTCTGGATTTTCAACAGTTTTAGGTTAGGGATGGCACTTGGGGGAGGGTTAGGGTTATGCTGCCAGAGGGGACAGTTAGGGTTAGACACTAGGGGGAGGGAGAGGCACTTGGGGAAGGGTCAGGCAAAACGGAGGTAGGCTTAGGGTAAGGCATTAGGAGGGGTGTTAGAGTTAGGCTGCAGGAGGGAATGGTTACGGTTAGACACTAGGGGAAGAGTTAGGGTTAGGCACTTGGGGGAGGGTCAGGGTTAGGCAAACAGAGTGAAGCTTAGGGTAAGGCACTAGGGTAGAGTTAGGATCAGGGTTAAATTACAAAGAAAAAAAGTGTCAACCATTTTTGTGTCCACCATATAAACTTGTCAGACTTTTGCACTGTCAACCTTTTGTTTCTGTCAACCTATTTCATGCCAACTATCTGGAGTCGACATTCACTTTGTCCATCTTTTGTACCACGCCCCTGGAACAGTGCCATAGTCTTTGAGTCTTGCTAGGAATGCACAGGTGCCAATTTTTTTCTTGAGGCAGGAGGGCTACATGCATTTTGGACAGAGGCCTCCTCCAGACTTAAAACACCCCTCCTACTAATATTGTTAGTATTATTGTTATTGTTATTATTATGTTAATTACCCTGCAGCTTTGCACCTAGTGCATTTGAACCCTCTAGCACAGCCTTAGTTACGACCCTGGTTTGTTGCAAAATTTGCACCTAAATACAATGTTAGTCAATTTAACAACAGTTACAATTAGTTACGATGCCCTGTCCAGCCCAGAAGTAGATGAAATGCAGACTCGAAAACCGATTGCTGCGTCAGTGTGATAAAAGAGACCTTGCCCTCAGAAGGATAAGCCCAGACTCTTCTTTTAAGTTCACTGGAGTTCTTCATGGAGCTCTAGAGCTGAAAAATTCCAGCCCAAAAAGTCCATTGCAGATTTAGAAAAAACCTGAGTGGAGCAAAGCTGAATTGCATAAATGCCTATCATTTTCTAAACCTACTTCACATCGGGGATTCGGTGAATTGCTGTTAGATTAAGGTAGTTTTAAGCCACTTTACCACAATGCATATGTGGCTATTGTAAGATGCCTTTTCATTTTAGATTAACTTGTACTTTAGGTTTAGTGGTCTTTTAAGTTGAGTAATTGTATTTGTCTGCATGAAAAATGCAGGGGGAACACAACAGCGCTCTCTCTCTGAATATTTCCAATTATCCTGTTGCCTGCTGTCATTCTAAACAGTACATTTGATGTTGTCACAAATCAATCATATACTAGGAGATATTGAATATTCCAGTGTCTGGACAGTTTCTCATCATCTAAAATGATGTCAAACAATTGTCAGCAGTCTTCCATCTTTGCTGAGACTCCGACGGTATTTTAAACCTAGCAAGAACCAATCATATTCCCATGTTCCGTCAAGCTTTCAATCATCGCTATATAGAAGACAAGTTCAAATGCATGTAAATGAGGGCTTAGGAAAACTGTAGCAAGAATGAAAACTCAAAGGGAGCACTCAGAAAGGTGGAACGCAATTCTCTGTCTGACAACAATTCTCTTTTACTGACAATTGCATCTTGCAGTCCCAATCGTAGACTGAAAAGCAGTCATTTTCAACACTTTCTTCTTCATTCTGCATGTTCTCTCTCGGCAAAAAGCCACATTGGTACATACTGTCACTTATCTTATGTTTTGCAGTAAATAGTGAAAACACAAATGTCCATACAAGTTAGGTTTTTGTATGGAGAAATTATGTTATACATTTGAGATGTGCGGGTTCGGTTCCCAGAGAACCAACAACAACCGAATTTAGGGGCTCTGAGTCGAACAGAGTTCGGAACCACTTTCGGATACCGAGTCGAACAGAGTTCCGGTTCGGATCTTCCCGCAGTTCGGAACTCGGATTTTAAAACCGAAGTAGGGTTTCGGATTGTATGCTAACAGGTCAAAGTGACGTGATTTTAGCTGTTTTTTTAATTTATTAATATATATTTTAAATACAGATCCAAAACCAAAACACGTGAGGGTGGTTTTGTAAAACCAAGACATGAGGATGAATCTGGACATACAGACTTGTTGACTGCAAAGTACATTTACTGTGTTCTTTTTTAGGCTACATTTTGAAAATAGACAAAATAATTTTCTAACAATTTGGAAGATGCTTTTTTGTTTTTGTCTTTCTGGGGAAACGCAAGTGCTGTCACTATAGACAGGTCTGGCTTTCACATTAAAATAGTCCAGTTAATCTGAATAAAATTCACAGCTGGCAGTATTTCTGTATATCTGGCATCATGCGGAGTCGCCGTGTAAATATTGTTTAAAGATTTTTTGATTTACAGCAGAATTACGCTCTGTGTGACAGTGATTGTGTGAGATGCACTGGACTTCCTGTCATAAGAGATTTAAGTACAGCTTGAATGCAATGCATTCAAGTGTAAGATCCTCCGTCCTGTGAAACCCAGTGTAAGATTATGGCTGGAGTCTGTAATCAATACTGAATTTTGTATGGTGTTCAACTCACACATTTTCTCATCAGCGCTATGTACATAGCAAGGCTTTGCACTATGAATCTATGCCTATGCTGTCATAAGCGATGGATCTAAACTCTAGCATAAGGGAACACATTTGTATATTGTACCATTTATTAACATTTTTATAGATTCCTGGATAATTTCCGATGATTTCGGCAATGTTAACATTATATACTGTACTTATCTTACAATCATAGGCCTCAGAAAAGGGGGGGTCAAGGGGGCGACTTGCTCCCCTCCCCCCAAACATTTCAGAGGCGCCAGTGGAGTGGCGGCCATGGATGGCCAGGGGCCGTGCATTATAGCAATAGGCTGCACAGCCCCTGCACTGCATGGAGGTGGTATAATGTGCGGTCTTTAAGTTAAAAGACCGCACATTACACCTCTTCCTCCGTGCAATGCAGGTGCTGTGGCTATGCAGCCTGTTCCTATAATGTGCCTCCTGCCTACTCCTCTCTAGTGGTCTCATCCTCTCCTTCGTCCGTGGTGCCGACCTCCTCCTCCTTCATGCTACCGACCAGCAACAAGTAGGTTGGAGGGAGAGGGAGAGGGAGGGGTGGATGCGGGAGTATTGGGGGAGGGGGGCTTTAAAATTAAATAATCTTTTGCCCCCTCTAGCATAAAATTACTGGTACGCCCCTGCTTACGAAAATTAGTTCTGCAATGCATGTACTCTTTTGACTTTTGCTAGAGAATTCCTAAGGAGAAGTGAGTTATTATTTGCCAAATTGCTACTATATCCTGCTATCAGCCTTTTTTTTTTTTTTTTTACAATCAAATTATATTTGGACATTTGAAACAAAAAAATTTTAAAATCAAAGATTCATCAACGGAATGCAATTACTTATCATCATTATCAAATATATTAAGATGGTTCAAGAGCACATCAAAATGGTTGTCAGCCATCACTAATCTTTCTGGCAGTCATCATAAATTCAGTAACATTTTTAGCCATCAGTAATAGGACAGATATAGTTTGGGGGAGGGGTTAGCATTACTATCTTGTACTGGTGGCACCATGACTGAGGCCAGGGAAATACCCAGATGGAATATGTATGCTATCCACTTGATCCTAAGGGTTTTCTATTAGAGATGTGCGCCGACCCCTGTGTTTTGGTTTTGGACCCGGATTCATATTCGAGTTTTGGTTTTGCAAAACCACCCTCACATGTTTTAGTTTCGGTTTTGGATCTATATTTTACAAATGATGTAAGCAAAAGATCACTTCCAGTTATTCACAAAGCACCCCGAGAACAGCCCTGGTAAGAGACATCACCCTCTCATTTTGGTAGTCACCCTGTGAACGTGTGATTAGGTGTTGCATGCTGTGGTGGCAGGGACAAGTAGATGTGCTTCATGTCCTGTGAGATGGGGGTGCATGGATATAAAAAGTGATTGAGGCATCTAGAGATGGGGTACATAGTAAATAAGACCAATAATGGGGATTCAGGACTGTGGGCTTGGGGTAGATGGAGAGTTAGATGAGGTTACAAGAACATATGGGCAGAATTCAGTGGTGTACAGATGGGATTCATGTTCTGTGAGATTGGGGTGCATGAAATTATAGGGTGAACACAGTGAGTAAGTTGGGGGAAGTGACAAAGTTGGGGAATCAGGGATATAGAGTTGGGGTACGTGTGAGTAAAATGCAGGTACAGGGACATACGGGGGATACAGGAATGTTGAGATAGGGTCATGGTAAGTAAGACAGGCGCACAGGGGATGTAAGAGGAGATATAAGGGCGTGGAGACAAAAGTCATGGCAAATAGGAAGGAAGTGTAGGAACAAGAGGAGACAGAGGTGTAGAGATGGGGGTCTTATTAGGGTGTTAATGGTCATAAGAGAGTTACAGTGGTTTAGGGTTGGGGTTCATGCTGAGTAAGTTGGGGATGCAGGGAAATACAGGGAATTAAGGGATGTAGATATGGGGTTCATGGTGAGTAATTTGGGGGTGCTGGGAAATACAGGGGTATTTAGGGATGTAGATATGGGGTTCATGGTGAGTAATTTGGGGGTGCTGGGAAATACAGGGGTATTTAGGGATGTAGATATGGGGTTCATGGTGAGTAATTTGGGTGTCCTGGGAAATACAGGGGTATTTAGGGATGTAGATATGGGGTTCATGGTGAGTAATTTGGGGGTGCTGGGAAATACAGGGGTATTTAGGGATGTAGATATGGGGTTCATGGTGAGTAACTTGGGGGTGCTGGGAAATACAGGGGTATTTAGGGATGTAGATATGGGGTTCATGGTGAGTAATTTGGGGGTGCTGCGAAATACAGGGATATTTAGGGATGTAGATATGGGGTTCATGGCGAGTAATTTGGGGGTGCTGGGAAATACAGGGGTATTTAGGGATATAGATATGGGGTTCATGGTGAGTAATTTGGGGGTGCTGTGAAATACAGGGGTATTTAGGGATGTAGATATGGGGTTCATGGTGAGTAATTTGGGGGTGCTGTGAAATACAGGGGTATTTAGGGATGTAGCTATGGGGTTCATGGTGAGTAAGTTGGGGGTGCTGGGACATAAGCCTGGATACAAGGATATAGAGATGTGGCTCATGGTAAGATCGGGATGCAAGAACATAAGGGAATTTCTGGGTGCATGAATGGGATTTATGATGAGGGACAGATTGAAGAGGCAGTAACATGGGGTTTATCTCAGGAATAGTCAGTAGCCGGAGGAGATAAGGGCAGGGGGAAATAAGGCAGGGCTGCCGAGTAAAACACATGGTGACAGTGAAATTAGCATGGCGCAGAAGATGTTTCATTGAGCGATTTTTCAGCCATCTCTTAAAACAGTCAACTACATTTTCAGTACCCCGGGTTAAGACGTTACTCTTCTGCTCTCCCCATGGAATATAGCCATGTGATGTATTCCATGGCAATAAAAAGAAACAACTCTGTCTATTCTTCTTGTAAAGACGGGTCTGAAAATCACAGATGCATGCGACAAATAAAAAAATAACATTTATGACAAACGTTGCAAGAAGCCATGTACAAACCAATAAATACAAGTAATCAGTAGGTGAGGAGGTGGAAAGCTACCCTGTATAGGCAATGTCCTCCAAGGCCAAGGAGAAGATCTAAAGCTACAGGTAAACATGTATAGCAAAGCTGACATATTGTAGAACAAGGCAATGACCGACTATTGTGCTCAGACAAAACACCTGTCCAACCACATTCAGTTTGAAAATGTAATAAAATAAGTCACAATGATCGTAGGTATGAGGATCATCATGATCAACTTACTTGTGAGCTAAACGAGAAACATGTCCCCTTAAGGAGCTTCAACCTAAACCAACGCCGTTTGTGAGCTGGTACTCGTGGTATTAAAATTGGGAGCTCGGAGTAATATACAATGAAATAGTGAGACGTTTTTTTGGATACCAAGCGAAAGAGTGCTTAAGGCTGAGTAAGTCAATGGATCATATATTGATTTATAGCTCAAATAACCTGTTATATTTCCTTTCCAGCATCTAATGGCTAACATAACTAACAACGTGTATAGAACATTAATGGTAGGAAGCCAGAATGCAAAAATCACTTTGTAACTGAGAGAAGCAATCGCCGGCTCTGATGGGATGTGTGTCTTTAATTTGATACTACTGATTGAACTCTGTTTCACAGTTACAGAAAAAGCTGTATAAATATCCCTCTAGCAATGCGATCTTTAATGAAAACCCAGATATGATTTACAAGAAGCAGTTCTCGTGTCAAAATAATGCTGAAGTAATAGCTTCCACATCCAGAGGAATAGAAAATAAATAAGTTGGCAAATTTTTATCTTCTAAGTCTCAGTAGATACGCTTTAAAGGGCGGTGAGACCTCGACAATAAGTTAAAGATACAGAAAACCTTGTGTATGTATGTGTGCGTGTATGTGTGTGTTCGCGTGTAAGTGTATGTGTGTATGTGTAATTATATATATATATATAGTCTTACAAAGAATCTGGCACCAAATTTAGGGACCTATTTATCAACGAGTTTTAGCATACGTAACGAGATTTAAAACTCTTTGTGTATGATAAATGGTGCTCCAGCCAATCAGCTCCCACCTGTCATTTTTCAAACATGAGAGTTAGGAGCTGATTGGCTGGAGCACCATTTATCATACACAAGTTTTAAAACTTGCTATGTATTATAAAACTCATTGATAAATGGGCCCCTTAAAGGGGTGTCCATCCACCTCGGTGCCTCCGCTATAATAATCAATAGTCAATCCGGTATAATGTAATGCAGGAGGCACTCAGAGGGCTAGTAAATGAATATCGTTATATTTCAAAACATGGCAATATGTGTCATCCTAAAACATGAACTTATTATATAGATGTTCAGCAATAGGATATTGATTAGCGCTACACCTAGAAAGTTTGTGAATTGTAATTTTTTTTCTAGTTGAAACAATTTTCAATGTGATAGAAAACTTCAGACATACACTACCCTTAGCGCATGTGGCAGCTGATTTTCTACTTATTGGCTGTTGTGCTGTCTTGAAATATAAGTTACTGCAAAAGGGTGAAAAAATGCACCATCTATACTATTATAAGAAAAGAAAATGTTGTGCTCATATAGGGGGAGGCGTACTAAGCCTTGGGGCTCTATTTATTAACATTATTTTGACTAAAATAAAGTGAAACAGGGTGTTTTCACACCCTTTTCACATTATTTTAGTATCACCTATAGTTATTACAAGGCAATTGGAGTAGAATTCGTAAAATTTAACTCCAACCCCTCAGTATCACTTATTTTTAGTAATCAGATCGCATTTCCCATAATTGTAATTGGAAATGTGATCCGACCAGAGTTACTAAAAATAAAATGTGAAAAAATATCGGGGAAAGCCCTGTGATAATAACGCCACCTGGAGGTGGCGTTATCCAGGGTCTCCCCCAGTTACCGGCCTCCTGCCCTGCTCTAACGGGGAGAGCAGAGCCGGGAGCCGGTCTCAGTAATCAGCTGTGTGGTCTAAACAGACCGCAAGCTGATTACTGTAAAAAAAAGAAAAACATTTTTTTTACTTACCTGACTCCAGGGACCGGTGATTGGGCCTCTGGTGATGACTCCCCTCCGGTCAGCTGGTCTTCCATAGTGCACTGCTGCCCGGTCATCAGGTGATCAGGCCCCAGTGCAGTATGGGAGATCACCTGACCGGAGGAATGGAGAACATCAGCATCATCACTGTAGTAAATAGAGCCCTTGGAGAGAGATAAAGTACCAACCTATCAGATTCTGCCATTTTGCAAACACAGCCTGTAAACTGCCAGTTAGGAGCTGATTGGTTGGTACTTTATCTTCTCCACTTTATCTCTTTCCAAGGCTTAGTACATCTAACCCATATACTGTTAAAACTGATACAATCAGTTAGCACACAAAAAACAAGGTACTGCAAGTCCCAAGGAATGAAAAAGTTTTCACCGTACATCTATGGTCTTAAAGATTCCTTAATGATGTTGCTCTTCTTGTTAAAATTATACATTGACCAGTGGGAATCGGTATGTAATGCCGCCGGATGTATTCCCAGCGGACCAAATACCGACGCCGGAAGCCCGAAGGATGAAGATCTCAATAGGGGCACCTAAGTACCCTAACCCTCCCCTTTCCCCCCCTAACCCTCCCTTATTGGTGCCTAACCGTAACCTCTATGGGGGGTGCCTAACCCTAACTCCCCCCTTCCAGTACCCTAAACCTAACCCTCCCGGGGGGGTGCCTAACCCTAACCTCCGCCTAGTGGTCCCTAATCCTAACCACCCCTTCCCCTAGCCTAACCCTAAGTCCCCCTGGGGTGCCTAAACCTAACCCCCCCCCCTGCGGCTAACAGCTAGGGAGCCCCGGCTTACCTTCGTTCAGAGTGCTGGGCATCGGGATTTCAGCATCTGGCTGAAGATAGCCGTCAGGATTTAGACGCCTATCTTTAGTCCCCGGTCGAGATTCCTGCATCGGAATTCCAACGGGTGACATTCCAGACGGCAGTATCTTAACCACATCCCAACCAGTGCCCAACATCACACCAATTGAGCATACCGTAATGCCGGAGATATTATTTTCTACCACCATCAACTTGGGAGTGGCCGGGACACCTTTATTATACCTGTTTAATGTGCTTGGAATCACTTACCATATGTAAAGGACTCTTTTCAAGGATGAGAGGCACATTATAACCTCTAAGGAGGTAATTATTATTGACATGGTTGACCACTATTGAACCATTATTGAAATGGTTAAACGCTACAAACTGCTTTTAACTATGTGTTATTGACTGTGCATGACTCATCAGTCTCAATAACATCACATGTTTGAGCTTTGAGTCACCAAACTTAAAGATTAGGCTGTTTAGACTGCAGTAGCAAGACTTGTTTACTTGGCTCTATAAAAGGGCCTACATGTGCCCAAACCTGTCACTGTGTTTTTAGAATGTCACAGTGTCGAACAGCTGTACAATACTGAGCTCAAAGATTAATACTTTATAATGCTAACTTCTATCTATCTTCTATCACCTGTAACCTGTTATCTTCAATAAAACCTACGCTGGTTGGAATCAACATGTGGACTATTCTCCTTGCTCACATCCGCTATACACCTATCAAATTGTAGGCATCTGCCAATGATTATAACATCTAAAGGGAGGTGATTGGGCAAAATCGTCTGTGATCTCTGGATGGACACCTTTCATTTTGGAGAATGTGGCACCGGTAGTGGAATTATATTTAAAAACAGTCTACACTATGCTTTTTATCTTAATTTGATTTGAGCAGGACATTATAACATGAAGAGAGCCATAATCAAGGAATCTTTATTAAGACTCATATTTACTGTGAAAAGCCATGGAATAGAACTGGTACCAAAAATAAAATAAGGTGCAGCTTATCTTAGGTTTTTTATCCCGTAGCAGGGGTATTTTTCCTCCTTTTATTCTTAATAGGGCGTTGATCGCATTTCCATGTCATCAAAATATATATATATATATATATATATAAAATCATAGTGCAACTCTGCGAAACTGCTAAATAATGCACAAACCTTTCACCAATATCACCATGTGTATAAAACACATCACCATGTTAAAAAAAAAGCATATCGCAATGTTTTTATGTTACAGTGGTTGGAATTAGTTACGTTTGAATAATTTAAATTAAAAATTAAACTGCTTACCTGTGCTGCTGGATATGTTGACATCATTGCTGATGTCTGGTACGCCTCCACCCTTAAGAGAAGCGACACACGTGTATGTCCCAAAGTCCGTAAATTTTAAGTCAATTATATCCAAGTTTGTGGTGCCCGGAGAGACATCAGGGTCTGTCTGAGTAATGACCATTCGTTCAGAACTCCGCAATGGCCTCCCGTTTTTAAACCAACTGAATGTAAGCTCTTCTGATGGAACAGCTTCTACTTGGCAGGATATTTTCACCTCTCGACCGATCTGGATGTTGTCATCCTTATGGTAGGGGTCCGGAGTTATCCAATAACGACCTTTTTTTAAAGCTAAAAAAAAAAAAACACATAAATAAATAAAAAATTAAATTAAATCTCCTCAGTAAGGTTAAAAAAAAAAGGCTTTATGGTGACATACAGCTGTAAACAGTAGCAACCTACCAAATAATGGCTGCCATATTTGAGGCAGAGATTAGAAAATCAATGCTGATATCTGATTGGTTCTTAAGGTTAATAGCACAAATGTGCCTTATTCAAAGATGGACACCAACCCGATTGTTGAGGATTGTGCACGATGTGTACTGCGCATGTGCAGCCCTCCATTTGCGAGTTCGCTCGCAGTGCCTCCCGACTCCAGCCTGATTGACAGGCTGTGGCGCTTGGGAGGCGGAGCGGGGGCGTTCCTTGGCAGCACACCCGGAAACAGGGACGTGTCACCCCTTGTTTCCCGGAGGGACGAAGCCAGGGTCTCCGTCGGTGGAAGCAAATTTCCTGGCCTCGCAGGCCAGCTGCCAGGACCCGGTCAGGCTAAGGTAAGCTTCAGCTACCGCAGCCTGGCCAATGGAGCAACCATCACAACCGATGGTCGCAATTGGTTGCGATGGTGATCTCAGGCTTAGACCTCAGTCGCTGGGATCACAGATGCAGAAAGGAGGTGTCAGTTTCCCTCAGACACCTTCTGCTGTATTTGCATTTTAGATGGACGGAATTGCACAGACTCTTGTGTGTGGCTCTGTCATTCTATCCATCTCTGAATCAGATCCTGTGTTAATAAATAAGCAACAATAATATCATATTCCCAATGCAAACAAATGCAATAGTTTTCAAAAACCTGTACAATTTTATTTCAGAGTCAACCAGCTTAAATAGAGTTTAAAATAATTTAGGAAATGTGCTCAGTAAATGCTGACCCTGCATGTTACTTAGTGTAATTGCTGCTGTGGTTCTCATACAGTAAGGGCATATATCACTGTAGTCTGTTATTTTTCATAATGGTTATTAAAATATGAAATGTTAAAAAAAAAACAAAGAAAAAAAACAGTTTCTTTTCTTGCCAGATGCAAATAGTATTTTTAGATTCTACTCAAGTACCCAAGCTCAGTATTCACTTGCATAATTTATTAATTCCAATAAGCAGACTTGCACAATTGCTTGATTAAAGCCAGAATGATGCTTCTTTTGAAAACAGGAGTACACAATCCATACAACATAAATTTAGTTAACAGTGGTTTTCAGGAGGAACAGCTCAAACATATACAGTAAATTTAGTAGATTCAGTATATTAGAAGTATATTTACTAAGCATCAGTTTTGCGTTTCTGTATATCTAATAAAGCACAAACCGATGGGCAACCACAGAGAAACCACGCTTTAGAATACAAATGAAAATCAAATGACCATCAATGTTTTTTCTGACACAAGAATAGACACTCTGGATTTACAGTGTCAGGATTTGAACTGCAACAAAACTACCACATAGCGGTTCCCTAAGGATTTCTGCCCTGGGCTGACCAGTCTAAGGCTGGTTGATTATTGCAGAGGGACCCTACAATACGTGTTTAGCTACTAAAGTGTCACCAGCCCCAGCTGATTTAGCCTAGTGTTGGTTAGTGAAAAATAGGGAATGTCCCATGCTACCCCCCTTCCCCTATTTTTCAATACAAGCCTAGGCTTAGAGGCTGAGGGGTATATTTACTATAGTGCAGGTTTAGAAGTGGAGATGTTGCTCATAGCAACCAATCAGATTCTAATTAATTTATCTAGCATCTTTTAAAAGATAAAATCTAGAATCTGAATAGTTGCTATGGGCAACAACTCCACTTCTAAAAACCCGCACTTTAGTAAATATACCCCTTAGGGCTGATTATCAATTTTTAGTTTTTTTAATTTATTTTTCACATTTTTTTAACATGACAGAAGCCTGCGCAGATCCTATTGTTGGGCTTAATGTTGACTTTTATCAGTATTGGACGAGATAGGGGTTTAGAAACCAATGGGGGTCGATGGCGGGTTCTGTTTAGAAGGTAAAACCAAACTTTATTTTAACTTTAGAACCCACCGCCAATTTGCAGAGGATCCCATTGGTTTCTAAAACCACAGAAAAACCAATGCTTAGTAAGTGTAACCCTTACCTTTCCTTGAAAGTAATTAGAGTTCTGTATAGTAAGGAAATATTTCATATATTCCAGATACTGCCTTATTTTTATGAAAGTCTGTCCCACATTCCAAGTTACTAACTTTGACAAAAAGCTTTATGCCTTCATACAGTGAGTATATATATATATATATATATATATAGTGACACAGTTGGGATAGGGGTCCCTCTCCGGGGGTAGGTGGACTCCCTCTTTGCACACAGCAGCCATAGAAAGAAACAGGAGACAAGTCTGGGAATCTCATACCGTGCAAACTGCTCGGCGCCAGTCTTTATTGTGCCACACACAAAAATATAAACAAAAGCATAAACATAAGTCCTAGCCTGGCTGGGCACTAACTACACAGCAGATTCCCTTGCTACAACAATGGTAGGGCCTATTGCCCTTACCATCAACAAAACACGTGCACAGTACTTACAGGGTTTTAACCGTGTCTCTGAACAGGCTAGACTGCCAGCTCCCCCAGGTATGAGACACTCAGCCGCAAATAAACCCAGCTTAAATCAGCCAGTTCCAGGTGGAAGCCCTAATGAGCCTGCTACAAGGCTGAATGGCCCAAAACATGGAGTGGCCTGTGGATGGAGCCCTCCCTCTCCTCACATCCACACCCCCAGGACCCATTCCGGCTTTTCACAGAAGCCGACACTACTAGTCTGCTTTTCTAACAGACTTCTCCTGGGGGTTTTAAAGACATAAGACAGGAATCTGGGACAAATATAGAAGCCATTCCACACTTCTCCAGTACTTCTATCACAATATATATAGCGCCAATAATATTATGCAGAGCTGTACAGAATATTGACCATTGGAGAGCACCCAAAAAACTCATGCAAGCACAGGCAGAACATACAAGCTTCGTACATGTCTGACCCTTGACCCCAGTGCTGAGGCTACAGGGAAAGGTTCCTATACAACAGGGAAAGGTTGGTGAAATCCAATTTTTATTATATATAAGCTAATAGCAGAAAATGGAGACCATTGTACTGCATTAACAAGGATTGGTACTTTAAAAAAAAAAAAAATAGACTCCCAAAGTGGAATAAACACTATGGGGTAGATGAAGCCAGCCTTGGAGAGAGACAAAATGGAGAGAGATTAAGTACCAACCAATCAGCTCATAACGGCCACTTTACAGGCTGTGTTTGGACAATGACAGTTAGGAGCTGACTGGTTGGTACTTTATCTCTCTCCACTTTACCTCTCTTAATATAGAGAGGCTTAATATATCTCCCACTAAAAGCGTACAACCGTACAGTGCTTTATGTACTGCTCCCAATGCCAGTAGAGTAATGGACAAGTTATTTAATGTACAATTAGACTTTATCTCAAAAGGTATTTTCTGGTCAATGTCTCAAGTAAATATGAGATGAGCCTGTAGTGTAGTGTTTCTCTGATCTGGTGTTTCCCAAAGGCTGGAGAACAGCAGTTCTTCCCTATTTTCTACTACTAAAGATGTTATCAGGGTGCACTCCTAGGGGGTATATTTACTAAAGTGAGAGTTTTTCAAAGTGGAGATGTTGCCCATTGCAACCAATCAGATTCTAGCTATTCTCTTCCAGAAGGTGCTAGTTAAATGTTAAGTAGAATCTGAATGGTTGCTATGGGCCACATCTCCACTTCTAAAAACTCTCACTTTAGTAAATACTAGCTGTAGTACCCGGCGTTGCCCGAGATTTTAAGAATGTTTGTTTACACATCATCCTCCAAAAAACCTCTCCTTAGGCAGGCCTCACGAAGTGTGTGACAAACTTCCCTATCAACAGTCCTAAGGTCTTTGAAGGAATTAGGACCTGTAACGGTGTAAAGCAAACTTCGGAGATAGAAGCATTCAAAATTTGTAGGATGTACAGTGTAAACACGGCCAAGAGCTTCTGTTGCTCTGATACCAGGATGACCATCTACAGCGACTCCCTGTTTTCTGCGCAGAAAAACTTTGGGAGAAGCATTCCATCTGTAATATTTTGGCAGCTCACAGTACAGCAGGGTCCATGCAAAGTCATCATTTTGACACAGTTCGAAGAAAGAAGTCAATGTTGTTGCGTAATTTGGTATAGTCAGAGAGCGGAGAATGCTGGCAAATCCTGCTAAAGCCCTCTTTGATAATAAACATTAACATCATGACAAAACATGACAACACAAAACGCTTGCTCCGAGGCCCTACCCATATACCGTGAGGCCCCACAGTGAGTGTCCAGCAAAAATTGTGGTTTTAAATTAATTCAAAATTAACAGTAATTAATTTCCATCTAAAACTTTTATAGTTGCCCCTGCCGTGTTTTAATATGCTCCCACCGTGTTTTAATACACTCGTATGTAAAATGTCATGATCTTCACTTGGAAACTGTGGATTTGTATAGAAAGACAGAATTACAGAAGGAAAAATTTTCGCTTTGATATAGTAGAGAAGATAGAAAAGAAAAAATAGTAGATAAGCTAAATCCTTTTGTAATTCCATACCTGACCTGTAGAGGGTGAATGCTATGCAAAAATTGTGTTTTTTAATTAACTAAAAAGTAACAGTAATTAATTTTGATTTGGTAGAGAAGATAGAAAAGAAAATATAGTAGATAAGCTAATCCTTTTGTAATTCTGTACCTGACCTGTAGAGGGCAAATGCTATGCAAAAATTGTGTTTTTTCATTAATTAAATATGAACAGTAATTGATTTCGATTTAAAAAATTTTTAGTTGCCTCCGTCGTGTTTTAATACACTCGTATGTAAAATTCACGAACGTAGCTTGTAAACTGTGGATTTGTATAAAAAGACAGGAGGACAAAATTTTACTTTTATATAGTAGATACCCCATACTGTACTTCCTTTCCAGGCAGATAGGAGGGGCATAGACAACAATATTAGTGGCCAAATGTAATAACTTCTGATCTGCCTAAAGAAACCTGGTTTTGCCTTTAAAAAAAAATGCAATTTTGACAAACCGGAAGCTATCATGCCTGGCCCTATGTGTACAAAGCACATCTGCCCTATTAGAAGAAAAGAGAGAGGCACTGGTCAATTGGAGACTTAAAAGGGCCCCTTGGATCAGAGAACACAGTATCCTATTACATCATGTAAATAGAACTCTGTATCTTATCAAAGTTAATGTGACCTGCACCCAAAACTAATAAAATATAATGTGATATTTCTGTGTAACTCGAACATCTCATTCCAGGGATACAGCAAAATACTGTTTGGGGTACTTAAGTCGGTACAATAGCCTCTAATTAGCGTCTTTGCACAAGTGGTGAAGAATGGCATAAAGCAGTATTTTTTGGAGAGAATAAGTTGTCCTGGCAAATTTGGGGTACCTGAAAATGGGTGCTAGCATATTTTAATGTCTCTAAAGTGAAGTTTTAAAAAAAGTGAAATTCCTCCGTCATAAAAGCACCTGCAATCCCAAAAACACTTGGCCCCTTCTTAGCGCACCCCCAGAACCTTATTTCGCTAGTTTTTGAAGTTGTCCCCCCACTTTCTGCTTTTTCGCCCCCAAAATGAAAGTACTTTTTTGGGGTGTTCTTAAGTTTTTTCCTGGAATTTTTTTACGCAGTTGTCCTTTGGGGGGCTATCCCAAGGGTTCCGAGTGGTTTCCCCACCTTTGCACCCCAAAATTAAAATGTTGCATTTAATTTCTCCTGCTATTCAGAGGCAAATCTTTTTTCGCCTATTACATTGCACTGACTTTTCACATACGCAAAACCCAGCTGGAATTGAATTTGGAGATAAGTTTCTGACAGGTGAAAAGACGCATTCGGCGATACTTTTTTGCGGATCTCGGCTTTTCGCGTCTAACTGAATACGGGCCTTAGCCATATAAAGTGTCTAAATCAGTCTACGGTCCTGGTTAAGGCACCCAAACCACCGATTTTTCACAAATTTCTGCTCGCTATCTCTGGAGGCTGTGAGCAGAAATGTCTGCGGCTCTCGCACCTCAACAGGCAACAACTGAATTGCTCCGACGGTTCACCATTATTTAAAGCCATGTTAAAATCAATTGAATTCCCCTATGATTTACAAAACAGCAGATACTTTGGGCCTGATTCAGCAAGGAACGCAGTTGCTAATACAGACGCAATCGGCCGATTGTTGCGTACTGCGCATGCATTGCACCGGCCACAAACCGGCCACTGTGATCGGGACTGCAATGACAGTGACTACACAGACCCATCGCAGAGTGATTGACAGGAAGTGGCGTTTGTGGGTGGTGACGAGTGAGTAGTCGGCAAAACGCAGGCGTGCCAGTGCATTTGAACGCTGTTGCGTGGGCGTGCATAAATTAGCCACTGCGATGGCCTACGCAGCCTGAGGCCTAATAGCGTGCGCTGAAGTTAGCAATTCTGAGTAAGGTAAGAGCTTATGCAAGTGTGCGTGAGGCTGCGATGGTACTCGATGTTACCGATGGTTTTGCAGTCTTGCTAAACATTACGGATGTGTGTAAGGTAAAGTGGGCGTCCTTATGTTGTGCTGTGGCGGCATAGCGATCACAAAGGAATAGCATACTACCGCAGTGAGACTGTGTGCGTAATCGCTATTGCATTCGCAGTTGCGTTCCTTGCTGAATCAGGCCCTGTGTCTTCTCCTTAAGTAATCCTAACAAGCCACGTTTTCAGAATTTCTGTTTCTGGACTTGCTTTAAGTTTGCAGTACCATGGATACATCAATGATTCAACCGTACTGTTGCAGGCACTAAAGTACTTGAATAATGTGAAATTAATTAAACATGGCGTTAGGGCATTTGTTTTTTAAAATAATAAGTATAAATGAACTGTGCTGCTGTGCATGCTTTAAAAAATACCCCCAAACTCACATACAACTTAGACGTGGTGTTTTTCATAGAATATGAAGTTAATATGGAGTTATTGCTATTTATTTTAGGGACAGGGTTCATCATCTTCATTCCAGGCACTGTATTTTTCACTAATATATAAATAAAGTTCAAGAGCTACTACAATGATATTACAAACAAATGGGACATTATCGCTGTACCTGCATGTTGTTAATTAATTAACATATGTGGACGGTATGGGGTATACTTACTAAAGTGAGAGTTTTTAGAAGTGGAGATGTCGCCCATAGCATCCAGATTCTAGCTATTATCTTCTAGAAGGTGCTAGTTATATGTTAAGTAGAATCTGATTTTTTTGCTATGGGTACAGAAAAAGACAAATCACAGGTGATCAACTCCAAATTACTGATTATATATAAATACATTATGCAATAATGATAAATAGAGGTTTTTAGCATAATCATGGCCAAGGTTATGGGCCTAACCACCATATCCAGGTAACCTCTGTAGGGTAGGTCCCTAACATACTAGGGTTCAAATCCAGAGTGCAGGACACCCCCAAACCAGCTTAGCCGAGCCACCCCAGAGCATCACTCTAATGAGAAAGGTGAAATGTTAAGTAAAATAGGTAAGAGCAGCTACAGCTGCATATATAGGATAGAGAAGTGAAAATACAAATATAATAAACAAACAGTAAAAGTGTTACAATGTGCAAAAAAGGAAAAATGTATATAATGCGATGCCCTGAAGCAGACCAACCAAAGCAATCCAGGGGACCTGCAGTACGCCCCAAAAATCAACCCAAAGTTAGTAAGTTAGGGACCTACCCTACAGAGGTTACCTGGATATGGTGGGTGGGACCATAACCTTGGCTATGATTATGCTAAAACTAGGGGTGTGCACCGGCCACTTTTCGTGTTTTGGTTTTGGATCTGGATCTTTCTTCGTGTTTTGGATCTGGATTGGTTTTGCCAAAACCACCCTTCCGTGTTTTGGGTTCTGGGTTTTGTGTTTTGGATCTGTATTTTTTTTTAAAAAAGCATAAAAACAGCTAAAATCACAGAATTTGTGTGTTTTTCTGCTCCTATGCTATTATTAACCTCAATAACATTAATTTACACTCATTTCCAGTCTATTCTGAACACCTCACACCTCACAATAGTGTTTTTATGTCCAAAAGGTTGCACCGAGGTAGCTGGATGACTATGCTAAGAGATACGAGTGGGCGGCACAAACACGTGGCCCATCTAGGAGTGACAATGCAGTGGCAGACAGGATGGCAGTTTGAAAAACTAGGACCCAAACAGTACATAATTCAAAGAAAAAAAAAGAGGTGCAAGATGGAATTGTCCTTGGGCCCTCCCACCCACTCTTATGTTGTATAAACAGGACATGCACACTTTAACAAACCATACATTTCAGCGCCAGGGTCTGCCACACGACTGTGGCTGAAATGATTGGTTTGTTTGGGCCCCCACAAAACAAGCTGGCAATTAATCTGTCCCTGCACAAACTGGCTCTACGGATGCAAGATGTCATCCTCATCCTCCTCATCCACCGATTCCTCACCCTCTTCAGTGTTGTGTACATCCTCATCCTCACAGAGTATTAATTCTTCCCCGCTGGAATCCACCACCACAGGTCCCTCTGTACGTTCTGGAGGCTGGTCTCCCTGGAAGAGTTGATAATTCATTTTATGAACATCATCTTCTCCACATTTTGTGGAAGCAACCTCCTACGCCTTTCGCTGACAAGGTTCCCGGCTGCACTAAACACTCTTTCGGAGTACACACTGGAGGGGGGGCAACTCAGGTAAAATAGAGCCAGTTTGTACAGGGACCTCCAAATTGCCTCTTTTTCCTGCCAGTACAGGTGCGGACTGTCTGACATGCCTACTTGGATGCTGTCACCAATTAATCCTTTAACTGACAGACGCATGCTTGTCACTGCTGCTTTGAGGATGCAGGTGCGGCTACAGCCCACACAATTCACAAAGACAGAAAAAAAAGAAGAATTTTTTATTTTTTGTGGAGCGCACTTTGAGGGTTACACCACCCTTTAACAGACAGACGCACGCTTGTCGCTGCTGCTTTGAGGATGCAGGTGGAATCTAGACGGGATTTGGAACCGGGGACACACTACCTCCATCAATTGTCTAAATCCCACTGCACTAATGGCGGATACCGGACGCACGTCTAACACCAACATAGCAGTCAAGGCCTCAGTTTTACGTTTTGCTTCAGGATGACTGCTGTCGTACTTCATCCTCCTCGCTAGGGACTGTTGGAGGGTCAATTGTTTAGTAAAAGTAGTGGTGTTCCTACTTCCTCTCTGGGATGATGAACAACTCCCAGCAGCAGCAACAGCACTAGGAGGAAGTGGTTCTTGATCTTTCCCTATTTTATTTTTATCGGAGAAAGTTTTGTCCTCCATTTATGTTATATCGATATATACGTGCGGCTAAGGCGCACACAAACGCAGAAAATATTTTTTTATTTTTGCTGGAGAGTAGTGCACTTTGTGGGTTACACCACCCTTTAAGAAATGAGCCAGCCGGCCCTTTACTTATGGGACACAGGCGCACGCTTGGCGCTGCTCCTTTGTTGATGCACATGCAGCTACAGTGCACACAATTCACAAACACAGAAAAAATGTTTTTATTTTGTTTGGAGTGCCCTTTGGGGGTTACAGCACCCTTTAGCGGTCAATCCAGCCGGCCCTTTACTTATGACACAGGCGCACGCTTGGCACTACTTTGTTGATGCACGTGCGGCTACTGCGCACACAATTCACAAACACAGAAAATATTTTTTTTTTGGTTTGGACTGGAGTGTACTTTGGGGGTTACAGCACCCTTTAACGGTCAAGCCAGCCGGCCCTTTACTTATGACACAGGCGCATGCTATGCACTACTTTGTTGATGCACGTGCGGCTACTGCGCACACAATTCACAAACACAGAAAATATTTTTTTTTTTGGTTTGGACTGGAGTGTACTTTGGGGGTTACAGCACCCTTTAACGGTCAAGCCAGCCGGCCCTTTACTTATGACACAGGCGCACGCTTGGCACTACTTTGTTGATGCACGTGCGGCTACTGCGCAGACAATTCACAAAGACAGAAAATATTTATTTTTTTGGTTTGGACTGGAGTGTACTTTGAGGGTTTCAGCACCTTTTAACGGTCAAGCCAGACGGCCCTTTACTTATGACACAGGCGCACGCTTGGCACTACTTTGTTGATGTACGTGCGGCTACTGCGCACACAATTCACAAACACAGAAAAAATATTATTTTTTTAGCACTTAGGGGGAGCACCCCTGATGGACAGAGCACCCCCTGGACAACACTACAGCACCCCTTTAGGACTGGGACACTGCACAGGACTTTGGAGTGGACACAGCCCCTATGGAGAACTGACTGCACAACACAGTCCAGCCAGCCTCTATGGACTTTGAAGTAGTGGACACAGCCCCTATTAACAACAGTAGCACAGCACAACACAGCCAGCCCCTATGGACTTTGAAGTAGTGGACAACAGCAGCACAGCGCAGCACAGCACAGCACAACACTACTCTGCACTACACTACACAGCCCAGCCAGCCCTAACAGGGTCCCTCTTCACTGTCCACAGCCGAGTGAGAAAATGGCGCCGACGAGGGTACCTTATATCGGTTCCAAAACCCGCGAGACTCGGAAGGCGGGATGATGACGTTTTGCCTCGATTTCAGATCCGAGTCAGGCGGGAAAAGTCGAGCCTGACTCGGATCTGCCTCGGATCGGGGGGGCTCGGATTTCAGAAATCCGAACCCGCTCACCCCTAGCTAAAACCTCTATTTATTTATTTATTGCACAATTTTATTGCATAATGTATTTATATATAATTAGTAATTTGGAGTTGAGCACCTGTGATTTGTCTTTTCATGTGCCTGCATTAATAGTCTCAAGAGATAGCACCTCCCATTATAAATATTCAGGGTGTGCAGTCTAGGACCTTTTTCTATACCATTTGGTTGCTATGGGTAACATCTCCACTTTTGTGAGTGGTCGGCAAAACGCAGGCGTGCCAGTGCATTTGAACGCTGTTGCATGGGTGTGCATAAATTAGCCACTGCGATGGCCTACTATTTCTTGGTTTGGAAAGCTTGCATTTTTTTTTTGTTTGCCTAAACTGCCGAAATGAAATTAGTTTTCAATACAACCATATTTCCACTCAGAGTTTAAATCCAAGAACATTTCCCAGCTGAGACTACAACCTAAAAATAGAATGTGATTATATTAATTCTGTCTCTTGTACAAAAATATATGCAGTTTTTTTTCCTATTACTCCATTTGATAGAAACATTTATATTCAGAAGAGAAGAGCTGGAATGATATTGATGAAAACACTGGTGTCACTTTCTGTCTATACATGAACTGCACAGCAAATGTTGTAATAGTTTGAATTCATTTCCATTCCATTCTGGAAGAGAATTCATCATCTGCGCCCATACTCATGTCTCAGTCATTGTAATATGCACTGACCAGTCTCGGGTGAAATTGAGAACACGCTACAGTTTTCCCTTTCTCCGGTCTGCTCATATTCAGATGCATGTAACCAGTGAAGTGTGACATTGTATTTCATCAACACATAACACGTGCGTTGTACACCTCTTTGAAAATACATTTATTTAGAAGCAGTGGCTCAGATAAAAAAAAAAAAGTATGAGCGGACTTCTTCAGTATTTTAGCTATAATGCTGCGGACTCTGAGAATATACTACTTCCTTATTTTTATTAGGCACCATCAGACCCTGAGTAGATATACATCATGGGAGGTACGAGGCACTCAGCTAATACAAATTAAATACGTCTGTAAAGTAACTGATGAAAGAGCATTAAAGAGTTTCAGAGCCTAATAGCCTCACTGACTATTTACCAAGTATTAAATAATAATAATAAAAAATAATAGTTCATGTACAGATCCTTGACGATCGCGCTACAAACGTGCGCACGCATCTCACCATGCGGCTACCGGCAGCAGCGTATGCTACGGTACGCTATGGCGTACACTGATATCACACCATGCAATCCTATGGAGTCGCAGGTGCGAATGCAGTGCGTGTGTCCGCTCGTGGGTGCACACTTCGCGCCATGCATGCCGCGATTTGCTGCTTACGCAGAAAAGATATAGCAGGACACATCTGTATAGTTCAGGAATTCTCTAAGGTGTATATTCTAGGGCCATATTCTGTATAATTGGAGGAGGAGATGGGGTCGAGGGAATGGGTAAGAAAAGATGGTGATTGGGAAAATGAAATATGGATGAGCAGATGAGTACAAAGAGACAGAGATGAGGAGATGGTCTCAAGGAGATGTGGATGAGGTGATGGGACAAGGGGATGGGGACAAGAAAATGGTGACAAGGAGACTGGAATGAGGACATATGCATTCTGATGAGGAAATATGGATGAGTAGCTGGGGTGAAGAAATAGGTAAGAGGAGAGAGGTAGAAGCAGATGATGACATGGAGATGGAGACAAAGAAGGCATTAGAAGGAGATAAGGACAAGATGATGGCTACAAGCAGATTTGGATGGGGAAATGTGGATCAGAAGACTGTTACAATGAGATGGTGAAAAGGATATGGAGAAGGACGTAGTTTCAATGAGATGGAAACAAGGAGATCATTACAGGGAGATTGAGATTAGGAAACGTTAAAGAGATGGGGAAGAGAAGATGGGAATGAGGAGATGGGGATAAGAAGGAAGTTGCAAGAAGATTGTCACGAGGAGATGGGGATGAAGAGCTCTTGACAAGGAGATTGGGATGAGGAGATGTGGAGGAGATGGGAAAGAGAAGCTTGGAATAAGGGGATGGGGAAAAGAAGGAAGTTACCAGAAGATTGGGATGAGGAAATGTACATTGTGATGAGGATATATGGATGAGGAGCTGGCAATAAGGAGATAGGTATGAGGAGATGGAGAGAAGCAGATGATGACATGGACATGAAGACAAAAAGGTTGTTTCAAGAAGATGGGGGCAAAGGATGAGGAACTGTAGAAGAGATGGGAACAAGAACATGGGATGAGGACATGGGGACAAGAAGGAAGTTACAAGAAGATTGGGATGAGGAAATGTTGAGGAGATGGGAAAGGAAAGATGAGAATGAGGAGATGGAGACAAAAAGGAGGTTACAAGAAGATTGGGATGAGAAAATGTTGAGGAGATGGGAAAGAGAAAATAGCAATTAGCAGATTGGGATAAAGAGGGAAGTTATAATAAGTTGGGATGAGGAAATGTGAGTGAAGTGATGGAAAAGAGAAGATGGGGATAAGGACATAGGGATGAGGAAATGGGGACAAGGAAGTAATTACAAGGAGACTGATTTGGGAAGTTACTTTTAATAGGAGGGAGGGCAATAGGCATACTAGTTGGCAGAGCTTACCTATAACTTTGCATACGGGACGATATCCCATCTCACGCAACAGGAAAAAACAAATTTTATTTATTAACGGTTTGTGCTGTCACCTACATATGTGACCCCAAATGTATGAGAGCAAAATGAGATGCATATTTTTGCTTTGCAATTATCCGACCTCCGTAACCCTACTTGTGCCTCCCCTAAAGGGTCAATTGATTTTGTTCTAGACTAAAATCCTTTAAGATCTTTGCTAATGAAAATAAGAATAGAAAATAAGTGAAATCCCATTACACCGTGTTTGTTTTGGAATGTTGTCGAACGCACCAGCAAATTATTCCGATTCTGGGGCATAATAGAATGGGGGCCGTTGACCTGCTTGTACATTTAACCTTCATGGGCTATTTAATATAACTAAAAATATCTTCATTTATTTTAGAAACCCCAGCAGCTTGTAAATGAAAATGAAATCAGCTAATATGAGCAAAGCATCAGAAAGTGCAGGGTACTAAATGACTAGACCACAATACTTTGATCCTGTGATATGTATGTAAGACAGCCAGACCCAAGGCCTATATGAAAGAAATGTGTGGCTTGTGAACATCGCTATAATTAAAGCTTTGAAGTTGGAATGACACAGACATGTGCTAAAACTAGATAAATGTGTCTACTAAGCTTTCTGGCAGTCCTTTTTACAAGGAGAGATCAGGGTTTCAGACAGTAATTCTGAATCCAATACTATAATAAATAGCTAGTTTAGTTAAAATCACAGTAATTTTTTTACAATATGCAGTGATAAATATATATATATATATATATATACATACACAAATGGGTCCACATACATCTAGCCCACTTATGCGTTAAACAGCCCTTCTAGTCGCGCCATGCCGTGACATGACTTGGTAGTGTGGGCGTCTTTTTGTGTGCCTTTCTACGGTCAAGTGCATCTTATTCGCACATTGATTCGAATAAATAGCACAAGTAGCTTCTGCTGATTAAAATGCTATGCAGCATGCCTATGTTCTGTGAGCGAGTGCGGGTGTTCCTGCATGTGAAATGCTACGTTACAGTGTCAGCGGCTGTAACATTGTAACGTAGCATTTCGCATGCAGATACACCGGCAGTCACACAAAGAACATAGGCATGCTGCATGTCATTTTAATCAGCAGAAGCTGCTTGTGCTATCTATTCGCAACGCTGTGCAAAAAAGATGCATTTGAAGGTAAAAAGATGCACAAAAAGATGCTCAGCTATATATATATATATATAGTTCAAAAGATAGGGGTGCACTCACCAGTCTTAAGGTTATAGCAATAAAAAATATTTTATTCCATCATGTCAACAGAGATTACACCAATCTCTGTTGACATGATGGAATAAAGTCTTTTTTATTGCTATGACCTTAAGACTGGTGAGTGCACCCCTATCTTTTAAACTATATACATTTGGATGTGGATTTTTCTACACCATGTTTTGGTCAACATCCAGCACATCGGCTGTATTTAAGAGTTGTGCGGACACACAATGAACTCGGTTCGGAATTCTGTTTTTAAATCCAAATTTTGGATTTTGGGTTGAAAAATTACATGATTTTAGCCGTTTTAAAACTTTTTCTAAAATCAAAACACTTGGGGGTGGTTTTGCAAAACCAAAATCAAACCAAGAAGATGAATCCAGATCCAAAACCAAAACACGGGGATCAGTGCACCTCTGTAATATTAAGTCTCTGACCTATTATCATCAGCCCCCATGTGTACAGCAGGTACAGGTTGAGTCTCCCATATCCAAAATGCTTGGGACCAGGGGTATTTTGGATATCGGAATATTCCGTATTTTGGAATATGTACATACCATAATGAAATATCTTGGGAATGGGACCCAAATCTAAACACAGAATGCATTTATGTATTATATACACCTTATACACACACAGCCTGCAGGTAATTTTATACAATATTTTTAATAATTTTGTGGTTCAAACAAAGTTTGTGTACAGAAATAAAATTAATTTATCTTTCATATACACCTTATACACACAGCCTGAAGGTAATTGTATACAATATTTTTAATAATTTTGTGGTTCAAACAAAGTTTGTGTACAGAAATAAAATTAATTTATCTTTCATATACACCTTATACACACAGCCTGAAGGTAATTGTATACAATATTTTTAATAATTTTGTGCCTTAAAACAAAGTTTGTATACATTGAGCCATCAAAAAGCAAAGGTCTCACTATCTCAGTCATGCTACAAAATATTCAGTATTTTGGAATATTTGGATATGGGAGACTCAACTTGTACTCATTTTTTTTTTTTTTACACAAATAACATAAATTGTTTCATGGGCTCTATTTATTAACATTATTTTTAGTAAAATAAAGTGATAATGGGTGTTTTCCACCCTTTTCACATTATTTTAGTATCACCTAAAGTTACTAAAGGGCAATTGGAGTAGAATTCGTAAAATTCTACTCCAAGCCCTAACTATCACTTAATTTTAGTAAGCAGATTGCATTTCCCATAATTGTAATGGGAAATGTGATCTGGCCAAAGTTACTAAAAATAAATTGTGAAATAATACGGAGGAAAGCCCTGTGATAATAACGCCACCTGGAGGTGGCATTATCCAGGGTCTCCCCCGGTTACCGGACTCCTGCTCTGCTCTAACGGGCAGAGCAGAGCCCGGAGCCGGCCCCAGTGATCAGCTGTGTGGTCTAAACAGACCATACGCTGATACACTGTAAAAAAAAGAAAAAAATAGTAAAAAAAAATAAACTTACCTGAATCCAGGTTCCCGTGATGTCCTCACCCCGGTCAGCTGGTCTTCCAGCCTGCACTGGGGCCTGGTCGTCACCTGATCAAATCCCAGTGCAGGATGGGATGTCAGCTGACTGGAGCTATGGAGGACATCACCGGAGCACCGACCACTGCAGGGAAGTGTCATTAAGGGTGGGGGGGGAGGGTCGCTGGGAGGGGGAGTCACGGGTGGGTCCGCCATCGCGGGGGCAGGGGCTTATTGGCGGGGCTTAGCAATGGCCGGTCGGCACATGCGCGGGCACATGTCATGGTATTTTTTGTGAAAATACCGTGATAAGGCTGCGGAGGGGATTCGCAGGGACAGAGCTTTATCGCAAGTTCTGTCCCTGCAAGGGATTTGTAGTAAATCCTTGTGATATTGCCTGAATTCGCAATGCAAATTCAGTCGGTAATATCACAGTACAATCTGCGTTCAAAATGCAGATTGTAGTAAATAGAGCCCATGGTGAGTACATGAGATACACTATAATATATTAGCTTTATGGGTAATACTTTGCCTTCACTAAAAAAAAACAAGCTAAACTTTTTTTGTTTCTGAGATTCAATTGCAAATACAAGAAAGAGTGAAAGAAACATAGTAAATATGTCTGTTATTTTTCACAAAAACGTGGCGATAGTCTGACGACACAGGGAGATCAGCGAACGAATCTCTCTAATACACCGCTCCTTGCTTGTGAGACTAATACCCGTAGACGCCGCGTAGACGGCGGGCAGTGTAACAACAAGTGCTCGTCTGTAATATAAACTTTTAGGATTAATGAGGCATAAGATGCTGCTGAGTACCTTATGGCCTTCAATGTTGGATTACCAGATGGTAATAAAGCCCCCAGAGTGTCCTTTTGTTATTATTAAAAACTGGCAAGTTTGAAATCAGCAATATCAGGGAAAATGAAACCAGAGCGTAACACAATTTCTGCAAAAAATTAATATAGTATCTCAAGGAGTAAAGACTGCAATAAAACTTTGCTTTGTAGTCTGGATCCTATCCCAAGGCTCAGAGACAAGAAGAAGACATTCATTGAAGCCTGGCAAGTTCAATTACAAAGTCTGCCACAGGATAGCGGCACCAGATGGTCATGTAACTGTGAGGCATTTCAGCACTGTCCGCTTTCAGACAACTTTGCTGAAGCCCTCCTGCAACTTCTACAAACAACATTACTTTATCTTTATGGCTTCCAGGAACGTGTTAAAATTACAGGCCACCATTATTTTTTTTTGGTAGGGGGGGCATTGGGCGTTTCAATACAAAGCCCGGTGACTGTGATACTTATTTTCCCAGCGCAATTCTGCCCACACATCAACCATGCAAAATATTAATTATGTCAAGGAACCTTATGGTTAAAAATAAATAAATAAAATAAGATAAAATGACCAATTACTATTCCAATTACTGGAAGTGAATACCATGAATTGAGGTCAACATTTACGTATAACCAAAATTTATTGACAAGACATTAAGTTTGTAAAGATATATAGATACAATAAAAACTAAAAAGGCTATGGATAATTGCCTAATTCAAAACACAAAATTATTGGTATATGTATTGTAATTAAGATATTTGTAATAGAGATAAATGATGTCTCATGCGCAAAATGGGTACCGTCTTAATACAGTTGATTGCATTAGCAATACATATGAATGCTAATAATGCCTAATACCGGTATACACAACAACAAACGAATACACACAAACAAACAAAACAAAAATTGACTTTAAAGTCTTCTTAGTAAGCGTCACAATATTAAAAAAGTGGTAACAGATGAATTTAAATTGATCTATTAGATTATCCGTCCTCCAGAAGGAAGGGAAGTACGCTCTTAGCTTTTAACTTACCCCGTTTCAATATACAAACAGAAAGCGGCTGTATTTTATATTGTAAATAGTCACCAGCAGCCAGTTTAAACTGCTGGCTGAGTCCTAGTAGCCAAATGGATCTGAGGCTATGTCCAGCTTAAAACTGTGAATCGAACCTGGCTCTATCAGGTAGCTTCCGTCAGTAGGCAATATAAACACCTACTCTGGTGCAGGGTTACTGTGTTTTAATAACCGTTTACAGGTTGTTAGAAGTGTAGCTATGTCCAGCCTTAACCTGTGGGCCGAATAATGGCTCTGACAGGTACCTTCCATCTGCAGGTATTGTAAAGCTTGCTATACTGCGGTGTGGGGTTCTTTACGTGAGTCCGCGGCTATGTCCAGCCTTAACCTGTGAGCCGGACTGGCTCTAAACGGTACCCTCCGTCAGTCAGTATTGTAGGCACCACTAAATGCAGTGCAGGATTCCTTACGTAACTTAGGTGTCTGTGTACAATCGGAGTAATCCGCTTTGGCGGTGTATAGAGATGTCTGCCGGCAGACTTACCCGTTTCTCCGTTCCCTAGACGTGCCGGTCTATCGGGGTGGTGAAAGCGGGATCGATGTAGTCCTCCTCCTCGACGTTTCACCTGATCACAGGCTTCCTCAGGAGTGCAGAGGTGATCGATCTCTCCCTCCGCCCAACCTTATATAGCGGTCTCTTAATTGTAACAGGTGTTTGTAATTCGACGCTCCAACATCTCATCAGAATATTTTAGTTCTCTAATTACATTGCCGGGTTCTTGCCTTCTGAGAGGGCTTATCTTGAGGGTTACCAATATAATATTTCAAGCAGGGCTTGTGCCCCATTTAAAATCAAAGACATATGGACGACATATAACATACAACATATAACATAAAACATCCTATAACACAGCATTGAATAACAGATGGGACTCGATTGATGGTTATATATAGAATAGTAAATCCTAAAGAAGAGGACAAAGGCACCATCGCGACGGCATTTGTGTCCACCCCTAAATTAGGCCCATGCTGGTTGGCACCTCTGTAAATGTTCTCAGCTGTAAGCACACTGGGCCTGATTCAGAGAGGACACTAATGTCGCTGCAGCCGAGAATTTGTACAGCGGCTGTGCGAAAGTAGGCAAATGTCTAAAATCAGTTGATTGCTGGACTTCTCAGCAGACCTGTGGTCACGCAGAATGGCTGAGGGAACTGAGACAGCGGAGGGATTTTGTCTTCATATGGGATGGCAGTTGCTGGAAGAGACATTCCCCAAAAACGGTCGCGACACATCTGTGTTTGAGTATCACTGCCCCATTGCTACCCGCAAAGGTTCCTTCCAGTCAATCTTCTCTGCAAGCAACAACGAAAATGAAAATTGAAGCATGCACAGTGCAACTCAGACGTATGTGCACACTACGATAATCGCTCAACTGCGAAAACATCGGCATTACCTACATCTCTGAACCAGGCCTGTAATACAATTCTGTTATCCTTTATTCATTCAACATTTTTGCTTCCTGAAAGCATTTATGGGTCATACCCAAGGGCAACAAAATGACACAACTGATTATGATATAAGTAATGGCTGAAGAGTTCAGATGGAACAGAAAAAAATGATGGGGCTGACTGTCTCCTCCTCTTTCCTTCTTCCACATGTGACTACCTCCTCCTCTGTCCTCCTTCCACATGTGACTACCTCCTCCTCTGTCCTCCTTCCACATGTGACTACCTCCTCCTCTGTCCTCCTTCCACATGTGACTACCTCCTCCTCTGTCCTCCTTCTACATGTGACTGCCTCCTCCTCTGTCCTCCTTCCACATGTGACTGCCTCCTCCTCTGTCCCCCTTCCACATGTGACTGCCTCCTCCTCTGTCCTCATTCCACATGTTTCTGCCTCCTCCTCTGTCCTCCTTCCACGTGTGACTGCCTCCTCCTCTGTCTTCCTTCCACATGTGACTGCCTCCTCCTCTGTCCTCCTTTCACGTGTTTCTGCCTCCTCCTCTGTCCTCCTTCCACATGTGACTGCTTCCTCCTCTGTCCTCCTTGCACGTGTGACTGCCTCCTCCTTTGACTTCCTTCCATGTGTGGCTGCCTCCTCCTTTGTTCTCCTTCTACGTGTGGCAGTCACATGTGTCTTCCATCCACATGTGACTGCCTCCTCCTCTGTCCTCCTTCCACGTGTTTCTGCCTCCTCTTCTGTCCTCCTACCACATGTGACTGCCTCCTCCTGTGTCCTTCCACGTTTAACTGCCTTCTCTTCTGTCCTCCTTCCATGTGTGACTGCCTCCTCCTCTGTCCTCCTTCCACATGTGACTGCCTCCTCCTCTGTCATCCTTCCACTTGTTACTGCCTCTTCCTCTGTCATCCTTCTCTGTCCTCCTTCCAAGTTTGACTGTCTCCTCCTCTGTCCTCCTTCCAAGTGTGACTGCCTCCTCCTCTGTCCTCCTTCCACGTGTTACTGCCTCCTCCTTTTTCCTCCTTCCACTTGATACTGCCTCCTCCTCTGTCCTCCTTCCACATGTGACTGCCTCCTCCTCTGTCCTCCTTCCATGTGTTACTGCCTCCTCCTCTGTCCTCTTTCCAAGTGTCACTGCCTCCTCCTCTGCCCTCCTTCCACGTGTGACTGCCTCCTCCTCTGTCTTCCTTCCACGTGTGACTGCCTCCTCCTCTGTCCTCCTTCCACGTGTTACTGCCTCCTCCTCTGTCCTCCTTCCACGTGTGACTGCCTCCTCCTCTGTCCTCCTTCTACATGTTACTGCCTCCTCCTCTGTCCTCCTTCCACGTGTGACTGCCTCCTCCTCTGTCCTCCTTCCACGTGTGACTGCCTCCTCCTCTGTCCTCCTTCCATGTGTGACTGCCTCATCCTCTGTCCTCCTTCCATGTGTGGCTGCCTCCTCCTTTGTCCTCCTTCCACATGCGACTTCCTCCTTCTCTGCCCGGTTTTCTGGTAGTGGCAAGGCCATGAACTGCGTCGACAGATACAGTTTCCTGGCCTCGCAAGACGGCCAGCCTGAGTAAGCTGAAGCTAACTCTGATTGCTGGAAGCCTTGGTTACAGTGCTGAGATTGCAAATGCAGAAGTGGGTGTCAAACACTTCCTGTTGCATATTCATATTTGCAAGGATGGAATTGCAAAGCAGCCTGTGCGCCACACGGCACGCCTCCAAATAACGTAAAATAATATCAGGTGGGGGGAGCCTCACTAGCTAAGCTTCCCCCAGTCCTCTCCCATCACTGAATGGATGCCGCGTACATGCGCGCAGCATCCATTCAGACTCCAGGGTCCCCAAACTCCAGATTTGACCACCTGTGAACCACTGCGGCCCACAGGTGGAACAGCAGGACAGTACTTTCCCGCTGAAATCGGGATGTTGGGGAGGGGTGCGCCCTCTATGGGTGGCGCCCATGTGCAACTGTCCCACCCTCTGTCTCCAATCATCTTTACCTCCGCATGTGACTGTCCCGCCCTCTGTCTCCATTTATCCCTCCCTCCGCATGTGACTGTCCCGCCCTTTGTCTCCATTTATCCCTCCCTCCGCATGTGACTGTCCTGCCCGCATGTTACTGTGCCGCCCTTTGTCTCCATTTATCCCTCCCTCCGCATGTGACTGTCCCGCCCTCTGTCTCCATTTATCCCTCCCTCCGCATGTGACTGTCCCGCCCTATGTCTCCATTTATCCCTCCCTCCGCATGTGACTGTCCCGCCCTCTGTCTCCATTTATCCCTCCCTCCGCATGTGACTGTCCTGCCCGCATGTTACTGTGCCGCCCTCTGTCTCCATTTATCCCTCCCTCCGCATGTGACTGTCCCGCCCTCTGTCTCCATTTATCCCTCCCTCCGCATGTGACTGTCCCGCCCTCTGTCTCCATTTATCTCTCCCTCCGCATGTGACTGTCCTGCCCTCTGTCTCCATTTATCCCTCCCTCCGCATGTGACTGTCCCGCCCTCTGTCTCCATTTATCCCTCCCTCCGCATGTGACTGTCCCGCCCTCTGTCTCCATTTATCTCTCCCTCCGCATGTGACTGTCCTGCCCTCTGTCTCCATTTATCTCTCCCTCCGCATGTGACTGTCCCGCCCTCTGTCTCCATTTATCCCTACCTCCGCATGTGATTGTCCCGCCCTCTGTCTCCATTTATCTCTCCCTCCGCATGTGACTGTCCTGCCCTCTGTCTCCATTTATCCCTCCCTCCGCATGTGACTGTCCCGCCCTCTGTCTCCATTTATCTCTCCCTCCGCATGTGACTGTCCCGCCCTCTGTCTCCATTTATCCCTCCCTCCGCATGTGACTGTCCCGCCCTCTGTCTCCATTTATCCCTCCCTCCGCATGTGACTGTCCCGCCCTCTGTCTCCATTTATCCCTCCCTCCGCATGTGACTGTCCCGCCCTCTGTCTCCATTTATCCCTCCCTCCGCATGTGACTGTCCCACCCTCTGTCTCCATTTATTCCTCCCTCTGCATGTGACTGTTCTGTCCTCTGTCTCCATTTATCCCTCCCTCCCTCATATATTGCCGTTCTGCCCTCTGTCTCCATTTATCTCTCCCTCCACATGTGACTGTCCCGCCCTCTCTCCCCGATCATCTTTTCCTCCGCATGTGACTGTTCTGCCCTCTCTCTCCCTTCCCCTTCTCTCCATATGTGACTGCCTCCGTCCATGTCCTCCATCCACATGTGATTATATCCCCTGTCCTTCCACCCACATGTGATGGCTTTCTCCTGTATTGACTGTTGCAAGTAGCTATCGCCACTCTCTGTCTCCAGTCCGCTTCCCTCCATATGTGACTGTCTCATCCTCTGTCCTCCGTTCACTCGTGACTTTCTTCCCCGCTACCTCTGCCTCCATGTGTTACAGCCTCAACCTCCCCTTTGCATGTGACAGCCTTTCCGCCTGTTTCCCCCTACCAACTCCACATATGCCATTCTCTCTCCTTTTCCTCTTTACTCACAACCCCCTGTCCTGCCTCATTCTCTCTCTCTCCCGGCTCCCCCCTTCCATGTGTTACAACCTCTTCCTTTCTATTCCCCTTCTTCCAAATACTAGAAAATGAAAATCTTAATAAGGAGAGGAGAGAGAGAGAGAGAGGAGAGAGAGAGAGGAGAGAGAGATTGATATAGAGAGAGATAGAGAGAGAGAGCGAGGAGAGAGCGAGGAGAGAGCGAGGAGAGAGCGAGAGAGGAGAGAGAGAGAGAGAGAGGAGAGAGAGAGGAGAGAGAGAGGAGAGAGAGGAGAGAGAGGAGAGAGAGAGAGATAGATAGATAGATAGATAGATAGATAGATAGATAGATAGATAGATAGAGACTGATATAGAGAGAGAGAGGAGAGAGAGGAGAGAGAGAGGAGAGAGAGAGAGATTGATATAGAGAGAGATAGAGATATATAGAGAGAGAGGAGAGAGCGAGGAGAGAGAGAGAGAGAGAGGAGAGAGGAGAGAGAGAGAGAGAGAGAGAGGAGAGAGAGAGAGAGGAGAGAGATAGATAGATATATAGATAGATAGATAGATAGATAGATAGATAGATAGATAGATAGATAGATAGATAGATAGATAGATAGATAGATAGAGACTGATATAGAGAGAGATAGAGAGAGAGAGAGAGAGGAGAGAGCGAGGAGAGAGAGAGGAGAGAGCGAGGAGAGAGAGAGAGAGAGAGAGAGAGAGAGAGAGAGAGAGAGAGCACATTTTCTGTAGGAAACTGTGGAAATGATGTATAACAAGCAGCCTGATAAAGCTCATTGCTATGTATGCAGATTAGCCTCAGCACAAAGCCAATGAATTAGAACGGTGGTCAACTAATTTTACTGTTGGATAGAAATCTCAAAACAATTCTCTAAGTCACGTCCCATTTTACTCATAAAATGTTAAATAACATGGGCTCCTGTAATTTTTTTAAATGAAAAATTGGGGTGCTCATGGGCGATCTGCCCACAACCCACAAATCATTCCGGAAATGTCAGAGAAAAAAGTGCCAGTGTCTTCACAGCAATCTAAAGTCGAGACAATGGGCCTGATTCAGCAGGGATCGCTATTGCGATTACCCACGCAGTCGTCGGATTGTTGGGTTCTGCGCATGCGCGAAGACTCCACTGTGATCGCAGTGACTACGCAGACCCGTCGCAGAGTGATTAACAGGAAGTACCATTTGGGGGTCGGCAAAACGCAGGCGTGCCAGTGCGTTTGAACTCCGTTACATGGGCGTGCATAAATTAGCCATTGCGATGCCTTACGCAGCTTGGGCTTCCACTGCGTGCCATGAGGTTAGTAATTTCTGAGTAAGGTCAGACCTTGTGCCAGTGTGCGGGAGGCTCCGAATGTACCTGGGAACCTCTGTGAAACATGGATGACGTTCGCTGCCAAAGAAAAAGCAGAGGGTGGAACTGTCAACCTTAAAAGTCATATCCTCTAAACGTATCAAAATAATTAGATTGCAAATGTATATTCATCCACGATATGCACAAACATTTCAATATGAAGTAATTATTTTTGGTTATGAGAGCTGATGCATTCACAGTTTCAATTTAAATGCAAATATTTTTTAATGGTTTGCTCACAGTTTTCTGTGTTTTTGTTTATGGTTGGGTAAAAAAAAAAGGGATAACGAAGAGAACTTTTTCTTTCCTTCTTTTGAATACACATGCAGAAGACAAATGTCAGTTTTCACAGTGAATGATCAGATTAGCTTATGTTTGCAGCCTAGCCAGCCTTACTTTGTGCCATTTATTTTAAATTCACTCCACTCATTCATTTATAGAACAAAGAGGCTCTCTGAAAGGGATATTACCCTTAAAATTATTTTAAACCCGTTTCTCCATCAATAACAATATATTCACGGTTTGATTTAGAGGCATAAGAGGTGTGGCTATGAAATAGCGAGACTGCACTTGTAAAAAATAAACCATACTGTATGAGTTAAAAGAGAGTGGGGGAACATTGACCTTGGACTATCCCAAAACTGTTTTGCAAGTTTCACCCTTCTCGCACAGATAGTTTGCTGTCACACTGCGTTTGCAGAAGTTGTGTTTTTCACGTGCATCATAAAAACACTTAGGGCCTGATTCAGACCCGGTCACAAGCGCTGAGCGCTCGCAACTGGGTTGATGGTGGCCAAGAGCGTATGCACACGACGGAGCCGGCTCCGTCGTGCGCACGTGCAAGACTCGGCTAGCGATGGGCAATCCGTCGCTCCGGGTCTCGCACCAAAGGGGGCGTGCTGTCGCCTACCATCTGGGGGCGGCCCCACTGACATCACAAATGATGTCAGTGGGAGAGCTTTCGGCTCTGTTTGAGCCGAAAGCTCTCTGGGACTTGCGGCCACGAGACCCTACCACAAGGGTCTCGTCGCAAGCCCGAAGGTCGCAATGGTCTTGACCATCGCGACCATCATCCTGGCCGCTCGCATTAGCTGTGGGTGGCAACCCACAGCAATGCGAGCGGCCAGGAGGCCGCTCCATAAAAAAAAAAAAAAAAATCCGGCTCTGAATCAGGGCCATAGTTCAAGAGTAGAGCGACGTGTTAACTTAACATTTTTAGTTAAATTGATCAAAACGCCCACTGAATCATTCTGTATGCTAACCCAAGCTTACGGGGCAGATTGTATGTCACGTGCACAAATAATTTAGTGACGGTCGTAAGGATGTCAAAGGTGATGAACGTACCAGATGGCCTTGCACATCAGAGACAAATGAAATTGTTGAAAAAAAATTTGAAAAATATTTGAATGGACTGTCGACTCAGCATCAGAATGATAGCAGAAATGCTAAACATCGACAAAGTAATTGTTAGGCAAGTTTTGCATCAAGATTTTAACATGACAAAAGTTTGTGCTAAGATGTTTCCAAGGCTTCTCAAAACCGAGCAGAAAAGTAAGCGAATTTGTACAGACATTTTGGAACAAATTCAAGTGGCTTCACATTTTTTAGATAAAGTTATTACCTGTGTGAAACATAGAGCTTCCAGTGCTATCCTTTGACAAAACGCCAGTCCATGAACTGGAAGACACCATCATCACCAAGAATGAAGACAGCATGTCAAAGCAAATCTAAATTCAAAGCCATGTTAATTGTTTCTTTGATATCAACGATGTTAGGTTGGGAGACTCGGTGCCAGAAGACGCAACTGTGAATCAACATCACTACAAACATGTTCTAGAAACTTTGTAGGAAAGAATCAGAAGAAAGCGGCCCAAGTTGTGCAAAACTGGTTTCATCCTCCATCAGGACAGTGCTCCGGCCCACACAGCTCTCTCTGAAGCAGTGTTTGGTAGAGAAACAGATTGCAGTGCTAGAACACCCTCCATACTCGCCAGACCTAGCACCGTGTGACTTCTTTCTTTTCCCTAAAGTCAAATCTGTACTCAAGGGAACCCGTTTGGCATCAGTTACTGAAGTAACAAAACAACAGAGCTGATGAGACAGCTGACAGATAATGAGCTACAGCACGGCTTTGACCAATGGAAAATAAGAATACAGCAGTGTGTGGATGCAGAAGGGCAGTACATAGAAAGGGAAAGGAGTTAAAATGTACCTAATATAATTAAACATAAATGATAGCATCAGTCTAGTTATTTAATAGCCATGCCTCATATTTATGTATTATCGTGTTCAAGACCCGATAATTATAATTTCTTAATGCTACATATTGTGGCAATGAGAATTTAAGGATCACCCCAATGTATTAAAAACACACATAAAGGGACAGCGCATGTGTGAGCAGAGAGTGCTGGGCAAGGATCTACGGAACCCACGGTAGACTCGGTATATTGTAGCCGGGGAGGACCTCATATTCCTTCATAAATACTGTAGGCCCATTAGAGGTGGATGTAAGCCCAACTTTCAGGTGCAACGATCTGCTTTGTTTTACTGCACAGTGGAATTTTGAGATTAATGTAAGTTGTACTTGTGGCTCCCTATACCTGCAAAAGATGCATCAGAAGTGTGCAAACACAAATGAAGTACCAGTGAGTGTGTACACATGTAAGTGTGGCATGCACCCTGGAGATATGGTCTATACATTATAGTTTCATCTTTTTTTAGAACACTATAAAAGATACAGTACGTGCTGATGATCTCCCATCATCATATATCTACATAACAGCTTAGGGAGCAGAAAGATTTACACTTGATGATGATTGTCAACATGTATCTTTAGTAGTGTAAAAAGATTGAATAGATAAAAGTGCGCGCCCTCCAATCTGTTTAAAAGTGTTAAACACTTACAACATGGACTGGTTACTACTAATGCAGGGGACAAACAGTGTAGGGTCCCTCCAAAAGAAAAAGCAAAGTGCACCAGGTTATTATGTACAGTACTACAGTATTAAAGAACTTCAGTTGGGTCGGCATGGAGATGGATTCCTGAGGGATATTAGACCCATAACAGATGTGCACCCAGCCCTACAAGAAATCAATTCCATACTGTAGAGCACCTGTACCTTTCCCAAACCACCATAGTGGTGAGGATCAGGATAATCTCTTAAAGTATGTAGAAGTAAAATGTGTGGAACTGCAAATCCCAGCACACGCTGATGGCCATTAACCGCAAACAAAGGGGTCTGTAGTACTATGTACATGACTAGCCAATCAGAGCGGCTTGTCTGATATTTTAAGCATGAAAAGAAATGCAGAAAACAATGGAGACTCTATTTACCAGTGAAAATGGTTAAATAAAAAAATAGTATCCCCCAACTACCAAAAAGTGTAATCAGCAACAGTGCTTACTTTATATCCTTTGCTGGCTACCGATAATATGGGGACAAACAGTGCAGAATCCCTCCACACATAATAGAATCAGCATCCGGTTATAATGCACTGTAAATGGAAGAACCACTGCCTGGTCTACAGAGAGCTGAATTCCCTAGGGCAGAGATTCACAAACTCGGTCCTGTAGGCACCCTAACAGTCCAGATTTTAAGGATATCTATGCTTGACTACAGGTAACTTAATTAGTGCCTCAGTAGATTTGATTTAACCACCTGTGCTCAACCATGGATATCTCGAAAACCTGAATTGTTGGGGTGCCTTGAAGACTGCATCTGGGAACCTCTGCCCTAGGGGTATCAGACCTTTCCCCTTCTCTATAATATTTTTAGGAATGGTACACCCTCAGAATCTCTTCAAATTAGGGATGTGCGTCGACACAGTGTTTGGTTTTGGTTTTGGATCTGTATCTCCTCGTGTTTTGGATCTGGATTTGGTTTTGCCAAAACCATTCCTTGCGTGTTTTGGTTTTGGATCTGGATTTTTTTCCAAAAATTTATAAAAACTGCTAAAATCACATAATTTGTTTTCTTTTTTACTCCTACAGTATTAAAACCTCAATAACATTAATTTCCACTTGTTTACAGTAAATTTTAACCACCTCACACCTCATAATATTGTTTTAATCTGGTTTAGGCCCAAAATTTGCACCAAGCTAGCTGACTGACTAAGCTAAGCGGCAGAGGTGGGCAGCACAAACACGTGGCAGTTCAACTTGGAGTATGTATGTAGTTGAAAGAAAGATTTGATTAGGGAAAGAAAGATTTGATTAGTAGTAAATTTAATTACATTTTTTGATTCCGAAGCAAATTTATGAGGGAGGTGGGGAGGCATTAACAAAAAACATTTAAATCATTCACATCAGTCCTTGCCCCAGAAGAATCCTTGAGCTCTATGCCTGCTGCTGGGAGTGGATTTTCATCCCAGAAGGGGACCAGGAAGACTACTAGTAGTACTTTAAAAAACAATTGACTGTTAACAATCCTTTGCAAGGGGGAGCAAGTATGACAGCAGTCACCCAGTTGCATCACTGATGTCATAACATCTATGTTGGTATTAGATGTGTGTCCAATATCTGCCAATAATGCAGTGGGTTTTAGACAGTTAATTGAGGTCCTGTGTCCCCGCTACCAAATCCCATCAAGATTCCACTTCACTAGAAAAGCAATTCCCTACCTGTACAGGGACATAAAAAAAAAATAATTAGTGGCCTCCAAAATACCACTGTACCCACTGTCCACTTAACCACAAATATGTGGACAAGCTGAACAGAGCAAATGCAAGATTTAAGATTAAGGTTTAAGTCATATGTTGTGTTTTTCTTCCCAACGGACACAGATCTAAAGTGATGCAAAGAACTGTTGGTAAGCAAATTATCAGCTCAAGTGGCACGTGATGCAGTGATGGCTTCTCTTTCAGTTTCTCCAGCAAGTGCATCTGCTGAGAAAAAACTAAACTTTCCCAAAAGACCCACTGGTGATGCAGATTAGTCAACACAACCAAGTTTTGACATCAGGTCGTGTCTAAAGGAATTGCCTACAATTAAATTGAATTAATGAGACCTCTACCATGACTCCATCTGATACGGTCACCATTCAAAGAATGGTTTAGGACTATTTTAAATTTTTTAATGATAGCATCCAAATACGCATGTCAGACAGTCCATTTGACTACTGGCAGGAAAAAAAAGTCAATTAGGAGGCCCTTGCACAAACTGGCTTTGCTTTACTTCAGCTGCCCACCCTCCAGAAAAGCATTTTCATCACAGCCAGGAACTTTGTCAGCGATCGGCATAGGAGGCTACTTCCTCAAAGTGTGGAAACGATGATATCCATCAAAATTAACTACAAATTCTATGCCAGTTATATCCAAAAATTACAGAGGCACCTGTAATGGTGGATTCCAGCGGGGAATAACTAATATTGTGTGAAGATGATGTACACACTGATGAGGGTGAGGAATTGGATGATGATGGCGACAACATCTTGCCTCTGTAAAGCCAGTTTGTGCACATAGAGATCATTGCCAGCTGTGATAGCTGCCAATTGGTAGGCTGTTTTGTGGGGGCCCAAACAAACCACTCGCTTCATGATTGATATTGTTGATGAAGGTGTTGGTGGTAAATATGGCAGGTGCTTGGAACTAGCAGAGAGAAGGGAGCTAGCTGATGCTGGACTGACTGTGGGTACTTTTTTTTAGCCAAAGTTTCTGAATTTTGGATGGATGCGCTGCAGATGATGTAACAGAAAGGAGATTCCTAGATGGTTCCTACCTCTACTTGCTCTGGCTTTACAAAGGATACAGATGACTTCACAATTGTTGTATGGATTTTGGTAGAAATAATTCCACAAATAAGAAATTGATTTTTTTGTCTTGTGCCCAGGCATGACAATGGGCTTTTCCTTATCATGGGCAAAAACTGTTTCTTCCACTGGTGCCTGATTTACACAAACAGCATCAGCTACACAAATATCCTGCTCATCCTGCTGCACTTCCACAGAAGCATCCTCGATTTCTATGTTAGCATGTTCATTTGTGCTAACATCATAAGAGGCAGAACCACCAGTCAAAAATAATGGCCTAGGCCTTAGCCTTTTCTTGCCACTTCATGTGGTGAAACTGGCATATTGCCAATTATATGTCTTTCTGCAGCTAACTTCCCTTTGATGTTTTCTTCTTTACCACTGTAAAAGATTGGTTCTTGATTTTAGATACCTTAACTTAAGCCCTGTATGCCCTTGGGCATCAGCTTTAGTAGATTATGCAGATGGACTAGTATCGTCATGACTGGTGGCACTGGCAGCAGTTCCAACACTAGTATATGGTTCCTGCTCTCCTTTCAACTGATTGTTCTCCATATCAACAAACACAAATGAAGTGGGGTACAGCACACACGTCAATTTGTACCAATTTTAAATATTACACTGCGTTATCAATGACCTACAGTGTCAAAAGATTTTTTTACGAATAAGAAAAGAATAACACACTGCGCTACCACTTACAGTGTCACAAGATTATTTATAAATAAGAATAACAACTGCGCTGCCACTTACAGTGTCCCAAGATTATTTAGAAATAAGAATAACAACTGCACTGCCACTTATAGTGTTATAGTGTCACAAGATTTTTTATGACTAAGAAAAGAATAACACACTGCGCTGCCACTGACAGTGTCACAAGATTATTTATGAATAAGAAAAAAATAACACACTGTGCTGCCACTTACAGTGATGTAATTATGTTTTATATATAACGCATGTTATTTAGCACTTTGTTGCGGTCTTGTAGTTGGCATGTAGACTAATCATTTATTCACGATTGAGGTAAGAAGTGAGAAGTTGAATATTAGACTGCACTACCACTTACAGTGTCACAATATTTTTTATGAAAAAGAATAACAAACTGCACTATGACTTATAGTGTCAAAATACGTTGATGATAAACTGCAGTCTGGCCGACAGTGTCACCAAACAATAATAGCGCAGCTAAGTTGCTAATGCACACACACAAAAAAAATGACTTTACTTTTTTTTTGACACTGGGGAACAGCACCTCTGAATGAGGCAGCAGCCCCTTGATGAACAACACAGACAGCACCCCTTCTTTATGGACAACAAAGCACCCCTGCCGAGTGCGGATAGACCACCTGCAGTGCAGAGTCACAAATACAAGGACAATAAACTGCGGTCACTAAACAATAATAGAGTAGCTAAGTTGATAATGCACACACACACAAAAAACACTTTTAATTTGATTTACAGAGCACCCCCCCAGTGGCGTAACTATAAATTTTGCTCCCCCCTGAAAAAAAAGTGTTAGATGCCCCCTTCCCAACCCAAAAATCAAACACATCCAAAGACGTTTAATGTGTGTGGTTGCATAATACAGTAATGTCCCTTACACATTATGCCACACCGTAATGCCCTTATAACAAATTATGACACACCTTAATGCCCCTATAACACATTTTGCCACACCATAATGCCTCTTACAATACATTATGCCACACAGTAATGCCACATATAACACATAATGATACACAGTAATACCCTTATAACAAATTATGCAACACCATAATGACCCCTATAACACATTATGCCACACAGTAATGCCCCTTACAGATTATTCCACACAATAATGCCACGTATAACACATGATACACAGTATTGCACTCATAACAAATTATGCCATGCCGTAATGCCCCAATAACACATTATGCCACACCGTAATGCCCCTCACAACACATTATGCCACACAGTAATGCCCCTTACACATTATGCCACTTATAACACAATGCCACACAGTAGTGCCCTTTATAACATATTATGCCACACTAATACCCCTAATAGCACATTGTGCCACACCGTAATGCCCTTACACATTATGCCACACAATAATGCCTATTACATCCCACCCTGACAGATCTAATTCACCAACCCTCCTCTCTGCTCTTTTCAGTCTGTCACCTCAGCTCAAGACAGGTTCTACAGTTTCTATGTCCGTGTAGAACCAGATTATTGGGAACATAGCTTATAACCTGTAAACTGCATGTATCAAGTTAGTGCCCATAATAAAGTTCCCCCTGTAGTAGTCCCCCTGTAGTTGTGCCCCTTATGCAATGCCCCCTATACTAGTAACCCTTATACAATACCCTCTGTAGTGTCCTTTATGCAATGCCCCCTGTACTAGTGCCTCTTATGCAATGCCCCCTGTAGTAGTGCCCATTTTGAAGGGGCCCCTGTAGCAGTGCCCCTTATGCAATGCCCTCTGTAGCAGTACCCTTATTGCAATGTACCCTGTAGCAGTGCCCCTTATGTAATGCCCCCTGTAGCAGTGCCCCTTATGTAATGCCCCCTGCAGTAGTGCCCATTAAGCAGGGCCCCCTATAGCAGTGCCCCTTTTTACAATGCCCCCTGTAGCAGTGCCCCTTATGCAATGCCCCCTGTAGCAATGCCCTTTATGTAATGCCCCCCGTAGCAGTGCCCATTATGCAGGACCCCCTGTAGCAGTGCCCCTTATAGAATGCCTCCTGTAGCAATGCCCCTTATGCAATGCCCCCTGTAGGAGCGCCCCTTATGCAATGTCCCCTGTAGCTGTGACCATATGCAGTGCTCCCTGTAGGAGCGCCCCTTATGCAATGTCCCCTGTAGCTGTGACCATATGCAGTGCTCCCTGTAGCTGTGCCCATATGCTGTGCCCCCTGTAGTTGTGCCCCTTAAAGTAGTGCCCCCTCCCCCAGTACTTACCTGATCCCAGTACTTACCTGACTCCACGCGGCCATCGTCCGTGCTGTCGCTCCCGCTGCCATGCTGACTGGATCTAACTTGATCCAGTAGGCACGGCCACTCAGGCTCCTCACGTCGTGGGTGACGTCATGACATCATCCGTGCACTGCATCACTGGGAACGCTGGCCTCTGACGCAATCGGAGGCTTCCTTAGCCTCCGATCACTTAGGAGGCCAGCGTTCACAGTTGCAGTGGCGAAGCAACGGCCCCCGGTGCCCCCAAGCCACCACTGAGTGACTGACAGTGAGTACACTTCTGCTAGCCTCTCTCTCCACAGCCGGAGTGAAAATGGCGCCGATTGCTGGGACCTTTATATAATCCAAAACCCGCGAGAATCTGACAGAAGGAGAATGACGTTTTGCCTTGTTTTGAGATCTTGGTCCGGATCTCAAAGTTCGGGTGGGTCCGGACCCGCTCATCTCTACTTAAAATATTTCCCCCAACAGTTCACAGAAGTCAGATCACAGGTCTATAATTTCCTGGTTACGATTTTGTTTTGTTTCAATTACTGTACCTAAAACACAATCCAGAATAAGAAATAGTGATCCATGAATTAATGAACTCAGGGCCTGATTCATTAAGGATCGATATTGCGATCACAGCTCCGTAATTGCACGCAGGTATTCTCCATGTTTCTTTATTTTCCAGCTGCCTTTATTATTGGCACAATCAACAATTTTTTATTTTTTTTTCGCTTTGTGATTTCTGTCTCATACACATCTGTCAGTGATGGATAACTTTCAGGATTCTCCATGTTTTAGTAATGTACTGTGGCACTTAGGAGCAAAAAATGCTAATGCCGTCGCACTGCCAGCGTAGAGTCGCCCACTGCCTCCCAGTACCGCTATCTCACATCCGTAATACCTTGCAAACCTCCACAAACATCGGTAACATCCAGTACCATCGGCCCTAAAGCAGAATTACAGCAGCCCTGACCTTACTTAGAAATTGCTAACCTTGTTGCACGCAGTGAGTACACAAGCTGCGTATGCAATAACTATGGCTAATTTATGCACGCCCATGCAACGGCAATCAAATGATCAGGCACACCTGCGCTTCTCCGACCCCTCCCCCCTCCCTGTCACCACCCCCAAACACTCACTACCTGTCACTCTGCGATGGCTCTGCGTGGTCTCCATGATCGCAGTGCGATCGCAGTGGCGCCTTCGCACAGGCGCAGTGTGATGCATACGTTTGCGCAGTATGCAACAATCGGCCAACTGCGAGCGCTGTTGTCGTTGCGATCCTTTAGTTCCTATAGCACCCATGAGTGAATGCAATCTGGGCCAGGTGTTTTATCTGTTTGGGCATAACTGGACCTCCTCATCTTTTAAGACACTTTACATTTCATGGTGTGCTGAGACTATTGCTACCTCACCTCACTGCTACCTCACCAATGTAAGATATAATAAATAGTTCATAACTTACTTAGGGGTCTATTTACTAAGCAGTGTTAGGAGACAGAGTGAAAAGTGATAAGGTGCCAGCCAATCAGCTCCCAACTGCCATCTCACAGGCTGTGTTTGAAAAATGACAGTTGGGAGCTGATTGGCTGGCACCTTATCACTTTTCACTCTGTCTCCTAACACTGCTTAGTAAATAGACCCCTATAACTTGAGTGGGCATGAGAAAAATGTCTGAATATTATTTTGTACAATAATGTATAAGCAGAATCACAAGAAAAAAATAGAGGAAGAACAAAGTAAAATATCACTTGCAAATACTCGACAAAGAATTAGAAAAGAGCTTCAAACTCCCACCCCCACATCATGCACCAGAGAATTTTAGTTTCTGACTGTCTTCCAGTAATGTATGGATATCGATTCAACTGTACGGACAAAGAATACCATTTCATCTTCATAGGGATGAATTATGTATTTCTGTGATTTTTTACATTTCTCAGTAATGTTATATATTTATTTTGTGGGATGTAGATTCAAAACCCGCATTGTTAGTATTCATACAATTTAGGCATCTTTACAATTTGAATTTGAAACCAACCCTTTTACCGGGCTGCCATGCATATGAAAATCCTGGGAGAGCACCCTCAGCAGTGACCTCGTGGTTCTTGCTGAATAACACTGAGAGTAAATCAGCTTTCTTAATCCCCAGCTATTCTTCATGTTTCTTTATTTTCCAGCTGCCTTAATTATTGGCACAATCCACAATTTATTTATTTTTTTTCGCTTTGTGATTTCTGTCTCTCACACATCTGTCAGGATTCTCCATGTTTTAGCAATGTACTGTAGCACTTAGGAGCAAAAAAAAATAAAAAATCATGTTGCACAGTAAGTGGGGCAGACATACTGCAACGTGTGCAAGGGGAAACCTAATTATACATTTCAGAGTAAAAACAAAGCTGCTCAGCATTTTTTCGCTACATTTAAAAGCAGACAGTGTTTTCCCTGCATGTAAAAAATAAATGCAACATATTATATTCCAGAAGCAAAATTCATCTTTTTTTTATATTTTTTTTATTTGCTCCTAACTCAGCATAAGATCATATACCTGTGATTGTCTAGAGCAGTGGTTCTCAAACTCGGTCCTCAGGACCCCACACAGTTCACGTTTTGCAGGTCACCTAGCAGGAGCACAGGTGTATTCATTACTCACTGACATTTTAAAATATCTACCGGTGGAGCTAATTTTTTTCAATTGTGATTCTGTGAGGAGACCAGGATAACATGCACTGTTTGGGGTTCTGAGGACCGAGTTTGAGTACCTGTGGTGTAGAGTCACAGTTCATTTAGGCCAAGAGTAATAGGTGCTTTATGCCTAGCATAACAGTTATTTTATGCCTAGAGTAACAGTTCTTTTGTGCCTAGAGTAACAGGTGCTTTATGCCTAGTGTAGCAGTTATTTTATGCCTAGAGTAACAACTCTTTTATGCCTAGTGTAACAGTTCTTTTATGCTTAGAGTAACAGGTGCTTTATGCCTAAACTAATAGGTGCTTTATGCCTAGAGTAGCAACAGGTGCTTTATGCCTAGAGTAACCACAGGTGCTTTAGCCTAGAGTAACCACAGGTGCTTTATGCCTAGAGTAACCACAGGTGCTTTAGCCTAGAGTAACCACAGGTGCTTTATGCCTAGCGTAACCACAGGTGCTTTATGCCTAGAGTAACCACAGGTGCTTTATGCCTAGAGTAACCACGTGTGCTTTATGCCTAGAGTAACCACATGTGCTTTATGCCTAGAGTAACCACAGGTGCTTTAGGCCTAGAGTAACCACAGGTGCTTTAGCCTAGAGTAACCACAGGTGCTTTATGCCTAGAGTAACCACGTGTGCTTTATGCCTAGAGTAACCACAGGTTCTTTATGCCTAGAGTAACCACGGGTTCTTTATGCCTAAAGTAACCACATGTGTTTTATGCCTAGAGTAACCACGTGTGCTTTATGCCTAGAGTAACCACGGGTTCTTCATGCCTAGAGTAACCACGTGTGCTTTATGCCTAGAGTAACCACGGGTTCTTTATGCCTAGAGTAACCATATGTGTTTTCTGCCTAGAGTAACCACATGTGTTTTATGCCTAGAGTAACCACGTGTGCTTTATGCCTAGAGTAACCACGGGTGCTTTATGCCTAGAGTAACCACGTGTGCTTTATTCCTAGAGTAACCACGTGTGCTTTATGCCTAGAGTAACCACGTGTGCTTTATGCCTAGAGTAACCACGTGTGCTTTATGCCTAGAGTAACCATGTGTGCTTTATTCCTAGAGTAACCACAGGTGCTTTATGCCTAGAGTAACCACATGTGTTTTATGCCTAGAGTAACCACAGGTTCTTTATGCCTAGACTAACCATATGTGCTTTATGCCTAGAGCAGTGGTGGCGAACCCTGGCATTCCAGCTGCTGTGGGACTACATATACCAGCATGCACTGCCACAGTTTTAGCATTCCCTAATAGCAAAACTCTGGCAGTGCATGCTGGGATAGGTAGTCCCACAGCAGCTGGAGTGCCAGGGTTCGCCACCACTGGCCTAGAGTAACCACAGCTGCTTTCTTCAAGGAAGCTAGATGTATGTGGAGACATCTGTATATTAAAACACCAGCACTGTTGTCTGTGTATTTTATTATTGTTATAGTAATTTGGTTAAGTAAGTAACAGATGGGGCAATGCACAGGATACAGATTAGTGAATTTATGACATTAGACAGTCTATTTTCAGTAACTACTGTAGATGCAGCTGCTATTATCAGGCACATGTTAAGTGGGGAAAAAAATGCCTGCCCTACCGACCACACCGGATGAGCACAACCTCCACCTCCATCAACTAGATAGATTGCCAGGTAGTGCAATGGTTTGAAGTTTATTCACTTCAACAACGTTAAAACAAGCAGAGAGACAGTTTTCAATTCAAGAAATAGCAGCCATGAATTATGTAGCAGGTCAGTTGCCTTTGCAAATTGGTGGTTTGTCATTTTTCTCCATAGTAACTTAGATTACATGGTAATGGTCATTATGTACACAAAGCTCCTAGGTTATATTAAACCAGGGACGTGCGGTGAGGTCAATGGATGGGGAGGCGATGGGGAGGCACTGGCTAGTATTAGAGTCAGATTTACACACACCAGCCACATTTACACAGATCCCCCTCACACATCTCCCACTAGCACAGAATATCCCCCCAGCACAAAAGATTTCCCCCACAAGCACACACAGATATCCCCCTAGCAGAGAAGTTCCACACACGACCATCGCGGCCATCAAACTGCACGCTCGTATAGCCTGTGGGTGGTGACCCACAGCTATACGAGCGTCCAGGAGGACGCTCCATTTTCATGGAGGGCGGCCCTCATTCAGAGCGTGCGCTCTGCTCAGAGCGTACGGCTCTGAATGAGGGCCTTAATCTGCCACTGATGACAATTGTGAAGTATGTACTGTACGATCTCAGTCATCCTCACAATGTTTTTAATAATTCTACAGCAACTTACTGTACCAAACCAGTCACAGCTATCTCCACCAGCCAACACTGCCGAAAGCATGAAACTAGTAGAGTTAGACATGTACTAGTGCTCTCTCCCTAGATGTGTACTTAGCAAAGATGGAAACTATAGAAGTAATGTCTTTCAAGCATGTTGAAGAACAACTAGTTTCAGGAAATATGGCTTTTGCAGTACCAAATATATCCATAGATTTTTGTACTTGTTTTATACTGTAGACCAAAATAAAGTCAGTTTGTTGTCTGGCTCATTATTTGATATGTAATCAAGTAATTAATTATGGCCAAGGAAACGTTAAAATTTCAGTGCTCATTAGATGACTCTAGAGTGTCAAAAAAAGTTCGAGCCACAGGTTCTTCACAGTCGGATTTTCCCGCCAAGTTTAGATCTCAGAACGAGGCAAAATGTCATCTTTCATGATATCTGTGCCGAGATGTCTGTGAAAGATGACGTTTCACCTTGTTCTGAGTTCCGAACTTGGCTGGAAAATCACAACCAAAACCGAACCGCTTATCTCAAATGTTGCATACACACGGGACGACCGTCAGCGATAACGATATCGCTGAACTATCTCCCGGGTGTGCTGTATGATCGATAACGATCATCCAGCACACCACCAATCCACCGACGGCCAACGACCCGCGATCACCAATCACGGGTCCCTATAGTTACCTGGTCGGTATCGACCAGGATGGCCTACAAGCACGGGCGAAGGACGATATTGTTATCGTCCATGCGTGCTCGCACATCGCAGGTCGTTTGTGGGTTGGAAGGGACCACAAAATGCACGATATGAATATTAACGATATTATCGATATTGTTATCATTCATATCGAGCATTTTAATTGTCCCATGTGTACGCACCATAATTAATATCATCACTGCTCATGTCAATTTTTTTTCACTTACCAAGGCACTGAAAGCAAGTTAGCAATGGTGTGATCAGTCCCATTGATACAGATCATATTGCATGAAAATTTTTCTTTTCACATTAACAAAGAAATAGCAAGTTTCCACAAAATATTTCTTCCAACTAGGTGGAATTCCATCTCAGCTATTCTTGACTACGACAAGAAAAATCATCAATGACTATGCTATGATAAAGCCAACATTGGTGCATAATGTCTTTAGTCACTACCGGCAGTGGTAACTGGTGGAAGGTATTTGTAAATTGCTGAACACCTTAGAAACCAGCAAGATCCTAGAGCAGTCATTTAGCTGTATGCAGGATGAATCTAAGGGCCTGATTCAGACCTGTTCGCTAGGCTGCGTTGGCACGTAGCCTTGCGGATGTTGGCAATCTGTCCATGCATATAAGACGCATGCGCGTGCGTGAACCAGTTCATGCGATTGTGAAGCATTTGCATCCTGTACACAGACGCCTCGCTAGAATGAGTGACAAGATGAGCCGTTTGTGGGTGGCGACAAGGGTTGGTCATTGGTAACGGGGGTGTGGTGGTGCAAACGCAGGCGTGTCTGTGCATCTGAAAGCCATTTCAGGGGCGTGCATAATTAAGATGCAGCGTCAGCGTACACGTCACATGGCTGAATTACACACTGCAGCACTCGCAGTGCTTGCGGTAGGGTATGGTCAGCCACAAGTGCTGCATATGGGTCCGATGGTACTCGATGTTACCGATTGTTTAATACACTTCCTGGAGATGACGTATGTTACTAAGGGAAAGTGGGCGTCTTGTGTCAGGCTGGTGGGAGCCTAAATACACATCGCGATCGCACAGCGAGATATGGTGGGCGTGCTAATGTCTTGCTAGCGATTGCGGGATTTGCATACTTAGGCTGATGACGGCGAATGTATCCTAGCGAGCGAGTCTGAATCAGGCCCTAAGTTCCCACATAGATAAATTATGATGATGATAATAATGAGTGACCATCTAAACAAGCTGCTTCTTTCCCCAAACTAATTTGAAGATACAGTAAATAGGCAAATGGTGGTTATGAAGACGATGGTGCTGGTCAGATGTGTATAAATGATGGAAGTCAAGATATGATCATTGATGAGGATGAAAGAGATAGAGGTGTAAATGTAATAGGCTGCTGCCTTGAGACATCGGCGAGTCCCGTGCGAGACTGCCCGATGTTTTAAAGTAGCGGTATTTTAGTAGGCAAAACCAGGTTGATTTTTTCTATTAAAAGACTGCTACTTTATAACATGATAAGAACAAGAGCCAATCAATTCTGTAAATTTATGGAGAGAAAATGGTGGAATTATACTTACATTTGTTATATATATATTGCTACCACCTAACTAATCTGCTAGGGCAGTGGTTCCCAAACTCAGGCCCTCATTCAGAGCCGTTCGCTATTTGCGGTCGTTCGTTCAAAAACAAGGGGTGGCTATTCAAATGATCCGTTCGCACATTGCAGTCTGTTCACACCTCTAAGTCTGAACGAGCGAGCAAAACATACGCTCGTTTATTTGATAAAAACGCCCCCTGGCCGCTCGCACCATACGTCATGTCCGCTATTTATTAGATTAATCGAGTACATCGAACAGCGTATGAGCTGCTCGCTATTCTTGTGGTTGGTTTTTTCAACCGCTATTTTGCGAGCATTTCTGAGTTTAAAAAAACCAAGTGACGTGGTCAATGACGCTGCAGGATTAATTATGCACACCCTTAAAACACCCGTTTTGACCTTTAAGCACGCCTGCGTTCGAATTCCACTCCCCCGTTTTCAAGCACCTTCCCCTGTTACCACCCACATACGCCTCATTCTGTCACTCAAAATAGCAGGCACTCGCTATATAGCATACAAACGATTTTCGGCCGCACTGACTGGTTCGCGCATGCGTACTAAAAACCGTACGCATGCGCAGATGTGCGAACATCGCTCGGAACGAGCGTACTGCCGCTAACGAGCGGCTCTGAATGAGGGCCTCAGTCTGCAAGGCACCTTAACAATACAGGTTTTTAGGATATCCATGGTTGATCAAGATAGCTAAATCAAATTGACTAAGTAATTAATTCACTTGTGCTCAGGCATGGATATACTGTACTTAAAACATGAACTGTTAGGGTGCCTTGAAGACTGTGGGCCTGATTCAGAGCCGGATGCTATTTGCACTCGCTCTTTCAGAAAAGGGACGGATATTTAAATAGAGCGCTCGCTCTTTGCGGTCTGTTGACGCCTCTATGTCTGAGCGAGTGAACGAAATATGCGTTCGCTATTTTGTAAAAACGCCCCCTGGCCGTTCGCATCCTACGTCATCTCCGCTATTTATTAGATTAATCGAGTACATCGAAAGGTGTCTGAACTGCTCGCAGTGCTTGTGGTAGGATTTTCCTACCGCAATCATGCGAACAGTTCAGGCTAAGAGACAACCAAGTGACGTGGCCGATGACGCTGCTTTGTTAATTATGCACACCTTTAAAACGCCCGTTTTGACCGTTTGGCATGCCTGCGTTCGGATCTCCACTCCCCGTTTTCAAGCACCTTCCCCTGTTACCACCCACAAACGCCTCACTCTGTCACTCAAATTAGCAGGCCCTCGCTGTTTTGCGAGTGCACAAATTCCGAGCGCAATGACTGGTTGGCGCATGCGAATTACGACCCATACGCATGCGCAGATGTGCGAACATCGCTCGGAGCGAACGAGCGGCCGCTTACGAGCGGCTCTGAATCAGGCCCTGAGTTTGAGAACCTCAGTACTATGGGGAGAATTTGCAAACCTTCTAAAGAGGACCAGTGGTGGTGTTCCCCATAGCAACCAATAGGATTATTGGCATTGATTATCTGAAGCACTCTTGTAAAATGATTATTATGGGTAACACTTCCACTGGTTCTCTTTAGCAGGTTTGATAAAATAATCCCCCTTATATACAGACAAAATAGATTGACCAACAACCAGAGCCAAACAAAAACTTTCATGTCCCATTGTGTTACCTGAACATGGTAACAAAGCTAGATGAATAAAAATGTATAAAAGACAATACCAAAGTTTTCAATCCCCTAGATCATTGGTTCTCAGACTCAGGGCCTGATTCAGACCCGCTCGCAAGCGGGTCGATGGTGGCCTAGTGTGCATGCGCGAGACCCAGATAGCGACGGGAAAACCGTCGCTCCGGGTCTCATACCAAAGGGGGCGTGCTGTCGATGTTGAGTGACAGCACGCCCCCTTTGGTGGGCGGGCCGGGGGAGTGGCTGCCCAAACAGAGGCATTCCCATGTGAATGCCTCTGTTTGGGGGCGGCCCCACTGACATCACGAGTGATGTCAGTGGGAGAGATTTCGGCTCTGTGAGAGCCCCATGGAAGGAACAGGGAAATGTCTCCTCCCCCGGGGGGCGGAGCGCTTATGTCGGGCTAATACACTGTGAGTAATCTCACAGTGTATGCCGCGCACATCTGCGGCTGGCAGATAAAATGTCTGTCGGTCTGACGTGAATTTTATCTGGACGTGTACACCTAGCTTTACTGACACATTTTAAAAGATCCGCAGGTGGTTATAATTATTTCATTTTTGAATCTGTGAAGAGACCTGGAAAACATGCACTGTGTGGGGTCCTGAGAACAGAGTTTGAGAACCTGTGCCCTCGATGGTAGAAAATAAGTAATGTATACTTTTAAATGATTTCCTGTGCAAACATTTTTTTGTGGAACTTCTAAATTTTTTCCCCTACATTCAAAAATCCCTTTAACCTTCACTTCAAACCCTACCAACATATCTTGCAATTTATAAAGGTGCAACTGGTGTGTCTACAGCAAGTGACAGCTCGGGATGGTGCTTGTCGGTTGTTGCAAGTAGGAATCTGTAAAGTGATATTATCCCTTATAGAAACCTGTTCTTTGAGACATGTTAACAAAAGCTGCCAGATTTGCTCAAAAAATAAAAATAGAACCAAACAGAAAGGATGCAGGGATATAATTGTTTATTCCAATTCAGCAGACCATGAACAAACACACTTTGATTTTAGGAAGTAATGTCTTGAAACAATGTACTTTTACACCCTGCTGTTTCTATTCACGACACTGAAAATAGTAACACCTAATCAAAGTTTTTTTTGTAAAATGTTTCAAAGACAAATGAAAGAAAAATCACAAACCTAGCTATGAACGTCTTGAGATTGTAAAACCATATTGATTTCTTAAGCGTCAGAAACTGTACTATAATTACTAAGAATCTTTTAAAAATATTGATCACATTTTTTTTTTTAAATCTCAGAAACCAAACTACAGTACTGTATAAAAAAGTAATAAAAAGTTTATCAAATCAAAGTCCAAACTCCTATCTAGTATCACTTTCAATTCAGCATTTTTTTTTTTTGCTCAGTTAAGCCTTACTGACGGCTTAAATAAATGACAAGGAGCGTAACAAAGGCACTGTCTATTTTATTATTGTCACTTTTTATTGCACTGCTCGAAGTGTGCCCAGATCTGTACTTTATATTGGGGCCATATGGCTGAGAAGTGACTTTGGAGGGGTGCCCACCACCTTTAATACAGTAACTCTCATGTACAGTGTCCTTTAAAATATATATCCCAAATCCCCAACCAGTCTCTATGATGAGTTCCTTTAAAACAAGGTATGGGGTCCAACTGTTTAAGTGGAAACCAGCCCCAAGCCTATTAGTGCAGAGATGGTGAATCCATGAGCTTAAAAAACAGTGAGCCCTTCTCCCAGTGTCTGCCAGCACCCTATGCTGTAGTGCAGGCCTAGCCATCCTGAGGCTCTCCAGCTGTTGTGAAACTACAAGTCCCAGCATGCCTTGCCAGAGTTTTAGCATTCCCTAATAGCAAAACTGTGGCAAGGCATGCTGGGACTTGTAGTTTCACAAAATCTGGAGAGCCACAGGTTGGCCAGGCCTGCTGTAGTGGATGGGTGGTTAACTAGAGTGGGACCATTCAAGTGACAATTCTAAAACCTAAGTGGTCTCAGTAAAATAAACACAGTAAGAATGTCTAAAGTAAAATTATCGAAGCAAAGAGTCTTCTGAGCCACCCCTTCCACACACTCACAACGGCAGGTGAATGCCGTATCTACTGTATAATAGAGATGAGCTGTTCGGTTTTGTTGTAAACCAAACACACCCAAACTACTCCCACGTCCCAGGTCGGATCCATTTGGAGTTCTGAGTATAACCGAGTCCTGGCTCAGGTCTTCTCACAAGTTTGGATGTAAAAACCAAATCTTGCGTGTGGTTTTTGATTGCATGTAAGTCCTTAACTCGTGATTTCTGGTGGTCAAAATGGACTGGAAATGACTGGAAATTAATGTCACTGTTATTAATAATACTATAGGTCCAATTTACGCCATTTTAGCTGTTCTTATTAGTTTTTGAAGAAATCCAGAACCAAAACACTTGTAGGTGGTTTTTTGCCAAAACCAAAGCACGACAATGATTTAGAACCAAAACCAAAACACGAGGTTAGTGCACATCTCTAATCTATAATGTGTGGTGTCCCATACCTGTATCCTCTGAATATAATTACCTTTCGGACAGCACAGCAGAAAACAGCGGGAAGATGGCGTCACTACCATTTTAAATGTGCAACAGTGCTATAGTCATCTCAGTATATACACTGACAGAGGAGGGGGGAGGCCACACGGAGACTGCACAAGGGACCCCTCCTCAGATTATTTATTTTATATTGCCAAGAAATTAGGTTTGAACATAGTATAGTACCATTCATATGAAGGGCACTACTTTTCATGGGACACACAGACATTTATTATTTTCATATAAAGCCTTTTTAGATGACAAGATTAGAGAATTTACCAGTGTGGAGCCAAGCTTTGTACTCAGATGACAAAATATCACAGATTCTTTATTGGATGTTTCATATCGTTATAATAAGATCCATGGTAATACCATGAACAGCAGTATACAGAGCAGGTAATGTAGAGCAGAGCGTTATTGTATATAGGGCCTGATTGAGAGACGGACGGAAGGACAATGTTTTCACAAACGGCCGATGTTTTTTCTACTGTGCACGCATCGGAGTCACACATGTGCCACGATGGTCTTGCGATGGTGGTCACTGAGAGGATTTATACGCAACGTGATTGACAGGTAGTGACTGTTTAAGGGCAGTAACTGAGGGAGGGTTTAGGACTCAAATGCAGGGGAGTCATGACCATTTCGGGGTCTGTGACTATGATCCTCTATGCTGTTGTTAAGGCTCCGGCGTTTTAGAGTCACCTGCCATTTTGCGTGACCGTAGGCTTGCTCAGAAGCAGCGCCGTATCAGGACGGCGGTGCGCTCTGTGCTGTACTGCTGCCTCTCTCGCTCCCCCTTCTCCCCCTCCCCCTGAGCGCATACCATTACCGCCAGGGGGTGGGTGGTGGGCGGGGATCTTCAGCGGCGTTGCTCTGCGAGCGCCGAGCAGCAATGCAGGAGGTCTCTTTATGCAGACCTCCGGAGCCGGGCAGTTTGCGGCCGGTGACCTTGGAGGATTCCGCCGTGTGACGGAGACACCAGCTGCACGCCCTCCCTACGGCCCTGCTCGGAAGTCCGATGATTGACCCCTGTGCGTCAGATGGTGGCGTCCCTGTGCACAAGCATGGCTGGTTGCAGCATTTTTATATATATTTGCACAGCCCCTCCGTACAAAGACAAAGTCGCAGTGGTATTTGTGCCATCTCTGATTCAGGCCCATAGTCCTGTATTGGTTTGCCCTCTATAAATGTTCTCAGCTGTAAGCACAGTGTTAATGGCATAATTGCTGGACCAGTGCCCAGATGTTAGATGATATAAGTGAAAGCAGACAAAGATATGGCAAATACAAGTCTCTGAAGTTTGTCAGCTGTACAGAGATATAGAAGGAATATGTATATCTAGCATATGCTTTCCCTTTCTAACGGGCACAATTCAGCAAATACATGTTTGAGGTTAAAGTGTCTCTATGGAGAAAACATGTAAAAACTGCTTGAATTAACCTGCTGATAGTCATAGACAGCTGTATCTAAAAGGACTGCACATAACAATAGTGAGTAGTGGGCTGGGGGCACGGACTTGTATGTTATTGGACGATGATGGTTGTGCTTTCTAGCATTGTGACTCATTTGGTGCATGTGACTTGATATATACAGGGTGTTTCACTCTCTATTGGCCCCAAAGTTTTCCTTATAACTATTAGGGTAATTGACGTAATTTAGTGAAATGTGACACACACACACCTTGGTCTATGAGAAACATGAGGGAGTCATAGCAAGTATTCGCCATTAGCATCCAGGCCAGCTTGAACACGTTGCTCCATGTTATGGAAGGTTTTAGCCAACATATTGGGAGTCACAGTCTCAATTCCCTGCTGAATGTTTTCTCTCAGCACACACAGACACGATGAATGTGGACGCCACAGTACACAACACCACTGTCAGAAGCAGGAATATCTACCGACTAGAAGTGGCGGCTCCAGAGGTGGGGCTGTAGCGCAGTGCAAAATTCAAATAGGGAAACCACACCAACTGCCACCCTCACTGGTTATATCCTCACTGGCAGTTGGTGTGGCTCTCCTATCTGAATTTTGGACTGTGCTGCTGACTAGGGTGGTGAACAGCTGGCCTGGATGCTAATGGTGAACACTTTCAACAGCAGCTGTGACTTCCCCATGTTTCTTATAGACAGAGGTTTGTCTGTGTCCCATTTCACTAAATAACGTAAATTACTTTAAAAGTTATAAATAAAACTTTGGGACAAATAGCAATTGAAACACCCTGAATATTATCATTTATAATGTCTGTAATTTAAGATGAACACATTAAAGTGAAAACCGAAGCCTAGAATGAATACTGGGGAATATTTAGTGATCACGAAATGGCAAAGGATTTATAAGGTAGGTCGCCAAGTTGGTGTGCGAGTCTTAAGCTGGGTACACACTATATGATGTATCCTATGATATATCAGCCCGACGCGGATTGCAACAATATATTGTACACATCTTATAATGTGTGCGCCTGATTCGTCTTTCCTGGCCGTCGTACAATCGCATTGTCCCATCTGCTGTCCTGAACGTCAGCTGGGGCGATGTAATGAACAACACGGTGCTATTATATGCAGCATGCAATGATACATCTCACTGTATGGCGGAAGGTGCAGTTCGTACAGAGCGCATGAGGTATCGTTACATCACTCGCCACATCGCTGGGTCGCACCATCGTATGGTGTGTACCTAGCTTCAGTGTATGGGGTTGATTGGCCTTAATGTGACTTTTTAAGATAACTCAGACTTAAGACATAATAAGTCATTTCCACTCAATATTAAGATGTCCATTAAGGTTGAAGAGGCCAAATTGGCCAGCGGGACTGTACTGTTTGTGTCAGTTTAGAGGATGTGAAGTGTTGACGCCCATCTCATTTTAATCCGCAACTACATGTAGGCAAAATAAGTGACTAAAGGGGAAACGTATCAGTCCTTTTAAAAAGGGCAAGGGAAGAGGTTCCCCATAGCAACCAAATAAGCTTCTAGCTGGCATTTATCTATTATATTCTATAAAAGGATAGCTAGGATTTGATATGGCCAACTACTGTACTTCACTTGCCCTCTTTAGGTTTGATACAGCTCAGAGTAAATCACAGATTAATTCCCCTTCAGGCAAATATAAACCCAATCTCTGCAGTTAATACACATTATTGCCCTCAAGCATAGTAGACAGCTCTGTGTGTAACGTAATGCTGGTACTTCAGCACCCCCTGCCATTGCTCTCAAGTACCCTAAGTAATTACAGTCATACGCCAACCATGTAGAATTTAGTTCTGTAGATATAACTTCATATTTTTAAATCATCTGTTAAGGACTATTGCCTCTAGATTTAGATTTCTATAGCGTGGGAAGTATTTTCAATATTTATAAAAAAAAAACCTCCAACAGTATATAAAAATTAACAAACAGGGCTTATGAATTATAAAGAAATACTTCTGTAGGCTCATGTCAAGTTAATATACCTTTTGTCATTTGATAGTTCACATTCCCCTGCCAAATGTTGGTGTCATAGCAATAAACAAACACAATTCCTTGAATTTCACACATTCTCCTGCTGTTGCCTAACCAGCAGCTTCAGTGTAAGTTCTTAAATCTGTTACTATGACATTTAGTAAAGCACAGAATCATCTTAAGAGAGATCTATCGCCCTGGAAGCGTCTGTTCTCAGACAATAAGTACTGTATTACGTTGTGTTGATTGAAGACAAGTGGTGTAAAACTCTTACCTCTTACAATTATACTGGTGGACTTTTTTGCTGGATTGCCGACATTGTTATTGGCGACACAGCTGTAGGTGCCAGCATCCTCCGAAGTAATAGATGGAATAGTTAGCGTCCCACCGCTTAGTACAGTCTTTTCTGGGAGGTTTCCGACAGATCTAACCCAAGTCAATGCTGGTGTCGGTTCTCCGCCTGTGGTGACACACACTAACATTATCGTTTCACCCGGATTTACAACAATCGGATCATCCACCTGCAGTTTAATAGATGGAGATGCTAAAATTTGAGAGAAGGAAGAAAAAAGATACATGGCTATTAATTGGTGCACTTATCTTGTTCATGTCTAATATATACTGCTAAATGTAAATATTCTATAAATACAATTATACATTACATTTAACTTAAAGCATTGTCCACCTGGTATTGGCCTGAAGATACCATCTGAAAATTTAGTCCCAACATTTTTTGTATTTTTTTAACCAAGTTTAATTATGTTTCCTTTATACGTGACAGTGAGTGATCCTCTCTGTGTATCTGACACAAACATGCATCCTAGAGCTGTGTCCAATAGCAACAAAATAAAGTATTCTGACTGGTTGATATAATGGACTTGCTGGATAGCAAAGTAGCAAACCAGAAAGATAACCAAAGTATGTAGTGAAAGTTGTATTATATATACAGTATATATATATGGGCAGTACAGATGGTGTAATGGTTAGCATTACTGGCTCACAGCACTTAGGTCATGGGTTCGATTCCCACTACGGCCCTAACTGTGTGGAGTTTGTATATTCTCCCTGTGCTTGCGTGGGTTTCCTCCGGGAACTCCGGTTTCCACCCACACTCCAAAAATATACTGGTAGGTTAATTTACTCCCCACAAAATTGACCTTAGTGTGTATGTGTGTGAGCATGTGGTAGGGAATATAGAGTGTAAGCTCCACTGGGGCAGGGACAGATGTGAATGGGCAAATATTCTCTGTATAAGCGCTGCGGAATATGTGTGCACTATATAAATAACTGGTAATAAATAAATAAATATATATATATATATATATTTTTTTTTTTCATTTATTTAATTTGGTCACGGTCATTGGCTTTTCATTTGGTAAAACAGTGGTAAAAAATAGTAAAAAATAGTCATATTTGTATCTTGTGGGCATTATATTATATTATTAAGTATAATTTTCCCATAATTATATAAAATGAGCAACCCAAGAAAACTATTTCCAAAATTTTGTCTGTGTTTTGTCATCATCTTTATCTATTTTTATTTATTTTAATTTGCTTTCTGGGTTTTTTTTTCAACTTTTTTCTTTACTGATGGTGCAGAACTGTAGATGGACTCGATCTACAAAGCCAATTTTGAAACCATTGAATAAACCCATATGATCTTCATCACACTGTTGAAATTAGCTGCTGAATAGACTTAAGTCTCATAAATTGTCATTATCAAAGATTTATATTATTCTAGAGCGTCATGAACAATCACAGAGGCTAACACCGTAAATGGTTCTTGCATGTGTCCTTGCTTAGAACGCTCAGATAAACATAAATGACTGTGGTGGGCTGTAAGGATACAAAGTTCTTTTAATCGCTCATGTTGACAACAGGTATGGTTGTAAACGTGGGCACAATGGTGCTAATTCTAAGTCAATAATGGGGCTGATAGCGTTTTTTGCTGCAGTCAAGTGTGTGACTTTATAATGTGTCTGAATTTGCAAGGGCTAGTATGCTCACTGTGTGTGTCCACAGTTGCAATCATCGGAAGCACTTTAAGGACTTGCGCCAACTCTCGATGGGTGCAGAATCTGAAAGAGTATGGCCTCCAATGGACGCAATTGAGCGTCTGTGTTCGTAACCACTCCTGCAACAAGCCCGCGACATGTGCATAACATGGAATATCTCTGTGCATCTATTTAGCCACATCCCAGTCACCGTCCAGAAGTGCCCAATACATTCCAGAGTCAGTGCGGCTGAATCGGTCCTTCGTGGGACGGATGCATGGTGTGACTTTCTAGGAATTTAGATGTATATGTAGTCACACAAATCCTCCAATTTATGTGAACACCTGCATCGGCATTAGCCCTAAAGTCCGGCAAAGGCAGGGCAGTGTCCAGAATGAAGCCAATGGCTCAGTCATGATTACTGGAGGTTCAACAACACAAGTTCCCTCAACAGAGCTTCACCTTTTAGATCTCAAAAAAAATGAACACACCCACTGTGCGGGCTCCGGTGAGTCTACTGAGGGGTCCCTTAGAAAAATTGGAACATTTGCTATTGGACAATGAGGTATTTTGCCTACCCCCAGTCATGCTGCAAGTTAATCCATTAAGTGCTTTTATGGGTGAATGTTGACAACTAGTCCTGGGCATTTCTGGCTGGTGTAGCAAGGTCTGGGCTGACATGGGATACATGCCACCCGCATGGTCTAGTTTAAACATCAACCCAACAGGGGAAAACACAACAGTAAATACATAATATAACCCTATATAGGAATCTATTGATATTAGTAGTGAGGTGAGGTACTGTACTGGAGAACATGTACAATAGAGGCTTAACTTTATTGTTAATGTATGATACCCTGCTTTTCTTCACACAGGCTGTAATTCTCTTTTTCCTCTTTGTTTGTTTCTTCAGCCTGTTATTAATGACGGTTTATTCTTCAGATTTTCAACAGTAACTATCATGGCAACCACAGTCACATGGCACATAGGCCCTGATTCAGAGCCGCTCGCAAAAAGCGAGCGCTCGCTCTGAATCAGGGCGGCCACTTTTTTTTTATAAACCAGTCTCCTTTTTGACCACCCACAGCTTTTGCGAGCAGCCAGGTGATGGTCGCGACCATCGGGGTTGCAACGAGACCCTTGCGGCAGACGAGACCCTACCACAAGTCCCAGTGAGCTTCCTGCTCTAATAGAGCAGGAAGCTCACTACTTACATCACGAGTGATGTCAGTAGGGCCACCCTCAAACGGCAGGCATTCCATGGGGAACGCCTCAGTTTGGCCAGCCACCCCCCCCGACCCGCCTACAAAACGGGGCGAGCTGTCCCCGCAGTGCCCCGCCATCGACCCGCTTGCGAGCGCATAGCGCTTACGAGCCGGTCTGAATGGGTCCCATAGTGTAGTGAGCAGAGAGGCTTTGGAACAAAGGAGATAATTTGTAGCTATGGTCTCTTAAATAAAAAATACTTAATTTTCTATTTAAACAAAATAGCAATTTAAGTATTAATTTGCTATGTGTTACTTTCCCCATTCAGCGTTAAAATGTTAAACCTCAGTCAAATATTTACCACTTAAAATGCAATAATATATTTTATTTCTTTTCCCTAGCATGGGAAACCCCAAAGAGTCTCACAGATGACTTTGTGTTAACAAGATGTATATTTCTACTTTATTATCTCATTTTTTTTAACTCATTGATTGCATACTAATGCTAGCTTATTCTTCTAACTTCAATTACATTTTGTGTGTCCATAATTTTTAGTTATTAAGATACTGAGAGGTTTAGTATGATTCATAATAAAGTGTTAAAGTTTAATTACTTGTTGTTCTTTGGCCTAGAATTAAAATGAGCTTAAAGGTTCGAGTGAAATCCTTCTTTAACTCCCATCTGTCTTTTGGATTCCAACACACTGATTTATTGAACTCACAGTAACAGAGGCGCAGATTGTAAAAATGATTTAGCGTTGGGCACACATTAGATGTCAGGCCCTTGACTCCTCTATGTTGGCTCAAGAACCTCGTAATCATCAGTAATCTTCATAATTCTACTATTTCTACAGTTAGCCAGATAAAGAACCAGACTGAGGAAACGTATTATAGGAATTCATCCTACAGATGCATTTGAGATGTAAAATATGATAACAACATTTTTACACTAATATAAAAAAAAATATTGTTGACTTATTGTTTAATAATGAAATAATTATTTTATCTTCAAAGTATAGCCATGATCTACAAATGATGGAGGCAACCATTTGGCAGAACATATGAATCATTGTACCCGTCTTTCAATTTGCTAGGAACAAGTGCCTCGAAATATAGATTTGTTTGAAGCAGGATGTAGTCAGCATCCTGGCTGACGGGATGCCGACAGTCTAAATACCGGCACCAGAATCCCGACAGCAGTTAGGATCCTGGCTCCAGAATATTGACCGTCGACATTCCGAAGGTAACTATTGGGGTTTGGGGGAGTGTTAGAGTGCGAGGTTTGGGTTAGGCACTAGGGGGAGGGTTAGGCACTAAGGTGGGGTTAGGTTTAGGGAGCAGGGAGGAGGGGTTAGATTCAGGCACTATGGGGAGCTTAGGGTTAGGCACCTGGAAGGGAGGGTTAGGGTAGGGCGAGGGGAAGGGTTAGCATACTAGCTAACATGTGTTGGTATGTTAACCCTGTGGAGATCCCGGCATTGGGATTCTGACCAACAGGATCCCGACTGCCAGCAACCTATACCCACTACTGACTCAAAATATTGGTCATGTGCAAGGAAATTTGTCATCATGAAGGGTCGGCATTCTCATGGACAACTGAATAAGGTTATAAACATCTGGCTCCAATATTTGCACACAAAAGGTGCTCCTTGACCTAAAACCTCTTTAAGCTCAACTTCGATTAGACTTTTTGAAAGATGGGAAAACATTTTTTTTTTCAGTCTTTGAAGTTCCTGTACAAAAGTGAAAGTAATGACATTGTAATGATGTTGCACTACAGTCAAAATAAATTGAGTTTTGTTTGTTCCTATAAGAGAGATAGGTCTGTTGTGATATCAGAACAGGCAAATATGAAAGAGAGTGTACTGAAAAGGAACATCATATTCCAAATCTGCCTCTGCTTAATTTTACCAGGTTCCCAGGAATGACTCCCATATGCAAATGCAAACTTTTTTAACCAATGGGTTGTTGCCCCCAATTATTACTTACCATGACATTTCGGCTGGGAGATGCCAACTACTTTCAACTGATCATGTTTTTAGAATTTTCTACTCAGCATATTGATAAAAAAAAATTACATTTAATTTGAAGAAATATACAGTTTTATTCTAAAGTAGTTTTGCTATACAAGCAATGAGAAAACTTAGGGGGTGATCTCGCTGAATCACCCCCTAAGTTGATGAAATACCGCCGGATGCATATTCAAATCCCGACGCTGGAAGACCGGCAGTGAAGATCCCGACAGGTAAGTATTTTAACTACTTACTAATCTACCCCCTCCCCAACTCTAACCCTCCCTTAGGGGTGCCTAACCCTAACCTCCCCAAGTGCCTAACCCTAACCCCACCTGTAAGTGCCTAAACCTAACCTCCTGGGGGGGTGCCTAACCCTAACCTAACCTCCCCCGTGGGTGCCTAACCCTAACCCCCATTCCCCTAGCCTAACCCTAACCCTCCCAGGGGGGTGCCTAACCCTAAGTCCCCCCTGGGAGCCCCTAACCTAACCCCCCCCCCCGCGGCTGTCTGCGCCAGCCGCCCGGCTTACCTTCGATCGATATGCCAGGTGTTGGGCTCCCGGCATAGGTAAAATGACAGGCGTCATGATTTTGATGCCTGTCATTAGACCCCTGCCGGGATTAGACAGTCGGGAAGCTGGCGGTCGGCAGCTTAGGATGTAATTGCAAAGCTGCACGTAGGCTATAGATAGGATGCATGCACGCAGGCTATAGATATGATGTATGCACGCAGGCTATAGATATGATGTATGCACGCAGGCTATAGATATGATGTATGCATGCAGGCAGCTTTGCAACTCCATCCTTGCTAATATGCAAATGCAGCAGGAGGTGCTTGACACCCCCTGCTGCATTTGCGATCCCAGGAGATGGGATCACAGGCTGGGATCACCATCATGGCCATCGGTCGCGTATGTGGATGTCGCCGGGTCGCCGGCCAGCTAAGTGGACCTCAGCTTACTCAGGCTGGCCAGCTTGTGAGGTCTGGAAACTGCGTCCATGGACGCAGACCCTGACCTTGCCACTCCCGGAAACCGTGACGGACACGCCCCCTTTTCCGGGAACGCCGGCCGTCCCCACTTCCTGCGCCGCTCCTTAAATGCCTCTGCTTGTCACTCATCCATAGTAAAAAACAACACATTTGTAATTACATATACTGTATCATAATCATACTCTAATCGAAGAGCACAGAACCTGCAATTCAGTCTCCTTACCTTGAAATATTTCTGAAATGGTATAACAGATATTGCTGCAGCTTTGTGTGGCATTTAAAAAGAGTATTCAGAGTATGTCATATGGAATGTCACAGTCTTTATGAAGAATAGCTAACTGCCACATTTATCATTTAAGAAAAATGTTTAAAAAAAACAGATCAATATAAAATCCCTGTAAGTATAAAATGTTTACAAAAAAAATATATAAGTACTTGCCAGATGCAATGCTGCATATAGATAACTTTTTAATAACAAAGACTATAATTTTTTTTAAAGGAAAATGTATGTGACACAATTTGCTATATGCAGTTTTGTATAATGTCTTTATATCATTGGTCCACAATTAAAATGTCAATATATTTTACTCAATTTATTGATTAAAATGATTTGATTTGACTTGATTAGTTCCAAGTTTATGGGAAAAACTTACTAAAGGGCGAGTTTGTTAAAAAAATCTTTATGACACGGGTAACATTTATTATTATATGGCTCTATAAATGGTGCCCATATCATGAAATAATAACTATTGCTTTCTTGATATTTTTAACATCAATTAGCAATTAATTAATTTTGCCCCTTTAATATAATTAATGCATATTATTATACTCTTAATCCAAATAAACATTATTTTTGACTCAGTTATATCAACAAAATAATGTTGCCTCCATAAGAGTATTATGAATATAATTTTCCTACTTCATCAATACATAATGATTGAATTTATTAAAAGTGTATAGGGAGTCCTTCGCATAAATGCGTTGGTTTTGTGCTGGGCTTTTCCAATGGTATGGAGTGGTCTGCCAGTGGTGTGGCCATTTTAAGCCCACCACCCATGCCTAGCAGATATAAAAGTAACGGGTTGGGGATGGGAGCCCGGCACTCGGGATGCCGGCTATCAAAAGACAGACAGCGGCATCCCGATGCTGAGAATCCCGACAGGGGACACGTAAGTACCCTAGCCTTCCCTCCTTCAATCCCTAACTCTCCTGTTCTGCACCCTAACCCTCTCTACCCCGTACCATAACCCTCCCTCTTAGTGCCTAAATCTAACCCTCCCCCATTAGTGTCTAACCCTAACCCCCCTGGTGGTGCCTAACCCCAAACTCACCCCCTCCCGCAGCCTAATGCTAAAGCCCCCGGGGTGCCTAAACCTAACCTTTCCCCCCAGCGCGGCTAACAGCTAAGGGCGCCCGCTGTACTTACCATCAGGATGGCGGCTGTTGGGATCCCAGTATCGGCATCTCCCCTCATGTTGGGATTCCAGTGCCAGTGTCCTGTCTGCAGTTCAGGATTTCTTTTGCCGGGATTTCGTCAGCCGGCATACCAATGATCGACAATTTAACTAAATCCCAGAGCACCATCCAAACTGCTGATTAATAAATCCGGCTGCTTGGACATGAAAATTGCCGACTATAGACGGCAGGTTTTAAATACAAAACCTGGACTTATGCAAATCTACGCCTATAGGCAAGGCCGGCTCGAGGCACATTCCGTGTGTGTGGCCGCACAAGGGAGCTAGGGTCCAGCTCCGGAAGAACCCCGCCCTCCACCAACCCGCTGGTGTAATTAATATAAGCTCAGGGGGAGAGAGTAGGGAGGGAAGGGGCAGAGGGGGAGCACAGGACGGCTCTGGGTGACGAGTAACCAAGACCCTTGCATAGCACTCAGGATCCAGAGGTAACATACCTTGCTCATGTCAACCAAATACTCTATCTCAGTGGTTCTCAAACTCGGTCCTCAGGACCCCACACAGGTCACATTTTCCAGGTCACCCAGCAGGTGCACAGGTGTATTCATTACTCACTGACACATTTTAGAAGACCCACAGGTGGAGCTAATTAGATCACTTGTGATTCTGTGAGGAGACCTGGAAAAGATGCACTGTTTGGGGTCCTGAGGATCGAGTTTGAGAACCTGTGTGCTATCTGTAGCTATTTGAACTACACAAAACAATGCTGCTAATTAATGATCATTATTCTGTATTGTTTGATGCACACATAATGTGGTCGTCCATTTACAGTGAATGTTGACCACACATGTTCTACACATATTCTAATCTAGTGATTTGACCAGATTGCAGAACATTCAGACCTGTGACCAGTTTGCCCAAATTGCAGAGATCTAGTTGTTTAGCAGATGAGTTGCAACTGGTTTACAGTTATCTAATTGCGTGGCAGTTGGGATGCCGATGGTCCAAATCCCGACTGTCTAATGCCGGCAGAGGTCTAATGACAGGCGTTGGAAATCCCAACGCCTGTCATTTTACCTACACCGGGAGCCCGACGCCCGGCATACCGATCGAAAGTAAGCCGGGCGGAGGGCGCAGATAGCCGCGCGGGGGGGGTTATGTTAGGGGCTCCCGGGGGGGGGACTTAGGGTTAGGCACACCCCAGGAGGGTTAGGGTCAGGCTAGGGGAAGGTGGGGTTAGGGTTAGGCACCCCGGGGGAGTTTAGAGTTAGGCACGCTATCAGGAGACTCAGTTCAGGCTGCGGGGAAGGGGGGGTTAGGTTTAGGCACTTACAGGGGGGTTTAGGGATAGGCATTTAGGGGGGGGGTTAGGGTTAGGCACCCCTAAGGGAGGCTTAGGTTAGTTAGTACTTACCTTAACAGCTGTCGGGATCTTCACTGGTGCCGGTCTTCCGGCATCGGGATCAATATTTCATACCGATTCCGAATATTCAGTGTGACCAACTGATGCCTGGTCACAAATGGTAATTTGCTTATAAGCTGAATTTATGAACTTTTTTTTTTTTAAACTCTATTAATTAAATTTTTTACACACGTAATAGCAGGCCATTTTAATATTAATAATTAAAAAACAACAACCAACTGGCTAAGTTAAATATTTACATGTATAACCAGCATTTGAAACACAAACTTCTTGTTCGAAATTGCATCAAAAGAAAATATGTATCTGCACACTTCTAAATGGTGCAATCAAATCTAAAAAATTTAAGCTTCTATAAATGATTTACATTTTGCTAAGTATCATGCAATTACATAGACGCCAGAAGGGGGGACAAGGGGGCGGCTCACCCCCCCAAACATTTGCGAGTGGCGCTGTCTAGGATGGAATACCATGGGCAGTGACATGTCCGGGCAGATAGAAACAATCCTCATTCCATCTGCTCCACCTCCGCCCTCTCCACGGCCTTCCTACACCCTGCACCCGGCTCCAACCATTGTATTGCTAGTTACTGTGGGCTGTCCCCTCCTCTGGGACCAGCACAGTGCCTTTCTCTCATACTACTTCACACATTACTCCCCTCTACCCCTCAGCTCCCCCGCCCTTTGTCCTCTCCATCCTTGCATCCAAACACCCCCCAAATGCCTAACCCTAAACCCCCCCTAAGTGCCTAAACCTAACCCCCCCTTATCCGCTGCCTAAACCTAAGTCTCCCGAGGGGGTACCTAACCCTAACCTCTCCCCGGGGGTACCTAACCCTAACCCCCCTTCCCCTAGCCTAAACCTAACCCTCCCGGGGGGTGCCTAACCCCAAGTCCCCCCAGGAGTCCTAAAACCTAACCCTCCCCCCCCGCGCGGCTGTCCGCGCCCGGCTTACCTTCATTCGGTATGCCGGGTGTCGGTCTTCCGGCGTACAGACAATGACAGGCGTCAAGTTTTCGACCCCTGCCATTAGTACCACGCCGGGATTAGAGAATCGGGAAGCCGGCGGTCGGTATTTAGACCGTCGACTTCCTGACTACATCCCCTTTGCGGTACCACTCAAAATTACAACACCAGCTGCCCCCTGCACCCCACTTCTTACTGCACTCCCCGACCACCCCCCTCAGGGACCCCACAACCCCCTCCTTGTTGCCAGTCCTCCAGGGTCCAATTAGTGACATTGCAAGCCCAGATGAGGCACTGTGTCAAGGGCAGTTTGATGAGTCTTCTGCTCCCATATACCATGGAAGCTAAAGGATGCTGCACTGACCTGCTGGATATGCATCTAGTACCTCCTGCATTGATTGTGGATGTGATTTGAGCTTATGTTGCTTGCAGTGGTGTAACTAGGGTATTTGGAGCCCAGGGCAAGTAAAAAATGAGCCCCTCCCAAATAGGTGCATTGAAGGCACGCACTGAAAAATGGGCATGGTCACTGGAAAATGGGGACGTGGTAACATGACACACCACCGTTTCTCGTCACTCTGGGAACATCCTTTCCATTCCATATGCACCTTAATGCCCCAAGTAGTAGTGCTCCTATTGCAATGCCCACTGTAGTAGTGCCCCTTATGCAATGTCCCTAGTAGCAGTGCCCCCAGTAGTGCACCTAATACAGTGCCCCCAGTAATGCACCCTTATACAGTGCCCCTTATGCAGTACCCCCAGTAATGCCCCTTATACAGTGCCGCTAGTAGTGGTCCCCCTATGCAGAGCCTCCAGTAGTGGTCCCCCCTATGCAGAGCTCCCAGTAGTGACCCCAGTAGTAGTCCCCCCATGCAGTGCCCCCAGTAGTGGTCCCCCCTATGCAGTGCCAATTATACAGTGCCCCCAGTGGTGGTCCCTCTTATGCAGTGCACCTAGTAGTGCCCCTTACACAGCGCCCCCAGTAGTGGTCCCCCTATGCAGTGCCGCTTATACAGTGCCCCAGTAGTAGTCCCCCCTATGCAGTGCTCCCAGTAGTGCCCCTTATACAGTGCCCCCAGTAGTGGTCACCCTTATGCAGTGCCCCTTATACAGTGCCTCCAGTAGTGGTACCCCTATGCAGTGCCCCTTATACAGTGCCCCCAGTAGTGGTCCCCCTATGCAGTGCCCCTTATACAGTGCCCCAGTACTAGTCCCCCCTATGCAGTGCCTCAGTAGTAGTTCCCCCTATGCAGTGCCCCTTATATAGTGCCCCCAGTAGTAGTCCTCCCTATGCAGTGCCTCTTATACAGTGCCCCCAGTCCCCACTATGCAGTGCCCCCAGTAGTGGTTCCCCCTATGCAGTGTTCCCAGTAGTGCCTCTTATACAGTGCCCCCAGTAGTGTTCACCCTTATGCAATGTTCCCAGTAGTGCCCCCTATACAGTGCCCCAGTAGTGGTCCCCCCTATGCGGTGCCCCTTATACAGTGCCCCAGTGGTAGTCCTCCCTATGCAGTGCCCCAGTAGTGGTCCCCCCTAAGCAGTGCCCCTTATATAGTGCACCCCAGTAGTAGTCCTCCCTATGCAGTGCCCCTTATGTAGTGCCCCCAGTCCCCATATGCAGTGTCCCTTATATATTGTTGACAGTAGTAGTCCCCCCCTATGAAGTGCCCCAAGTAGTGGTCCCCTTTGTCCAGTGCCCCTTATAGTGTGCCCCCAGTAGTAAGCCCCTATATAGTGCCCCCAGTAGTGCCCCTTATATAGCGCCCTAGTAGAAGTCTATCCTATGCAGTGCCCCTTATATAGTGCCACCAGTAGTAAGCCCCTATATAGTGCCCCCAGAAGTGCCCCCAGAAGTAGGCCCCCCTATGCAGTGCCCCCAGTAGTGCCTCTTATACAGTGCCCCCAGTAGTAGGCCCACCTATGCAGTGCCCCCAGTACTGCCTCTTATATAGTGCCCCCAGTAGTAGTCCCCCCTATGCAGTGCCCCCAGTAGTGGTCGCCCCTATGCAGTGCCCCCAGTAGTGGTCCCCCCTATGCAGTGCCCCAGTAGTGCCCATTATATAGGTAGTAGTCCCCCCTATGCAGTATCCCCAGTAGTGGTCCCCCCTATGCAGTGCCCCTTATATAATGCCCCCAGTAGTAGTCCCCCCCCAGTAGTGGTCCCCACAATGCAGTGCCCCCAGTAGTGCCCCTTATATAGTGCTCCCAGTAGTAGTCCCCCACAGCAGTGCCAAACAAAGACAAACACACATAAAAAACAACTAAAGACATTTACTTGAATCCCTGCTCTTGCGCCTGCCGACATCTGCTCGTCCGTCCTACCGGGCCGGCCTGCTCTGCATTATGGGAGAGACATCATGACATCTCTCCCATCACCCACTGCGGGAGCCGGAAGATGGAGATCATGAGTGAGCTCCAGCCCGGCTCCAGCAGAGGGCGCAGCAGTTAATGAGATTCAGTCTGAATCTCATTGGTTGCCAAAACAAACACACTGCTGCCGGGTAGTACTAGCCGGTGACTGTGTTTGTTACTGTGTAGTGCAGACTGCACTCCCTGTGATCCGCACTACTCTGACCACCAGTGTCCTGGACCGGGGGCTGGCGTGCCCAGGGTACGAGCCCTGCTCGACCTCCCTTAGTTGCGACACTGGTCGCTTGTCTGTTACCTCAGATAATACTGGTCAAGCGCCGTTGGTCATGATTATTAGCACCCGTGGTTGGCCACTGCGCTGTCCATGGTGGGTGGCAATGCCTTCCATGAGGTATTCCCGGTAAATAGGTGACACCATAGATCGAGGAATGTTGAATGTTAGCACAACTTCGGAAATGGAATGTCCCACCCACTATTATGCCCTGATCTAATTCAGATAATTCACATCGCCTTGCCATGAGCAGCCTAGCCGGTATTCAAGCTGACTTATGAGATGTCAGAGTACAACTGATGCAGGTTTGGGCATTTGCAAGATGTCACAGTACGGGGACGCCATCTACCATTACCTTTACTTACTGCTATCCCATGACTTTTGGCTCATTAAATATACATATTTAGGGCCACCAAAATAAACTTATATCTTGGCCCCCCAAACTAAAAATGTTCTGGCGCCCCTATGCAATTACCATGGTAACCACAGTCACATGATATGATGATCTGAGAAGAAACACTTTGGAATGTCCATAGCATAAACCCCTCCTTTCTCTACCATCAACTGACCAATGAGGATCTTTACGACTGACAGGCCCAGACAAAGGGGTCAATTTACTAAAGTGAGAGTTTTTAGAAGTGTAGATATTGCCCATAGCAACCGATCATATTCTAGTTATTATCTTCGTATAGGTGCTTGTTATATGTTAAGTAGAATCTGATTGGTTGCTATGGGCAACATCTCCACTTCTAAAAACTCTCACTTTAGTAAATATACCCCTGAGAGGCCAGGGTACATTCTTCTTTGTTTTGCAGTTTCACTCACAGAGATTGATCGATGTAACAAAGGGACACCAGGATAGAATCTAGCTATGACAAGTACCTTTAAAACTCAGCTTATAACTAAATATTCATTATACACAGTTTTGATTATAATGTCAGAGTACATTTAAATTTGCCAATAAAACAACTAATTCCAGCTGGATCTAGCTAAATTTAACTTCCCTTAAAACATAATTAATTTCTAGCTTTTACACATGACAACTACAAAATAGTTCACAGCCTGACAAAAATATTTTTACGCAGTTTGAGATCATTCCACATTTATTGCAGCTTCATGAGATGTTGCAGCAGCTTTTTTTGAGTGTGTTCTAATTAACTCTCTCCACTTCACTCACCCAAATATCCAATTAATAAATCGGGACCCCATGTGACTCATACTTGCTGACTTTTCAGCAGGGGTCGCCGAGAGAGTTCAGGGAAAGGGTTTGGGGCAGCCAGGTGGGTTGTACGGGAAGGCGTGACAATATGATTGCATTATATCGTGACCCTTCCTCCTTTATACAAATCTGCAGCTCCCTAAAGCAGGGGGCATTGCCGCGATGATGTGATTCAATGCAAATTACATAATCGAGCCACCAAATTTAGTCAATGTTCAGCAGGTTCTAAGAGACTTGCCTACTCTGTTCGGAATCGGTATGATTTACCGCCGGACCCATGCCCGGCGGTTGGAATCCCGACAGCGGCATCTCGGCAGAGGAGGAAATCCGAATCGTCCAAGGTAAGTATTCTCTAACCTAATTCTACCCCCTAACCCTATCCCTCCCTTAGGGGTGCCTAACCCTAAACCTCTCCCCCAGTGCCTAACCCTAATCCCCCCTCTAAGTGCCTAAACCTAACCCCCCCTTCCCCGCCGCCTAACCCTAAGTCCCCCAGGGGGGTGCCTAACCCATATAGAAAGAGGAAAAATACATGAAGTTGGTCATTGTAAGCTCTCGGCTTAGTCTCTTGTAGACTTTGGCTATATACCAGTTATTAAGTTCCAGGCTCCTGGATAACCTTAACACATATTGAGGAGGACTTGTAAACAGCTCTAAAAAGAAAAATTGCACATAGTAACCAATCAGATTCGAGCTATAATTTTCTGGTACAATATGTACTCGATGAATGATAGCTAGGATCTGATTGGCTGCAATGTGCAACATCTTTTTTTCCTTCTTTGAAGTTTGGATAAATCTACCCCAATGTCTCTTACGTAGAATTTACTCTACTAAGCATGAAATCCCTAAACTCAAAAGGGGGAATTGCAAATACTGGGATCAGTTAATATATGTATATATATGTATATATAAATATGTGTATATGTGTGATATTTGTACTCTAACATTACTTATTTTGTATTCCTGGGTAACTATTGCTGTACTTATAAATTCTTATATACTGTATATTGTTTTTATATCTCCCCATATAATTCATAAACCACTTGTCTTTTTCACAGACTTTCTTCAGGTTTAGCCACAACAGTTTAACTTTAGCAAATGCTACGTGTACAGGTTTTATCCGTTTGTCTATATACTGTAATTGATGAGGGATCATAGAGGGTAGGATAGGATAGATGTAACTAATGGGACTTTCAGGTCTCATGAAGTAACCAATAGAAACTAGTCACATGGAGCACTGGGAGTCAGATCCAATATAAAGCTTCTCTGCGTTCATCTGTAAACATTGGGTGTAACTTTGCAGATGCCCAATTATTTTTGAGGTTCACCCAGGTACACAACCATAGAGGGAGAACCACCATTTTATGAAAAAGGAATGGAATGCCTTTTTCGAATGTCATCAACTCACTAAAGATGTCAGTGCATTATGTTACGGTTTTTCAACTCCAAAACTGATGTTGCTACACATATGGTATGCAGTTATAATGTCTTCAGGAGGGTTAGGGTTAGGCAATTGAAAGGAGGAGTTAAGCTGGGTACAGACTAGATGAAATCTTCAGCGATTTGGCCATTTCCCACACATCAGAACGACAAATCGTTCATATCGTCAAATGTGTATTCACGATGCCGATGCTCGCTCCCACGGATATTTTGTACATGCAGAAAGATCTGAGGATGTCTCTATCGATGACATACTGTCAAATGCCTCCTCTATCTACCCCCCAGCCGTCGCTCCATTGCTGGGTGTATGCACTTGCCGATGCCGGCACCCCCGCCCGGACCATCGCACACGATAGATCAGCTGAATACACATCGTCTAATGTGTACCCAGCTTTAGGGTTAGGCACTTGGGGGAGGCTTAGGCAGCAGGGGGGGAGGTTTGGGTTAGGAACTAGGTGGGGGGTTAGAGATACTCTCTGCCGGAAGCACTGTACGATGAGTTGGAAGCCATCACAACATTACTGCCAGACCCGGAAAAAAAAATGTATGTGGTCAATGGCGACATGCCAAGCATGTCATCATGCTGCATGTCAATGTTACCACCATGTTGTCATTCTCATGTCAACATTATATGACTGTTAACAAAATATACCCACAGAAACTTTACAGCATTACAGTGCATTCAATAAATATTACTGATGGGTTTGCAACACCCAGTAGGAAATCAGCCAGTTACTGTACCTGTTTTGTTGGAGAGCTTGAAGGATACCATCTTGTCAGGAATATTGCAGACTGTTCGTACAGAGGCGATACAGCTGTAATTGGCATAATCCTGAGGTCTGAGATTTTTCAGCTTCAAAATTTTCGTTTCTCCCTAGCAAAGAGCAAAGATTAAAAGACCTAAAGTAAAGTTTTTTGTCTCACATCTTGTTCTGCTGGAAGAGAAAAATCATTAGAGTGAATTCTAGAAAACTGTGCAACATATCACACGGAAGGACAATACGGAGAACTGACACGGCTGTGTAGTCATTGATTATTGCAACTGGCCGGACTAGACAAACCTACAGAGAAGATCTTGGAGTGCTTCCACATTTTGCATCAGGAGAGGGGAAGACAACTCTTGGTTTTGCTCTCAGAATAAAAATAATACAAAAACTCACTGTTTGTTTCCACAATAACTAAAGCAGAAAAAAAAACTAGTTGATGTTAAAAAAAAAAAAATGTCAAGAGAAGACTACAAAAAAAAAAGTTACAAAATATATTTAAAAAAATTAAGTAGAAAATGCATTTTTAGTGGCAAAATAAATGGGAAATTAGGCAAAACGTTTAAGGACAAATTTATTGGAGCACTAGTGTTTTTACTATTTGTTTTTACTATTCTCATCAAATTTAACTTTCTTAATCCTAAAAAATATTTTTTTTTAAATATCTATTTAAAAATGCTACTAAAATAAATCCCTATCGGTCATGTAAGAAAACAATATAAAATAAATGTTCAATATCACCGGTTGGTCAGGTTTTATGACATCATCCTACCAGACCAACACAGTCATCACAGACACAGGGGAGAGCTAAAGATGCTGAGAACACAGGGGAATCATCTGCAGCCTCCTCATTGCCTTATGGGCCAGACTTAGCAAGTATCTCCTTTTTCTACCCTCCCCGCCCTCTCTCACCCCCTCCTCCACATCCCTTCTTCCCTATTAATGACAGCAAAAGGGATATTTGCTTCAAAGATTGATGCTGGAAACATAATATGGACAGCAAAACAAGAGGACATTATATTATTGGATATTGTGCTGTATATGACAGCCATATGGTATATGTGGTACATATATGAGAACAATATAGTATGTGAAGAACAGTCTGGCATTGCGATATATACAGTACTGTACATTTAGTCTGGCGTTCGTTGAATACATGTAAGAGCAATTTTGTTTATGTTGTGATTTAGCATTTGGAGCAGGGCCAGGCTGGCCATCTGGCAAGTTCCAGAAGGGGCAAAGGCCTGATGAGCCGGTACAGTCGCCTGAAAGCCTGGATGAGCAGCTCCGATTCCCGGCACTCTGCTTGGCGGGCATGCAGAGATACAGGGTATAAAGCATAACCATGCTTCTTTTTCCTTGCAAAAACCGTAGGTGCGTGTGCTAACAATGTCAGGCCGATTCTTGACCACAGTCCATCACTGGTATGGAGCCTTGTGTTTATGAGATAGCATATATGGATCGGTAATATAGGCTTGAGTTAGAGATGAGCAGTTCGGAAATGTCGCATCTTGCATGTTTTGGATTTCATATAAGAGTCCCTCCCTCATAATCAGGTGCCATTTCACACAGGGGAGTGCAAGGAGCGGGTGTAGGTTCTAATTGTGCTGCAGTCCTGGTTTACTAATCACCATTAGAGTGAGTTGTAGGTAGATGAAGTGGATGGGAAGGGTGTAAAAGACTGCAGGCATGTTTAATCTGTGTAGGCAAACTAAGCAAATGCCTTGATGCATACAAGCTAGCCTAGGGCTGGCGGAGGTTTGGGGCAGGCCCAGCCGGGGCACCTGCTGCAGGCTAGGCAGAGACTCTGGCAGCTGCTACCGCCACAGCAGTGGTTAGTGCCGGGCCGGCTCTGGGGCGGCTTGCACTGGGACACGGCCTGCCATTCTGAGCCGGGAAAAAACGGGTCATCCGCCCGCGGCTTGCTGTACCTCTAGACATATGGCTTTGCAGGTTGTGCCAAAGTAAAGTAAGTCTGGAACTGGGAGAAGGTCGGGGTGCTGTGTTGATCACTGCATTGAGAGGGTGCTCTGCTGGGATAAGGGTGCTGGGTGAGGGGTCAGGTGAGGGGTGCCATTATGCTGTGCTGGGAGAGTGGGTGCTATGCTGGGTAAGGGTGCAGGGCTGGGTGATGGGTGCTGTTCTAGGAGAGGGGTTATGGGTGCTGTGGTCTGTGCTGTGCTGGGAGAGGGGTGCTGCGCAGGGTAAGGGGTGCTGTCATCTGTACTGTGCTGGGAGAGGGGTGCTGTGCTTGGAGATGGATGAGGGGTGCTGTGCTTGGTGAGGGGTGCTGTGATCTGTGCTGGGAGAGGGGTGCTGGGAGCACAGCACAATGGGGGAAGGGGCCACAGCACAGTGACACCACACCTCTATACCACTTTTCAGGAACCTCTGGGGAGGGGGGGGTCACCACCCAAAATCAGGCATTAATTTGGCTAGGGCCGGACACACACTAGGTAGCAACTGCAATCAGCAAACAGGCTACTGTTACTGTGTGTTTCTTTGCCAGATACTAGTAGCAACTAGCAATAGCAACTGTAATCTGCAAATAGGCTCTTGTGTATATTGTTTAGAGAACTTGAAGTGAGCCGCACTTACTTACAATTGGTTTTCACAAGGATATCTATCTATACTGCAGTATCTATTGTGTATGAAGACAGGCACAGTGTGATTTCAAACTTAGCTGACCAAAAAATACTGTCCTGTATTCAAAAATAATCTTATCTTTTATAGTTCAATTTATATCATATTTAAAGGGAAGATTGTGTGTTTTTGAGAGGCAGCATATATTACTGTACTTACTGGGTGTGGTGTCCCCGTCAGCTGCATCCAAAATAATAAAAAAAGAGAAAATAATTTTTTTTTGTTTAGAAAAAATTCTTAAGTGTTTTAATTCAATTTAATACCATTAGTGGTCATGAATCTATAAGTTCCCCATCATTAAGGTGATTAGCAAATAAACTTTTCTATTTTACAGTCCCACATGCTGCAACGGTAATGTTGCCTCCTTGGCCTTGATCTGTGTACCACTACTAGTGCAGCATTATCAAAACGGTGGCTGCGGTGGTTATTCCAGCCCCGAACATAGCTACATTACCAGCATCGGACTGGCCCATGAGAGGGACTAGGCGCAAGGTGAAACAAATAATGCTTTGACAGGCAACATTGTCAGTGTGTCCGGTTTGTAGGAGGTGGTATAAGAAGGTCCCTTGTGCCACTAGTGGTATGGCTGCACATTGACAGATGCTCCTTCAAAGATCCTGCAGCAGCCTGCTGGTTTTAAGATCTGAGATATCATTGAGGTGAGTAGTGGGGATGCAAAATGTGAATTGGAGACACTGACACAATGTGAACTGGGGGCACTGTATGAATTTATGTAAACTGGGGACACTGCAGTATAGTATAATGTAACCTGGAGGCACTGTGGAATAATGTGAACTGTGGACACTGGGCCTGATTCAGACCCGCTCGCAAGCGCTATGTGCTCGCAAGCGGGTCGATGGTCGGGCAGTGCGCACGCACAGTGTGCGCACTGCGCATGCGCGAGCCCCGGAGCGAGCGAGAAATCACTCGATCTGGAGCTCGCAACAAAACAGGGCGGCTGTCGATGTTGATCGACAGTTCGCCCCATTTTGTAGGCGGGGAGGGGGGGCTGGCCAAACAGAGGCGTTCCCAAAGGAACGCCTGCTGTTTGAGGGTGGCCCTACTGACATCACTTGTGATGTCAGTAGTTGAGCTTACTGCTCTATTAGAGCGAGAAGCTCACTGGGGCTTGCGGGAACGAGACCCTACCACAAGGGTCTCGTCGCAAGCCCGATGGTCGCGACCATTGCGACCATCACCTGGCCACTCGCAAAAGCTGTGGGTGGTGACCCACAGCTTAGCGAGCATTCAGGAAGCCGGCTCCAAATTAAAAAAACGCCCTGATTCAGAGCCAGCGCTCTGAAAGAGCGTCCGGCTCTGAATCAGGGCCACTGTGTGGTATTATGAGAACTGGCGTCACTGCTCAACACATTTGTAGTGCTGGGAGTATTTGCATACTATACTTTTTAATAACATTACCCTAGTATTATTTTGAAAATGTTATTGGTAGTGGGTCCCACAAATTAATTGCCCTGGGACCCCACAAACCTTAATCTGGCAGTGCGCTCTACCTGGGATTTTGCAAAGGGAATTAAGCAAAACTACTGTGTACCATTACATAGCATATCTGTCTCTTCGGATATCAGGTAATAAATGATTTCTGTCACAGCTTTCCAGTATACGATTCCCCACCCAGTACTTTACATTTCTAAATTTGTCTTCAGTTTCATTTCCATTTAAATATTGTAACACAGATGTATCAGTGTACTTTTTATTTAGATGGGCATAGGATTGCAGAAGTTACATTTTCTCTAAGATTTATCTTCATTATCCCCTGCAGGCAAAGTCAAACTGTCATGAGATAAATTATGTGAAAACGAGATATTCTAGCCCTGAAACTAACGCTGTGTTGGATAGTATGTGGTTCTTATTTAGGCATTATATTACACTACAAGACATTGGGGGTTATTCACTAACAAAAGACAAAGAGGCTGCAAATATCATGACCGTCCTACCAAAACATGAACTAGTGACAGCAGTGGCGTACCTACCTGTTGATGCACCCGGTGCAGTGGTAACAAAGGGAGTGTGGCCTCATGTCAAGGGGCGTGGCCTCATGGATGGGCGCAGGGCCACGCACCCAAACCCTGGTTTTAGTCTTTCCGGGGGGGGGGGGGTCCTGGAGGTGTGGGCTGCCCCCGGGGACCAGAGTACTCATAGTGTCTCCCTCACTGTGATAGGAGCTCGTAATTCTACAGTGCAGCACTCAGCTCCTGTCACTGAGGGGGAGTCCACACTTTGGTGTCACCCCTCAGCGGGTGACACCCGAGTGCGGCCTGCACCCCCTTTGTGACGCCACTGAGTGACAGGTATGAGGGGGAGATTTATCAATGCTTAGAGAGAGATAAAATGGAGAGAGATAAAGTACCAACCAATTAGCTCCTGTCTGTCATTTTTTTGACACAGCCTGTAAAATGAGTTAGGAGCTGATTGGTTAGTACTTTATCTCTCTCAAAGCTTTGATCAATTTCCCCCTGAGAGTCTAAAAAGAAAATTTGATAAGAGTGATGATACAAACAATGTTACGGCTTTAGTGTTGTGTGTGGCCTGCACATCTACTTTACACTAATAGGTACATTTACTAAAACTTCTAAAACAAACAAGATATTTTTTTAGAATGCAATAGAGAAATTATAGCTACAATTTGATTGGTTACTATGGGCAACACCTTATTTTTAGAAGCTTAAGTAACTCTGGCCCTGATTCAGAGCCGGACGCTCTGACAGAGTGCTCGCTCTGAATCAGGGCCGTCCTTCTTAATTTTTAGAGCGGCCTCCTGGCCGCTCGTATAGCTGTGGGTGACCACCCACAGCTATAGCGAGCGGCCAGGAAGATGGTCGCGATGGTCAAGACCATCGTGACCATCGGGCTTGTGTTGAGACCCTTGTGGTAGGGTCGGTCTTGTTGCCGCAAGCCCTGGAGTGCTTTCGGCTCTATCAGAGCCGAAGGCACTCCCACTGACATCACTTGGGAACGCCTCCGTCTGGGCTGCCACGCCCCTGGCATGCCCACCAAAGGGGGCATGCTGTCACTCACCATCGACAGCACGCCCCCTTTGGTATGAGACCCGGAGCGACGTCTTGCCCATCGCTATCCGGGTCTCGCACATGCGCACGACGGAGCCGGCTCCGTCATGCGCATGCGCACTGGGCCAACATCGACCCGCTTGGTCTGAATCAGGCCCACTGCCCCTAAGTCACTGAAGTGCATTGACGACTTGGCCATAGCCATAGCCTCCCCCAATACCATCACAGATAATTCCAAGTGTGCCTGAAAGCCACAAAGGGAGTTCCATACTGACTAAACCACATAGGAGCCTAATGCTGTCCATCCACTAGCAGACCTCAAAACGACTGCACGATTACGACATTGTAATCGTGCAGTCGTTTGTCAGCCTGTGATAAGCCTGCACTGAACGAGCAGTCATTCAGTGCAGGCTCATCCATCATCTGCAAACATGCTCAACCTGACGTTATCGTCAGGTTGGCCAGCATTTTTGCCCGATGATAGATGTTGTTTTAGACATTTTTGCAAACGATTTGCAGAAGATTTATGAACAATATCGTTATCGTTCAATCGCTCAACTTAATTGTCTAGTGGATGGGCACTTTAAGGCTAGCACACTTACAGTATATGATTTTTTTTATCTCTTCAATTCACTGTCACTGGTTAATTTCTACTTCTCTCAAATGACAGGGTTTAAATTAACAACTGTTGTCTTTACTTACTACATGCAGCAAGAAATATGTCATGCAGATCAGTTATAGCTGCAGAATTAGTTGTACAAAAGTCTGGGGCCCTTCCATTTTTAACTCGCAGACATTTTATATCAATTTATAAAGTTAGTCATTGCTTTGTCAAGTCATTCATGGAACATGTTACACCAGGTTTTTTTTTTATATTTTTCCCAAAAAACCCTGGAAGATGAAAGAGATACATTGCTTTTTTTTAGCTCCTGCTCAGCTCCTGCAATTGTCACATGTCATCTGAGGTAACGTAGGCAGACGGCTGGCAAGCTGTCTCAGGGAGAGGGAGGACGGCTTTATCCTGTGAGAAATATATATATTTTTTTATAAAATATAGTCTGGAGGGTTTATAACTTTCCCTGAAACACGTATAGCTATACATATATTAACAGTGAAATAAAACTAAAAACAAAATATTGGAATCAGTTGTTAATACACAGAACAAAATGGAGGTTTCAAAGTTGGAATGAATTGTATGTGGTTCCAGCTAATATTATATAATCTCCCAACGTACCACAAGATAGCAAGTTGTATTACAGCAAAATATAGACATATAGAAATTATTATAAACATTTATCATCAATGATACCAGACTTTGCCCTATTGGAGCTTAAAATCTAAATTCCCTAACACACAAACACATACACACATTGGGGTATATACAAGCATATGCCCTGAGAGAACATTCAAATGTCACATGGTTGGGAATAATTACCCCAGGGCTGTCATACACCAATGCTCACCACTCTGCCACTGTGCTGCCATAGAAGTAGCTACTTCCGAAGACTGTTTTACATTTTGCTACAATCTACTAATCTTGCAGGCGTAATTTGGGCCTGATTCAGACCCGCTCGCGAGCGCTCGCAAGCAGGTCGATGGTGCCCAAGTGCGCATGCGCACGATGGAGGTGGCTCCGTTGTGCACATCCGCGAAACCCGAATAACGACGGCCAAGCCGTCGTTATGGGTCTCGCACCAAAGGGGGCGTGCTGTCGATGTTGATTGACAGCACGCCCCCTTTGTTGGGCGTGCCGGGGGCGTGGCTGCCCAGACGGAGGCGTTCCCATGGGAACGCCTACCGTCTGGGTCCGGCCCCTCTGACATCACTAGTGATGTCAGTGGGGCCGGACCCAGACGGTAGGCGTTCCCATGGGAACGCCTCCTTCTGGGCAGCTACGCCCATAGATAGAGCCAATAGCACTCCTGGGCTTGCGGCAGCGAGACCCTACCGCAGGGTCTCGTCGCAAGCCCGATGGTCGTGATGGTCTTGACCATCGCGACCATCATTTTGGCCGCTCGCTATAGCTGTGGGTGGGCACCCGCAGTTATGCGAGTGGCCAGGAGGCCGCTCCAAAAAGGAGCATGCATGGCCCTGATTCAGAGCGAACGCTCTGTCAGAGCATCCCTGAATCAGGGCCTTTGTTCTGATGTTTTACAAGTCCTACCTCCAACACACAATAAATCAAAGTATTCGGTCAATCCTCAAGTGAACTCTGGGTCTGATTCAGAGCCAGACGCTCTGACCAGAGCGCTCGCTCTGAATCTCGGCCCTCCTACCTGTCATTGGAGCGGCCTCCTGGCCGCTCGCATAGCTGTGGGTGAGCACCCACAGCTTATACGAGCGGCCAAAAAGATGGTCGCGATGGTCAAGACCATCGCGACCATCGGGCTTGCGATGAGACCCTGCGGTAGGGTCTCGCTGCCGCAAGCCCTGGAGTGCTTTTGGCTCTATCAGAGCCAAAAGCACTGCCACTGACATCACTAGTGATGTCAGTGGGGCCGGACCCAGACGGTAGGCGGTCCCATGGGAACGCCTCCGTCTGGGCAGCAACGCCCCCGGCACGCCCACCAAAGGGGGCCTGCTGTCACTCACCATCTACAGCACGCCCCCTTTGGTGCGAGACCCATAGCGATGGCTGGCCGTCGCTATGCGGGTCTCGTGCATGCGCACGACGGAGCTCCCTCCATCATGCACATGCGCACTAGTGCACCATCGACCCGCTTGCGAGCGCTCAGCGCTCGCGAGCGGGTCTGAATCAGGCCCTCTATTCATAGACTATACATACAGTAAATGCTGAATGCAAATTTACAGAAATAGTACACAGAAGGCTTCCTTTAAAACAGTGAAACAATAGTGGAAGATTGAATTTCTCATCCCTAGGAAATGGCCTGCTCCAATGCATAACTAAATGTACAGTCTATGAAATTATTTAGCAACGTAAATGATCTCCAAGTTGCATTCAAACCATGTTAAACAAGGATCAGTATGTAATGTATTGGAGCACCTGACTGGATGGCTCCAACAGCGACACCTGTCCAATCAGTTGCCACTTTCACGGGTATGATACAAAAGGTTGACGATAAAAAGGTCTACGCTAATTTGGTCAACATGATAAAAGTTAGACAATAGAGAAGGTCAACAGGTACAAAAGGTCAACAGGATCAAAAGGTCTACATGGAAATGGTCGACACATAAATGGTCAATACATTTTTTTGTGTTCTTCTAACCATAATCTTCGCCCTAATCCTCCCCTTGGTGCCTAACTCTAACTGTCCCTTCTAGCATAACCCTAACACTCTGGTAATTGCCTAACCCTAAAATAATAATTAAAAAAAATATGTGTCGACTATTACTGTGTCGCCCTTTTAAACCTGTCATCCTTTTGTACATTTCAACCTAGTGTACTGTTGACCTTTTGTCATGTGGACCTTCTCCCATGTGGACCTTGTGGTGTCGACCAAATAATTGTTGGAAACGGCGATCAGCGGCCATCGATGATCACCAGTCCGTAGAGGAATCGGGGAAATACCTCATATATGAAATCCTTCTAGCTGTATCACCACATGCAAAGAGGTCTCCGGTGACCACAGCACTACACATTTGTTCATGCCCCCGAGTTCTGGAGCCCAATAGATCTTCCGATGGCCCTGGCTTTTAAACCATTGACACTTCATCTACCTGCGGTGCCAGAGGGATATGACCACATTATTTAAACAAAAACAAAAAAACATCCATGCTCTGCACTCACCTATTACACCCCAAACTGTATTCCATTTTTATATGTATTTTCCTGTGTGATGTGATTGTAGCAGGAATGGCAACACCTTTGCTGGATATTAAACCTCAGTTACGTTTTAAATGATTAATCATAGTAAAAGGACATTGGGACTGTGCTAATTTCAAATGTCATTTTAATGTGTTTATTACATTGTTATACTGTATAAGTGCATCAATATGTACTTTTCTGTTTCAAGTGCACCATTGAAAGTATAGATCAACTCTAATCTCGAGCGCCCATTTAAAAAGAGGTAATTTTGCAGGAAGTCCACCGCTAAACTCAGGGCCACTATGTGAAAAAGTAATTCCAAATGAGGCGTGGCCATGTCATGTGGATTTGTGGCTATGCCTCATCTGAATTTATTGGCATATGTTGCGCTGCCGTAAAGCAACAGTGTGTTGCAGAAGGTGGCATTGTCACGTTGTCAGGACTGCAACTATTTCAGTACATAAAGATAGACAGCTTTTGCCAAAGTTCCTTTGTGGTCATTGGAGGAGCTATCCTGCTTGCTGGCATGCTTCTCATTCAGGGGATAGAGAGTTAAAGTGATCATCTGTTTTCCAGGTGTCGTCAGGTTGTGGGATTCCTAGATTGCTCATTATTTCAAACCTGATTCCATTTGGGTCACATGTTCTGAAACTTCCTATAGATCACAGACCTTTAGTATAAAGCCTGTTACTGTGTCTCAGTGTCTGTGCAACATTGCTTTCAGGTCTTTCTTGGAATCCTGCTAGATCCCCGCTTTGTTATATTAAAGATGAACTTCTGATGCCAGTTATCCGCTGCACTACAGAGCCCAGCATTCCTATTGTCTAAGTATTGCTTTTTGCTCCATCATTGTGCTTTCATCATTTTGCTGCACTTTCCCTGTTGTCTTTTCATTCCTGTGGATATTGAACTCATCCTTGTTACAGTTGTCAACTGCACCGTTACAGTGTCATCTCTGCATCACGGTGCTCAACCCCGCTCCGTACTCTAGCCACACCACAGGGCTCAACCCTGCTACAATCTTCTCCACATCACGGGGCTCAACCCCACTCCGAACCCTAGCCACACCACGTATTTCAACCCTGCTACAATCTTTTCCGCGTCACAGGGCTCAACCCCGCTACAATCTTCTCTGCATCACGGGGCTCAACCCCACTACAATTCTCTCTGCATCACGGGGCTCAACCCCACTCCGAACTCTAGCCATGCCACAGGGCTCAACCCTGTTCTGGAATCTCATCGTCTTACAGGGCTTAACCCTGCTCCAACTTCACTACTCCACAAGGCTCAAGTTTGCATCACCTATCACTGCATCGCAGGGCACGGCCCTGTCCCGGAACTATACTATTCTGCAGGGTCCTCTCTGCTCCGGATTTCCATTACTACAGGGTTCTAACCTGGCAAAGGTCCTTAATGTCATCCTGAGGTGTTTGCCTTATTCTGGACTCGGGGTTCCCTACCACGTTAGTTCTTATATGCTAAAGACTGCTTATATATATTCGGGGATTATCTCCTATACATATTATTGCATATGTGAATCTCTGTGCTATTTGAGACTTTATATGAGACCTTGCAGATTATATATCTTTTGTGAATAAATTATATTTTACTTTTATCCTGTGCTACTGAGTTTCATGAAAGGTCATTCCTAAGACCACCCCAGTTTATTGTACCTAGTAGGCCTGCTTCCCTCCAGGAGTCTCAATTGTGAGCAGCCGTGACACACGCCTTGTTAAGGAGTGGATTCACCTCCTTGGCACGTCCTTCGTACCCACCACCCCATTCTGAGCATCCCTGCCAATACTGGGGAAACCCTACTGAAAGCTCATATAAATAATTTGTCCCACGGCATCTAGTGTATGTATGTGGGCATAGTAATATGAGAAGTCTTGTGCCTAGCCTGCATTTAGCTGATACCAAAATGTTGACGTTCCAGAGCCAGGTTTTTCCAGTAAAAATATTTGTCCAAAAGCAGGGACTCAACATCATCAAATGGCATTTTACCTATGGGCCCACATTAGTGCCTTCCATAAATCATCCTTAGTATCAACTCTCTATTCTGCCATAACAAGTATATAAGATGCATTGTTTTGGCTATATTGTTTAACAGGTTTGCCCATTAAAAATGCAGGTACCTTGATATTTGCTATGCGTATATAATAGGAAGAGCCTTATGTCATAGGTCAAACAATTTCTAAATATCTTTCATTTGGATTCTGACCAGGCTTAGCACTTAATGACTGGAAGCTATTGCTGGAAGCGTAAGCACATGGTGAACTTCAGGTCATTTATCAATTTATATCTATCCTGTCACCTGAAGATTTAGTGCAGAAGACTCCAGACTGCCAGAAAATAATAAAATGTCTTCGGGATCATAATAAAACGCAATCACAGTTACAAAACAAGGTAAATGATTGTTATCTCTAAAATGATATGTAAACTGAAGTACTGTAACACAGTTTAATAAAGATAACTAAGACTTTGAAATGTATTTATATAAATTACCAATGACATCAGTAAATATGTATACAGCTCTATTGAAGCAATAGAGTCACAGAGAGTGCATGCCTTGTACTGTACTGTACTATACTGCACTCCAACCCCTTTATAGTTTGCAATATGTAGTTTATGGTAGGTAAAACCAGAAATAAGGGAGTCATAGGTTAATGATTTTATGTGGTTAATTAGGATGAAGTGTTTTTTTTAATGAGACTATGGGAGGTAATTAGGGGTTTAATGTATATAATTGTAAATATTTTTTAATAAAGGGGCTAATTAATGGGGATTATGAACTTAATTATGTTAAAGGGGCTAATTATACTACATATATTGAATGGGGTTGTTTCTATGAAATTAAAGTAGTTAATGATCTTCAAGAAGAGTTATTTATTGATGAGGAAATGATGTTGTAAAATCAATCAAAAATAGTCTATGTATTATATTGCGGTCACTGATGCTCTCTGTAATATATGGCGGTCACTGATGCTCTCTGTATGATATGGTGGTCACACATGCTCCCTGCATTATATTGAGGTCACTGTGATGTTGTCTGTATTACAGTATATAGAGGTCACTTTGATGTTCTCTAAATTATTTAATGGTTATTGACACTCTCTGTATTGTATTGCAGACATGCTCATTTGTATTATATGGCAGTCACTGATGCTCTCTGTATTATATGTTAGCCACTGCTGATCTCTGAATGATATGACAGTCACTTTGATGATATCTGCATTATATGGCAGTTACTATCACTGTAATGCTCTCTGTATTATATGGTGGTTATGGTTACAGAGTTGATTAAGGAGTGCACACTGGAAAACAGTCTTCTCTGAAAAAAGAAAATAAGTAGGTCTTTGCATGTTTTTTTTTGTTGTCTTTTCTTTTATATTTCCCCTCCCTTGTGTATCTCTTTCTCTTCTATTTCCAGATCTGAGTCTCTCTTCTGTCCTCTTTCTCACCTACTCACAGTCGGGTACCACCAAATTTGCCAAGTTTTGCAGTTGGACAGTACTATCCACGCACGTTGTGAACATTAAGTCCGAAGTGCATGTTGCATTGTTTATGCATCAACACTTAGTTTTATTGTATAAGTTTTGCCTTTAAATATTTAACATTTTTTCAATGTACTTGAATTTGAAACTATTACTTTCTGTTATGTTAATTGTTATAGCAGATCATCCAAATCTAATTTAATAAATGTTTCTGCCAAGCTTATTTATAAAATGCTGGAGACTACAAGAATGTCTTTTTCATTTATTATATATGCAGGGAATGCTATGCTGCATACAGTAGTTCATGCAAACTGTGAGCAGTATGGGCTTTCCTTGCTGCTTGTATAGTTGCATACTGTCCCTTCAGGGTTCATTCATTATGCATTGTTTATACATTATGCCAATAGGGGAGAGTGTGTTGTGTCCCTACGGTTGTGCTTGGTGTTTGATGAGATCCACGTCTGTTAAAGTGGTCGAGAGTCTGGACCCAGAGAAAGAAATAGATAAAATCAAGAATAAAGACAGTGTACACAGGTGAGGCAGAGACTATAATGACCTAATTGATAGCTACAGCAGAAACCAGGTAAAAGTGGTCTGGAATCTGAGCACGTATACCAGAGACGTGTAGTCAGGGTAGACAGGGGAGGCAGAGCCTCCCCTGTCATACTCCTGAGATTTGATTAATAATGATTAGAATAATACAAAGAAGATATTTATAACTTATAACATCTTCTTCATTGTTTATTGTAATCATTTTTATAGTTAACACTCACCAGCTTTGTGGAGCTCCCTGGGAGGCAGGGAGATGAGAGATGAGGCAGCAACAGCTCAGCCTCGCTTCTCTAGGTCAGACACTGCTTGCAGAGCTGGGGGTTTGGGGTCACACCACGGGCAGTAAGCTGCACAGAAAGAGAGCAAATAGAGGCATGCCTCTGAGTATTGGAGATGTGCCTTGAGCACTGATGGACACCTTGAATGTGTCCAGAAAGTACACTGCAGTGTTTAGAGATCGGACCTCAAGACAACAGCAGCACAAGAAGACACATTGATGCAGGTAGGAGAATCAATGGACACTGAAGCTTAGTGCAGTGAGGGGAGAGTTACAGTGAGTAGGGGTGAGACAGGGTCCCAGCACTCAGACCCATCTCCTTGTGTGCCTCCCCAGCCTTTGACCTCACCGCATGTCACTGGTGTATACAGTAAGTGCGCTAACATGGAAACCAGAGACAGTCCCCTAAGTACACAAGCATCAACTTTCATACCTTAAAATTCAGCCAGAAGAAAGGTGTAGGGTGACAGTATGGAGTGGAGGGGTTTCTGAATCATGGAGCAGGCTCTTGACTGCCTCTTAGCCCACTCCTGTCCCTAGCAATCAACTTTTCACTGCTGGACACACAAGTGACAGGTGTTTGGGTAACCCATTCCATTGAACGGGACATACCAGCCAAATCAGGACTGTCCATCTGAAATCAGAACATTGCGAGGTAGGATATTTGGTGACTACTACAACTACAAGTCTAAGAGGTCAATTCAATCAGCCATGAGGAGGGGCAAGTTGCCATTGTAACGACATGGAAAGACCGCCAACAGCAACGCCACATGCCGACCTCATAGCACGATCTCACACTGGACTTGTGGGTTATTGTATGCAGCTCTATGGGGCTGCCAACAAAAATATGCAAGTTTGGAGGTACTGTAAGTGCGGCCTACAGCCAGGCCTCGCAGCTATTTAAATTGACCCTTAAGTGTGAAACAAGTGTATTATACTGTGACGAGAGATGTGAATGTAAGAGACTGTTTATAAGATTACAAAACTGCTTATTTTGAACAGTATGTTCTCATGAGGAGTATTATGTGACATATGGAAAGTATATGAAAATCTGAGATTAATTGAATGATTAAGAATGTGTCTAGCCACAAAATGAATCACTCACCAAACCTTTGCATAATGTAGAAGCAGAAATAAAGACACCTTTCTATCCAATGAAGTAATTCCGCAAACGGAACGCATTAGCATTGTGTTATTCTTACCGTCCTACATTTATGACAAACATCTGGTGAGTTGGTGAAAGTTTGTTGAAATAATCAAGGACGTTTCTTGCAAAATGCTGATTTAGCGTGCAAATGTGGCGACTCGTTCACTTAAGTGTGAAAAACAAATATTCATTTTGAAGAATGGACAGTGGCGTATATATAATGGGTGCAGGGTGTGCGGTGCACACAGGCCCCTGGGTCCAGAGGGGCCCACACCGTACACCCTGCACATATTTCTTCAATACTTACCTCTCCGGAGTTCCGCTGCACAAATCATGGAGAAAATGGCGCGGTGTCCATTTTCCCGCCGTTTTACTCATGCTCAGTAGGAAAATCACAGGGAAAATGGCTGCCACTCCATTTTCCCGGAGACCTATGCCTGCTCAGTAGACTCTGGCACAAGGCTACAGTCTATTAGTGCTCCCTGTGCTTAAAGTCTACTGCGATCAGTGCGCTGCAGGAATGAGAAGAGGGGCCACAAACGAAGACTGCACATGGACCCCCTCCTCTCTTTAGACACCCCTGGGAATAGAGTTAGTTAAATAACATAAAGGGGTAGAGTTCTACTTCACTGGAATGGAATATAACTTTTCCTTAGCACTAAGTCTCAGGCACCTCTGTATTGTATGTTTTTCGCTATATTTATGAGAAATATTTTGCGCCTCCCAGTTCCACTAGAAAGAGTATGCTTGTAAGAATGTTTAAACCAATAAAATGCTCCAAACACACAAAATGACATTTGCAACAGCAACAAAGTTCCAATGTACCCTACTCTCATGATTAATTTAAGATACATATGATAAACCAAGCAGTGTTCTAAGAGAAAGCAAGAAATGTATTAATTTATTAAGTTATTTATATAGTACACACACATTCCACAGCGGTTTACAGAGAATTTTTATTCACTCACATCAGTCCTTGTGACAGTGGAGCTTACAGTCTACGGGTTCTATGTACTAAGCCTTAGAGAAAGTGGACAGAGATAAAGGACCAACCAATCAGCTCCTAGGGGGCATATCCACTTGGGTACAAAGTTTAGCGAGGTAAAAAGACCTTGCGGCCAATTGTGGAATATCGCGGGTATGTGCGCTCCCGATACTTAAGCAAAAAAAGAGGTCGCAGAGTTTTCAGCTCTGAAAACCCTGCTCCGCTTAAATAAATAAAATACATTTACCTGCCTGGGGGTCTGCGGCGGTCTCCACGGCTCCTGGTGGGGTCCCCTCCATCTTGTCACTGGGGAGGGGGCTGGTGGGAGTCCCGGGGGCTGGTGGGAGGAGCAAGGGCTACTGGGAGATGTAGTTCTCCCAGCGCCCGTTACAGGGAGGGGGGACACACACACGGTGGGGGTCACACACACCGGGGGTCACTCAAACACACTCACACACACTGACAAACACTCGCAAACACACATTACATACTCACCGCTGCTGCAGGAGACTGCATCCCGACGCTGGAGGAAGAAGACAGCGCTGCGGAAGGTAAGTAATTAACGACTAATTAAGTTACAGTAATTGGAAACTTCCAATTGCTTAATTAGCCCTCAGAAGGGGGGGGGACCTGGCAGGTGCAGGATTTTTGCTATTCTCGCCCCCAATTAAATATGCCCCTTTACTAGCTTTGTATGAAAAAAATTACAGGAGCCGATTGGCTGGTACTTTATCTCTCTCCAAGGCTTAGTACATAGACCCCTATATTCCCTGCTACAGTACATGCACACACTAGGGTTAATTTGTTGTTTTTGGCTTGTGGGAGGAAACTGGAACACCCAGAGGAAACCCATGCAAACACTGGGAGAACATACAAATACCACACAGAAAGAGCCTTGGTGGTAACAGAATTCAAGACCTCTGTGAGGCAGTAATGCTAATCATTCTGCCAACCATACTGCCTACTATACAAAAGGTTGACCGGGTAGGAGGATCGACACAAAAAAAATGGTCACCACTTTTTTTTTTCTAGAGTTAGGGTTAGGCACTAGAAGAGATGGTTAGGGTTAGGCAATTGCCACGATGGTTGGCATTAGGCACCAGGAGGGAGGGTTAGGGTTAGGCACTAAGGGGAAGGTTAGGGTTAGGGTGAAGATTAGGGTTAGAAAACAAAAAAATGTGTCAACCATTTGTGTGTTTACCACGTTTTTTTGCGTCGACCTTTTGACACTGTCGATCTTTTGTACCTGTCGACCTATTGCCTGTCTAACATCTGTTGTCTATCTAGACATTGTCTATCTTTTATACCAAACCCATTTGGTGTGACTGGAGAATAGATGTATGTGGACACATCTGGAAAACACATCAGGAAAGGTGTCCCGAAATCAAACACATGGAATCATATGAATAGTGATGAGGGACATTTTCATCAATGCTTGGCAGGATATTCTGCATCCAAAGGATATTTGCATCTACAAAGTCCAGGAATGATGATGTTTGCCTCTTTCTGAGTTCCGTTTTTTTGGTGGGAAAAATCCGAACTCGGCGTGCAAACTCGAACCTATACGAGCCTGCACATCCCTAATTAAAACCCAACCACATTTCTAGACTGCGTATACGCAAATATCTCTGATGGCGCAGACGTTACACAGAGTGCATCCACAAAGGCTCTGTTGCAGTCAGGACAGATGATATCAGAAATATGGGCGCTCCTGGGTGGTGACTACAAATCAACGCAAAAATTGTCCGTCTAGTGGGCGTGTCAATGCAAGCAGCTGCGATCTCAGACGCACAGCCGCGGGCATGGGATTTATACTCAGATGGAAAAACTGCACCTGCCACAGAGCTAGTGCAAGTTTTGATGGTGCGACCGTTGGTGGCGAATGCACGGCTCGGTATTACAGCACGGACGCTAAAAGTGGGCGTCTCAGACCCTGCACATACAGCCGTATGGAAGTACACAAGGGAAGGATTTTGTAGCAGCCTTTGCATAGAGTCGCAGATGGACGATGTCGTTTCTTTTAAGTTCTACATAAGCAAATATTGTGTCTTCCAGTAACTTGTTACTCAATTTCAATTGCTGTTTTTATTATAACTTTCAACAGAACATACATAAAAGACCGATCAAACATAAAAGCAGCGTGTACAAAAGCCTTAATGTTTAAAAATATTTTTAAATGTCATAAGCAATGAACTTATAGTTGATTTTGAAATAAAAGAAATGCTGGTTGTTATGTAGATTGTAGGAATGTGACAATTACTGACAAAAGAACAGCTATTTTGAATATTTGACATTTTATAGAGTTACAGAGTGACAATGTCCTCATTAGACTTAAAAAGAGCGCAGTTCAACGTGTGCGACAGACTACTGTTCTCTCATCTACTTTATGTGTTTTTTTTCTTGAGAACAGCATGTGACTGGTTGGCCATTTTCATCTCGTGTTTTTTGCTTGGCAGGTGGGCTGGTAGTACGGATGGTCAGAGCTGCTTCAAAACATTACAGGACACAGTTTATTCATGTAGTTATTGTGACTACTGTATTGTACATGCCTTGTAGTTTCTTTGTTAATAAAGTTTTTTTTTTTTTTTTTTAAACATAATAAATAGGTGGATGTTTCCAGCAGTGAAAAGAGTGGAGAGGTGGATCAGTGGGTAAGTTACCCATAACACCCAATCATCTTCTATCTATCAGTTTTATAGAATGTATTTGAGAATTGTTAAGCATATTTGCCTACTCTCCCGGTATGGGTGAGACGCTCCTGAAATTTGGGTGGCGCTCCAGGTCACCCTCAAGACAGGGCAAGTCTCCGGGACTGGCCACCACCCGCGCCACTTACTGTTAGGAACTAAGGACCTGATTCAGAGCCGGACGCTATTTGCGCTCGCTCGTTCAGAAAAAGGGGCTGGCTATTTAAATTGAGCGCTCGCTCTTTGCAGTCTGTTGACGCCTCTATGTCTGAACGAGCGAACAAAACATGCGGTCGCTATTTTAAAAAAAACGCCCTCTGGCCGCTCGCACCATACGTCATCTCCGCTATTTATTAGATTAATCGAGTACAACGAACGGCGTCTGAACTGCTCGCTATTCTTGTGGTAGCATTTTCCTACCGCAATCATGCGAGCAGTTCAGGCTAAAAGACAACCAAGTGACGTTGTCAATGACGCTTCTTTGTTAATTATGCACACCCTTAAAACGCCCGTTTTGACCGTTTGGCACGCCTGCGTTCTGATCTCCACTCCCCGTTTTCAAGCACCTTCCCCTGTTACCACCCACAAACGCCTAACACTGTCACTCAAATTAGCAGGCATTCGCTATTTTGTGAGCACACGAATTCCGGCCACACTGACTGGTTCGCGCATGTGTATTACAACCCATACACATGCGCAGATGTGCGAACATCGCTCGGAGCGAGCGGCCGCTTACGAGCGGCTCTGAATCAGGCCCTGAGGTATTTACTGAGATTGGTTAGTCCCGCAACAGCCTTGAGGGCTGGTATGCTTGGATAGCTGCAGCCGTGGTACAACCTTGAGGGCTGGAAAGTCTTTGACTAGTCAGGACCTGAGGGTTGTGAGGTAAGAAGCCTTTGGGCCTTGAGGGCTGGTAAGCCTTGGCTTGTTGTGGCCAGTGGGCCGTAGGACAAGATGCGGCCTTTGGGCGCTGTAGCAGCCTTGGCAGGCTGTAGCCTGTGGGTCGTAGAACAAGATGCGGCCTTTGGGCTGTGTAGCAGCCTTGGCAGGCTGTAGCCTGTGGGTCGAAGAACAAGATGCGGCCTTTGGGCCGTATAGCAGCCTTGGCAGGCTGTGGCCTATGGGCCGTAGAACAAGATGCGGCTTTTGGGCCGTGTAGCAGCCTGGGCACGCTGTGGCCTATGGGCTGTACAACAAGATGCGGCCTTGGGCCATGTAGCAGCCTTGGCAGGCTGTAGCCTGTGGGTCATAAAACAAGATGCGGCCTTTGGGCCGTGTAGCAGCCTTGGCAGGCTATGGTGGTCAGAAGATGAACCTGTGCCGCCAGGTTGACACAAGTGGTGGTATGCAGGATTGCGTACTTTGGACGCTGGATTGCTGCCTGTGCCGCCGGGTTGACACAAGCAGCTGGACGCTGAAGTGCACACTCTGGACACTGAGTGCAGTCTCTGCCACCTGGATGACACAAACAGCAGACAACAGAAGCAGACAGGAGGACTGGGTACTCAACTGGATTACAGGAGAAAACACCAAAACGTGAAACGCTATCACCGCAATCGGAGCAGCATTCGCACTAGAAGGAAATAGATGCAGGAGCCAATCCAGAACGATCCCAGAATGAATGACAGGAGGTAGGAGGAGTTCAGCAAATGCTCGCCCGGTGTTCGTCTCATCCTGCATTCGCAGTGCGGTGGCTTGTGACACTTAGTGAAAGTGGGCATACGGGGGAGGCTACTCTTGATTATTCTGCCTTATTTTTTATTTTGCCATCTAGATTTGCAGTTGCAGGTTTATGGGATTAATATGTAGTGTTGTTGCAGTGTAAGAAACTGCTGGTAAAAATAATCGGTATTAAAAACTTCATTAACGTCTTCAGTACAATGGAAAGATGTATCTATTGCTGTGCATTACAGGGCAGCCAGTCCTCATTCACAAGATGTGATTTATCCCATAAATAGAATGTGTCATATTCACTCAAGAGCAAAAACATTTTCACTGATGCCCATTAGTCTGTATGATGGTTTATGGCATTTTCGGAGTTTGAGGAAGATCAGAGATCTTGTAGAACACAGGATGGGTTTAAAAACTTTATATAGGCTCAGATTTAAGACTAAGGCTAAGGAATGGGTATCTAATGCCGGGATGTTTACTGTCAAAATACCGACATCAGCATCCCGATGGTTGGTATCCCGACAAGGGTCAGGTAAGTATACTAACCCTTCTCCCCCTAAACCTCCCTTCTTGTAGCCAAACCCTGACCCTCCCCACTCCGCACCCTAACCCTCCCCAGTAGTGCCTAAACCTAAGTCTCCCCCTTCGTGCCAAAACCCAACCTTCCCCCTTAGTGCCTAACCCTAACCTACCCCCAGTGGTGCCTAACACTAACCCTCCCCCCTAGATGTGCCTGACCCCCCCACTCCAAAGCCTAACCCTAACCCCGCTACGCTGCCAAAACCAAAAACTCCCCCCACAGCTAACAGCTAAGGGCTCCCTGGACTTTACCTCGTTCGGACTGGCGTCCTTCTGGATTCCGGCATCGGGATTAAGATAGGCATCAATATTTTTTTCAGCGTCAGGATTCAGACCAGCGGCATGTCGTCCACCTGTCTGATAACTACATCCCCAATATAATGCAATGTACTTTAGGGTATTATTATTTAGTTAGTACTAGTATTTACTTGTCTGTTGATTTTCCTTTCAGTATTTCTTAAACAATACGATGACATATCTATTTGTTATAGTTATCATGAATTCCATTAATGTATGATTTGAAACCACCAAATAATGGGCAGATAAAGGATATATATTATAGTGAACTGAACACAAAACATGTGGTGATTAATTCAGTTGTCTATTCACCATAGTTATATTTCCTATTGTTAAATCCTATATCTTGCTTCTTGATATAGGTACTGTACAACAGCCATGTAGAGAACAAAAGCCTGTATTAAAAAAAAATATATATATATAATTATCCTTTCCATCAGTTCGTTTTGGACACTATCAATGGCAGGTCGAGATTTTCAAATTAATCAGAACTTTGTGTTTGAAAGAATATTTCAAAGAGGATCAGCCACAGAGCTCAGGTAATATGGAGAACTTTTACCTGCTAAAGTTAGAGCATTACAACTTAGATCAGGTTTTGATCCTCCTTCGAACAATAGTTCTATTGAGACATTTTCTCGTTTGCTTAACCAAGCTGTTTTGTCTGATGTGTCTACTACAAATGCATATTCCTCTAAGTTTCCCAATTTATCCAGTCTAGAAAGGAAATCATTTCAGAATTTGTGTAATTATGATGACATTGTCATTCGACAGTCTGATAAGGGGGGGTCCATCACAATTTTGAATAAGACAGATTATAAATTGGAGATTTATCGGCAATTAGCGGATATGAGAAACTTGAGGTGAATCCTACGGGGAGGTTCAAAGGAGAATTAGATGATTTATTGTTAATGGGGGTACAGGAAGGATTGATGTCTAGTAATATACAAAAAGCTTTGTTTATACAACATCCGATTGTCCCCATTTGTATGCTTTGCCAAAAGTGCGCAAGACACTGCATAATCCTCCTGGCAGACCTATCATTGCTGACAGGGGTTCGTTTTATCATACAGTGTCTGTGTACCTGGATTGTCACATCCAGCCTTGTATACAAAATGAAATTACGTATTTGAAAGAAACTACCATGTTATTGAAAACACTTAATACCTTTTCTGAGTTAGCTGACCAGTTGCTGCTATGCACGGCTGATGTACAAAGCTTGCTTACCAGCATTCCCCATGCTGATGGTTTATTAGCGGTCAAGGAGTTGATTATCCATAATGATTTACATAAATGTCCAACAGTTGACTTTTTTTGTAAAATTACTGGAACATACATTGAAATCTAATTATTTCTATATTGACGGGCAGTTCTTCACTCAAACTTCTAGCTGTGCTATGGGGTCTGCTGTGGCCCCATCATTTGCGAGCAGTTACATGTTCACTGTTGAAAAGCAATTGTTCTATGAAGATCCTAACATTCGGCAATATGTGTTTTTATTAGGGGTGTGCACCGGCCACTTTTCGTGTTATGTGTTTTGGTTTTGGATCTGGATCTTTCCTCGTGTTTTGGATCTGGATTGGTTTTGCCAAAACCACCCTTCCGTGTTTTGGGTTCTGGGTTTTGTGTTTTGGATCTGTATTTTTGTGGGAAAAAAGCATAAAAACAGCTATAATCACAGAATTTGTTGTTTTTTTGTTCCTACGCTATTATAAACCTCAATGACATTAATTTCCACTCATTTCCAGTGTATTCTGAACACCTCACACCTCACAATATTGGTTTTATGTCCAAAAGGTTGCACTGAGGTACCTGGATGACTATGCTAAGCGACACAAGTGGACGGCACAAACACGTGGCCCATCTTGGAGTGGCACTGCAGTGGCAGACAGGATGGCAGTTTGAAAAACTAGGCCCCAAAGAGTATATACTGCAAAGATAAAAAAAGAGATGCAAGATGGAATTGTCCTTGGGCCCTCCCACCCACCCTTATGTTGAATAAACAGGACATGCATACTTTAACAAACCAATCATTTCAGCGCCAGGGTCTGCCACACGACTGTGGCTGAAATGATTGGTTAGTTTGGGCCCCCACAAAACAAGCTGGCAATTAATCTGTCCCTGCACAAACTGGCTCTACAGAGGCAAAAGGTCATCCTCATCCTCCTCATCCACCGATTCCTCACCCTCTTCAGTGTTGTCCTCATACTCACAGAGTATTAATTAGTCCCCGCTGGAATCCACCACCACAGGTCCCTCTGTACTTTCTGGAGGCTGGTCTTCCTGGAAGAATTGATAATTCATTTTGATGAACATTATCTTCTCCACATTTGATGGAAGCAACCACCTACGCATTTTGCTGACAAGGTTCCCGGCTGCACTAAAAATTATTTTGGAGTACACACTGGAGGGGGGGGGCAACTCAGGTAAAATAGAGCCAGTGTGTACAGGGGCATTCAAATTGCCTCTTTTTCCTGCCAGTACAGGTACGGACTTGTCTGACATGCCTACTTGGATGCTGTCACCAATGTAATCCTCCACCATTCTGTCAATGGTGACAGTATTATATGCAGTGACAGTAGACATGTCAGAAATTGTTGCCAGGTCCTTCAGTCTAGACCAGATGTCCAAACTTGGTCCTGTCTGCCCTACATCACCGCCAGTGGGTTGCTTAGGATACCTAAGTTGTTTCCTGGCAGCTCCAGTTGCTGGAGAAAATGAAGAAGGAGCTGTTGATATGTCACGTTCCGCTTCAGCTGACAGTGTTTTCACCAGCAGGTCTTTGCACCTCTGCAGGCTTGTGTCCGTCGGAAAGGGAGACACCACATAGGCTTCAAACCCAGGATCGAGCACGGTGGCCAAAATGTAGTGGTCTGATTTCAACAGATTGACCACCCTTGAATCCTGGCAAAGCAAATGAAGGGCTTCATCCACAAGTCCCACATGCTGAGCGGAATCGCTCCATCTTAGCTCCTCCTTCACTTTCTCCAGCTGCTTCTGCAAAAGCCTGATGAGGGGAATGACCTGACTCAAGCTGGCAGCGTCTGGACTGACTTCACGTGTGGCAAGTTTGAAGGGCTGGAGAACCTTGCACAACACGGAAATCATTCTCCACTGCGCTTGAGTCAGGTGTATACCCCTTCTTTTGCCTATGTCATAGGTGGATGTATAGGCTTTAATGGCCTTTTGCTACTCCTCCATAGTCTGAAGCATATATTGTAGAGGGTTCAGTTCCACCGCGTCACAACCTCTTGCTTCTGGTGATGGCATGGCAGGTTCAAGAGTGTTTGCTGGTGCTCCAGTCTTCGGCATACAGTCACTGAATGGCGAAAGTGGCCAGAAATTTTTCGGCCCACCCAAAGAGTCTCCTGCATGCCCCTGTAGTTTTTCAGAAAATTCTGCACCACCAAATTTATTGTGTGAGCAAAACATGGAACGTGCTGGAATTTGCCCAGATGTAATGCCCGCACAATATTGATGGCATTGTCAGATATCACAAATCCTCAGGAGAGTCTAAGTGGGGTAAGCCATTGGGCGATGATTTCCCTCAGTTTCTCTAAGAGGTTGTCGGCGGTGTGCCTCTTACTGAAACTGGTGATACACAGCGTATGCTGCCTTGGAACGAGCTGGCATTTCTGAGATGCTGCTACTGGTGACGCTGCTGTTGTTGCTGCGTAAGGCCATACATCTACCCAGTGGGCTGTCACAGTCATATAATCCTTAGTCTGCCCTGTTCCACTTGTCCACATGTCAGTGGTTAAGTGGACATTGGGTAGAACCGCATTTTTTAGGACACTGAGGACACTTTTTCTGATGTCTCTGTACATTCTCCATATTGCCTGCCTAGTGAAGTGGAATCTAGATGGGATTTGGTACCGGGGACACACTACCTCCATCAATTGTCTAAATCCCACTGCACTAATGATGGATACCGAATGCACGTCTAACACCAATGCAGGATCCTCCCGAGGAATCAGGATAGGAGAGTCAGTCATGCCAGTGACATGGCCTGCAGGACTACTTCCAATCCTGACTAAAGAGGAAATTGACGAGGAGGGAGTCGACAGTGTGGTTTGCAGGCGCTTGGATACAACAGGACAAAGGGATTTAGGTGTCCCTGGACTGCTTATGGTCTTCTGAACTTGACAGTAACTTTTTATGAACGTGCTGCAGGTGATGTATAAGGGAGGATGTTCCTAGGTGGTTAACATCCCTACCCCTACTTATTTCACCTTTACATATGGTACATATGGCAAGACAGTTGTTGTCAGGATTTAGATAGAAATATTTCCAGACCAAAGAGGTGGAATGTTAAGTCTTCTGCCCAGACATGACCGTGATGGGCTTTTTCATCCCGCGGACAACAACTGTCTCCCCCGATGCCTGATTTAAAACAAACCACCTCATCATCAGAATCCTCGGCAACTTCCTCCTCAGCGCCAGTTACACCAATATCCTCATCCTGTTGTACTTCAACAGTAACGTCTTCAATTTGAATATCAGCAAGTGGACTGTGGGCCTGATTCAGAGCCGGACGCTATTTGCGCTCGTTTGTCCAGAAAAAGGGGCTGGCTATTTAAATTGACTGTTCGCTCTTTGCGGTCTGTTGAAGCCTCTATGTCTGAACGAGCGAACAACACATGCAGACTTTTTTTGTAAAAAACGCCCCCTGGCCGCTCGCATCATACGTCATCTCCGCTATTTATTAGATTAATCGAGTACATCGAAAGGCGAATGAACTGCTCGCTATTCTTGTGGTAGCATTTTCCTACCGCAATCATGCGAGCAGTTCTGGCTAAAAGACACCCAACTGACGTGGTCGATGATGCTGCTTTGTTAATTATGCACACCCATAAAACGCCCGTTTTGACTGTTTGGCACGCCTGCGTTCGGATCTCCACTCCCCGTTTTCAAGCACCTTCCCCTGTTACCACCCACAAACGCCTCACTCTGTCACTCAAATTAGCAGGCATTCGCTATATTGCGAGCACACGATTTTCGACAGCACTGACTGTTTCGCGCATGCGTACTAAAACCCATATGCATGCGCAGATGTGCGAACATCGCTCAAAACTAACGATCGGCCGCTTACGAGCGGCTCTGAGTCAGGCCCAGTGGGTGCTCTTTCCAGCACTTGCAGAGGGCGTGCAAATGGTGGAAGGAGCCACCTCTTCCCGTCAAGTGTTGGGAAGGTCAAGCATCGCAACCGTCGCCACACTTGGACTCTCCTTGGGGATTTGTGATATCTTCTTAGAATTAGAACGCACAGTTCTTTGCTGTGCTTTTGTCAGCTTAACTAGTTTCATTTTTCTAGCAGGAGGAGGGCTTCCATCGTCATGTGAAGCTGATCCACTAGTCATGAACATAGGGGAGGGGCTTAGCCGTTCCCTGCCACTCCGTGTCGTAAATGGCATATTGGCAAGTTTACGTTTCTCCTCAGATGATTTAAATAAATTTTATAAGGTCATTTTCCTGAACTTTGGCATTTGGGATTTTATATGCCCTCTACTATGACATTGGGCATCGGCCTTGGCAGACAACCGTTGATGGCATTTCATCGTCTATGTCATGACTAGTGGCAGCAGCTTCAGCACTAGAAGGAAGTGGTTCTTGATCTTTCCCTATTTTATTTTTATCGGACAAATTTTTGTCCTCCATTTATGTGATATTGATACCTGCGGCTAAGGCGCACACAAACACAGAAAAATATTTTTTTTTTACATTTTTTGGAGCACTTTGGGGGTTACACCACCCTTCAACAGATGAGCCAGCCGGCCCTTGACTTATGACACAGGCACACGCTTGGTGCTGCTACTTTTTTGATGCACGTGCTTCTAAGGCGCGCAGCACATAAGTCACAAACACCGAAAAATATATTTTTTTATTTTTTCCGGCACTTTGGGGGTTACACCGTCCTTCAACAGACGAGCCAGGTGGCCCTTGACTTATGACATAGGCGCACGCTTGGCGCTGCTACTTTGTTGATGCACGTGCGGCTAAGGCGCACACAAACAGAAAAAAATATATTAAATTTTTGCACTTAGGGGGAGCACCCCTGATGGACAGAGCACCCCCTGGACAACACTACAGCACTCCTTTAGGACTACAGCCTTTATGGGACAACAGCACTGCACAACACAGCTCAGCCAGCCCCTATGGACTTTGGACACAGCTCTATGGACAACAGCAGCACCAGCACAGCAAACCCCCACCCTCCCTCTTCACTGTCCACAGCCAGAGTGGAAAATGGCGCCGACACTGGGACCTTTTATAGAATTCAAAACCCGTGAGAATCCGATAGTGGGATGTTGCCGTTTTGCCTTGATTTCAGATCCGAGCCAGGCGGGAAAACCCGAGCCAGACTCTGTTCCCGGCTTGGATCAGGGGGACTTGGGGCGGTTCGGATTTCAGAAATCTGAACCCGCTCATTCCTAATATAGACAGGTGTATGCTTTTCAAAATCATGTCCAATCAACTGAATTTACCACATGTGGACTCCAATTAAGCTGTAGGAACATCTCAAGGATGATCAGTGGAAACAGGATGCACCTGAGCTCAATTTTGAGCTTCATGGCAAAGGCCGTGAATACTTATGTACATGTGATTTCTTAGTGTTTTTTTTTTATTATTAAATTTGCAAAAATCTCAAAAAAACTTTTTACACATTGTCATTATGGGGTATTGTGTGTAGAATTTTGAGGACAAAAATGAATTTATTCCATTTTGGAATAAGGCTGTAACATAACAAAATGTGGCAGAAGTGAAGCATTGTGAATACTTTCCAGATGCACTGTATATATTGTGACACAGTCGGGATAGGGGTCCCTCTCCTGGGGTAGATGGACTCCCTCTTTACACACACAGTTCTGGGGTTCTCGTGCAAGCTGGACAGAGCCAGTCTTTATTGTGCCAGACACATAAACAAAATAAAACAAACAAAATCCTAGCCCATCTGGGCTCTAACTAGACGGTAGGTTCACTCACTATCAGAACACTAAAACAAGTTCACGTCCACTGTACTCACAGGTTTGTATCAAACAGTGTCTCAGAGTAAGCTATCCTGCGGGCCTGCTCTACCAGGTGTGAGACACTCAGCCACAACCAAACCCAGCTTATATCAGCTATTTCCAGGTGCAAGCCCTAATGAGCCTGCTACCAGGCTGAAAGGCCCAACACCTGGAGTGGCCTGTGGATGGAGCCCTCCCTCTCCTCACATCCACACCCCCAGGGCTCATTCCGGCTTTTCACCAAAGCCGACATTTGTAGTCTGTTTTGTCAAACAGACTTCTCCTGGGGATTTCAATACACATAGGACAGGAATCTGGGACACACACAGAAGCCATTCCAAACTTTTCCAGTGCTTCTATCACAATATATATATATATATATATATATATATATATATATTATACTGCGCATTTTAAGTCATACTGCGCGTGTGTCTACGTTACACTGCGCATGCACCCAAAGTCCGTGCGCACAGAGGGCCTGATTCAGAGCCGCTCGTAAGCGGCCGCTCGTTCGCTCTGAGCGCTGTTCGCACATCTGCACATGTGTATGGGTTGTAATACGCATGCTCCAACCAGTCAGTGTGGTCGGAAATCGTGTGCTCGCAAAATAGCGAGTGCCTGCTAATTTGAGTGACAGAATGAGGCATTTGTGGGTGGTAACAGGGGAAGGTGCTTGAAAACGGGGAGTGGAGATCCAAACGCAGGCGTGCCAAACGGTCAAAACGGGCGTTTTAAGGGTGTGCATAATTAACAAAGCAGCGTCATCGACCACGTCACTTGGTTGTCTTTTAGCCTGAACTGCTCGCATGATTGCGGTAGGAAAATGCTACCACAAGAATAGCGAGCAGTTCATAAGCCTTTCGATGTACTCGATTAATCAAATAAATAGCGGAGATGACGTATGATGCGAGCGGCCAAGGGGCATCTTTACAAAATAGCGAGCACATGTTTCGGACGCTCGCTCAGACATAGAGGAGTCAAGCGACCGCAAAGAGCGAGCGCTCAATTTAAATAGCCAGACCCTTTTTCTGAACGAGCGTCCGCAAATAGCGTCCGGCTCTGAATAAGGCCCAGAGTTAAAGTTGTGAATCACATGGACGGTCTCAGAAATGACTTAAAAATATATTGAGCGTTCCTGGGTGGTGACTAGGAAGTCTCTATGCAAACACACAGAGATGGTCTGTCTTATGGGCGTGTCACTGGAGCATCACTGGCGTGTTTGCAAACTCAGAGGCATAACCGCTCACACTGGGGGCCATACTGTGACGGAGAATGTGCACCTAGCGTGGGGCTGGTGCAAGGTTCGATGGTGCCACCAATGGTTGCGTCTAAAGACTCACCAAGCTGTATTTGAGCTTCTAAGGTGGGAGTCTCAGTCCTTGCACATGCAGGCGCACCGCTGTACACCAGGGAAGAGCTGGTAGCGGCATTTGCATAAAGTTGCAGAAGCAATACCGGGAAATGACGCAGATACAGACGCTGCGGTGTCCAACTCAGAATGAGGCCTACAATGTACATTGGCAATAGATGGCAGTCCTCGGGATCATTGAATAAAATATTTTGCTTTATTAACAAAAAAAAAATCAAGGTGTTCAAATAGAACCTTATGGAAAGATTATGGGGCTGACGGAATTGCAAAGCCGCACACAGAAGTCGCTGTGCGATTCCGTCCTGCAGGAGGTGTCTGACACCGCCTTGCTGCATCTGCGGTCCCAACGCTGCGACCGAGGTCGCAGTCTGGGATCACCATGGCGACCATGGCAGAGGCATATGGGGGCCAGCATGCGAGCTAGAAAGGGTCCTGCGCATGCGCAGATTCCCGATAATCGGGAGTTTGCGATCAGCAGTGCACTAGCGTGCACTGACGAATCAGGTCCTATGTTCACTGTAAATTGTCATGAGCAGGAAGCACACAGCAAGAATTCTGGCAAACAGATTAGACACAAAAGCTGACAATCTAATCAATTTTAATTGGATTATTTTGTCTCTTCTTTTCGATTTTCAAGCTTTTATCTTTCCACTTTGTCAACATTTTGTAACATTCCGGCTGCAATCGGTGCTTATGAAAATTTACATCCTGCTGTCTAAACATTTCCCTTTATCGTGCTCTATGTCTTGACAACTACACAAATGAGTTTTAATTAGGACATAGGCCAGGAAACAGGCAAGCAAACATGGTATACAGTTAAGCCTTCACTTTGTCTATAAGGCTAAAATCTGTACTTAACTAATACGTGACTGTGCCTTATCTACACGCTTTACGGTCTCATTCCGAGACAAAATGCTGATGTTCACATAAATTATCGATATTTTGCAACTGCGCATGCATCCATATCTCGCGACGCATGCGTTCCATGGTGTGTAAGTTCAGAGTCGCAGGACTGGTTCTGCTGCACTGGTTCTGGCATGCGTTGGGCGTTTCCAGGAGGTGGCTAAACAGACGTACGTCTATATTCCGTCTTATGGACGTTTCAGAGATGGACACGCATGCCCGCAGCAGCTGCAATTTTGTACGAAGAAGCTGCGCGAAAATATTCCAATGCCGCAGCAGCTGGGATGTGTATTGAGACGCCCATTGGCGGTTTTGTCAAATCCAAGCAACTGCATTCAAAGACAAAACATCGGTCTCAATATCGTTTGCAGATCATTCGACAATCGGCCTTATGAGTAACCATATGATCACACAGAATGGGCCACGGGAACTGGACGCCGGAGCCATATTTACCGCGACGATAGCAGCCGAAGGAAGGTATACGCTCCGAAAATGGTCTCAAGACACCCACCCACTGTCGCCCACAAAAGGTCTCTGCCTGTCAATCACTTTGCGAATAAATCCTGCAAGTGACAACTAAAATGAAACTTGACACATACGCAGTGCGACTGAGACGCATGCGGAAATTACCAATAATCGCTGGACTGCGCAAACATCGACATAGCGTCAGTCTGAATCAGGCCCTTAGTTGTTTCTCCACTTGCAACACAGTGGGTGTCACTGGGGGCTATCACATGTAGGCAGAGGCATCCCTGGGTCTGGTGACACCTAGGGCACACTGTGACTATCCCTGCGGGCCGGAGGTGTGCCTGCACCCAAAAAGGGGTGTGACCTACAATAAAGGGACGTGCCCTCCAATAAAGGGGCGTGTGTCATGCTGGGAGGCGGGTCTTTGAAAGCCAAGGCCTGAGGCTGCGGGAAGAAACGAAGGCGAGGGGCCTGGATGTACGATCTCTGCATCCACGGGTCTTGGTCATTGGTGAGACCTAGTTAAAGGTGCGGAATCTAACCCACAGGGAGGTGTTCGCCAGTGACCCATCCAAGCGGGATATGGGCTTGAGCTGCACCCTGTAAGCAGGTCATGGTCCTTTGACTAGGTGACCAAGCCCCGCGGGAAAAGGAGAAACAAACACTCATGGCGCAAGGGTAAGGTGCCAGTAGGAGGCACGTAGGAACTGGGGTGGAACCACCCGGTTCAGGATACTGTACTTGAGGTACAAGAGAGCGTGCACTGCGGAGTGTGACTGCGTACACACCTTACCGGGTTGCCGGTCGGAGAGAATGCACCACGGTGCAATACAGTGTGAAACAGGCACCGACAAAGGAGCCCAGTAACGAGGTGGGTAGTGGTATTGGACCCGGGCTGAGATGGTAAAGCACTGGAGAGGTGGATGGTATACTGCACACAGGCTGTGATGGTAAAGCAATGGTGAGATAGATGGTATAACTGCATAACTGCACACAGGCTGTGATGGTAAAGCACTGGTGAGATAGACGGTATAACTGCACACAGGCTGTGATGGTAAAGCACTGGTGAGATAGATGGTATAACTGCACACAGGCTGTGATGGTAAAGCACTGGTGAGATAGATGGTATAACTGCACACAGGCTGTGATGGTAAAGCACTGGAGAGGTGGATGGTATACTGCACACAGGCTGTGATGGTAAAGCACTGGTGAGATAGATGGTATAACTGCACACAGGCTGTGATGGTAAAGCACTGGAGAGATGGATGGTATACTGCACACAGGCTGTGATGGTGAAGCACTGGAGGTGGATGGTATACTGCACACAGGTTGTGATGGTGAAGCACTGGAGGTGGATGGTATACTGCACACAGGCTGTGATGGTAAATCACTGGAGAGGTGGATGGTATACTGCACACAGGTTGCGGTGCTATACTGACACGCTGGGATCAGCTCACTGGAAGCAAGGGAACATGGAATGAGAGACCACTAGTAATACTAGCAGCGACAATGGTTGTTCAGGCAATTACCTGATACACAGGAGCCGGATATATACCCCTGGAAGCCTGCTGATTGGTCCACAGCATCAGCGGACCGGCCAGACTGTCAGGGAAGGAAGGAAGGCAAGTCACAAGGGGAAGTGTCATGGCGGCGCCCATGACGGGGACTCCGATCCCAGCACACCAGGCTGCCCAATACACCAGCATCAGGGAGAATGCTCAGCACCTCCCACGTGGCCGCATCAGCCGCCCGACTGCCCGGGAAATCAGAGGAAGCCGGTGGGACGGTATGGGACGGCCGATCTCCGGCTGGACTCTGACAGCGTGGTCTTGCTGGGGACCCCGATTACTTCACTTCGAGGGCAGCCCAACATTGTTGGAGAAAACATGCGGTGAGGTAAGAGGCACTGGCTAGTATCATAGCAAGATTTACACATACATACAGTATATGAACCCGAAGGCATTATACAAAAGTGCAGCAGTATATAGTGCTGGAAATTTGGTACGTTTTGAGCAGGGATGTGCGGAAAAGGTAGACGGGGGAGGCAATGCCTCACTTGTCATACACTTTTTACTCCAGAGTTTTGACTATAAAAAGGATTAGAGTAATACAAAGAAAATATTTATAATATTTTGTTTACATTTTTCTTATCAGTTTTATAGTCAAAACTCTGGTGTATACCTAAGTATGACAGGAGAGGCTCTGCCTCACCTGCCTCACCTGACCGCACATCAGATGCTGGGCTGCCCCGGGAGACTGGGCTGTCAGCACTGTCGGCTCCTCTTCTATGACAGGAGGCGGGTGCTGCAGGGGAATATCACACTGCAGCACTCAGCTCCTGTCACTGCAAAGGAGCCGGCATTTTAGTGTCACCCCCTCCAAAGGGGACACCCATGTGTGCGGCCCGCACCCCCCTCATGACGCCACTGCATGCAGGATAAGTGTTCCGGAATTGCGGGCTATTCAGAGATGTGCGTATACAGCGATCTATCTGCAACAAATCAGATCTCTTTCACCAAGAATAGGGCTAGTGCAAATGTGCTGATAGTGATTACAACTACGTTCACTAGTGCATAGGTGGGGCGATGTGGGAGCATACTGTAGATGTTGCAGAGAACGGCATTTATTTCCAAGCAACTCTGAATCCAATCCAAATCTGAATCCAAGTGTAACAGTTACTTATTTCCTAATGTGGATCCTCTGTAACATTTACACCAAACACACTATTTTTTTTTCGTAAGTCACAGAGCCTTATGCTACATCAACGATATTACTTATAAATTCAGTTGCATATTTTAAAAAGATGCATATTGAAAGGATTATGTTTTCCCTACGGATTGCCTTGAAAAATAAGTCTGAAAACCCCAAGCAGGTGGCTAAAAAACACTACTTGCTCCTCGCCTAGTGTTACTCCATATTGCATTACTCTGTTTTAGTAAATAAACAATTTGCATCACTTCTGTATACACTGACAGCGTTGTAGATTATGTATATTATGCAGAGCTATCAGTATGGTTTACGCAATTGTGCTTCAGAAAGAAATGCATATTAACCATACATCAGTACATATGTTTTATATAAACCATTTACTGCAGGTGCATATTTATTATTTATTGGGTTTTAGAGCCGGTGATTATAAATTCATTACAACGCTTATCGCCCCTTCCCTGCCAAGTGTTAGAAGTGAGCTGACAGTGCTACTGCGCCTACGGGTTCCTTTCCTGGTAAATGCTGCGGAATGTAGCTTATAGGCTACAATGGCTGAAGCCGTCTGAGGATGGCATCAGCTACCGGAATGTGGTAAATTCGGCATTGAAGCAACCCTGTAGAAAGGGATGGGTATGGGATGTCGGCACTCGGGATCCCGGTGGTCAGAAACTTGTACCAGTATCCCAACAGGGGTAGGATGCCGACACCCAATGATCAATATCCTAACCCTCCCCCTCTCCCTACCCCTAATCCTCCCTCCCCGCTGCTTAAACCTAACCTCCTCCCCCACACCCTAAACCTAACCCTCCCTCCTTAGTGCCTAACTCTAACCCTTCCCCTAGTGCCTAACCCTAACCCGCCCCAAACCCCAGTAGATGGGATGCCGACGCCAGGATTCTGACAGGTGTCGGGATTCCGTTGCCGGCATTCTAAGCACTGGCATCCCGACAGTCAGCATTATGACCACATCCCCATAGAAGCCTATGGGGCAGGGGGGGTTTACAGCAGCCTCTGTGCGGGCCCCCTCCTCTCCGGCAGCGCCGGCTGACGCGGGACTCCAGAGACGTAAGTATAATTAAATATGGGAGCAGGTTGTGCGGTTCTTATGATTCATTTTGAAAATGGAAGTGGAAACCAAAGTCAAGGATTCCAGTTTCACTTTCAAAATGAATAAAACAAAAAGTTTAAAATTATAAAAAGTGTTCAAAATGTTTTTTCCACATATTCCTTTATAGATAAAGCATTTTTACTTTCAATATAATCTGCTGTCGCAGTCTGGAGAAGGCAATATCAATAGAATCGCCGCAATCATTGTTAAATAGACCTCACCATGGGAAATAAGAAGAAGCCTGGCAAATCTTATTCATTGCTATATATTGTTATTTAATTGCTTCGGACGTGTGGAGGAGGAAATAAGCAAATATAATATTGTTTCTAACCTGTCTACTTGTGAGCTGGATTTCAGTTGAAGGGTTTGGAATGATCGCAGCCTGGGCTCACGCATCCTATTACCATTCAGATTGACAACAATAAGGGGCAGATACAATTAAGAGCACATTGTGGGTAATCACGGGAGGGAAACAGTGCGTATTTTTGCATGCAGTCCTATAGATTTGTGCGTAATAACCGGTGAGGGTACTCAGGCTGGATAACCGTTCACTGAGGACGTGTCCACTCAACTGCAGATTGTGCAGAGCTGGACACATAAGTATAAATATGCCTGCTGCTGGCGTATCACTCTCATCTAGTACAGGGTGGGTGCAACTCCACACCTAGCCTGTACTATTGGACACCCCGTGCAAGCAAAATATACAGGTTGAGTCTCCCATATCCAAAATGCTTGGGACCAGGGGTATTTTGGATAACGGAATATTCCGTATTTTGGAATAATTTCATACAATAATGAAATATCTTGGGAATAGGACCCAAATATACACACAGAAAGCATTTATGTGTTATATACACCTTATACCCACATCCTGCAGGTAATTTTATACAATATTTTTAATAATTTGTGCCTCAGACAAAGTTTCTGTACATTGAACCATCAAAAATCAAAGGTTTCATTATCTCAGTCATGACAAAAAAATTCTGTATTTCGGAATATTTGGATATGGGAGACTCAACCTGTAATTACCATGCATACCATTGCACACAAGTTCCAAATGGCAACTAATGTGGCAGTTTTGACAAGAACACTTGGTAGGGAGGCCCATGCACTTGCAGTTCTACAGAAACAACAAATGTTTTTATCAGGATGACAATGCCACCTGTCATGTTACCAGGGCGACGCTGGACTGGTATACAGAAAATTCGGTAACCTGGGTGTACTGGCCAGCTCAGAGTCCAGATCTTAACCCCAGAACCTCTGGGATGAATTGGAGTGACGGGTGTGTTCTAGGCCAACTCAACCTTCTTCAGTGTCACAGTTGGTCACTGTACTTAGGGCAGAATGACAATACATACCGCCTGCTGCTATCCAGGAACTGGTGGACAGTTTGCCAAGAAGGGCGTCTGCAGTAATCACTGCACATGGTGGACCTACAAAGTACTGATGTCAATAAAATCTTGTTAATCTATTTGCTGTCAGTGTCCAATTATTTTTGTCTGCATAGTGTATAAGCAAACCCTACTGGCTACTCTCCATGAAAGTGTTACACTGGGAGTGTGGCGCTGAGCTACGATAGCAATATTAGCAGAGACGGCGCTTCACAGTGCAGATGGACAATGACCCGAAGCATACTGCAAAAGCAACCAAAGAGTTTTTTAAGGCTAAAAATTGGAATGTTATGCAATGGCCAAGTTAATCCCCTGACCTGAATCCGATTGAGCATGCATTTCACTTGATGAAGACAAAACTGGAGGGAAAATGCCCCAAGAACAAGCAGGAACTGAACACATTTGCAGTAGAGGCCTGGCAGAGCATCACCAGGGATGAAACCCAGCGTCTGGTGATGTCTATGCGTTCCAGACTTCAGGCTGTAATTGCCTGCAAAGAATTTGCAACAAAGTATTAAAAAGTGAAAGTCAAAGGATTGTTTAGTTTGTCCCATTACTTTTGGCCCCTTAAAAAGTAAGAGGCACATATAGAAACTGTTGTAATTCCTACACCGTTCACCTGATTTGGATGTAATTACCCTCAAATTAAATCCGAAAGTCTGCAGTTAAAGCACATCTTGTTTGTTTCATTTCAAAACCATTGTGGTGGTGAATAGAGGCCAAAATATGAAAATTCTGTCAATGTCCCAATATTTATGGACCTGACTGTATGTGTCGCTGACAGTCAGGGCCACACTCCCAGTCTCAGGAGCCAGGGATGCTGTCCCCACCTCTCGCCTGGTAGTGGCCATGGGTAACACAGAACATAACACCATATAACTGTTATTCCCATATGGAACAATATACAATGGGTGTAACAAAACCTAATCTATTTAAGATCCTCATTCTACAGATTAGGGATGTGCGCCGACCCCTGAGTTTTGGTTTTGGATCTGGATTTCTTTAATAATAAATAGATAAAAAGTTTTAAAAACAGATAAAATCATGTAATTTATGCAATCCAAAACCCGAAATTCGGATTTAAAATCCGTATTCCGAACCGCAAAAAGACCAGAACCACGTCCCGGATTTACCCGGATCTCCTCAGTAGATTAGAACTGCGACTCAGATTTAATCAGATTCACGAAATTCGGGTGGATTCGGATTTCTGGAGAACCGAACCGCACATCTCTACTACAGATTATTAACTTTTCTCCTTATTTACCAAATAGTGATCAGCAGGGAAATTGCTGAAATCTTCATTTCACCTTATTTGTCTGCAGTTTAATGCCACCCACAGAGCCCGTTACAGGGGAGGTGAAGTCAATCCATTTCTTTTGTTAGAAACATAAAGCCATCTCAGGAAGGGTTATGTTCCCTGATAGTGCTGCCGGGGCTTTGTATCAGCAACTACCTGTCTCCTCTTCCGTATTCCGACAGGCGGCAGAACATTTGTGTACCCAGTGATTCTGTGATCCTCGGCCCGATCAACTAACTGCTTTGATTAAATGTGCAGCTTGTATACAACTGGCATAACTTAGTAACAATGCTGTCAATTTCAGAAAGAGGTGAATCTACAGTAGCCACGACAAGGAGTAATTATGCCAGCATCGAGTGAACCCGTTTCTATAAAAAATCCAACTCACAAATGGGAAAATAATCAGCCTGAAACCATTGTTAGTGGCTAAGCCAAAAATACAGTGCCAATGTGTCATAGCATTAGGGGTATAGCTGTGATCTGCCCGTTGCTGTACAGTACACTGAGCCTAAACTGTTTACTGGGCATGCACAATACTGACCCAGGAGAACAGCTTTTTGCATCAGCGTTTTGCTGATGCCAGACACTGGAAAAAGTGCATCACAGTGGATAGGTGGGTTTTTGCAGCACCTCTCTGAAGGGTGACATGTTGGCAAATTTCGTCACAATTAGATTCTGTAGTGCTGCGATAAAGGTTAGGCTTAGGTACTGGGGAGGGAGGGTTAGGTTCAGGGTGCAGGGAGGGGAGGTCAGGTTTAGGCACTAGTGGGGTAGGTTAGGGTTAGGCACCGGGGAGGGAGGGTTAGGGGTAAGGGTGCGGGGAGGGGGAGGTTAGGTTTAGGCACTAAGGGAGTAGGTTAGGGTTAGGCACCGGGGAGGAAGGGCTAGGTTTAGGGTGCGGGAAGGGGGAGGTTAGGTTTATTCACTAAGGGAGTAGGTTAGGGTTAGGCACTGGGGAGGGTGGGTTAGATTTAGGGTGCGGGGAGGGGGAGGTTAGGTTTAGGCACTAAGGGAGTAGGTTAGGGTTAGGCACCGGGGTGGGTGGGTTAGGTTTAGGGTGCGGGGAGGGGGAGGTTAGGTTTAGGCACTAGGGGGGGTGGTTAGGCTTAGGCACTGGGGAGGGAGGGTTAGGTTTAGGTGCGGGGAGGGGGAAGTTAGTTTTAGGCACTTGTGGGGTAGGTTAGGGTTAGGCACCGGGGAGGGAGGGTTAGGGGTAAGGGTTAGTCTTACCTTATTTCCTTATGGGTGTCAGGATTCTGACTGTTGGGACGCCGCTGTCGGTATTTTGACCAGCGGAATCCTGATCACTGGGATCTCATACCCAACCCATACAGACTGTCTGTTACTACAGAAAAAAGCTGGAACTTGATAAATATTCTCCTTAATTACTTCAAGTGTCAGCCCTAAATGCAGCCATGGTAATACTAAATCAAAAGCAAAACTAATTGTGGCTGTTTGTAGAATGCTCCAACAAATCATCCACTTAAAAAGAATAATGTGAAGGATAATGATAAAACGTGATGCATATAAGTGCAAAGTGATAGTTATAGGACATTAATATATCTGCAATAGGACTCTAATGATACATTCAAAGATAACCTTACACTAGTGTGAGTGCATTCCACGCGTGATGTTAGGATGTACCCTGTAAGCATTTCCTGTGCTTAAAAAAGCAATGATTTTCCTAACCTCAGGTGCCTGGGGTTACCATGGAAACCATACAGACTGTACAAGGTCTCTGCAGACACATCCATCCTAGCACCCCAGATGCTTAATATTTCAAGATACTTCTCTTGACAAAGCTTTGGATGCTATAAATGAAGACATCATCTAGAAATAGAAGATACTGTCACACAAATAACATAACATAAACAGCATCTCCTGTTCTACAATGTACTGTATGTTGTACCAGTATAGGATTGTTTGGTGTAGGGAATTTCACTTACACATTGTTTTTTTCAATTAGGATTAGTGTACAATTAAGAAAAAAATCAATATATATATTAAAAAAAAAAAAACATCAAGTTTATTCTGGGTTCACCTTGCCATAAATTAGTTTACAATTCACAGTTGACTGGAAAAAATATCTGGCTCTGTATCGCCACCTTTAGGCCACAAGTGGAACAGGCTCTTTTTTTTCTTTTTTTCTGTTTATTTAAAGAGCAGTCACCATTTTTTGCCATGGATAATATCTTCAATCAAAGTGTTTCTGGATATTTATTTAACATGATTAATAGGATTTGTGAAAATGGGATGCTCTTAATTGTCACTGGAACCCAGAATAAATTAAAAGAAAGAAAATATAGACTGAGAATATGTAATATGACATTTGTTTCTGTGTTGATGCTTTGAGAACAAAATAAAAAATACATGGCACATAAAGTAGACTGGGTCTGTTACAGAGGTGGACGCTACTGAACCTGCGTCTCCGCAAAAAGCCGGCGATGATATGCAAATGCTAGCTTCAGCTTCCCCCTTGTGTACTAGTGTGCACCGGACTGTGCAAGCTCTGAGATGCCCACTTACAGTGCCCTTAGACGGTGCAACATTGATTCACCATAACACACTGTTTTGGGTTTTGTTTTGTTTTTTTGCTTTGTTTTGTTTTTGAATTTTTCTTATATATCTCAGCCAGGATTTATTTATTTTTTTTAAATCTAATTTTAATTTACGGGCAAGATACTCTATTTTTTCTACAGTTATAAATAGCTATACAGTTAGTTAAACAGAAGATAAGAGATGGAGATTGTGCTGTATAAATTAGGGGGGGGTAAAAGTCAAATCTGTGTCAAGATGAACAAAGTATCGTGCAAATCAAAATTCAGTAACAACAAAGGCTATTTTGGAAAAGCACAAAGTTCCCGTGACTCAATGTTTTAGTTAAAAATAAATGGTATGCTGTTTCATTTACCTAGAAGATACCACCAAGATCTCACATAAATATGACATACAGAATCATGTAGACAATCTCTACTAACATGCATACTGTATTGCCAGGGGCGTATCTATAATGGGTGCAGGTTGTGCGGGGAACACGGGCCCCTGGGTCCAGGGGGGGCCCGCACCGCACACCCTGCACCCATAATATTACTGTAAAACGACTGGAAAATGGCTGCGGCGGCCATTTTTCCATCGTTTGCGCATGCGCAGGACAGGGAAAATGGCCACCGTGGCCATATTCCCGGTGACCTGTGCATACACTATAGACTATGGGCACACTCTAGTGCCCAGAGTCTATAACTCCGGCGCCGGCCGCGCACAGCTCAGTGAAGGGGCCCGTGTTGGAGACTGCACATGGGCCCCCTCCTCTCTAGATACGCCCCTGTGTATTGAATAAATATTGTTTAAGGTGACAGCCTGCTCTGTAATAGGGAGAGTACAAGGGCCAAATGTAATAGGGTGAGAGTTTAGAATATGTGAGAGTTTAGCAGTAAACTCTCACATTGGTTGAGTTTTATCTTCACAATGGGAAAACATCTGAATGAGATTTTAAATCGTGAGAGTTTTTTAAGTCTAAAAAAACATGCAAGTTCGCTCTGTTACTTTGTTTTTGGACTCTATTACATTGGCAAAGTTTAAAAAGTGTCAGAAACTCTCACTTTTCTAAACTCTCACCCTATTACATTTGGCCCCTGTACTCTCCCTATTACATTTGGCCCCTGTACTCTCCCTATTACATTTGGCCCCTGTACTCACCCTATTACATTTGGCCCCTGTACTCTCCCTATTACATTTGGCCCCTGTACTCACCCTATTACATTTGGCCCCATGTGTCAGAACTTCTACACTAAAGTGCTGTGTTAGTGCTTTTATTTAGAACCTGTCAACATTCTGAAAGTCAATGAATTCATACCACACCCCTCTTGTCATCTCCCTCCTCAACTACTGCAACCTGCTACTACTGTATCTGGTTTTCCCCTCACCCATCGGTCCCGTGGTCAATCCATTCTAAATACCTCTTTCTCTCTCGCCACTCTACAAATCCCTACACTGGCTTTCCATAAACTCGAGAATACAATTCAAATTACTCATAGTCATCTACAAAAGCCGCAGCAGTGGTGGTATCTTAGTGGTATCTTCTAGGTAAATGAAACAGCACTACTTAGAAACCCTTGGGAAATTCATACCATTTATTTTTAACTAAAACATTGAGTCACGGGAACTTTGTGCTTTTATATGTTTCAAACTCAAAAATACTCTTCCTCCTACTATTGTAAGACTGGCTCTGATTGATTGTCTTTGACAATCACCTGTTGCTTCTGCCTACAAGATGTATGGGGTTCCCATCCACACATGATCAGAGTCTCTTCCATCATTCAAAACTTTAAACATTTTTTGAATCACATCTCTTTATTAGAGCTTACCCTACTCCCATTGATACTACTCAACCGGTACACCCCTACTTCTGTCAGGGGGCCAAATGTAACAGTCTGTGATGTGCAGAAGCCGTCACGATTCCAGTGAGATAGTCACTAGATTTAAAGCGGCAATTAGTTTAAAGGCAAAAATCAACCTGATTTTACCTTTAAACTAATTGCCGCTTTAAATCATCTAACTATCTCGCCAGAATCATGCAAATGGTCGGCTATTATATTTGGCCCAGAGTCGCCTCACTCACAGTTCTCTATGGGCAAGGTCCTTCTAATATCCTTTTACATCTGCATATATTTTGTGAACCTTTTTTGTTCACTTTTTATGTATGTGGTTTTCACCACTGCCCAATGCGGTGGAGCAAAGGGTCACCGTGCAAACCAACAATAAACCAACAATAACAACAACAATAATAATATAATAATAATAATTGTAGATGAAACAACTATAATATATTAAATTCCATAAATTTCGCTAGTGACATTTTGCCGATAAGTGTGGAGTAAAAAGATTTAGAAAAATGTCACCATCTCTAAATCCAGGCCTCGTTGATAATCAAGGCTTTGGTCTTTTTAATCTCTCATCTGTTATGAAACTACAAATCCTAACATACCTTGTCAGCTTCTTAAATATGTGTATTAACTTAGAGGTAGAAAAAATACTGGTTTCTGGTCAGGAAACATACTGGAAATACAATAGAGGTCTGCGCTAGTCTTATTGAATAAATGTATGAAATGGGGTTCGGTGTGATTTACCGCCTTCCCTTCGATTGGTAAGCCCGGCGTAGGTAAAATGACAGGCGTCAGGATTTCAACGCCTGTCATTTAACCCTTGCCGGGATTAGACAGTCGGGAAGCCGGCGATCGGGATTCCGTCCGTCGGCTTCCCGACTACTCCCCATGAAATGAGTAGGAATGTGAACCACATATGTGAATAAATAAATAAATGGAAGTGTAAACCATATAAATATCAATAAGCAGGGAAGATCCTCACTTAGCTAATATGTTAATCCGTGAATCTAAGTTAATGGTAATCTAAAACCCCTCCAGATCTTACTTGCCTACTCTCCCGGAAGTCGCAGGAGGCTCCCGATTTTTTCGGGTAACCCCCCCCCCGGTAGGGTAGGCACTTCTCCCGCATTCTGCTCACTACCGCATCATTTTGGCCCCGCCCCTTATTTAAATATGCGCCATTTGCTCACCTCAACACCTCCCACCTGCTTCTCCTCCCCGGGCTTCTCCCGGGGAGGAAAACTCCAATGTCAGAATGCATGCTCCAGATAAACGTGCTTGAGACCATTCAAACAAATGAATGTATTTATAAAGCTGCATACACACACACAAGGACTTTGTTACCAATGATTTTCTGAACGATTATCTGTCAGATTTTTTAAAGTGTAATGAACGATTTTTTTGAACTACAAACGACTTTTGCATATTCCCTTAATGAAAATTGTTGAGTTGGTCAGTCTGACTGAACTACAAACTACAAATGTGAACGCGCATGAACGATAATTGTTCTTCGTTTTAACTTAAAAAGCGAACGATTTTTTCAACGATTGAACGATAAATTATATCGTTAACGATAATCGTTCAAAAAATCATGTGTGTGTGCACCTTTAGTAATCACACATTGATCTTTGCTCTGAGTGACAATGCTCCTGGTGGGGCGTGTGTTCTGGTGGGGCGACGTTCAATACCCCCAGTTGCACAAATGACTCTGCTCCTGTTGTGCACACCTCCTAACCGCTGCTCCCAGTCAGTGTGTGAAGATCCTCACACGCTGACAACTAGTGGCGCAGGCAGTAGGTGGACGGAGGACACGGAAGATCGTCACACCGCTCACCAGTAGGTGAGCGCAACAGCACCAGGGTAAGTATGGAACGCCGCCCCACCAGAACACAGCCACCAACACAAACTGACTACTGACTGTTTTTTTTCTACTTTTATGAAGTCCGGGCTGTGTAATACATTTAATGGTCAACGGAGTGACATGTTTACTTTACCCAGCAATAGTGCATATTGCTTTATTGTTTATACAATAGATGGCCAAATAGGAGCATTATCACTCAGAGTAACGATCAATGTGTGATTACTGGTAAAATACATTCATTTGCTTGAATGGTCTCAAACACATTTATCTGGAGGGGTTTTAGATTACCATAAACTTAGATTCACGGATTGACATATTAGCTGCGTGAGGACCTTCTTCCCTGCTTATTCATATTTATTAGGGGTGTGCACCGGCCACTTTTCGCGTTTTGTGTTTTGGTTTTGGATCTGGATCTTTCTTCGTGTTTTGGATCTGGATTGGTTTTGCCAAAACCACCCTTCGGTGTTTTGGGTTCTGGGTTTTGTGTTTTGGATCTGTATTTTTTTTAAAAAAAGCATAAAAACAGCTAAAATCACAGAATTTGTGGGTTTTCTGCTCCTTTGCTATTATTAACCTCAAAAACCTTAATTTCCACTCATTTCCAGTTTATTCTGAACACCTCACAATAGTGTTTTTATGTCCAAAAGGTTGCACCGAGGTAGATGGATGACTATGCTAAGCGACACGAGTGGGCGGCACAAACACGTGGCCCATCTAGGAGTGACACTGCAGTGGCAGACAGGATGGCAGTTTGAAAAACTAGGCCCCAAACAGTACATAATGCAAAGAAAAAAAAGAGGTGCAAGATGGAATTGTCCTTGGGCCCTCCCACCCACCCTTATGTTGTATAAACAGGACATGCACACTTTAACAAACCAATCATTTCAGCGCCAGGGTCTGCCACACGGCTGTAGCCGAAATGATTGGTTTGTTTTGGCCCCCACAAAACAAGCTGGCAATTAATCTGGCCCGGGAACAAACTGGCTCTACGGAGGCAAGATGTCGTCCTCATCCTCCTCATTCACCGATTCATCACACTCTTCAGTGTTGTGTACATCCTCATCCTCACAGAGTATTAATTAGTCCCCGCTGGAATCCACCACCACAGGTCCCTCTGTCGTTCTGGAGGCTGGTCTCCGTGGAAAAGTTGATAATTAATTTTTATGAACATCATCTTCTCCACATTTTGTGGAGGCAACCTCCTACGCCTTTTGCTGACAAGGTTCCCGGCTGCACTAAACACTCTTTCGGAGTGCACACTGGAGGGGGGGCAACTCAGGTAAAATAGAGCCAGTTTGTACAGGGGCCTCCAAATTGCCTTTTTTTCCTGCCAGTACATGTACGGACTGTCTGACATGCCTACTTGGATGCTGTCACCGATGTAATCCTTTAACAGACAGACACACGCTTGTTGCTGCTGCTTTGAGGATGCAGGTGCGGCTACAGCCCACACATTTCACAAAGGCAGGAAAATAAAGAAGAATTTTTTTATTGTTTGTGGAGCGCACTTTGAGGGTTACACCACCCTTTAACAGACAGACACGCGCTTGTTGCTGCTGCTTTAAGGATGCAGGTGCGGCTACAGCCCACACATTTCACAAAGACAGAAAAAAAAAGAAGAATTTTTTTATTGTTTGTGGAACGCACTTTGAGGGTTACACCACCCTTTAACAGACAGACGCACGCTTGTCGCTGCTGCTTTAAGGATGCAGGTGCGGCTACAGCCCACACATTTCACAAAGAGAAAAAAAAAGAAGAATTTTTTTATTGTTTGTGGAGCGCACTTTGAGGGTTACATCACCCTTTAACAGACAGACGCACGCTTGTCGCTGCTGCTTTGAGGATGCAGGTGGAATCTAGACGGGATTTGGAACCGGGGACACACTACCTCCATCAATTGTCTAAATCCCACTGCACTAATGGCGGATACCGGGCGCACGTCTAACACCAACATAGCAGTCAAGGCCTCAGTTATACGTTTTGCTTCAGGATGACAGCTGTCGTACTTCATCCTCCTCGCTAGGGACTGTTGGAGGGTCAATTGTTTAGTAAAAGTAGTGGTGTTCCTACTTCCTCTCTGGGATGATGAACAACTCCCAGCAGCAGCAACAGCACTAGGAGGAAGTGGTTCTTGATCTTTCCCTATTTTATTTTTATCGGAGAAAGTTTGGTCCTCCATTTATGTTATATTGATATATACGTGCGGCTAAGGCGCACACAAACACAGAAAATATTTTTTTATTTTTGCTGGAGAGTAGTGCACTTTGTGGGTTACACCACCCTTTAAGAAATGAGCCAGCCGGCTCTTTACTTATGGGACACAGGCGCACGTTTGGCACTACTTTGTTGATGCACGTGCGGCTACTGCGCACACAATTCACAAACACAGAAAATATTTTTTTATTTTGTTTGGAGTGTACTTTGGGGGTTACAGCACCCTTTAATGGTCAAGCCAGCCGGCCCTTTACTTATGACACAGGCGCACGCTTGGCACTACTTTGTTGATGCACGTGCGGCTACTGCGCACACAATTCACAAACACAGAAAATATTTTTTTATTTTGTTTGGAGTGTACTTTGGGGGTTACAGCAACCTTTAACGGACAAGCCAGCCGTCCCTTTACTTATGACACTTGGCACTGCTCCTTTGTTGATGCACGTGCAGCCACAGTGCACACAATTCATAAACACAGAAAAATATATATTTTTTTGCACTTGTGGGGAGCACTCCTGATGGACAGAGCACCCCCTGGACAACACTACAGCACCCCTTTAGGACTGGGACACTGCACAGGACTTTGGAGTGGACACAGCCCCTATGGACAAATGACTGCACAACACAGTCCAGCCAGCCCCTATGGACTTTGAAAATGGCGCCGACGCGGGTACCTTATATAGGATCCAAAACCCGCGAGACCCGGAAGGCGGGATGATGAGGTTTTGCCTCAATTTCAGATCCGAGTCAGGCGGGAAAAGTCGAGCCTGACTCGGATCGGCCTCGGTTCGGGGGGGCTCGGATTTCAGAAATCCGAACCCGCTCACCCCTAATATTTATATGGTTTATACTGCAATTTATTTATTTATTCACATATGTGGTTCACATTCCCACTCATTTCATACGTTTATTCAATCAGACTAGCACCAACCTCTATTGTATATTTAAGTTGAATTAGTAGGGACGAAGGTACCCTATAAGGTTGTGCAGCTGATCAATAAGAACTCCATCACCAAGTGCAGCGCAGGTTTCCCCCTTCAGCAACAAGGACACGTATTGGGCCTATCTGACATAAAATCGCACAGTGCATGTTCAGAGAATGAGCGTACGATTGCAGTACGAGAAAGCACAGTCAACTGCATGGACATCGGCAACAGGAGAGGCTGAATAGGGGTGTGAAGGGGCGTTCTCCTGTAGGCAAAGGTCACTAAGGACATGTACACACAAATGCGGCCCATACAGACCAGCACATCAGCGTATACAAGCCTGTTAGGGGGCGTAACCTTTGCACATAGTATACACACTGAAGATAATGAATTGTAGTAAATATGTGGATGATAAAGAGGCGTGCGGATCTCAAGATGCATATGGCTCTGTGTAAGTGCAGGATCGCTGTGATGGGAGTTTGGGTAATTATTACTGAGGTCCGCGCTTGTCTGGGGGGCCTGAGTTAGTAAGGGAGATAGGACAACACCCACTCAGTGCACAGTCTTCACAGGGCATCGTATACTGAGCACAGCGTGGCATGGCCACGCCCCCTCTCTAGCTCTGGGGTCTGCGAGATGTCACAGTGACCCTGCACCTGGGCGGTAGTACAGTATGTCATTTTTCCCTGCACTTCTCCTTTGACTAATGTACTGCCAGGAGTTTCTGCACAGATTGAAATACCAAGGATAAAATACAGGTCATACAGATAATATTTCAGGTGCAGCCTTTAAATTCATCAACTGTTAATCCTATTCTACTGTGAGTACGCTCTGTCATAGGAGAAGGCTGGACCTGATCGAACAGTGGGTGCAATGTATCAAGCAGTGAAAATAGTGAAGAGGACCAGTTGCCCATAGCAACCAATCAGCTTCAAGGTGGCATTTATGAAGTACATTCTATCAAATGATAGGTAAAAGCTGATTCGTTGCTATGATACATCACCCCCCCAGTCAGTGTATGTTCTAGTCCTTCAGTTTGGCTGTTTAGTCATTTCAGCACCCATGTCCTTACTCCTTACCTTATTTAGGAATATAAACTTATTACATGTCAAGGTTACATACAGTAAGTGAAATCAGAACAGTTACAGAACAATACAATGAATAGGTAGTAAAGTGTGCCTGATACCTTATTTCCTACCTGGGTGAAGAAAGGCTCGTAGATCTCCACTCCCTTGTCCGAGCCTTGTAGAAGGATCTCCTCCCCGCGTTTCCAGCTATATCGGACAGGAGGATTGGAGTTAGCGATGCATCGTAAGAAAACTGTTCTCTCATAGTAGAATTGTTCCTTTGCTTCTCCTATGCTTTGATGAACGGTCACAATGGGATCATCCAAATCTGCAGAAGAAGAAAAGTACAATTACATAAGAAGCAATAAATTCAGTTAACGATACGCCTTAACTGCTACCAGCTTCCTGTCCTTCTGGTAAACACTAAAGAAGCTCCTAGAGCAAATGTAGTCAGGTTATAAATGTCCGTTCCAAAGATTTTGTGTAGAACTCGGGGATATTTTTCGCATTTATGTTTTTGCAAACCTGAGAGGTCTTTTATAACACAGTATAAGTGCAGCCTTCCTAGGATCTGATCTTAGTAGCGTGTTACCTTAGGAAAGCAGTCCACATCATATATAACTCTCCTTGGACATGGGCAACAGTTTCGTCAGCTTAAGTACTGAAGACCAATGAGACTTATTCGTACGCCATCAGGGCAATTTGACCCATGTGCAGAAACCCTCCCCACCCTACCCCCGACAAGTGCAGGCCCTCCTTATACAGGTTCCTGGCAGTACCTTCTTTCCAGAGTTATATTCGGAAAGATTGTACCTCCGTAGCAGAGAGCAAAAACTCTAGCACAGGTGCAATCTTCCAGAAAACATTTATGGAAAGATGACCCTGATGGACACAAGTATAGGGGAGGCCATTGTAAGGGAACAGTAGTGTATAGGTCCTGGACCCATAGGCCATACTCTGAGCCATTATTGATACGCCACTGTATACTATCCAGGCTGGTGACCTGTCCCACTTGTATTAGATGAGAAAAGACGTGAGAGAGGGAGACGTGGCACTGCATCCATGAACTATAGTTACAAGGGCTGCATGTGAGCCATTCGAGAGCAGTCTGTCGGTAATAGGGTTGTCCAATGTGGAGAACATGAAGAATGGGCCCCCTGGCGGTATCCCAATTACCACTAATTTTTCATCATAAATTACTTCCTTCACCTTTTAAAGTCTGTTGTACGATTTTGCTCACACTGTTAAAATATATAGAAAGTTCCAATGACAAGAAACCTTCAGAGACCACTAGAAAGTCTGTAATTACTTTGTCCAGTCTCAGCATAATGATTTCAAAGGTGACAAATGGGTCAGTTATCGTGGTTGCTACAATGAAACTACTGCCACATAACTCCCATCCTGAAAGATGACATGCTATTAGATTACCGTGAACAACATATGTAAATATACATGAAATCAAATGTCACAGTTATAAAATAAAGAAGTGCCTAAATGTCATTCTCCATTTTAAGTTTAGTTGTCCCTAACTTAACCATACAGAAAGCACAATAGTTTCAAATTAACCTTAAGGTGCGTACACATGGGACGATTTTCTCCCCGAACGAAAATCGTCCTGTGTGTCCCCGGCAGCGGTGTACACTGAGCACAACACTGAACGAAATCAATAATGATTTCGTTCAGAGTCGGGCTCCCTCCCTTATCCCCGAACATGTTCAACCTGACATTATCGTCAGGTTGGACAGGAAGTTCAGGCGATGAACGGCAACTACCAACTACTAACGGGAGCGCGTATTGGTAGTTGCCGTTTATCGTTTTGGCCCTGAAACTGAACGATTTTTTTTAATGACTTAACGATAACATATCGTTCAGTCGTCCAAAAAATCGACCCGTGTGTACGCACCTTTACAGTACATACAGTAGGACTATGATCCAGCAATAACTGATACTGCTGCAGGGTCTGCAGTGCTACTGAGTGCGGGCTGTGTGCTTAAAGAGTTTGGTGGGATTCCAGCTTCACTATGAACCCTTCCAATTATGATGTTCCATTCTGTTATATATCATTATAATATGCATTGTTTTATAATATGCCATCAGTGTATGGTGCATAAGAGAACAGGTAGGCCAGGAGATGTCAGAACCCAGGATGTTTGCAATACACAGAAAGCATTAGATCACTGCAAATGCATGCAGCAGCAGCCAACACTTGGTAGTGGATATAAAGAGAGCAGGGGCAATGCTTGGTTGTGGATATAAAGAGAGCAGGGGCAACGCTTGGTTGTGGATATAAAGAGAGCAGGGGTAACGCTTGGTTGTAGATATAAAGAGAGCAGGGGTAACGCTTGGTTGTGGATATAAAGAGAGCAGGGGCAACCCTTGGTTGTGGATATAAAGAGAGCAGGGGCAACGCTTGGTTGTGGATATAAAGAAAGCAGGGGCAACCCTTGGTTGTGGATATAAAGAGAGCAGGGGCAATGCTTGGTTGTGGATATAAAGAGAGCAGGGGTAACGCTTGGTTGTGGATATAAAGAGAGCAGGGGCAACGCTTGGTTGTGGATATAAAGAAAGCAGGGGCAACGCTTGGTTCTGGATATAAAGAGAGAAGGGGCGATGCTTGGTAGTGGATATAAAGAGAGCAGGGGCAATGCTTGGTTGTGGATATAAAGAGAGCAGGGGCAACGCTTGGTTGTGGATATAAAGAGAGCAGGGGTAACGCTTGGTTGTAGATATAAAGAGAGCAGGGGTAACGCTTGGTTGTGGATATAAAGAGAGCAGGGGCAACCCTTGGTTGTGGATATAAAGAGAGCAGGGGCAACGCTTGGTTGTGGATATAAAGAAAGCAGGGGCAACCCTTGGTTGTGGATATAAAGAGAGCAGGGGCAATGCTTGGTTGTGGATATAAAGAGAGCAGGGGTAACGCTTGGTTGTGGATATAAAGAGAGCAGGGGCAACGCTTGGTTGTGGATATAAAGAGAGCAGGGGCAACGCTTGGTTGTGGATATAAAGAAAGCAGGGGCAACGCTTGGTTCTGGATATAAAGAGAGAAGGGGCGACGCTTGGTAGTGGATATAAAGAGAGCAGGGGCAATGCTTGGTTGTGGATATAAAGAGAGCAGGGGTAACGCTTGGTTGTGGATATTAAGAGAGCAGGGGCAACGCTTGGTAGTGGATATAAAGAGAGCAGGGGCAACGCTTGGTAGTGGATATAAAGAGAGCAGGGGCAATGCTTGGTTGTGGATATAAAGAAAGTAGGGGCAACGCCTGGTTGTGGATATAAAGAGAGCAGGGGCAACGCTTGGTAGTGGATATAAAGAGAGCAGGGGCAACGCTTGGTTGTGGATATAAAGAATGTAGGGGCAACGCTTGGTTGTGGACATACAGAAAGCAGGGGCAACGCTTGGTTGTGGATATAAAGAGAGCAGGGCAATGCTTGGTTGTGGATATAAAGAGAACAGGGGCAACGCTTGGTTGTGGATATACAGAGAGCAGGGGCAACGCTTGGTTGTGGATATAAAGAGAGAAGGGACAACGCTTGGTTGTGGATATAAAGAAAGCAGGAGCAACGCTTGGTTGTGGATATAAAGAAAGCAGGAGCAACGCTTGGTTGTGCATATAAAGAAAGCAGGGGCAACACTTGGTAGTGGATATAAAGAGAGCAGGGGCAACGCTTGGTTGTGGATATACAGAAAGCAGGGGCAACACTTGGTTGTGGATATAAAGAGAGCAGGGGCAATGCTTGGTTTTGGATATAAAGACAGCAGGGGTAACGCTTGGTTGTGGATATAAAGAAAGCAGGGGCAACGTTTGGTTGTGGATATACAGAGAGCAGGGGTAACACTTGGTTGTGTATATAAAGAGATCAGGGGCAACGCTTGTTTGTGGATATAAAGAAAGTAGGGGCAACGATTGGTTGTGGATATAAAGAGAGCAGGGGCAATGCTTGGTTGTTGACATAAAGAAAGCAGGGGCAACGCTTGGTTGTGGATATAAAGCGAGCAGGGGCAACGCTTCGTGGAGTGTATAAAGAGAACAGGAGCAACGCTTGGTTGTGTATATAAAGAGAGCAGGGGCAACGCTTGGTTGTGGATATAAAGAGAGCATGGGCAATGCTTGTTTGTGGATATAAAGAGAACAGGGGCAGCGTTTGGTTGTGTATAAAAAGAGAGCAGGGGCAACGTTTTGTTGTGGATATAAAGAGAGCAGGGGCAACGCTTGGTTGTGGATATAAAGAAAGCAAGGGCAACACTTGGTTGTGGATATAAAGAAAGCAGGGGCAACGCCTGGTTGTGGATATAAAGAGAGCAGGGGCAACGCTTGGTAGTGGATATAAAGAGAGCAGGGGCAACGCTTGGTAGTGGATATAAAGAGAGCAGGGGCAACGCTTGGTTGTGGATATAAAGAGAGCAGGGGCAACGCTTGGTAGTGGATATAAAGAGAACAGGGGCAACGCTTGGTAGTGGATAAGAAGAAAGCAAGGGCAACGCTTGGTTGTGGATATAAAGAGAGCAGGGGCAACGCTTGGTAGTGGATATAAAGAGAGCAGGGGCAACGCTTGGTTGTGGATATACATAGAGCAGGGGCAATGCTTGGTTGTGGATATAAAGAGAGCAGGGGCAATGCTTGGTTGTGGATATAAAGAAAGCAGGGGCAACACTTGGTTGTGGATATAAAGAGACCAGGGGCAACACTTTGTTGTGGATATAAAGAGAGCAGGGGCAAAACTTGGTAGTGGATATAAAGAGAGCAGAGGCAACACTTAGTTGTGCATATAAAGAGAGCAGGGGCAACGCTTGGTTGTGAATATAAAGAAAGCAGGGGCAACGCCTGGTTTTGGATGTAAAGAAAGCAGGGGCAACGCTTGGTTGTGAATATAAAGAAAGCAGGGGCAACGCTTGTTTGTGGATATAAAGAAAGCAGGGGCAACGCTTGGTTGTGGATATAAAGAGAGCAGGGGCAACACTTGGTTGTGGACATAAAGAGAGCAGGGGCAACGCTTGGTTGTGGATATAAAGAAATCAGGGGCAACGCTTGGTTGTGGATATTAAGAGCAGGGGCCACGCTTGATTGTGGATATAAAGAGAGCAGGGGTAACACTTGGTTGTGTATATAAAGAGAGCATGGGCAACGCTTGGTTGTGGTTATAAAGTGAGCAGGGGCAACGCTTCGTGGAGTGTATAAAGAGAACAGGGGCAATGCTTGGTTGTGTATATAAAGAGAGCAGGGGCAACGCTTGGTTGTGGATATAAAGAGAGCATGGGTAATGCTTGTTTGTGGATATAAAGCGAGCAGGGGCTGCGTTTTGTTGTGTATAAAAAGAGAACAGGGGTAACGCTTGGTTGTGGATATAAAGAAAGCAAGGGCAACACTTAGTTTTGGATATAAAGAGAGCAGGGGCAAACCTTGGTAGTGGATATAAAGAGAGCAGGGGCAAAACTTGGTAGTGGATATAAAGAGAGCAGGGGCAACACTTGGTTGTGGATATAAAGAGAGCAGGGGCAACGCTTGGTTGTGAAAATTAGGAAAGCAGGGGCAACGCTTGGTTATGGAATCTAAAGGAAGCAGGGGCAATGCTTGGTTGTGGAATCTAAAGGGAGCAGGGGCAATGCTTGGTTGTGGATATAAAGAAAGTAGGGGCAACGCTTGGTTGTGGATATAAAGAGAGCAGGGGCAACGCTTGGTTGTGGAATCTAAAGGGAGCAGGGGCAATGCTTGGTTGTGGATATAAAGAAATTAGGGGCAACGCTTGGTTGTGGATATAAAGAGAGCAGGGGCAATGCTTTGTTGTGGATATAAAGAGAGCAGGGGCAACGCTTGGTTGTGGAATCTAAAGGGAGCAGGGGCAATGCTTGGTTGTGGATATAAAGAAAGTAAGGGCAACCCTTGGTTGTGGATATAAAGAGAGCAGGGGCAATGCTTGGTTGTGGATATAAAGAGAGCAGGGGCAACGCTTGGTTGTGTACTTAAAGAGAGCAGGGACAATGGTTGGTTGTGGATATAAAGAGAGCAGGGGCAACGCTTGGTTGTGGATATAAAGAGAGCAGGGGCAACGCTTGGTTGTGGACATAAAGAGAGCAGGGACAATGCTTGGTTGTGGATATAAAGAGAGCAGGGGCAATGCTTGGTTGTGGATATAAAGAGAGCAGGGGCAACGCTTGGTTGTGGACATAAAGAGAGCAGGGACAATGCTTGGTTGTGGATATAAAGAGAGCAGGGGCAACTCTTGGTTGTGGATTTAAAGAGAGCAGGGGCAATGCTTGGTTGTGGATATAAAGAAAGCAGAGACAATGCTTGGTTGTGGATATAAAGAAAGCAGGGGCAACGCTTGGTTGGGGTTATAAAGAAAGCAGGAGCAATGCTTGTTTGTGAATATAAAGAAAGCAGGGGCAACGCTTGGTTGGGGTTATAAAGAAAGCAGGGACAACGCTTGGTTGTGGACATAAAGAAAGCAGTAGCAATGCTTGGTTGTGGATGTAAAGAAAGCAGGGTTACTACCAGTATGTGAAATTCTAGAAATACCACAGTATTTGCACTGATTTACAGGAATTGGATGACACATTTGAACGCTAAATTTCACGGATCACTTATACTAATTAATTGATTCGAACAGTCGAATGGGTCAGTTTGACTATATAAATTGGTGAGTTGACATTTGCCTTGTCACATTTTCAAAACTCAAGAAACGTTCTACACGACTCCATCTAGTGATTACACAAAGCCACCATTTTGCTTTGTACACAACAAGTGATGTCACCAAGGGGTATTTTGCACAGCAAAGATTTGGGCATTGAAAATGAACTCCTAAATGTTCATGTGAACATGTGAGAAGAGGGTTCTATTGAAATTCCATTACTTATTGCCTGATACAACGTTTGTATTATTTTAATGTCCTTCTATATTTGTATGGGAGACAGTGTTGGTTATGTTAACTGTTTAGGGGTGCTAGAGTGCACAGGAGGCTTAACCACACCCCCAGGGATGCCTCAACCACGCCCCTCCACCATAGGAAATGATGTTACGATGGGGTGCAGCAGAGAGCCTACCATTGGTCACTCCCACATTACCAGACTGCCCTGATCACACTGAGTAATTTTACACCGAGACACGGGATAGTGCTAATGTCATATCCAGAACACAATGGGGCAGATACAAATAGTCAATGTGTTCTAACTGTCACAGAGGAATGTGGTTATATGACCGGTTATGGTTAGGCACCCCTGGGAGGAGGTTAGGGTTAGTCACCACCCCGGGAGGGTTAGGTTTACAGAGCGGGGAGGGGGGGTTAGGTTTAGGTACTAATGGGGGAGGTTAGGGTTAGGCACTAGGGGGGTGGTTAGGGTGAGGCACCCCTAAAGGCGGGTTAGGGTTAGACTACTTATCTCAGCCTGTCGGGATTTCAGCCTCTCGGTCTCTCTTTGTCGGGATTTGAACCGGTGGCTAAACAGCCACCGATAATACAATCCCATTCCGTCATAGAGCCCATCCACCAATGTGTTCACCTAGTGTAATCCAGCAAAATGAGAGTCAGAGGGGCTGTAAGATCCTTCAAGTTAGGCTATAGAGATGTGACATTCATCTGACAAATTAATTCTGATTGTCAGACTCTTCTAGTGTGATTTATCTAACAAATGTTTCTCAAATCAGGACCAATTCATCAATTAATTTATGGACTTCAAAAGAGGCTTAAAAATGTAAATATGGTGACATTTGAATGGCTGCATTGCCTCAAACATGTTCAGCATACATTAGCCAATTGAGGGCAATTCAATTTTGCAATTAGAATTGGATCGCATTTAGGGCCTGATTCAGAGCCGCTCGTAAGCGGCCGCTTGTTCGCTCCGAGCGATGTTCGCACATCTGCGCATGAGTTGTAATACGCATACGCGAACCAGTCATTGCGGCCGGAAATCGTGTGCTCGCAAAATAGCGAATGCCTACTAATATGAGTGACAGGATGAGGCATTTGTGGGTGGTAACAGGGGAAGGTGCTTGAAAACGGGGAGTGGAGATCCGAACGCAGGCGTGCCAAATGGTCAAAACGAGCGTTTTAAGGGTGTGCATAATTAACAAAGCAGTGTCATCGACCACGTCACTTGGTTGTCTTTTAGTCTGAACTGCTCGCATGATTGCGGTAGGAAAATGCTACCACAAGAATAGCGAGCAGATCATACGCCGTTCGATGTACTCGATTAATCTAATAAATAGCGGAGATGACGTATGATGCGAGCGGCCAGGGGGTGTTTTTTTCAAAATAGCGAGCGCATGTTTCGTTCGCTCGTTCAGGACATAGAGGCGTAAACAGACCGCAAAGAGCGAGCGCTTAATTTAAAAATCCGGACCCTTTTTCAGAACGACCGTCCGCAAGTAGCGTCCGGCTCTGAATCAGGCCCTTAGTTTCAGCTTCAGTTTAACATTCGCATTCTCCGATAACGTTCAGAGTTCACTGGTCCCATTCTATTCTATAAGTTTCACATCAGAATTAGGCATCTATTTACTAAGCAGTGTTAGGAGAGAGAGTGAAAAGTGATAAGGTGCCAGCCAATCAGCTCCCAACTGTCATTTTTCAAACACAGCCTGTGAGATGGCAGTTAGGAGCTGATTGGCTGGCACCTTATCACTTTTCACTCTGTCTCCTAACACTGCTTAGTAAATAGACACCTTAGGGGGTCATTCAGACCCGCTCGCGAGCAAAGTTCGCTCGCAAGCGGGTCGATGTTTGGTGAATGCGCATGCGCACGATGGAGGGAGCACCGTCGTGCGCATGCGCGAGACCCTGTGAGCGACGAGAAATACGTCGCTCGGGGTCTCGCACCAAAGGGGGCGTGCTGTCGATGGTGCGTGACAGCACGCCCCCTTTGGTGGGCGTGCCGGGGGGCATGGCGGCCAGAGGGAGGCGTTCCCATGGGAACGCCTACCGTCTGAGTCCGGCCCCCACTGACATCAGTAATGATGTCAGTGGGAGTGATTTTGGCTCTGATAGAGCCAAAATCACTCCTGGGCTTGCGGAAGCGAGACCCTACCGCAGGGTCTCGTCGCAAGCCTGATGGTCGCGATGGTCTTTGACCATCGCGACCATCATCATGGACGCTCGCTATAGCTGTGGGTGGTCACCCACAGCTATACGAGCGTCCAGGAGGACGCTCCATTTTCATGGAGGAGGGCCCTGATTCAGAGCGAGCGCTCTGGTCAGAGCGTCCGGCTCTGAATCAGGCCCTTAGTGTTTTGAAAAATGTATTACATTATGTTGGGTTAGGGGACAGGGGAAAAAAAAAAAGGGGGGGATGGGGAAAGAAGGGAAATAAATTGAGGGTGAGACACCGCACAGAGAGATGGTATATTAATATTCAAAGGGGGCAATGTGTGTATAGCAGATGTTCTGAATGAGAGTGCTCCCTAGGAGCTATTGACAATAGAGAAAAAAAGAAGAAAAAAAGTACTCCTCTTTTACGGGGCACACCTCATATGTTTAATAAGTAAAATTTAACTTTTATTGCATTTCATTTAAAAATATGTGATATAGTCACAATATTGTAAGAGCATACAAGTTCAATAGACAAATATCCTTTTGTGAGATATAGAGGGATGTGTTAGCATTCCTAAATATCCCAATATAATTTCTATGTATTTGATATCTCACAATAAATATAACAATACACCTCAAAATACCAAAAAACAAGACAAAAATAATACCTAGAAAAATTGCTTCATATTATAGGTATATATGTTTAAGGTATTGAATAGACAATTATACCTGCGTTTAAACCATTGGACAAATATCATCTAGTGAGATACCAGAGAAATGAAAAATAAGTTGACAGTATGATTTAATTCCTGTCCAGAGAAAATGTTAACTAATGCAAAATACAGACAATGATCACATAAGTCTGGACTATATCTGATAGATGGAGTCTGTCAATATTTAGTATACACGTCCTCTACTGTATGAGGGACATAAGTTTGATATCTCACTGAAATATACAAATAAAAATAGAAATAAATACTGACATTTAATAGGAAAAACAATAATCCTTGAAAAACAATGTGTTAATAAGTGATTGTATATGCAAATAGGCATATATCAATAGGAAAAACAATAACCCTTAAAAAGAAAATATTAATAAGTGATTTGTATATGCAAATGAGCATATATCGGCGAACATATAAATGCAAATAGAAAAATATATAGGTGAAAAAAACACACAATTTAAAAATTAGCACCTTAAACCAGACCTGTTGTCACAAAATAATCTATTGGGTGAGGCGTCCCTCATATGACTGGGAGATTAGTTTGTCAGGTAAGTTTTGCTACAATGATATATAGTAAAGAGTGAAAAGCAGTATCCGTGCATTTAGATACACTGGGATGTGCTTTCCCCAGTCTTATAAAAATATCAGACTGGAGATGAGAGTCCCTGTGTAATGGCACACTTAAGAAACATAGAGCTGCTTCTGCTGCTAGCTCTGGTTCACAGCTTTGCCCTGTTGCTATGCATTGCAGGGTATCAGCATGGATCCTAAGCTAGTGAGAGAGCAGTGAAATAAGAGCAAAGTACCTGACAGCGGTATGTTGTAAGGTCCCAGTGGACATAGGTCTGGTGGTGCGAGGGTCCTCTGTGCGCACAGAGGTAACCGTGGAGCAGTGCCTGACGCGCGTTTCGCCGGGGGCTTTCTCACAGGAAGCTCAAAGTGCACTCGTTATGGCTGGGTTTAATACTTTTAGCCAGCACTTCATTGGTCCTATCTGGTTTGATTGATAGGTGAACTCCAAATCCATTTATTGGTGGGAGGTGTTTATTTCATTAGACTGTAATTGTCTATTCACTATGTAATCTTAGTCATGTGACTGACTTGATCTATGGCCACATGGGAAATGTAGTTTTTATCAGACTTCATTGTCAGTCTTATATATATATATATATATATATATATATATATTAGGGGTGAGCGGGTTCGGATTTCTGAAATCCGAACCCCCCCGAACCCCCCCGATCCGAGTCTGATCCGAGTCAGGCTCGACTTTTCCCGCCTGACTCGGATCTGAAATCGAGGCAAAACGTCATCATCCCGCCTTCCGAGTCTCGCGGGTTTTGGATCCTATATAAGGTACCCGCGTCGGCGCCATTTTCTCACTCGGCTGTGGACAGTGAAGAGGGAGGGTGGGAGTTAGGGCTGTGTAGTGTAGTGTAGTGTAGTGCTGCTGTTGTCCACTACTTCAAAGTCCATAGGGGCTGGCTGTGTTGTGCTGTGCTGCTGTTGTTAATAGGGGCTGTGTCCACTACTTCAAAGTCCATAGGGGCTGGCTGGACTGTGTTGTGCAGTCAGTTCTCCATAGGGGCTGTGTCCACTCCAAAGTCCTGTGCAGTGTCCCAGTCCTAAAGGAGTGCTGTAGTGTTGTCCAGGGGGTGCTCTGTCCATCAGGGGTGCTCCCCCCAAGTGCTAAAAAAATAATATATTTTCTGTGTTTGTGAATTGTGTGCGCAGTAGCCGCACGTGCATCAACAAAGTAGTGCCAAGCGTGCGCCTGTGTCATAAGTAAAGGGCCGGCTGGCTTGACCGTTAAAGGGTGCTGTAACCCCCGAAAGTACACTCCAGTCCAAACCAAAAAAAAATTATTTTCTGTGTTTGTGAATTGTGTGCGCAGTAGCCGCACGTGTATCAACAAAGTAGTGCCAAGCGTGCGCCTGTGTCATAAGTAAAGGGCCGGCTGGCTTGACCGTTAAGGGTGCTGTAACCCCCGAAAGTACACTCCAGTCCAAATCAAAAAAAAAATTATTTTCTGTGTTTGTGAATTGTGTGCGCAGTAGCCGCACGTGCATCAACAAAGTAGTGCCAAGCGTGCGCCTGTGTCATAAGTAAAGGGCCGGCTGGCTTGACCGTTAAGGGTGCTGTAACCCCCGAAAGTACACTCCAGTCCAAACAAAAAAAAAAATTATTTTCTGTGTTTGTGAATTGTGTGCGCAGTAGCCGCACGTGCATCAACAAAGTAGTGCCAAGCGTGCGCCTGTGTCATAAGTAAAGGGCCGGCTGGCTTGACCGTTAAGGGTGCTGTAACCCCCGAAAGTACACTCCAGTCCAAACCAAAAAAAAAATTATTTTCTGTGTTTGTGAATTGTGTGCGCAGTAGCCGCACGTGCATCAACAAAGTAGTGCCAAGCGTGCGCCTGTGTCATAAGTAAAGGGCCGGCTGGCTTGACCGTTAAAGGGTGCTGTAACCCCCAAAGTACACTCCAGTCCAAACCAAAAAAAAAATTATTTTCTGTGTTTGTGAATTGTGTGCGCAGTAGCCGCACGTGCATCAACAAAGTAGTGCCAAGAGTGCGCCTGTGTCATAAGTAAAGGGCCGGCTGGCTTGACCGTTAAAGGGTGCTGTAACCCCCAAAGTACACTCCAGTCCAAACCAAAAAAAAAAATTATTTTCTGTGTTTGTGAATTGTGTGCGCAGTAGCCGCACGTGCATCAACAAAGTAGTGCCAAGCGTGCGCCTGTGTCATAAGTAAAGGGCCGGCTGGCTTGACCGTTAAAGGGTGCTGTAACCCCTGAAAGTACACTCCAGTCCAAACCAAAAAAAAAATTATTTTCTGTGTTTAGCCGCACGTATATATCAAATCGATATAACATAAATGGAGGACCAAACTTTCTCCGATAAAAATAAAATAGAGAAAGATCAAGAACCACTTCCTCCTAGTGCTGAAGCTGCTGCCACTAGTCATGACATAGACGATAACATGCCATCAACGTCGTCTGCCAAGGCCGATGCCCAATGTCATAGTAGAGGGCACATACAATCCCAAATGGCAAAGTTCAGGAAAATGACCTTGAAAAAGACATTTAAATCAGCTGAAGAGAAACGTAAACTTGCCAATATGCCATTTACGACACGGAGTGGCAAGGAACGGTTAAGGTCGATCCCTAGTATGTTCATGACTAGTGGTTCAGCTTCACATGACGATGGAAGCCCTCCTCCCACTAAAAAAATCAAAAGAGTTAAGCTGGCAAAAGCACAGCGAAGAACTGTGCTTTCTAAGAAGATATCACAAATCCCCAAGGAGAGTCCAAGTGTGGTGGTGGTTGCGATGCCTGACCTTCCCAGCACTGGACGGGAAGAGGTGGCTCTTTCCACCATTTGCACGCCCCCTGCAAGTGCTGAAAGGAGCACCCACAGTCCACTTGCTGATATGCAAATTGAAGATGTCACTGTTGAAGTACAACAGGATGAGGATACTGGTGTAGCTGGTGCTGAGGAGGAAGTTGGCGAGGAGGATTCTGATGGTGATGTGGTTTGTTTAAATCAGGCTCCGGGGGAGACAGTTGTTGTCCGTGGGATGAAAAAGCCCATCACGGTCATGCCTGGGCAGAAGACCAAACATTCCACCTCTTTGGTCTGGCAATATTTCTATCCAAATCCGGACAACAACTGTCTTGCCATATGTACCATATGTAAAGGTGAAATAAGTAGGGGTAGGGACGTCAACCACCTAGGAACATCCTCCCTTATACGGCACCTGCAGCGCGTTCATAAAAAGTTACTGTCAAGTTCAGAAACTTTGGCTAAGACCGTAAGCAGTCCAGGGACACCTAAATCCCGTTGTCCTGTTGTATCCAAGCGCCTGCAAACCACACCGTCAAGTCCCTCCTCGTCAATTTCCTCCTTAGTCAGGATCGGAAGTAGTCCTGCAGGCCATGTCACTGGCATGACTGACTCTCCTATCCGGGATTCCTCTGGAGGATCCTGCATTGCTACGCCTACTGCTGCCGCTGCTGCTGTTGCTGCTGCTGGGAGTCGTTCATCATCCCAGAGAGGAAGTAGGAACACCACTACTTTTACTAAACAATTGACCCTCCAACAGTCCTTAGCGAGGAGGATGAAGTACGACAGCAGTCATCCTGAAGCAAAACGTATAACTGAGGCCTTGACTGCTATGTTGGTGTTAGACGTGCATCCGGTATCCGCCATTAGTGCAGTGGGATTTAGACAATTGATGGAGGTAGTGTGTCCCCGGTTCCAAATCCCGTCTAGATTCCACTTCACTAGGCAGGCGATACCGAGACTGTACAGAAACGTCAGAAAAAGCGTCCTCAGTGTCCTGAAAAATGCCGTTGTACACAATGTCCACTTAACCACGGACATGTGGACAAGTGGAACAGGGCAGACTAAGGACTATATGACTGTGACAGCCCACTGGGTAGATGTATCACCTTACGCAGCAACAGCAGCAGCGTCACCAGTAGCAGCATCTCAGAAACGCCAGCTCGTTACAAGGCAGGCTACGCTGTGTATCACCGGTTTCAGTAAGAGGCACACCGCCGACAACCTCTTAGAGAAACTGAGGGAAATCATCGCCCAGTGGCTTACCCCACTTAGACTCTCCTGGGGATTTGTGATATCTGACAACGCCACCAATATTGTGCGGGCATTACATCTGGGCAAATTCCAGCACGTCCCATGTTTTGCTCACACAATAAACTTGGTGGTGCAGAATTTTCTGAAAAGCGACAGGGGCGTGCAGGAGACGCTTTGGGTGGCCCGAAAAATTTCTGGCCACTTTCGCCATTCAGCGACTGCGTGCCGAAGACTGGAGCGCCAGCAAACACTCTTGAACCTACCCCGCCATCACCTGAAGCAAGAGGTTGTGACGCGGTGGAACTCAACCCTCTATATGCTTCAGAGGATGGAGGAGCAGCAAAAGGCCATACAAGCCTATACATCCACCTATGACATAGGCAAAGGAGGGGGTATGCACCTGACTCAAGCACAGTGGAGAATGATTTCCGTGTTGTGCAAGGTTCTCCAGCCCTTCGAACTTGCCACACGTGAAGTCATTTCAGACACAGCCAGCTTGAGTCAGGTCATTCCCCTCATCAGGCTTTTGCAGAAGCAGCTGGAGAAAGTGAAGGAGGAGCTAAGACGGAGCGATTCCGCTCGGCATGTGGGACTTGTGGATGAAGCCCTTCATTCGCTTTGCCAGGATTCCAGGGTGGTCAATCTGTTGAAATCAGACCACTACATTTTGGCCACCGTGCTTGATCCTAGGTTTAAAGCCTATGTGGTGTCTCTCTTTCCGGCCGACACAAGCCTGCAGAGGTGCAAAGACCTGCTGGTGAACACACTGTCAGCTGAAGCGGAACGTGACACGTCAACGGCTCCTTCTTCATTTTCTCCCGCAACTGGGGCTGCCAGGAAAAAACTTAGGTATCCTAAGCAACCCGCTGGCGGTGATGCAGGGCAGGCAGGACCAAGTTTGGACATCTGGTCCGGACTGAAGGACCTGGCAACAATTTCTGACATGTCTACTGTCACTGCATATGATACTGTCACCATTGACAGAATGGTGGAGGATTACATCGGTGACAGCATCCAAGTAGGCATGTCAGACAGTCCATACCTGTACTGGCAGGAAAAAGAGGCAATTTGGAGGCCCCTGTACAAGCTGGCTCTATTTTACCTGAGTTGCCCCCCCTCCAGTGTGTATTCCGAAAGAGTGTTTAGTGCAGCCGGGAACCTTGTCAGCGAAAGGCGTAGGAGGTTGCTTCCACAGAATGTGGAGAAGATGATGTTCATCAAAATGAATTATCAGCTCTTCCAGGGAGACCAGCCTCCAGAAGGTACAGAGGGACCTGTGGTGGTGGATTCAAGTGGGGACGAGTTAATACTTTGTGAGGATGAGGATGTACACACTGAAGAGGGTGAGGAATCGGTGGATGAGGAGGATGAGGATGACATCTTGCCTCCGTAGAGCCAGTTTGTGCAGGGACACATTAATTGCCAGCTTGTTTTGTGGGGGCCCAAACGAACCAATCATTTCAGCCACAGTTGTGTGGCAGACCCTGGCGCTGAAATGATTGATTTGTTAAAGTGTGCATGTCCTGTTTATACAACATAAGGGTGGGTGGGAGGGCCCAAGGACAATTCCATCTTGCACTTCTTTTTTTTCTTTGCATTATGTACAGTTTGGGGCCTAGTTTTTCTAACTGCCATCCTGTCTGCCACTGCAGTGTCACTCCTAGATGGGTCACGTGTTTGTGCCGCCCACTCGTGTCGCTTAGCATAGTCATCCAGCTACCTCGGTGCAACCTTTTGGACATGAAAACACTATTGTGAGGTGTGAGGTGTTCAGAATAGACTGGAAATGAGTGGAAATTAAGGTTATTGAGGTTAATAATAGCATAGGAGCAGAGAAACCAACAAATTCTGTGATTTTAGCTGTTTTTATGCTTTTTTTAAAAAAAATACAGATCCAAAACACAAAACCCAGAACCCAAAACACGGAAGGGTGGTTTTGGCAAAACCAATCCAGATCCAAAACACGAAGAAAGATCCAGATCCAAAACCAAAACACAAAACACGAAAAGTGGCCGGTGCACACCCCTAATATATATATATATATATATATATATATGCCTATTATCTGTTGCCACATAGAAACATTTCTTTTAATCCTGCCCGTTTTTTTAATATATGTGTTACCAGAGGTTAATTGGTGAAAGTAATATTTGGTGGGAGGTGTTTATTTCATTAGACTGTAATTGTCTATTCACTATGTAATCTTAGTCATGTGACTGACTTGATCTATGGCCACATGGGAAATGTAGTTTTTATCAGACTTCATTGTCAGTCTTATATATATATATATATATATATATATATATATATATATATATATATATGCCTATTATCTGTTGCCACATAGAAACATTTCTTTTAATCCTGCCCGTTTTTTTAATATATGTGTTACCAGAGGTTAATTGGTGAAAGTAATATTTATATGTATAGGGACTGTGTAGTCTGTTTTCTGTGTTGTCCCGATCATGTGACTGTTTTGCTACTTGGGAAATGTAGTTTTTACAATGCTCATTCTATCTATGTTACGCATATCATGCGATCGTCCATTGCTACACAGAAAATGTGACTCACATCGAGCCTTACTATCAAAGCCCTGCATGACACTGGCCACGTGTTCGCTGACATCATTCATGATCGGAAAATTCAATTCCCAATCATACAAATGCCTGCCACATAAAAAATGTAGTTCTGTCAGGCTGACTCTATGGACGTGTGGCATGACAGTCCGTCACCAAACACAAGAAACATGATTTGCATCAAATTACATTGTCCGCACCCTGCGTGATGCCAATCATGTATTTACTGGCATCACCCATAATAAAAGGTATAGTTCTCAGTCACATGACCACTTTGTTAAATGAGAAATCCAATCCCTGTCAAACCTGTTCTGTCCACCACACGTACCATGTGACCACAAGCTGCCACGTGGGAAATGTAGTTTTTATCTAACTGCAATAACATTTCTATATTTTGCATGATGCCGATCATATGTAGAAACTTTATTTGGTTTGTCTTGTCCTGATTACACTGGCTGACATTGAAAGTAAATAATAAATAAAGTTTAAAAAAAGGGGAGAGAGGGAAAAAGATCCACAGCGTCACTTATTGGATTAGTATCATCCACTTATAAATTGGTGGTAGTAGGGATTTAATTAGTCCGAGAAAAGGGACAAGAAAAATATATACACAGATATCAGCTAATATGCACACATGTGCACATATATACATACAAATATATACAAACGTCTATACATACACGTGTGCACATATGCATACATAAGACACAACCCCAAGAAACTTTTTCCAGTTGATAATTCACAAATGTTTATGGTCTGTAACATTGATTTTATGTTATTAATGATGTAGTATTCCAATTAATTGAAAAATAAAAATATTAGAAAGTGCCTAATTGTAGAGTAATATTATTTGAGTATTCCCAAATGATAAGGTAAGTAATTAACCAATTAATATGATTAGGTGTAGTGTGGAATAGATACATAGTGAATGATATGTGATAAGGTGTTGGTAAGTTAAATAAACATGTTGTTATATTCCTAGTGATCAGTGGCTGGTGTTATGAATTGGTGTTACTATTAATTGCAAATAAGTTAGTTGTGCCTGAAGTAAACTTTATATTAGAAATTCATGTAAAAGCATAGAATAAAAGAGAAGGGTGAAGGTGTGTAATTGTGCAGTGAGAATACCCTATCCTCAATATCCTTATGTAATTCTAGTGAATAAATTCATAAATTTAGTTTAGAAAATAGATTTATGGAACATTTTTATTAGGGAATATCGACATATCTTGCTACTAAGTTCTATCTCAAAAATATTTTTTTGATAGAAAAATTATGAGATAAATGTAACTAAATTAATTTTATTAATAGACATGATAGATCTATATGCTCAGGAAGGTACTATAGTTTATGATCTCATTGAGACCATATGGGCTCATACTGCCCAATTTAAAAGTCCACTCACATTCTTTCTTGAGAAGCTCCTTCATTTGGTCTCCTCCTCTGATGTTTAGTTGGACCTTTTCTAAGCCAAAGGCTCGAAGTTCCTTCCATGAGCCATTGTGACATTGATAAAAGTGTTTGGCCACAGTAGTTATTTTCTTCATTTTTTGTAAGTCTTCAGCTGCATGCTTGATGTTCCCTATGTGTTCCAGAATACATTGTTTCATAGGGTGTGTGGTAATGCCCACATATCTTTTAATGCATGTGCATTCTAGGCAATATACCACTCCTACTGTACTGCAATTAATAAATTGTCGAATTGAATGTTTTTTGCCAAACCAATCTATTATCATCGTGCATTTCTTCATATTGGCACATGCCTTGCAATGGCCACATGGGAAAGATCCACTTGTTGGATTCTTCCTGTTTCTTGTTGAATAATGACTATGTACTATTATATCCTTCAGGTTGAGGGCTCTTCTCCAGCTCATATCAACTTTGGAGTTTAGTTGTTTTTGCAAATCTGTGTCTAAAAGTAAGATGTGCCAGTGTTCTTGGAGTATAGATTTTATTTCTTTCCATTCATCACAAAAGTTCCCAATGAACCGTATCTTGTCCTGTTTTTTATCCTCCATTTGTTGGTTTTGGGGGAAGATCAATGCGTTCCTGTTCATTCTTGATATAATTCTAGAGGCCAAATGACTACGTTGCCACCCTTGTCTGATGGCTTTATGATAACATCTGGCCATTCTTTGATTTCTTTTAAGGCTTTTTGATCTTTCCTGCTTAGATTCTGGTGACTGGGTTGTCTATATTTTCCCTTGTTTTTACTAGTCAATTCATTAAAATCTCTGGACACAAGGTTCATAAATATTCTGACCTCCGGGCAGATGTTTTCTTGGGGATAGAAAGATGACTTACGTTTGCAAAGGGGTCTGGATTTTCTTATTGGATCATCTTGTTCATGGGAATCCTCATATAGTTCTTCTAAAGTTTCCAAGGCTTCTTGTTTTTCCATCGTGAGTGCTGTAATTAACTCTAAATTCTCTTCCCTTTTATTGGTGTCTTTGGATAGCCATCTATCCATTAGAAATTGTCCAGATGGATGAGTTGGAGATTCCACAGTATTTATGACCCCCTGTGAGCTGTCGTTATTTGGTTGTTTGTGACTGACCTCTTTTGATGTATTAGAGAAGAATTTAGTAAGAAGCAGTTTTCATCCAAACAGGTTAAAGTCTTTTTCCCACTCAAAGCGATTAAATGTATTTGTAGGTGAGAATGTTAGCCCTTTTGTTAACACATTGATATGGTCCATGGAGAGTACAATATTAGAGAGATTAATGATCTGCAGGTTATTTGTCATGTTTATTTTCTCCTGCTGGTCCATTGAGATTGACGTTGTGGTTGTGGAGCCTCCCATAATCTCTCTTCTCTTTCTCTTCTTCCCCCTCCTCGTATGTTTCCTCTGGGCGTTTGATACATCCCTCTTGCTCCTGGGGGACTTCCTAAAAAAGAAGAGGATAAATGTCCTGTTCCTCTGGAAGTTGATTCTACCGTATCCTCTGTTCACACGAGAACGGGTATTATCATTTGGGAATACTCTACAATTGGAATACTACATCATTAATAACATAAAATCAATGTTACAGACCATAAACATTTGTGAATTATCAACTGGAAAAAGTTTCTTGGGGTTGTGTCTTATGTATGCATATGTGCACACGTGTATGTATAGACGTTTGTATATGTTTGTATGTATATATGTGCACATGTGTGCATATTAGCTGATATCTGTGTATATATTTTTCTTGTCCCTTTTCTCGGACTAATTAAATCCCTACTACCACCAATTTATAAGTGGATGATACTAATCCAATAAGTGACGCTGTGGATCTTTTTCCCTCTCTCCCCTTTTTTTAAACTTTATTTATTATTTACTTTCAATGTCAGCCAGTGTAATCAGGACAAGACAAACCAAATAAAGTTTCTACATATGATCGGCATCATGCAAAATATAGAAATGTTATTGCAGTTAGATAAAAACTACATTTCCCACGTGGCAGCTTGTGGTCACATGGTACGTGTGGTGGACAGAACAGGTTTGACAGGGATTGGATTTCTCATTTAACAAAGTGGTCATGTGACTGAGAACTATACCTTTTATTATGGGTGATGCCAGTAAATACATGATTGGCATCACGCAGGGTGCGGACAATGTAATTTGATGCAAATCATGTTTCTTGTGTTTGGTGACGGACTGTCATGCCACGCGTCCATAGAGTCAGCCTGACAGAACTACATTTTTTATGTGGCAGGCATTTGTATGATTGGGAATTGAATTTTCCGATCATGAATGATGTCAGCAAACACGTGGCCAGTGTCATGCAGGGCTTTGATAGTACGGCTCGATGTGAGTCACATTTTCTGTGTAGCAATGGACGATCGCATGATATGCGTAACATAGACAGAATGAGCATTGTAAAAACTACATTTCCCATGTAGCAAAACAGTCACATGATCGGGACAACACAGAAAACAGACTACACAGTCCCTATACATATAAATATTACTTTCACCAATTAACCTCTGGTAACACATATATTAACAAAAACGGGCAGGGTTAAAAGAAATGTTTCTATGTGGCAACAGATAATAGGCATATATATATATATATATATATATATATATATATAAATATATATATATATATATATATATAAGACTGACAATGAAGTCTGATAAAAACTACATTTCCCATGTGGCCATAGATCAAGTCAGTCACATGACTAAGATTACATAGTGAATAGACAATTACAGTCTAATGAAATAAACACCTCCCACCAATAAATGGATTTTGAGTTCACCTATCAATCAAACCAGATAGGACCAATGAAGTGCTGGCTAAAAGTATTAAACCCAGCCATAACGAGTACACTTTGAGCTTCCTGTGAGAAAGCCCCCGGCGAAACGCGCGTTAGGCACTGCTCCACGGGTACCTCTATGCGCACAGAGGACCCTCGCACCACCAGACCTGTGTCCACTGGGACCTTACAACATATCACTATCAGGTACTTTGCTCTTATTTCACTGCTCTCTCACTAGCTTAGGATCCATGCTGATACCCTGCAATGCATAGCAACAGGGCAAAGCTGTGAACCAGAGCTAGCAGCAGAAGCAGCTCTATGTTTCTTAAGTGTGCTATTACAGAGGGACTCTCATCTCCAGTCTGATATTTTTATAAGACTGGGGAAAGCAGATCCCAGTGTATCTAAATGCACGGATACTGCTTTTCACTCTTTACTATATATCATTGTAGCAAAACTTACCTGACAAACTAATCTCCCAGTCATATGAGGGACGCCTCACCCAATAGATTATTTTGTGACAACAGGTCTGGTTTAAGGTGCTAATTTTTAAATTGTGTGTTTTTTTCACCTATATATTTTTCTATTTGCATTTATATGTTCGCCGATATATGCTCATTTGCATATACAAATCACTTATTAATATTTTCTTTTTAAGGGTTATTGTTTTTCCTATTGATATATGCCTATTTGCATATACAATCACTTATTAACACATTGTTTTTCAAGGATTATTGTTTTTCCTATTAAATGTCAGTATTTATTTCTATTTTTATTTGTATATTTCAGTGAGATATCAAACTTATGTCCCTCATACAGTAGAGGACGTGTATACTAAATATTGACAGACTCCATCTATCAGATATAGGCCCTCATTCAGACCCACTCGCAAGCGGGCGCACGTACGTTAGGCGTACGTACAAAAATATTTAAATTCAATGGCTCGCTCGTATTTTCGTTCGCATCTAAAATTCCTCCCTAAACTCTGACGACCCCTCCTCTAACTAACGAGCGTACGAAATAGCGAGCGTACATCCCCGAAATGGCTTGAAAGGAACGCACGCACAAGTATAAACAGGAAGTGGCCTTGTCAGATGTCGATTACCTGCTCCTTTATTCTGCCTACCTCCATCAATCGTATCATGCCAATCAATGTATCAATTAGCTTAATTGTTTGTTTTTTTCAACACAATGCAAGAAACTTTACTCTTGTCCGTGTTTGTGTTTACCCGCAGAATACGTACGGATGAAACATTCGCTTTTATTGTTCAAAAAACATGTGAACCACAATTAAACAATTGTACTATTGCTGTGGATCCCCGCATATTTCCCTGGGTTCATTTCTTTATTTAAATTTGCTTACGCATGTCACTGCATCAAGCCTATCATAACTCTCCAGAGATTTCTGGCCCTGTCGAACACATGACTCATACACTAACCAATAAAATTGCTCCTGTTAATTTCCAAAATACATTAGCCAATCAGAAAATTTTTACACACTTTATCAAAAATGATTTTTAAGAAAAACACCATTGCCATCATGAGAGCCTCCGCATTCACCAGGCGCGAGCTGCTGGTGCTTACGGAGGTCATGGATCGCCGGATCACCAGCCAACCTCAACCCATGACCAACCGGCAGAAGCGCTCCGCGTATGCGGAGGCACGGTCCCGCCTGCGGTCCTTCGGCTCACGCCGCAACATCGGGCAGCTGGAGCGCAGGTGGTCCGACCTGCAACGGCGAACGCCCCGCTTGCTGGCATGCTTTCGCATGCAGATCCTGGCAAGTAAGTGTTATGTATTGTGGTTTTAATGTTTGTGTTTGTGGGGCAAACTGCGTGTGCATGTTTTCCTGTCTGTCCTATTTATTATTTGTACTCATATCTGCGTGTGCATGTTTTCCTGTCTGTCCTATTTATTATTTGTACTCATATCTGCGTGTGCATGTTTTCCTGTCTGTCCTATTTATTATTTGTACTCATATCTGCGTGTGCATGTTTTCCTGTCTGTCCTATTTATTATTTGTACTCATATCTGCGTGTGCATGTTTTCCTGTCTGTCCTATTTATTATTTGTACTCATATCTGCGTGTGCATGTTTTCCTGTCTGTCCTATTTATTATTTGTACTCATATCTGCGTGTGCATGTTTTCCTGTCTGTCCTATTTATTATTTGTACTCATATCTCCGTGTGCATGTTTTCCTGTCTGTTCTATTTATTATTTGTACTCATATCTGCGTGTGCATGTTTTCCTGTCTGTCCTATTTATTATTTGTACTCATATCTGCGTGTGCATGTTTTCCCTCTATTTCTGATTTATTCATTCTACTGCTATTTGGCTTATTTGTTTTTTTTTTTTTTTTTTTTTAGTTTTGTTGCCCGGATTTGTCCATAAACTAACCGCAATTTCTTTGTCATATTTTAGGGGGACAGCCAAGACTCCGCCGTCACCGTCCGTCCAGACGGCGTTCCCGGCCACTATCCCCAACCCCCAGCCAACACTCCACCCCAAATCTTTCCCCTATTCCCCACTCCTCCCCATCCTTCCCAGACCCTCTCCCAGAAATGTCGGGCCTCCTTCCCCTCCGTCCCACTTCCCCCTCTCCTCCACCCACCCCTCTTCCAATTACCCCCTCCCCGGAGTCCATCATAACTCCTCCCCATTCTTTGGGGAATGACGGATCCTCCGAGGAGGATCATGGAGGTATTTCCGGAGCTCCCGTTTTGGCTCCCGGTATGTTTTTTTTTTTTTTAAAGCACAAACTGTTTGTATGTAATCATGTGTCGTGCCTTTCTTCGTGTTTTTGTGGCTTGACTTTTGGTGATTTTGAAGGTTTGCCTTTACCTCTTCCTGGTGATTTCAACATACACATATCATACCTGTGGGAATTTGTACCTAGGCCTTGTATTTTTGCCAGCCCCCCCTTTTTTTTTTTTTTTTGGGGTTTAGGAGTGATTTGGTTGTGTTTTTTTTTTTTAATGTGGATTCCCTATTGTTGTATTAACCCACACACTTTTCTCACCCACAGAGGAACAGAGGCGTCGGCAAGAGGTGGCGGATTGTGTGGGGCAGATGCGGCAACATGTCATCGGCATTCTGGTTGCCCTCGACCGGCTGTCTGGCCTCCTTCGGCAGTAGTTTTTTTATTTTTGTTATATTTTCAAAATAAATTTATTCAGACAAATATACGTTGTGGCTCATTTTTAAAATCCAAAACCAAGATAGTTTAGCATGACATAAGTAGACTGTTCCTGCAAGGATTTCCCTTTTTTAAAAGTTAGATTGTGTTTTGTCTTTGTATGTCAAACAGACACAAGAAACACATAACAGTAACAATGTCATTTCCCTTTTTGGGTGTAGTGTCAATTACATATTTCTACATTTTACAGGTTCCTAGTTGGTGCGCAAGCTGCTTAGGCCAATCTTACAAATCCCAAGGTTGGGCCAGGCTTCCTTTTGGTGTGGGTTGTGAAGCTGAAAACATATTTCAGTTTAGCTCAACTGGCGTCAGTACTGGTTTACCCCTTAGTCAAATGTAACTTGTGTTAACCTGGTTACACTTGCTGTTAACGTCCCAAAAAAGGAAGACCATTTCACTCTCCAAACATTTATTCACAACATAACAGAGAAAACAAAGTGGTCACTCCCAAAAAAAGAACACACTGATAAATTCAAATACAACACATACCAAGAAATAATTAAATAAAAACAAAAAATCAAGAACTGGTTGACGAAGGACCATGCCAACATGATTCCACAAACATGGCGTTGCGATATGGGTTCCAGAATATATGCCCAAAAGGACCAGATCCAGGTTTGGTAAGGGTAGCAGGAAGTAGTGAGCGTTGGAGTGCCAAAGATTATGTGAACAAACAGAAGATGGTGAGAAAAAAAAAAAAAAATTAGATGTTCGCAAACAAACACAAACACATTAGGTATAAACACTGTAGTTTTGTTCAAACTTACCTAAAAAATCGGGCCACCACATCATCGCGTATGGCCCCCCCACATACTGACCTTCGACCAACCTCGGGGGGGCCATCCTCAGGTAAGGCATCCTCTGGCTGCATTGGGACACCACTCCTTATGGCAATGTTGTGAAATATCCCACACAGGACCACAATTTTAGACACCATATCCGGCACATACATGAGCTCGCCACCAGAGCGGTGGAGGCATCTGAATCGGCCTTTTAAAAGGCCGATACAGCGCTCCACCACTTGCCTGGTGGCTGTAAGTGCGGAATTATACGCACTTTGTGGCCCTGGTGTGGGAGCCAAATAAGGAGTGAGCAGCCAGGACATGCAAGGGTATCCACTGTCTCCTGTGAACAAAAATATACCACATCAGGAACACTGTGTATCAAGCTTAACATTGTTATGTACTAAAGGTCTCCACTTACCCAGAAGCCACGCATCACCAGCTTGTAGGTTGGTTAATTTCTGCCATATCCCTGATTGCCGGATGACGAAGGAGTCATGAGCACTTCCGGGTAATTTAGCATTCCGGGACAGGATCTGGAGGGAAGCATCACATACCACCATTACATTCAGGGAGTGATAGTGTTTACGGTTTCTAAATATTGCCTCCAGCCGTGCTGGAGGCTGAAGTGGTATGTGAGTACCATCCACAACCCCTATGATGTGTGGGAAGCCAGCTATTTGGTAAAAATTGGCCTTGGCCACACTAAGGGCACCCATATCCAAAGGCATTTTAATAAAATGATGGAGGTGCTTGAAAAGTGCCTCCATCACTGCCCTCAGGATCCGGGAAAAGGAGGATTGGGAGATGCCCGCCACTATTCCCACCGTTGTTTGAAACGATCCTGAGGCACAGAAATGTAACACCGCCATAAATTGCGTCAGTGGTGGTATTGCTGTTGGACTGTCAATTTGCCGCTCAAGATCACTTTCTATTAATGAGAGAGTGTCTATGATGATTTTGGGAGGTAGACGGTAGCGTCTTAAAACCTCATCATCGGGCATTCCAAAAAGGGTGACACGTGTTCGAAATATCTGGGGCCTTGCATGCCTACGATGCCTACGCCTGGGACGAGTTTGAGGTTGGTCGTCTTCCGGGAGCAGGGCCAGAACAATTCGCCCCAGATCTACCTGAAATTCAAAGTTTACAATGTAAGGCTTTTGAGCCACCCCAAAAGTAACATAAAACAACTTAGCTTTCTGATACCATCCATAGCTGCTTACATGCCGGGGTATTGTCATGATACGTATAAACTGTAAAAAAGCCAAAAATGAGACATCAAAAATTTAGAGGGTGAATTTTTGTTTGTCAAATTGTTGCAAGCCAACACATAAAATAGGCGAAACACACATTTGGCCATCGATGAAAATGACATTGCACACCGTACGTCAAATAGGGTTCCAATGGACCCCAAAAATGGAAAAGGGAAAAGCAAAACTGGTTTACATGATGAATAAGCCTAGAAAAATGCGTTAATTATTTTGCAAATGCAAGTCACCACACCAACAGTCAAAAATGCGTTAATTATTTCGCAAATGCAAGTCACTACACCAACAGTCAAAAATGCGTTAATTATTTCGCAAATGCAAGTCACTACACCAACAGTCAAAAATGCGTTAATTATTTCGCAAATGCAAGTCACTACACCAACAGTCAAAAATGCGTTAATTATTTCGCAAATGCAAGTCACTACACCAACAGTCAAAAATGCGTTAATTATTTCGCAAATGCAAGTCACTACACCAACAGTCAAAAATGCGTTAATTATTTCGCAAATGCAAGTCACTACACCAACAGTCAAAAATGCGTTAATTATTTCGCAAATGCAAGTCACTACACCAACAGTCAAAAATGCGTTAATTAGTTCGCAAATGCAAGTCACCACACCAACAGTCAAAAATGCGTTAATTAGTTCGCAAATGCAAGAAAAAAAATGGACTTACCCAACTCGAATATATAAGATTTCCAAAAAAAAGGTCTTTGGGTCCGAAAGCCAAAACAAACTAAAAAAGATGAAATTAGTGTAAAAAAAAAAATAGCTAACCAAAAAACAGAAGTAGACACCAATTGGCCACAAATTAGACTGCACAAAACTTACCAAATCAGGAAAGGATGGGGAAAAAAGCAAAAAAATGCGAACGGAAAACCAAAACAACTGTAGCAAAACCAAACTAAAAACCAACTCTGCCAAATCCTCCAACCGCAAACAACCAAATCCAACCAACTTAACCGCCAACAATCCAACAACCCAACCTCGACTCCACACACACCAAGCCATAAATAGTGTTTATTTTCCCGCACAAATTAAGGATGAATCATAGGGATGCACAATCAATGATGCGGCCGCAAACAAAGGACGCATGTATAAATACGTCACGAAATCACATTGAATTTCTGGTTGATTTCATTCTGGAAGCAGAGACATGGCTTCAGACCAGGGAAACAATGGCCAAAAATCCGGCGGTAAGGCCTTCATGCATTTTGTCTCAATGATTATTTTAAAACATAATATTGGGCAAGTTGTGAAGTGGCTAAATCTGCATATTTACCCAAATAGGTGAGGAGGATGACATGGAAGAGACTGCTGGCCCCAGTCAACCCGCCAAAGCTGCCAAAAAAAAAAGGCAGCCATATTTCACAAGCAAGGAGATGGAGGTTTTGATCCAGAAGTGCGTTGACATCCTGCCCCAGGCAGCCAGGAATATGAGCCAAAGCCAGAAGTGGAGAATGTGGGAGGAGGTCGCCGTTGCTGTCAATAGGGTGGGTGATTATGTCCGTCTAGCCCGGGATGTCAAACGGCGGTAAGTAAACACTTTCCCATCCTATAAACAAACCCCATTGTAAAAAAAAGGATAATGGTTCCAATTTCATTCCACAGATGGGTAGACTTCAAATATCGTCTCAAGCAAAAACTTGCCGACAGGGCTAGGCATGCAAGGGGGACAGGTGGGGGTCCCACCCCTGTGTCATTGGAGTTGACAGACTTAGAAGAGCTGGCACAGGGGTGTGTGCAGGCTGTGGAGGTGTTTGGCGTGTCCAACATGGATACGGACATGCCAGACTTTGCGGCTCCTCATGTTGGCCAAGGTAAGTCTTGTGATGTCACCAACTCTGAAATGCTATTGTGCCAATATGTAGATTCTAATGTGAGTCTTTTCGCAATTTTCCTAACAGAGACAGAGGCGGATGAGTCTGCTCCAGAGGGGAGCCTTGGCCGCAGAATTTCTGCTGGCTCTGCAGGGGAGGAACCAGTACATCCGGCTGAGGACCCTGCAGAAGCCAGTCCAGGGCGTGCCCCCTCGCAGGCAGTGGGCCTCCTCACAGAACTCAATTTTAAATCGGATTTCCATACGGAGATTCTGCAGAGGATGGACGCCAGTCTGATACGGGTGGCTGAGGCCCTGGAGCAAAATGCTGCGGCCAACGTGACCATTGCTCAGGCCCTGGCGGAAAATACCAGGGCCAACATCCGCATCGCCGATGCCCTGGAGCAGCTCGTTCGCCAGCACATGGTGGAGCTGACCTCCCTTCCTGCCGGAACATCCGGATCCTCCACCTTTGGCACAACATCAGCCAATCCTCCAAATGTGCCTAGCCCTGTGCCTAGTCCAGAGGCCACAACATCTGCCTCTGGACAGGCCAGCCCGATGGCATCCCGGACCCGGTCTGGCGCCCACCCTCACCCAGCCAAACGGGCGAGAAAACGGTGACAGCAATGGCGACTTTTCCCACACTCCTTCTGTGCTTGGCTCATATTCCTTTCTGGTCAAAACTTCCCTCTCCTTTCTTGTGAAATTTTTTTACATTTGGTATTTACGTTTATGTTACCAGTTATGGCTTTTTTTTTTTTTTTAACAAATATCTTTGCCACAAAAAAAAGGCAACAAAATATTAGGCCAATTTGTTTGTGTTTAAACAATAAATTTAAAACAAAAAACTGAGATTGTATTGTGACATTATTGTACAAATGGGTTACATTTAATCCTGGCCCTAAAGGCAAAAACTGACCCTCTTAAAAAAAAAAAAAGGCCTCTTTAAGGAACGTTTAAAAAATCACATAGCGATGCAAATTCCACAGTAAACCAAAAAAAAGGGGAGCTAATTAAAACATGTTGACATTATTGTTACAATAGGCCATAACCAACAAATTGTGGCCAAAATAAAACACCCAAAATGTACGCTAATTGATTGTGTAATCATGACATTAGCAGCTCTGATTTCCACCTGCGTACGCTTTTGTGCTATCCCAATAAACTGCTTTCCAAACACATACCAAGCCGGTTTTCAATCCAACACTAATTACTTTACTGACCAGCCGCGATTAATCGCAGCACCATCGTTGAGTCCCGGGACGGAGGAGAAGGCCATCGCCAATGTGGTCGAGTAATCCTGACCCTAAGCTGTGCGAGCATTTTGAAGGGAAAGCGGATGTTCCAGTGACGTATGAGACGGTCCGAACACATTTGACGTTCGCATCTGCTAATGTATGTACGCCCCAAAAACGCCTCGCCACGCCTGCGTTTTTTCATCTCCACCCCCGTCAACACCCAAAAACGCCCTGTTCTGTCAATCACATTTGACATGTCACTTCCTGTATGCTATTTTAGGAACGAGAGAAAAAAAACTCGCAATCTGCCGTACGCACATGCGCAGTGTAACACCGACGCATGCGCGGTTAGTCAACATCGGAACGCAACGAGCGTACTGTTGGTAACGTGCGGCTCTGAATGAGGGCCATAGTCCAGACTTATGTGATCATTGTCTGTATTTTACATTAGTTAACATTTTCTCTGGACAGGAATTAAATCAAACTGTCAACTTATTTTTCATTTCTCTGGTATCTCACTAGATGATATTTGTCCAATGGTTTAAACGCAGGTATAATTGTCTATTCAATACCTTAAACATATATACCTATAATATGAAGCAATTTTTCTAGGTATTATTTTTGTCTTGTTTTTTGGTATTTTGAGGTGTATTGTTATATTTATTGTGAGATATCAAATACATAGAAATTATATTGGGATATTTAGGAATGCTAACACATCCCTCTATATCTCACAAAAGGATATTTGTCTATTGAACTTGTATGCTCTTACAATATTGTGACTATATCACATATTTTTAAATGAAATGCAATAAAAGTTAAATTTTACTTATTAAACATATGAGGTGTGCCCCATAAAAGAGGAGTACTTTTTTTCTTCTTTTTTTCTGTTTTGAAAAATTTGCAAACAATATTAAATGATAAAACAATTTCCTCATTGGTTAATTAAAACTGCAAACAGGCTACCTACCCCTATGTTCACACTTGTGGGCTGTAAAATCGGCCCAAAATTTCAAACTGATACGGTCGACTTTCTGAAATGTAGACTGATTTTGTTAATTGAACTGAAATTTGAGAAATTCTGGTGAATTTTCAAGTCACAAGAACAAATATGAGAAAAGATAAGCAACCTGCTGTTGATAAATCTGAGAAGTTCACACAAATTTCAGAATCTCCCCCCCCCCCCGAAAAAAGAAAAAAAAAAAATGACACATTTCTACTGTTCAATTATTATAAAATAAGAGACACTTTAAACGGAGGCTATTATCGGAATATAGTTAAGATAAAAACCTTTTGAGTTTGACAAGTGATCAATAATGAACATTGACTACGTAGTTCCATAATCTGTATATTTTATAATAGTGTAGATATTTGTTCCATCATTTAAACTGTAAAAGTATTTCTCCATGGACATTTTTTTCATTGTACAACACAACTTCTTATTTCTCACACTGTATAAAACCAATGATGGATAAACATTCCTTAGCGTAGTCAGAGGTGCCATGTGACACAAAGGAGGGCAAGGCCACAACTATTGGGGACCAGGTTTGGATTTTGGGCTCCATCCGTAGATGCTGCACTGAACCTCTCCCTCCCCCCTTCTCCTCGGAGGCCCTGACTGCAGTAATCAATACTTCTGCACATAGGTGTGTCTGACAGGCAGTGACGTGGTCTGTGAAGTATGGGCCTCATTAGCAGTGCACTAGTCGGGAATCTGTGCAGGTGCCTGACTCGTACCGCTCATGTGCAGTACAGGTCCTGCGTGAAACGCCCGCAGAGCGGCAGCAGACTGTCAAGAGGGGGTGGTGACGGCCTCGGTTTCCTGAAACGAAGGCGTGACACCAGGGGCGTCTTAACAGAGGAGGGGGCCCGTGTGCACTTCCTGTGCGGGTCCCCTCCTCTCCATCCAGTGGCCGGCAGCCGACCAACGCGGCTGGCCAGCCACCGGATCATTAGTAGACTCCGGGCACTAGAGTGTGCCCAGAGACTACTGCGCATGCACAGAACGCAGGAAACATGGCTGCCGCGGCCATTTTCCGGCGTTCTGTAGACTCTGGGCACCAAAGTGTGCCCGGAGTTTACTGCGCATGCGTAGAACATCGGAAAAATGGCCGCGGCGGCCATTTTCCCGTGTTCTGAGCAGCGCCGACACCCGAAGCGGGACCACGGACAGGTAAGTAAAAAAAAATACGGGTGCAGGGTGTGAGGTGCGGGGCCCCCCTGGACCCAGGGGCCCGTGTGCCCCGCGCACACTGCACCCATTACAGATACGCCATTGCGTGACACCTCCTGCTGCATTACCATATCTGCATGGACGGAATTGCACAGCTTCGCAATTCCATTCATTACTATATCAGGCCCTGTGTTCAGATACTAAACACGGCTTTGTAATGTCATGCTGAAACAAAGCTTTTTGTATTCGCCGTTTATTTTGTTAACATTGTGAAACCACTCGCCGCCCTATCGTATGCTTCATCATCCTAACAATATTTTGAAAAATCAAATTACAAGTGCCTGTGCTCCGGTGATTTGCAGAAAGGTTAGGAGTATTTGTAAAGCCTTGTTTACTGGCAGTGCATGAACAGGCCGACAGCTGCAGCCGCCCTGTGTGTGCCTCTGCTGCCAATGCATCTGGTCTTTACAGAGCAAATAAAGTATACATTACATTTCATTAAAAGTTCTCAAAGCTATATTGGAAACTGCTTTGGCTCCATTAGTAACTAATAACAAAAGTTCTCACTTCACACACAGAGACAAAAGCAGGGTCATCATGCAGTAGGTCTCAGATCATGGCCTACACTGGCATTGGGTCCTTCATGGTGGAGTCATTACAAGGTGAGGGAATTAGTGCTCCGTAAGGTTATTGGACACAAGGAGCATTGCAGCTAATCTTGCATAATAGGATTTGTTCCTCCCTATTACTTAAGTTCAATAAATATGTTATGTTCTTTTCACTTGTACTGACTGAAAAGAGGATGTGGTTAGAAATCTGACACCTGTCAGATTCCCGGCGCTGGCAGGTTTAGAGGGAGGGTTAGGGTTGGCGGTTAGGGTTAGGCACTAAGGGGAGGGTTAGGGTTAGGAACTAGGGGGAGGGTTAGGGTTAGGCACTAAGGGGAGGGTTAGGGTTAGGCACTAGGGGGAGGGTTAGGCACTAGGGGGAGGGTTAGGGTAAGGCACTAGGGGGAGGGTTAGGGTAAGGCACTAGGGGGAGGGTTAGGGTAAGGCACTAAGGGGAGGGTTAGGGTTAGGCACTAGGGGGAGGGTTAGGGTTAGGCACTAGGGGGAGGGTTAGGGTTAGGCACTAGGGGGAGGGTTAGGGTTAGGCACTAGGGGGAGGGTTAGGCACTAGGGGGAGGGTTAGGGTAAGGCACTAGGGGGAGGGTTAGGGTTAGGCACTAGGGGGAGGGTTAGGGTAAGGCACTAGGGGGAGGGTTAGGGTTAGGCACTAAGGGGAGGGTTAGGGTTAGGAATTAGGGGGAGGGTTAGGGTTAGGCACTAAGGGGAGGGTTAGGAACTAGGGGGAGGGTTAGGGTAAGGCACTAGGGGGAGGGTTAGGGTTGGAGGTTACGGTTATGCACTAGGGGGAGTGTTACGGTTATGCACTAGGGGGAGGGTTAGGGTTAGACACTAGGGGGAGGGTTAGGGTTGGAGGTTACGGTTATGCACTAGGGGAAGGGTTAGGGTTAGGCACTAGGGGGAGGGTTAGGGTTAGACACTAGGGGGAGGGTTAGGTTTAGGCACTAGGGGGGAACTTAGGGTTAAGCCACGGGGAGGGAGGGTTAGGGGAGGTAGAGGGGGAGGGTTAGAATACCGACCAATAAAGTGTCAGTATTCTAACCCTGTCGGGATGCCGGAGTTGAGATTTTGACCGCCGGGATCCAGACCGCCGGGATCCTGTACCCATCACGACTGAAAAATAGTAAGCAACCCGACTATAATATTTGTGACTAAATTGTATACTCCAAATAGACTTCTCTGTAGAATATATACATCTCTCACATCTAATATATATACACTGTATAGAGGTCTATGGGCCTGATTCAAGCTGTTTTTTGCAAGGCTACGTTCGCACGCACCCCACTCACTACGAAAATATGCTACTGAGTGCAATCGCACAGCAACCCCAGCACTATACCAAGATGCCCATCACTGTATAAAGCCGCCCACTTCCCATGACATGCATCCAAAAGTAAGCAAAATCATCAGTAACATCGAGTAATATCGTAACCATCCGCAGAGTTGTGGTTGACCTGCCCCTACTGCAGAAACAGCTAAACTTCCTGTCGTCATCTAGACTTCTGCCAGGGTATGCTATCGCAGGGGCTTACTTACTGTATGCACGCCCCTGTAACGGCATTTAAACGCCCAGGCACGCCAGCGTTTCTCTGACCACCCCCCTGTCACCACCCTGAAAAGGTCACCTCCTGTCAATCAGTGTGTGAAGACTCTGGCCCTGATTCAGAGCTGGACGCTCTGACAGAGGGCCGTCCTTCTTAATTTTCAGAGCGACCTCCTGGCCACTCGTATAGCTGTGGGTGACCACCCACAGCTATAGCGAGCGGCCAGGAAGATGGTCGCGATGGTAGGTGGTAGGATCTCATTCCCGCAAGCCCTGGAGTGCTTTCGGCTCAGATCCGAAAGCACTCCCACTGACATCACTTGTGATGTCAGTGGGGCCGGCCCCAGACGGTAGGTGTTCCCATGGGAACGCTTCTGTCTGGGCAGCCACGTCCCCGGCACGCCCACCAAAGGGAGCGTGCAGTCACTCACCATCGACAGCACGCCCCCTTTGGTACGAGACCCGGAGCGACGGCTTGCCCGTCGCTATCCGGGTCTCGCGCAAGCGCACGACGGAGCTGGCTCCGTCGTGCGCATGCGCACTGGGCCAACATCGACCCACTCGCGAGCGCTTAGTGCTCGCGAGCGGGTCTGAATCAGGCCCTCTTTGTGCTCACTGCGATCGCTTTCCGATTACTGTGGCAAACATCGGCTGGCTGCGTGCGAATACAGCCTTGCGAACCAACCTGAATCAGGCCCAATGTACTAAGGGCCTGTATCAGACCTGCTCGCAAGCGGGTCGATGGCCGGGCAGTGCGCACGCGCGGCATGCGCACTGTGCATGTGCAAGCCCCGTAGCGAGTGAAATTTCACTCACTGCGGGACTCACTACAAGACGGAGCGGCTGCCGATTGTGATTGACAGCTCGCCCCGTTTTGTAGACGTGCAGGGGGGGTGGCTGGACAAACTGAAGCGTTCCTGAAGGAACGCCTGCCGTTTGTGGGCGGTCCTACTAACATCACCAGTAATGTCAGTAGTGAACTTCCTGCTCTATTAGAGCAGGAAGTCTGGGGCTTGCGGTGGACGAGACACTACCACAAGGGTCTCGTCGCAAGCCCGATGGTCGCAATAATCGCGACCATCGCCAGGCCGCCCACTAAAGCTGTGGGTGGTCACCCACAGCTTAGCGAGCGGCCTGGAGGCCGATACTAAAAAAAACACAGCCCGCCCTGATTCAGAGCTTGCCCTCGCAAATTGTGAGCGCCACTGAATCAGGGCCTAAGTCTTGGAGAGAGATAAAGTGGACGGAGATAAAGTACCAACCAATCTGCTCCTACCTGACAGTTTACAGGCTGTGTTTGAAAAATGACAGTTAGCAGCTGATTGGTTGGTACATTATCTCTGTCCACTTTATCTCTCCTAGGCTTAGTACATAGACCCCCCCAAAAAGATGAGCAGTTCCGTTTTGCTAAACCCCAATTTGGGGGTTCCGTGTTAAACCATCCCCAAATGCTCCCTGATTCTCAATCACACTGCGAATAAATACTCGCTGTGAGAGACTACAGTAATGTACCTTGACGCATGCGCAGTGTGACTCAGACGCTTGCGCATTTGACCGATAATCACTCAACTGAGAAAACATGGTCGTAGCTCATTCTGTATCAGGCCTATTGTTCATCTGCTGCGATGTCCTTGAATGGGAAACTTCCAACTTTCATGACCGATCTCACGTTTGTGTTTACATTCGTGGATTGAAGTTTATGCTTTCGATAAAATAAATGGTTAAATGTTGCCTGTTCCATCTGAAATATCTACTGTACATTTTATCATATAATTAAAAGTATTTTAATTCCAACAGCGAACATTACTGGTTAATATGCGAAGTTTGCCGTGAGCATTGAATAACCATGAATACTAATATACAGTAACAATGGCACCATCAAGCTCGAGCAAGCTGAAACTTGCTCCAAACTACTGTACAGTACAGTATATGTGTTGCTCAAATTTCAAGCCCTACAGCCAAGTCAAAGAAAATGAGCTTCAGTATCTCTACACAATACACTACAACATAGGCAGAAAAGGATTTACATTTTTAGGATTCTAGTCCCTGGTAAAACTGGTGCTCAGGTGTTGACTTGCTGCCAGGGGCATACTGTAACTAGGAGTTTGGGGGGCCCATAGCAAAGTTTTTAAGTATGAACAATTGGCTCGATTTAACAAGGATCACAGGTTCTAATACATATGCAATCGGCCGATAGTTGCGTTTTGCATATGCATCACAGTGCGCATGTGCGAACCGGCCACTATGATCGGGACTGTGATCGCAGTGACTACGCAGACCCATCGCAGAGTGAGTGACAGGAAGTGTTGTTTACGGGTGGTGACTGGGGGGTGGTTGGGGAAACGCAGGCGTGCCAGTGCGTTTGAACGCCATTGCATGGGCGTGCATAAATTAGCCACCGCGATGCCATACACAGCCTGAGGCCTGATAGCGGGCAATGAAGTTAGCAATTTCTGAGTAAGGTCAGAGCTTGTGCAAGTGTGTGTGAGGCTGCGATGGTACTCACTGTCACCAATGGTTTCACAGTCTTGCTAAACCCTACGGATGTGTGTAAGGTAAAGTGGGCGTCCTTATGTAGTGCTGCTGCGGCAATGCGATCGCAATGAATTAGCATACCATCGCAGTTGAAGTTTGTGTGTAATCGCTATTCAGTGGCACCTCTACCTCTCTTTGCACCCAGTGTGGGCAGTGGTGGGGAGCTTGTACTGTGAGCGGCAGTGCCAAGCACCGGCAAATAAGGGCGCGTGGCCTCATATGTATGAAGTGCAGACTGTTAACTTGAAGGAAGAGTAGCCAGCAGCTTCTTACCTGTGAAGCTGTAGGCTGCGTCTCCTAACTTTCAGTACTATGTTGGGAGTTTGGCTCTTGGCTATGATGTCACAGCCAGGTGCCATACTCCCGGTCTCTGAGGATACATTCCCAACCTCCCAAGGCAAGAATCAGCGGGTGCTGGGGCGCCAATTCTGAGTGGAGCAATGATAGCGCCACTTTGGGTGCTTGTGCAGGCCCTGAAAGCTTATTGAGGAAAGACAGAGTCAAATATATAGTACATATAAAGTTCATTTTCTTTTTCCTTACCCAGCATCCGTGCTAAACATTCAACTTGTATTTTGCCTATTGCTTTGCAGACACATCTTATTATTCTAGAGAGAATGGATTGCCTTTCAGATTTTAGGACCCTTTTTTATTATGCGGTGAGGTAATATCGGACGTGCTGAGAAAAGATTGCCGATCAATTCTGAAAAATGAAACTGAAATCTTTTCAATCATGATAGGGACATCTGATTGAATTTGTGACTCTCCAGAGGGAAACACTTCAAGTTCTTTCCATTTTTTTTTTTCAAAAGAAAAAGTAAAACTAAGAACATGCACACATTCAATTGATTTTCCTTTCCAATAGTTTACCCTTTATAATTTTAATGCTAGTGTTTAAAAAAAAAAAAGAAAATAATGATTTTTTTTTTTTTTTATCGATTGGGTTGTATTCTATTCCGGCAAATTTTAATGGCTATATTACACTGCTAAATAAAAATATATATTTTATTTCACCATATGCTTGAATATAATTATTGCTATATAATGTACGAAAGGACCACTATATCTAAATAACAAATTAGTTTGTATAATTGATGTACTAACATACAGTAATTCATACCGTATATATAAATGTTCCTGTAGCTTATCTTAACTGACAATGTTTGTGGTGACTCCCATCCACCACCTGCACTCTCCTGCAGCTGTCAACCTTTTCAACCTTTCCCTCTCCTCTGGCATTTCCCCCTCTTCCTTCAAACATGCCATTCTGTCTCCCGTTCTCAAACTAAAACTCTCTTGACCCCAATTCTTTCCCAATCTACCATCCAATCTCTCTCCTTCCCTTCCCCTCCAGAACTCTAGAAAGACTTGTCTCCTCTCTCCCTTTCTCTCAGCTAACTCCCTCCTTGACCTCCTCCAATCTGGCTTCTGCCCTCTCACTCCACGCAAACTGCCCTATTTCTAGTCACAAATGACTCCACTCCATTTCATTACATTTCCAATCTCATTTCACTCTACACCCCCACCCACCCTCTCCGGTAAGACGATGACAACCGCCTATCCTCTACACTGATTATCACCTCCCACTTAAAAGATTTCTCCCCTACTGAATGATCTCTCTTGTCTTGACGGACTCCACCCCAACACTCAAAGGGGTCTATTTACTAAGGAGAGAAAATGCTAAAGACCGCTTCTCAGTATGTACAAAAGCGATTTTCTCTGCCTGCAGCCTGCCAGCGCTAAGTGTAGCCTACAATATCGCATTGCACCTGGGGCACTTAGCGCTGCCATAGACACCAATGGCAGCACTAAGTGTCTCAGGTATTACTAAGAGGAGAGGTCACTTACCGTTGGGTGTCTTCTCCAGCGCTGATACCGTCTCCTGTAGCTGCCAGTATCTGCTTCTCTTCACTGGAGACGTAGGACTTGAGCTGTGTCAGTTTGGCAATTTGTAAATGAAGTTTGTTGAAAAAAAAAAGTCGCTGCTGCTGCTGGCGGCCGGAGATGGTGAGTCACACACAGGGCTGTCAGGAGAAAGGAGTCTCATGTGTTACCGCCGAGGGGGTGACTTAACGTTCATCTTCCTTGGCAGGTCTATTATTAGTAACAGCTGCATTAGCCAGCTCCTGCTTCACTTCCTGCAGGCGAAGCAGGAGTGGCATTAACTCCACGATATGTGGAGTCTTAGCATCGAGGACGCCCATGTGTGGAGAGGCGGGCTCGGTGCGACTCTAGTGCTATATTGACGTTTCATAAATTATTTATTTTTCATTTGGGAGGGTGACTTCATCACTTCACTTAATCACATTGAGTTTAATGTATCATTTACACACCAGTTTAGTAAGCAGGGTATCTCTTTCCTGGAAATCTCCCTTATTCATGAGGATCACAAGATTAATTACGAATACTCATAAGAAACCAGTAGACTCTTTACAATTTTTGCATTAAAACAATGGCCATCCGCCCTGGATTAAGAATATCCCACGGAGCCAATTCTGCCGTATTAAATGGAATTGCTCCAATAGAGATCATTTTGAGGAACAGTCAGCAACCCTTGTAGAAGCCATTAAAGAGAGGAAATATCCAGATATATTAGTTAATCATGCGCTAAATGAATGTAGGAATATCGAGAGAGCACAATTACTCCATCCTCGAGAAAAGTCTAAAGGGTCTAACACCAATAGAATACCATTTATTTCCAAGTTTAATGACTCCTCTATGCAAATCAAAAACAAAAATCTCCAAAAATGTCCTTATTCTTATGCAAGACTCAATACTAAAACAAGAAATTCCTAACAATCCATGTGTAGTCTTTAAAAGATTAGACAATCTTAGAAATATTCTGACCAAGAGTCATTTTTCAGACAGAAGACAACCTCAGAACATCAAACAACTTAATCAGAAGTGGAGTCTAGAGAAACCTAAGGGTTGCTTGAAATGTGGTTCATCAAGATGTACCACATGTCTATATATGTCTAATAGAATTAGGGAATTTAAATCAAACACAACAGGTGAAACTTTTGAGATAAAAACTTACATCAATTGTAACACCCCATTTGTTATTTATCTATTAGAATGCAGTTGCTCCCTACAATATGTGGGGAGAACTACTAGGTGCCTTAAGGCTCGTTTTCTTGAACACAGACGGAACATTCTAAATTCTAAAGGTGCACATAATATGTACCAACACTTCTGTAAGATACACTCTAAAGACCCATCTGGTTTAAAGTTTATAGGCATAGAATATGTTAAACCAACTGATAGAGGTGGGGACAGATTTCGGCGACTTTGCTTGTGTGAGAATTATTGCATTCATACTTTGAGAACTCTACAACCTGAAGGTTTTAACGAATCAATTGAGATTGACTTTTGACAAACAAGCCGTGTAGAACTTGCTCTCTCCTTATTCTTCACCCCCCCTTTTGCCCCCACCCCTTTTTTTCCCCTCTTCTATCCTAAGTCGGTGTAGGTTTAATTTATATTGTGTTTATTAAAAAAACCTACCAAGTTTGAACTTTTCTATATTAACTAGTTGCTACAATTAGAGGTAAAATTCTCAATTACATTATTCCAGTTATTATTTATATTTTTGTATTGTTGTAGTTTTTTGCATTTTTTATTAATTAGTTGCCATCATTAGAGACAAAATTCAAATTATCTAAGTGATTACTCACTCTTTTTTATATATGTCTCATCAGTAGAATTATTGATAAATTATAGCTGCATCTTTATTAGTTACTGTACAGATTAGATATTATTCATTGTTAATTAACTTAATTTGTGTACCAATTTTATTGGAGTTATGCATTCTGTCTCTCCATTTAATTATTTTACATATATCTATTTTATATATATATATATATATATATATATATATATACACACACACATTTTTATTTTTATTATTTTTTTATATATCTTTTATCTTTATTAGACATATACTCTCAGTGAAACAAATACATTATAGATATATTTATATACTTTTATCATATTGTAATGCTGATTATTTTTTGTATTGATGGTTATTTTATCACATTATAAATTCTCTTGAAGAGTTCATTGTAATTTCTCTATGTTCCCTACAATTGCAATGTCTTGTTCACAGGTGCAATTAGTTAGGTGATTAAGCAAGGGGAATAAATATATCCACCTGTTCAGCAGTTCTATATCCTCTGATGAAATTACCAGGGTGTAAAGAAACGCGTTAGGAGGACTGCTACTTTATCCTCTACGTCAATATTGCAGCGTCCCAGAAAGGAAGCCTTCAGATTCCCCCTTGCACACCCTCTGGTGGCTACAGCTATTCCATTCCACTGCGCTAACATTAGGTGGATATAGAGATCATCGGCACACAGTTGCCTGTCCGCCCTCCTACAGAACTTGCAGGAGACACGGGAGTTCCGGCCGGCATACGTGTCTGGCATTCACCACTCTCCTCTGGGTAGAGACGTTGATCTCATCAGGCTGTATGAACGGACTCGCCGGCAACTAGCACAGACCCGGGAGTTAACCACAGCAATATTGGAATGGCTCTCAGATTTATCCACACATGCTGCATTGGTAAGAAGCTTTATACTATTTAGCCTGCTTTGGCAATGACTCTAATGGAACATACAGTATGTGATCACTACAGCCGCATACTAGTGGAGATATGGTTGCAAATTGAATGAAAGTTATTTCTTAATACTTCAACAAAGCGGATGTTACATTAATTTCCTTCTTTGCAACAAGTTTGGAACTTTGTGACATTATACTCCATACTAAAGGATTTTTGGATAATTTAATCTGTGTCATTGGGACATTTAGTATTATTGTTTTTTCCTATATAGGAAGGGAGTTGCTTATATATTAATGTTTGACATACTTATTATTTTTTATTAGATTTAATACAATGCTGGGACCCATGCATTAATGTTGTTATAAACAATATATGTTTTAATAAATTATATATTTTTTACATTACCATTTGTGTGTATACATATTATGATTGGTATAGCGCAGTTCCTTTATATTCTTTTTGGCTTATTATTTTGTTGAGAAACTACAGAGTTTTTTAGGAACAGCTGCTGGATCGATCTTAGGAGCTCATTCAGACCCGGACGCTAAGCTGCGCTCTCACGCATTCAAAAGGGGCCGGGTATGCAAATTCCGCGATCGCACTGTCTGGTGGAAGGACGTCTTCTATGTCTTAGAGAGCGACGGCAGAGCGAACGCACGTTAGTATAAAGACGCCCACCTTTCTCTCTTAGCACACGTCATCTCCAGGAAGTGTGTGATTAATCGGTGACATCGAGAGCCATCGGAGCTGCACGCAGCTCTTGAGGTAAACCCTCCCCCACCGCAAGCACTGCGATCACTGCAGGCTGAAATATAAGCAAGTGACGTGTACAATGCAGCCCAAAAAGGAGATTCTGCAAACATCTTCAGGGGGTGGGGCCGAACTGTAGATGTAATTAGGCCCCTCCCCACTACGAGTCCGCGAACAGGGTGTGGGCTAAATGATGCAATTTGCATCATTTTAGCCCCGCCCCCTCTCGACAGACTCGTGAATTCCTAGTAAAATCTCTCCATCCTGACCACTTCACTAAAAAGTGGGCGGGATGCGAGAGATCGGCCTATACTTTTGAGGTTTGCGGGGGGCTACCCAAAAAATTGGGAGTCTCCCGCGTCTTCCAGGAGTGTAGGCAAGTATGGCATCAATGCATCCAGAGATGAGAGTTCTAATGCCCAGATTCTCCCGTCCTTCAATTAACACAGGGGTCCCCCATTTCATACTGTAGCTGTCTATTTTTCAAAATGGTATGTCTTACTGTGCTGCCATACTGTATTACTAGCTTCATTCAAACTAAAAAAAAATAATAATAATTTTCAAGTACAGATTTTATTATGAAAACCTAGTTATGAAAAGTGGCTTGATGTGCAAGCAAGAACCACAAAATATTTGATGTTGGTTTTTATTTAAAAAAAAAAACATATTTGCTTTCAATCATTTTTTGCAATCTTCACTTTAAAAAACAAAGAAATATTTATTAGGCCATTTTGGAAAGAGTTTATTTACTGTATCAGGAAGAAATGTGCAAACCGATGCTATTGGATGACAAGGTATACTTTCTGTGAGAGCAGCATACAGCAATTACTGATACTGATGTGAGTAGAGCTTCAGGGGTGAACGGGTTATGGAGCAGTTCCTGCCTCTATATAAATGCTGTTTAATACAGGATGCAATTCTGATATACTAAGGTTTTACCTTAAAGTCAAATAAGTCTTAGGAAAGTGATTTTTATCTGTGCTTACTGCTTTATGGTTTAGCAGAATACCTCTAAATTTTAGCTATATATGTAAGTTATAATATATTTTTTTATTATTAAATTGTGAGTCTCAGGCAGCTAATCAGTCTTGGCGGAACTGCCAACTTTCAAGTATTTCAGTGTACGAAATAAACTTTCAACGACTAAGCAGTGATTACAACTCGCTGAACACTTGAGGTTTCTCATATTAAAAATGTCTTTATGGAGAAAAGAAAATGTCTGGAAGTAGAATGAGACACAAGCTGACTCAGTGATTAAGAATAACCAGACTTGGACAATATGGAAATGTTTTATATCTTTTTGTGTCCTGTATACTTAAATTATACCCCTTTTCCATTGCCGCTAAAGCCCATGTTATTGCTGTGTCATCCCGGGTCGCAGCTCAGTGAAAACGGTTCCTAGAAAAAAATCCCGGGTAAGGCTCAGTGGAAATGGGTTATCGACCCGCCCCGTCCATAGCATAGGGGGAGAGGGATTCCTGGCGTTTGGAGATGATGTAATCTTCAAGCACTGGTAGAGGTAAGCTGGGTCCAGCCTGCGATGTAAACGGGGTTCAAGCCGCTGTGACATGGCTTGAAACCAGTGTTCAGTGTCCTCCGCTGGACCATGGACTTTGATGGGAAAGTGGTATTAGAGTTCACCTGTGCCCCATTTTTTCCAAGGACAGTCCCCTTTTCTGAGGCCCGTATTCAATTAGAGGTGAAAAGCCGTGGCCGGAGAAAACTTTTCGCCTCTGCACGGGTTTTGCCTGTTTCTGAAGTATCGCCCTATTTTATTCCAGGACATTTTCGCCTAGGTCGAAAACCCCATAGGCAAAAACAGGCGAAACATCTCCACCTAAAGGCAGGTGAAAAGATGTGCAAAATCCATATTGTGGGGACTTGGGGCCTGATTCAGAGCCGCTCGTAAGCGTCCGCTCCTTCGCTCCGAGCGATGTTCGCACATCTGCGTATGGGTTGTTGCGGTCGGAAATTGTGTGCTCGCAAAATAGCGAATGCCTGATATTTTGAGTGACAGGATGAGGCGTTTGTGGGTGGTAACAGGGGAAGGTGCTTGAAAACGGGGAGTGGAGATCCGAATGCAGGCGTGCCAAACGGTCAAAACGGGAGTTTTAAGGGTGTGCATAATTAACAAAGCAGCGTCATCGACCACGTCACTTTTTTGTCTTTTAGCCTGAACTGCTCGCATGATTGCGGTAGGAAAATCCTACCACAAGCACTGTGAGCAGTTCAGACGCCTTTCGATGTACTCGATTAATCTAATAAATAGCGGAGATGACGTATGATGCGAGCGGCCAGGGGGAGTTTTTTAAAAAATAGCGAGCGCATGTTTCGTTCGCTCGTTCAGACATAGAGGCGTCAACAGACCGCAAAGAGCGAGCGCTCTATTTAAATATCCGGCCCCTTTTTCTGAACGAGCAAGCGCAAATAGCGTCCGGCTCTGAATCAGGCCCTTGGTTCTGAACCCTTTGGACACCGCCCACCCTAATGGCTAATTAGGCAAATATATATATATATCTCTTTATTCACACCCCAAAAAAACAAGTAATTTTTGGGGTGAAAATGTTAAAAGTGTTCGAAAATGGGTTTTAAGTATTGGGTCGGTATTTTGGGGTGCTATATGAATTGGACAGGTGTATTTAAGAGTGCAGGGGGCTGCAGAAGTTTTTTCCTAAAGTTTTTTAAAATGCACTTTATTAACTCCATAATATACTAGTACCCATTTTTTATGTACCCCTGAATTAACTACAGCAATTATTTTTAACCCAAAAAATTGCTTTATATCATTTTTTCACACTAATGCAAAAGTGCATAAACTGTAACAGCCATTTGACTCAATTTAGGAACCCAAAATACTTTTATTACAGCTATTAATACTCTTCTATATTGATTACCAGAGTCACTTACGCTTTTTTTGGGGGGTATAGACTGATTTCCACCAAAAAAGAAGTCCTTTTCACTAGTTTCGCCATTTGCGGCATTCTCACATCCGCGTTTTCGCCTCTTTTGCCTCAAAACAGGCGAATGAGGTACAAACATTGCACTTAGCGCCGATCTCGGCTTTTCGCCCCTAATTGAATACGGGCCTGAAATCTAAAGCTCTCAATTCAGATTCCAGAGCAAACCACAGTAACAAGAAAAGTTAGGATAGGTTCCTAAATCTGTTTTACATCATTTTGGGCATAAGAATAAAGTATGGGTTTAATTTTGTGTTGTGGGAAAATGTCAGGATCCTTATGTGTCCCAATAAATTTCAAAATGTTGGGAACCCTAACTAACAGGGGCAAATAAAGTTCTCTATTATTAATGTATGATGGTTGCCAGTGGAAGCTCCAGAGTTGGTGCTGCAGCGCAGTCCAAAATTCAAATAGGGGAGCCACACCAACTGCCACTCCAAACATCGCTGGCCGGGTCTCACTGGCAGTTGGTGTGGCTCTCCTATTTGATTCTGGATTGCACTGCAGCCCGACCTCTGGAGCCGCCACTGATTGCCCTTAAAATTGTGCTCAGTCTTCATTAGTTTATACGTGCATTGATACTGTGGCTAAGCAATAGTATATATTACCAGCTGCCGATTAAATTGTGGCTAATTTACTCTCTCTTATTCAATGAAGCATTTTGGAGCTATAGAATGGTGCAGCCTAATTCATCATAGTTTTTTCAATGCAAAACAATTCCCTTTGGGATGTTATTACTGTTAAATGTCTCAAAGGGAATTCTATATATTACCATTGGGGAACCAGGAAGTGACAAACACCACTTCCTATGTGTCACTTCCTAGCAAAAGATTGAGGGGTATTAAATTAGTGCATATTCCATTTGGCATAAACCTGCGTGCATTTGCCATCTTCCATTGGAGAATCCTAGGTATGACACACCTACTAACATAGGTGTCGGCTCTTTTAAATGATTGGGGCGTGCTTACATGCACCCCTCCCCCGCCCACTTGACTGAAAATCATGTATACACAGTAGGTATGGGTAGAGGTTGTGCTTATGCAATCACAAAGCTGGCTCCTGTCCCTACCAATGACAATCAGGACAATTAAGACTTAACACACTTATGTCACAAAGCGGTGTCCCTTTTAGCAGCAGACATCACAACTGTTCTGCCAAAATTGGGGCAATTTGGGTTATGCTCAGGCGCCAGAAACTGTACTTCAGCAGTAAAAGTTCACATTTTTTAGCAAGTAATTGTATATTGCAAGCATTCATTTAACTAAACAATTATTGATAATAATTCTAATGGGATTCTAAACGCTCGTTCAATTAATTTTTTGTTTCCATAAAATGCAAATTTGGGATGATTGGAAAAATGGGAACCAGAGTTACACCAATAGTATTGGAATATTTCTGTCAATTATTTTTTACAGTTTCCATGGAAACCCAATGGTCGCCTCTCCAGTGTACCTAAGGAATTCTAGAAGATGAATGTTTAATAAGGTAGTATTATACTGTGGCTGTATTGTTTAAGGTTACGTTCTTAAAATAGATTTTGATAAAGAATAATACTTATCATTAATTGTGTAATCCCACCGGAGAGAACAACTTTTTATTTTTCCTTTTTTTTTTTTTTTAATAAAATGTAAATTATTTCAGCAATTCATTCTGCAGTATTAAAACCAGTGTGACATTACCATGATATGTTTAAGGATTCTGGGTTTAATTGATCAAATTCTATATCTGAGGTCATGAACAAAATGGTCTTGCAGTTTCTCCCGCCTACAATTAGCGAATACTTTTATTGAAGTAATTAGGTTAATGGATTTTTTTTTCTTTTGGTTGCACTTTGGTAGGTAATAAAATTAAGAAATTAGCCAAGTCTATTTTATAGATTGGTCAGTAAGGTGGAAAGGCAAATAATTATAATTTGAGCATTATATTACTGTATTGATTTTGAAATTTGTAGAAATTGTTCTCATCTATAAATTTTTTCTGAACACGACAACGAGGATTTGCAGAACAACCCATTGTTGTATTTGTGAAGCCTATTTTTTCATAAAAATAGGTAGAAACTGCAGTTTCTGCATAATGTTATGAATTGTTGCTATGTACTAGTAGCACAATGCAGGAGATTTCACAGAAATACTTACCTTCAGGATGCCGGCGGTCAGGATTCTGGTGCCGGGTATTTTGGCGGTCGGCATGCTGACTACATCCCTTATCAATGGGGACTACGATCTGACCCCTATGTACCAAACTCCAAAAAAGCGTAGTGTAAACTGCTTTAAGCCTAGAATGGTTTACCAGCAGGAGAGAGATCTCCCGATCTCTCTCCTGCAGACTCCGGAGTTCTACAAAATGCCTGGGCTGCAACTCGTAGGGACAGCAGTTACTGCAACAGCTGTCCCTGCGAGTTTCTCTTAGTACATAGCAGGGATATTTTCATTAAAATGTAAAATATCCGCTGGATCCTTAATAATCTATGCAGTTCTGTTATCAAGCCCGGTGACAGGGGGGACCCAAGGGTACAACCCCGAGGTCCTAGGGGCCCCCAGAGTGTGCAGGCATGTACGGGGCCCCTGCTGATCACTGCAGCAGCAAGTCCAGTGGCGGGGGGCAGTAAGAGGGAGGTGGGCCGGGTGCCATCTGCCATCCGGCAAGTAGAATGCTGCATATACACATAGCAGCAGGGCCGGTTGTTCTGTGTCACTCACTCACTGCTGGCCGTTGGGGCTTGGAGAAGAGCTCAGCACTGTGGTGGGGGCAACCTGTTAACAAAATAAGGTGTTTCTTAAAATGGGCTGCACAGCCGCGATCAGCAAAGGAAATATTAGCCCTGGGCTCCACATGGTCTAGAACTGGCCCGGGTCAGGAGGCTCATAGTAAGCAATTAGAGTTATACCAATCTATGTTTGGCTTGGCTATACATACCATATGTCTGTTGTTTGGATATACATACTGAAAGTTCTTACAGGCTGCAAGGTGAGAAGAGGCACTGTAGATAACATTGGGGGAGATGTATTATAGCAGCAGGTTAAGTACCGCTATATCGCTTCCTGCTTCGCCTCTTTACCGAGGCAAAGCAGGAGGCAGTAACGATGAGATGTATGAACATCTCATTGGCCGGAGTGGGGGAGTGATAACACCCCCCTCCGGCGATCCCTGCCAGGGTACACAGTGCATCAGCCTAGTGCTGATGCGCTGAGTCTCAGTCCCAGCCGGCTCCACTGAGCATGCGCGGGATCTCGCAAGTACCTGGGGATCTCGCAAGTATCGGGGGATCTCGCAAGTATCGTGAGATCCCGCGTGCAGCCATGGAGCCGGCAGCCACCGTAGCAGGGACAACGCTGTCCCTGCTGTGGGGAAAGGGCAGCGCCAGGCTGTAGCTGTTGATAGCGACAGCTGCAGCAGGCGGAATGGTCAGGAGAACTGACCGTTCATACATGGCCCAGGCTATCGGCGCTGCTATCTTGTAGATAGCAGCAACGATAATGACAGGGGCACATAGCCCATACCCCCGATCATACATCGGGGAGAAGCGGTATCAGCGCACATAACGTGCGCTGATACCGCTTCAATGCTTCATACATCTCCCCCATTATGAGATACACCCGATCAGCTAGAACATTAAAACTACTGTCATGTGACATGACTTACATTGATTATATTGTTACAATGGCACCTGTCAAGGAATGGGATATATCAGGCAGTAAGTGAACACTCAGTTCTTGAAGTTGATGTTTTGGAAGCAGGAAATATGGAGAAGTGTAAGAAACTGAGCAACTGTTATGATGGCTTGATGACTGGGTCAAAGCATCTCAGAAATGACAGGGGTGTTTCTGGTATGCAGTAGTCAGTTCCTACCAAAAGTGGTCCAAGGAAGGACAACCAGTGATCTGGCGATGGAAGAAGGTGGCTCAGGCTGGTGAATCACATTTTCTTTTACATCATGTGGACAGCCAGGTGTGTGCTTATCATTTGCCTGGGGAATAGGTGGCACCAGGATGCACTATGGGAAGAAGGCAAGTTGGTGTAAGCAGTGTAATGCTCTGGGCAATGTTCTGCTGGGAAACCTTGGGTCCTGACATTCATGTGGATGTTACTTTGACACATACCACCTACCTAAACATTGTTGCAGACCAAGTACACCCCTTTACAACAAGGGTATTCAATGATAGCAGTGACCTCTTTCAGCAGGATAATGCGCCCTGCGACACTGCAAAAAATGTTCAGGAATGGATTGAGGAACATGACAGAGTTCAAGTTGTTGACTTGGCCTCCAAAATCCCCAGATCTCAAATCCGATCAAGCAACTGTGGGATGTGCTGGAAATACAAGATCAAGCAATGGAGACCCCACCTCACAATTTATAGGGAAAAAAAGAAACTGCTGCTAATTTATTGATGCCAGATACCACAGGATACCTTCAGAGATCTTGTGGAGTCCATGTTTGATGGGTTAGAGCTGTTTTGGCAGCATGTGGGAGATCTAAACAATAATAAGCAGGTATTTTTAATGTTATGGCTAATCTGTGATATGCGTGGCTCGAGCTAAGCTCCAGTCAACTCCTGGCTGGCCGGAGGCAACTTTACATGCACCATGGCTGATGTCCCTCACTTAATTGATTGTTATGATGCTGAAAATGTCAATGGTATAAATAGAATTCAGAAAAACTCTAGATGTCGAGATTAGACTCAATAGCCTGACATATTCCAGGGGTCCTCTTACCTTCACTATTTAGCCAACATCTGTCATTACACATAGTTGGACTCTGAATAGTAACGGAGATCCCTTACACCAGAGTTATTCAAGATGCGGCTCTCCAGCTGCTGTGGAACTAGACATCCCAGCATGCCCTGCCACAATTTAGCATGCCCTAAAAGCAAAACTGTGGCAGGGCATGCTGGTATGTGTAGTTCCACAGCCGCTGAAGGGGCATATGTTGAATACCCCTGCCTTATGCCTTCTTTTAGCATAAAGACTGGAAGAGGGGTAGGCATCAAAACCTTGTTTAATCAATGTAGTCACTTTTAACCAAATAGACGGATCATTGCAAACCATGCTTATCTACTCTCAGGGAGACTCCTGAATTTCAATGAGTCCCTATGGGCTCCCGAGAGAGCAGGTCACCCTCCCATTTCTAAAGCTGGGCATACACGGCCAGATAAAATGCCTATCAGACCAACAGACATTTTATCTGGCAGCCTGTCAGCCCGCAGATGTCGGCGGCATACACTGTGAGATATCTCACAGTGTATTAGCCCAGACATCTGCGCTCCGCACCCGGCAGGGGAAGTGACATGTCCCTGTTCCTTCCATGGGAAGGAACACAGGAAATGTCTGTCGGCCGCGGCTGGGCATACACTGTCCGATGTGGCCGACATTTTAACTCACAAATATCGCATGGGATGGGCATGCTGGTCGATCCAGCATGCCCGACCGAGCATTATTTAATCCTCAGTCGCCTGCACACACGCTACAACAACCTGGGCGATCCGCGGATATCAGGCGGATCGCCCCGATAATTGTAGCGTGTATGCCCAGCTTTAGTTAAATGGGAGACATGATTGACAGCCAATCCCACCATTGTGACCCCACCCCCTCTTCATGATACTATGACTCGTGGCGTTGTGCAGCAAGTGGAGGGACCACGATGAGCAGATTTTTCTTTCCCCGCTACACAGGCCAAATACATCTTCCTTGGGGGATCTCCCAGATGGTAGTTAAGTAAAATTGGCAACTATGGTGTAGGAATTGTATTCTGAATAGAGCATGATTGGACTTGTAGTACTACAGCAGCTGGCAATTCGCACGTTGCCTATCCCTGGTTCATCTGAGCAGGGGAGGATAAAGATAGGGGAGGGCCGTGTGCAGCCACTTGTCAGAGTCTACTGAGTATTTGCCGATCTCCAGAAAAATGGGGCAGGCACCATTTTCCTGGTGATTTCTGTAGTGCGCATATGCAGATTTCTGGAAACATGGCACCTGCACCTTGTTCCTGGTGATCTCTGCATCGCAAATGGAAAGGTAAATATTTAGAAAGGGTGCAAGCTGTACAGTGTGGCCCCCCATGGAACCTGGGACCTGTGTGCCCCACACACCCTGCAGCATCCAATAATTATAGATGTATCCACCATGTATCTGAGCTACTACAGCATATTGATATATCTAACACTGCACAAAGAATTTAAAATGGTTTGTAAAATGCGCATTATATAATTTAATTTAAATACAAATACATTTAGCTATACTGCTATGTTTATTTATTTTGCTTGTACACCAATAAGCAGACCTGCAGGCACTGATTAGTTTTGATTAGGCACGTTAGAGGGTTTCCAACCCAGGCACGTATCAATTTACAAATGATCAGGCCCTTGCATTTTGTTCGTCTTCTTGATTAAAAAGCTTTTGCTTCAGAATACCTTAATTAAATGTGCTTGTGGTCAATATTTCCTTGACAGCTTTTCAAGAAGTCTTTATTTGTTCATAATTGGTTTGTAGATAAAGCTATGATGAACCAATTACACAGCTGGGGTACCCACCCTCCGTCAGAAGCACATTGTGTTACTAGGCCATTGCAGACTGTATGTCAACAAAACAGGATTAGGAAATCATGGCCGCTGCCAGTGCGTATATATTCATGTTCACTAGGCATTATTACAGGTTAGAAACAGCACTTATCGGACATGCACTTAAAGCCACATAACCACCTAATCCATACCTCTAGGTGGGAGGGGTGGGAGCTTTTCACAGTGAATTACGTCATTGTTGCCCCTCTGTACAATGGGAATCAATATAAATGACCGCCGGACGCCAGCCTGGTGGTACAAATCCCGATGCCGGCAGCCCGATGGGTGAAAATTCCAACAGCGCAGGTATGTATACTATCCCTACCCATCTGCCCCCCCTAACCCTAACCCTCCCTTAGAGGTGCTTAACCCTAACCTCCCCCCTAGTGCCTAACCCTAACCTCCCCTCGTTAGTGCCTAAGACTAACCCCTCTCCCCACACCCTAAACCTAACCCTTCCGGGGGGGTACCTGACCCTAACTTCTCCCCTAGTGCCAAAACCTAACCCTCCTTTCCCTAGCCTAACCCTAACCTTCCCCGGGGGGTGCCTAACCCTAAATCCCCCCGGGGGTCCCTAAACCTCGGCCCCCAAACCCCGACTACATGTATACCCCCAGCAGAGGATGATCGGTCCGGCAGAATTTTGGCGTCGGGGTTAACATAGGCGTCAGTATTTCAACGCCTCTGTTAAATCCCTTGCCGGGATTACAGTGTCGGGATTGAGACCGGCAGCCATGCAGCCTCCGGTCTCAAAACTACATCCCGTACAATGCTGTGGTTTGCTTTATCAAGCCCTCACAGTAGTGTGTAGGCCCAGAAGTCTAATCTACTCTCTCATGAGTTTAGTAGATATACGCAAACTTAATGAGCCTCTTGGACATTGATGGTGGAGTCCCCTACTGCGCAGACTCCATATACTCCTCCAAGGAGGCTTCATTCCTTGTTCCAAAATGGCTCCTGACCTAAATACTGTGCATGTTCGGTTACATTTTTTCACTGTGTTAGAGTGTCACAGAAGGAGAGGCTTCCACCTAGCTCTGGCGAGACTGGAAATACCTGTGACCCAAAAGTCCTTCCAGTGAACCTGCACTCCTACCCACTAGCTTCAAACACTCACCGGCTGGTGAGCTGTATGACACACTGCTCCACTCAAGCTCCGCTTCACCTACCAGTATGTATAACAGTGAGTACGGCTGTACCTGATTTACCTTCAATAAAACCACTACACTTGTTAAGTAACTGGGCTGTTCATATTCTCAGGGCATCCGCTGGTGTGTGCAGGAACTCTGCTACATTATCGAGCATGTACACACATTTCCAACATAATTTACCATTTTAAAATGGTGGCAAAACCATGGTGTGAGTAGTGCGACCAATCAAAAGCTGCATGATATCCAGATACAGCCCTGGGTGTAAATGGAAAAAAGAGACACTCTTATCCTTATATTTCACACTATGGGCCGGATTCAATTAGACGTGAAAAGCCGTAATCAGTGTAAAAGTTTCGCCTATTGCCGCTTTTCGCCTAAGCAGGGACCTCAATGCACTGAAACAGGTGGGATAGTTTCTGCAATGAATGTCAGATGGAAAAAAGTGCAAAATCTCTATTTTGGGGTGCAAATGTGGGGAAATGATTCAGAACCTTTTAGACCCCCCCCAAATGACAAATCGCCCCCCCCAATTTTTTTTTACCTCAGAACACCCCAAAAAAGACGTCATTTTTGAAGTGAAAATTTAAAAAGTGCGGGGACAAGGATAAAAACTAGCAAAATAGGTTTCTTGGGGAGCAGTATGGATGGGGCTGGTGTTTTTAGGATTGCAGGTGCATGCAGCAGGTGGATTTTTCACACATTTTAAAAGTGCACTTTAGAGACACAGAAATATGCTAGCACCATTTTCACGTGCCCCAAATTTGACAGGACTGTTTTCTATCATTCTTCACCACAGTTACATAAAGCATCTAGAAAGCTTTTAACACAACTTAAGGACACAAAGTACGCTTATTAGGTCTAATAGTACACATCTGTAATGCTGTCCAGTGTCAATGCATCTTATTTTGGGGTACAGACTGATTCTCCCAATCTATTCAGTACTTTCCGCCTGTTATACATTCGCCTATTTGCATTTTCGCCTCTTCTGTAATTGAATAGGGTGAATCGCTGGGAAGCGCATGCCGTGATTTCGCGTCCCAAATAGGCGAATGCGGCGGAAAGTACAACAGGCAAAAAGTCACAGGCTTTTCGCAGCTAATTGAATACGGGCCTATATATTATTCCTTACAGTACATGACTAGAAGTTTTGTGACATAGAAGTTAAAATATTTTAGATTTTCATGACCACTGTTTTAAATTATGTCTACTTTATTTTTGAAGTATATGTTTAATCTTTTTTAGGGCCTGATTTAGAATTGCACACAATCTGAACGCAATGCTGATATCCACGAGTTGAGTGGGGTTTTTATTGCAACTGCGTATGTGCAAAAATTGCTAAAGTCTCATATGGCGCATGCGTTACATAGAGTGTAAGCACAAAGACGCAGTTGAAATCGAGATGGACTGTATCAGAAATGTTGTGAAAAAGTGATGTTCCTGGGCGGTGCCTGGGACGTGACTGGGAGGTGCCTGGGCGGTGACTGGGAGGTGATTGGGTGGTGGCCAGTGCATGCAGAAATGGTCCGTTGATTGGGTGTGTTATTATAGGCACAGTCACCAACTTTTCGCTGCACCTTTCCGGGAGCAGACAGAGGACCTGCTGCTCTCATTTTGGGGGGCGGAGCCTAACTATAGCCATCATTAGGCCCTGCCCCCTTTAAAGGAAAACCTCGCAATTCGCGGGTCCTTGAGGGGGCGGGGCAAAATGACATGATTTGCGTAATTTAGCCCTGCCCCCTCCCACGGATGCGCAGATTGCTTGGAAAATCTCCCCATCCTGCCCTCTTCACTAGGAAGTGGGCGGAATGCGGAAGATTTGCCTACTCTTTCGAGGGTGCTCCAAAAAATCGTGAGCCTCCCGTGCCTCCCGGGAGAGTAGGCAAGTATGGTTATAGGAGTGTTGCAGGCGTGTTACTGTATCAGCTGCATACACAGAAACACAGCCGCAGGCCTAGGAGAATGTGGACAGAAGGAGAAACTGCAGCTGACATAGGGCTGGTGCACGTTTCTATGGTGCAACCGATATAAGAGCGCTCCGATTGGTATCACTGCGTGCACGGACGCTGAAAGCGGGTGTCTCAGACCTTGCACATTCGGCCGCCATGATGTATGCCAGGGAAAGGAGCTTGTATCGGCACTTGCATAAAGTGGCTGACGGATGGCCGCCAATAGACGCTGCTGTGTGCGCATCTGCTTGCGATTCAAAATCAGGCCCTTAATGAGAGACAGGAAAGCCTGGGAAGACTCTGGGCTTCTTTGTGCCACCACCCCCTGTAACCAAACAGTCCCTGACTGTCACTCACCTTGCAAAGTAATCCGTAGTGCGAGCGGCATCACAAGGTTACCTTGGCGTGGACGCAGTGCGACTGTGATGCATGAGCAGTTGACCGATAATCGCTCAACTGTGTATATATATTGGAATAGTGTACATCTCTGATAAAGGCCCCCTGCACCAGGTTGTACATTGGAGTAGGATCTGGTGTAGAAGCCATGCTTAGACTGGTTGGGCGGCAGTGTTCTATCTGGCTGTAGTAAATCAGGGCAGCAGGTGAGGGAAGAATGAAGGGAAGGAGCACTTAGCTTTCAGCTTGTATACATAGAGCATTGGGACAAAATAATCCCCGCCCTGATCCTCCCAAACGCCACCCCTGATCCTGCCCTACATCCACCTTTGGACACAGTCCCGCCCATTTAGTTGTGTAAGTTACTGTACACACCTTTTTATGATCATGATTCGGGAGAGCAAAATCAGGACAGGTGGGAGGTGTGAAACCTCTACATACTGTATAAGGCCTGACTCAGAGTCGTACGGTATGCGGATGTTTTCGCAGTTGAATGATTATCATCCGTCTGTGCATGCGTCTGGGTGCTTCGTACATACATTACCATAGTCGTAAGCAGAGACTTTTTACTTGCAGTGTGATCTACAGTTAAGGGCTGTTTGGGGGAGGTAACAGGGTGTGCCGCCAAAAATGAAGGAAAGCAGTGACCATTTTCAGGGCGTGTGGCTGCCTGCGTCTGCAATCCCATACGCTCAAAACATGGCTCTGGCGTCTTAGTTCAGGAGACCATTTCTGCAGGACCAGAGAGTCACTCAAGAGGTGTCAGGATTCAAGTGGGGTTTCCCATGTGTGATCATACTTGCAGGAAAGAATACTTTCATTAAGGTGAATTACAGTAGTAAGATTTATTGTCATACAGGGTGTGACCATCGCCATGGGTTACGGCGATTCATCAAAAGCCCATTTCATGACTTTACGTAGTTTGGGATATAAAGGATATATTTCAGAAATGGCTGTACAGTATGTCAAAATTGGATTGCATTAGCTAAACAGAGCAAATGGCCACATGACAACTAGCCTTTGAAGACAAGCTTCATGGACATAATGTCTGCTCTCACTCCAGGTGGCCCTGCTCGAATATAGCAAGAGGGTCGTTTGTAGCACCTTACATTTGCAGGTTTCCTACAATAAAATACCTTCAAAGCCAAGAGTGTTATCTGCGGTTTGGGTCTTGTAGCTGTGCTAATTTGCATTTACACAAGAACCTGGGAGAACAAAGGACTGTACTTTTGAGCCTGGGAAGGGTGGGGGCTGCTGAGAGCGGGGCATGTGGAACTATAATACTCAGCATTCCACACTGCTAGGTGTTCACTCTGAGGGAATAGCTGAGAGCTAAGGAGTGTTCCCCATGTCGGTCTATGGTGGTCTCCCTCCACACAGATCCCCTAAGATCTCAGCGTAAGATACCTTAGGATTCTGACTTTCTAACCTTTACTTATCTGTAATCAATCTGTGCATTTATTATTATTACTATATGTATGTCTTGTTTATTTAACTATTTTTCTTGTAATTTAACCCTGGAGATATTTCTCAATAAATACTAAAACTTTATCAGCGTTATCTCTGTGCTCTAATGAATTCACGTGCCTGCAGAGGCCCATGCTATAATTGCGTAATCACTGTTAGTTTAAGTGAGATTTAAGTGTCTGGCGAACGTAAGAGCGCTATTTTAATACTCTTCGTGGTGGCAGCTTAAGAAAAACCCACATCACAACCACCCAGCTACATCAGGTTGGCGTATCTGAGCGTAAGCTGGGCACGGTGCCGTGACACAGGGTGGTGCAATATTTAAGCAGGCAGATAAGCAAACAGGTAACAATGTTCACATAGGCATTCCTGAGTAGCTGCTATGCAATGATAATACAGTCCAGGATAATGCAAGGAATGGAAACAGAACTTAGGATGAGAAGGACAAATGCTGGATGAAGTATATGGATACACAAAGTCCTGGTTGACTAATAAATTGAAGTGTTGACTGAAATGTCCACAATATACTGTAAAGTTCAGGTACACTAGGAACTTGATAAACCAGAATACACAGGTGAGAACAGATGATTGGAGGCTCTGATCTAGAATGCTGCAGAGCAGTGCAGGGAACCTGGAAGGCACTAGTAGTCTAAAGAATAAGCCTCTGCAAACATACTGGATAGCAATACCAAAACAGTCCCGGATTGTAAGTGCAGTTGGTCAAGCAGGTATCACAAGGTCCCAAAAGGCAGATACTTAATATACACTAGATATACAGAGTCCGGATAACTGATTAATGTAGCTAACTTGGAAGAAGTCACAAGAAGCAGGTAGCAAAAACTGGACAAGTCCTGGATAGCTGGAAAGCTGAGCTCTGGTGAAGCAGATTAATGTCCCAGACAACTTACATGAGAAGCAAGAGGATAGCAGGATGCAGGGACCAGGATCTAGAGACAGCAGGAAACACAAGGAATACTAGCTGGAAGCATGACCCAGAGTGCAGAGACTGAGGCAGACTTGACTTGATGAACTGGCACCAGGGAACTTGTGTGGCTGGTCTAAATAGGAAGTTCAGGTGCAGCTCACAGCTGCTGTATCAGTGAATTACCCAGTTGATACTCAGACCAGAGTGCTGAAGAACCAGGGAAGAGAAACTGCACGGGCCGTGACAAGAGGCCAATAATCAAAGGATTTGAGTATGTGACTGTCTATTAGTACGGAGTTGCCTGGATTTGGGATGGCGCTTGTTTGCACTTCATACACAATCCCGGCATCTGTGACATTAGCATATCTTTGCATATCCTCTGCGTACACATAACGCAGTGGCTGCGGCATTAGCGTATAACTCAGTTATACGCTATTGGCCTCAGGCCAACAGTCAGGCGATGGTGCATCGGCAACTATGGAATATATGCTCTGTGACTCTCTCTATCATATGGAGTAACCTGAGTAACCTGTTGTTCATGCAGGTGACCCAATGCTTCACCTTCGGAAGCAGCAGCAGATCACAAAAGCCGGCAATGGGCTTCGTGCTACTACAGACGTCTCCTGTGGCCTTTGCATACTTTAGCATGGTCGCTGGGCAGAACCGTCCATTTCTAACTCAGGCCCCATATCATTATATTCATACATGCCCACCTCTTCCGATTTGGCCGGGAGCCCCTCCAGTCCCCCCCGCAATGTAGCCCCAAACACCCGCAGCGGGGGGATGATGACGTGATTCTCGCTGAATCGCGTCATCATGACCCCGCCCCCTGCTCCACAATTCCGGAAATCTCGGCATTGTGTAGCAGGGGCGGGGCCAAAATGATGCTAGTTTGTGGCTCCGCCCCTAGCCCCGTCCATAAACGGCGTGCAATGTCTCCCCTTTTGCCGGCCCTGCCCCGCTACTAAGCTGACCTGGCTGCTCCCTCCCGGAAGGGGCAGCCAGGATATCGGCAAGTATGATTATAATTGATGACTTGTGATGTCAGAAGGTGACAATGAGAAAGCTATGTTCAATAGCTATTTATGCAAAACACTCTCCCGCAATGAGACTCCTGGATTTCTGCCATGTCTAATGAAGTGGACGGAGCTTTGATGATGCGAGTAGCTGGAAATTGCGGTGCTGAGCAACAGGGGACTCAACCAGAATGATACAAGTGGCATCGCAGCTAGGCCCGGACTTGCCCCTTGGACTTTCCATCCAGAATCTCCCAGAGAGATGATTGAAAAAGTAGCCGAGTATGATGCAAGAATTCCCACCAAATGTTTGTGGGCTGAACCAATGAGAATGCAGCTCGCTGATTCAATATGAACTCGCTGGTTCCTGGTGAACGGATAGTCCAAATATTGCGTAAGCCCATAAAGTGACTCCAAACTATGGATATGACGGGTGCAGTGTCCTGGTTTGTATTGTAGATTTTGAATCAGCCTATGGAGAATTCCAATGTGCATAAAATATTAATTTGAGTATAAGAGCTAATTTCCTTTGGGTGACAAGGCATAGAAAAGATATTTCTTTCTAAAAGGTTTTCATTTGCCTTTTGAAAATACAGACCTCTAGTTCTTCTTTCACATCACAGGACGATCCTTCACAATGTGAGCTTAAAATGATCCCTTATTTTGATGCAGACATAAAAGACTTATTAATACAATGCCTTTCATGCAAGAAGAGTATTGTTATGTGGGAGAGGGGTGCCTGAGGAATATACTGAGGTGGGGAATGGCACACAACGAGGGGACGTGACGGGCCCTGAATGTGATTAGTGACTGAGGAGAAGAGAGATGGATTTGTTTTGTAGAATATTTAAAGTGGCTGAGTCTCTAGGCATACCTCCCAGAGATACCAAATAGTCAAATGCAGAATAAGTAACTGCTAGAATTCAATATTTCTAACGGTCACTCCCTCGTCTGACTAGAAGTTTCCAGTTTACCCAAAAGAACGGACTGCATGGGGTACACATTGGGCCTGATTCAGAGCCGAACGCTCTGACCAGAGCGCTCCCTCTGAATCATGCCCTCCTACCTGTTTTTGGAGCGGCCTCATGGACGCTCGCATAGCTGTGAGTTACCACCCACAGCTATAGCGAGCGTCCATGATGATGGTCGCGATAGTCAAGACCATCGCGACCATCGGGCTTGCGACGAGACCCTGCGGTAGGGTCTCGCTGCCGCAAGCCCAGGAGTGATTTTGGTTCTATCAGAGCCAAAGTCACTCCCACTGACATCATTACTGATGTAAGTGGGGCCGGACTCAGACGGTAGGCGTTCCCATGGGAACGCCTCCGTCTGGCAGCCACGCCCCCGGCACGCCCACCAAAGGGGGCGTGCTGTCAGTCATCATCGACAGCACGACCCCTTTGGTGTGAGACCCCGAGCGACGTATTCCTCGTCGCTCGCCGGGTCTCGCGCATGCGCACGACGAAGCTCCCTCCGTCGTGCGCATGCGCTTTCGGGCACCATCGACCCGCTTGCGAGCGTCCGCTCGCGAGCGCGTCTGAATCAGGCCCATTGTTCGCACTGGGAGGGGGCAACAATAATCGTATGCAGGGCCCGGCTGGCACATTTTAGCCTGAGTGGCAATCAAGGCCGTGAGAGCTCCAGAATTACAGGAGATCTTCTGTTTTATTTTGAAATTATTATACAACTTACTAAAAGAGGAGACAAAAATTAAATTTTAAATTTTAAATCTAGTATGTCCCTACAATTGATCAAACTGATTCTTTATTTTGGGGACAAGTGGATTTTGGTATTTATTTACATTAGGGCACACCAGCTGGAAGCTACACAAGGAGGAATAAATCGACTTTTATATACCCCATATCACACTGGCACTTAAAAAGCAATGCCTCTATATGAGGATTGATATGATCTCCCTTTTTTCAAAAGGGTTATATACTTCGATAGATGGAAATAATGTTACTACATGGCCGCCATGTTCCCTAAAATAGATGGAGACGCCCATAGGATGCCGAGCGGAAGTGATCCTAACAGACGGAGATGGTGGGGAACTATGCGGCCATCACATCTCCTGGCATGCCCCCACCGGAAATAGACAGAAATGTCCATACTCTGCTAAGCGGAAGTGATCTGAGCAGATGGAGATGACAGGGGATTGTGCGGCCATCTCATCTCCTGGCCTGCCCTCACCATAAGTAGCGATGACGTCTATGCTCCGCCGAGCGGAAGTGAACATAGCGCTGCTGGGCGGGAAGGACAGATCCGGAAGCTGAGGAGATATATAAGGAGGTAGAAGTGGGACTTACACACCATCCTGAGGAAGCCTATTTAATAGGTGAAACGCGTTGATGACAGTGGAGGGGCACCTTTGGACATTTGCAGTAAGTCAGGTACCCTTGAGTTTGCCGGCAAACCACTTCTACGCTCTGTACCTTTGGCACCACCATATAAGGACTTATTTGGATATCTATCCTGAAACGGTGAGATTTTATCATACGATCTATTCAGATCACTGACTTACATTGGATTACCAAATCTTGTGAAGAGGATATTTTCAAATCCTATTATTCTACATGCTGGACTTGTTCACCATTTAATTCAGTCTTTAGGAGACAGAGTAAAACGCTCAAAAGCGTGTCTGTACCCCCTCTCTTTGATAAACGGATTTACCAAGCAATTGCACTTTTATGTTTCTTTTTTTCTGTATTATGTTGTGAGTGTGTACTGTATGTCTTTTTTGGAATACCGGAACTAGCCGTTTTTTATCATTCATTATTGAATGATAAAGCTATTGACTAAGCTATCTAGGGAAGGTGATCCCCTATCTTTTTCCTCTTAGGCAGCATCCTGTTAGGGCCCATAGGTACTAGCGCTACGTTCAGCCCTTTTATCTCCTACATCTGCAACTAGTATGGCTTAAAAATGGCGTCTTTGAGAAATAATGTGGCAGGTATTGCAAGTATACAAATGAAGATCATAAACCAACACCAGGAAGTTAGTAGTAGGTGTCACCAGCTTGCTCTATGATTGTGATAAACTACTTTTTTTTTAGTGATGTAACTAAAGGACTCTTAGCTAGGTGCCCCACCTTAGCGGGAGCCCATTGTGGCCTAGTAATGTATACCAGCATATTAGTCAATCTCTATGGCTCAAATGCTTAACAGCCCCAAATAGCTACGTGTCTAACACTGCACTCCAATGCCCAACATAATACAGTCTAATGTCAGATATGTAACACCATCATAAATGTCTGTGATAGGATTTTTTTTATATCTCAGTATCTAAACTATAAACCAGAGAGATAAATAGTGGCTGAAGCTTGGTGACTATGGGTGAGATTTATCAAGCGTTCTAAAAAGGAAATGTGGAGGTTTTGCTTATAGCAGGCAATCAGATCTAAGCTACTACTGTATTTATCTACTACATACTGTACTAGAAAATGGTGCCTACTACAATATGGTTGGCACCTGGAGCATGTGTGTGCTACCGCGCCCCCATCCCCCAAGTGTGTTAGGTAGGCGGCATATCCAGCATGTAGGAGAAAATTAAAGGGAAATAAAAACAAATATTAGGGGCAGTATCAAACTGGGAAATGGAGGGCTAGATATATTCCAACTCACTAAAGTACTAACACCGTCTCCTCCTCCCTCTTTGTTAATGCACATTCCTCCATTCCATTCCATCCATTCCTCCATTCTGTTCAGTCCCAGAGCCGGATCAAGATCCCACAGGGCCCTATGCAAAATACCGCCTCAGGGCTACATATTAATGTATATATAAATTCATACAGTGTATACATTTTTCACACAGCTCTCCTCACTCAGTCAGATCTTCTCCCTTCAAACACACAACTATCCCCTTCATTCAGACCCAGGCACAGCTCTCCCCTTTACACAGCTCACCTCCCCTTACACAGCTCTCCCCCCTCACTCAGCCTCCCCTCACACACACAGCTCTCCCCCTCACTCAGCCTCCCCTCACACACACAGCTCTCCCCACTCACTCAGATCTTCTCCTCACTCAGATCCTCCCCTTCACAAACATACACAGTTCTCCCCCTCACAAAGATCTCCCCTCCTCACACAGACCAACACACACACACACACACACACACACACACACACACACACACACACACACACACACACACACACACACAACTATTCCACTTAACAAAGCCCCCCTACCTTCATATACACAGATATTCCCCCTTACACAGATCCCCTTCATTACTGTTGCAGGGAACATGAGAACAGTCATTTGACTGGAGGGGGGGATTTACCTGCTGATGAGCTGATCCTGAAGCACATAAAGAGATCAGTGCATCCTTACTGGGGGTGGGGTGTGGGGGCGGAGCCACAAGTGTTGCTCCGTCTTCACCATGCCCCCTGTCTGGAGGCACTGATCTCTTTATGTGCTTCAGGCTCATCTCAGCAGGTGCTCTGCCCTTCGCCGGATGGCTGATCTCTAGCGTCCTGGCAGGAGCAGGTGCCTGTAGCAGGTGCTCCACTGGAGCCACCTTCGCTACGCCTCTGGTTATGGCCACGCCTCACTTTTGCATTTTAAAAGTTTTGCTTATAGCAGTCAATCAGATCCTAGCTATCATTTATCTACTACATACTAGAAAATATTACCTACAATCTGGTTGGTTGCTATGGCCACACCTCCGCTTTTGTTTTTTAGAAGGTTTGATAAATATCACTTAAGTCATACACAGATATATAATCACATAGGGCCCAATATAGAGCTGGATGCATTGTGAGTAAAAAATGCATAAGTAAAAAGCGCCTCCCCCCCCAAAAAAAACACAAAAAACCCATGCATTTTACATCTCAAGATACGTCTAGGTCTTGTGTATAATAGCTTTAAAGTAACCATAAGCTGGGACACAATACGTGAATTACCATCGGTCTATAAAGGCCAGCCTTCATTTACCTTTGGGTTCTCAATGAACTAGATAGCTTGAAAACCCCACTTACAGGAGTACATTGGTTTTGGGAGATAAGAGAAAAAGTCAAAACTGTTCTGCAAAATATTCACCTTTCTTCTCATTTGGTAAATCGCTAGCTGTATTTGGTCATAAGTGTTTCTAGTCTAACCCCAACGCCAACCACACAACACAGCAAAATGAATTAACAGTCATCAATCCAGCTCCATTCTTTCAGTGCAAAGCAAATTTATAAAGTCAGTGCGGATTGGCCTTGTGTGGAATGGAGAAACAAAATGTGGATCTCAAATATTGTACTGCTGGAACTTCACACCTCTACAAAATGGCCGGCTCCACTGCGGAATGCAAGACATCATCTTTCGGTTTAGAAGGTTTCCTCTGAAGACAACCAAGACTGCCAAAAAGTGCCATTTGGTTGGCTGATTATTTAACTCCACAGCATGTACTGTATGTTTTTTTTTAAACAGAAACAACATGAATTTAGGGAACTGAGGGGCCATCGGGCTGTTAAAGCCATTAAAAAAATTTTTTTATAAAATTTGTGGGGCCAGTGAATGGAGTTGGCCTAAGGGGCAAGGCGCACATCCACATACCGACTGGGGAAAGACAGTACGATTAAGACATCGTAATAGTACTGTCGTTCTCCATCCACTGCAGTGCCTACACTGAAGACCCTCCATCATCCCCGAGCATGGTCAATCTGTCGTTATCGGCAGATTGACCAGCATGTTCGGGCGATGATTGATTTTGTAATGACCAGCGAGAGCCCGCATCGATTTGTGCTTGATTAACGAGCGACTGAACGGTAACGATGTCGTTATCGTTCAATCGCTCTGTTTAATCATGTAGAGGATACCCGCCTTACGATTGTGTTGACTGTAGGTACTAATTATATCCAGCGGTTTGGAGGAGGGTTCAGCGATTACAGCCCAACCCATTCTGAGGTTCCCACTTTGCTGTTCTGAGCATGCACAGGGGCTAGCATATGCTGAGAAGAGCAAAGCGATAGTCTGGAGATGGTAACCCAGCATCATCATGGTACTTCCGCCACGGCATAAAAGACAAAATAGGGTTGGTGCAGAGTTAGTATGCCAATGTGCCTATCATATATTACGTGGTCATACTCGCCGTATGCTCTAAACACACACGTAGGAACCTATGCAGACCCGTTTGCATTTTCCTGGAGCCTAACCTTATGACTGGAGAGGCAGAAAAGGATTATGAAGGCATGTTCTCATGACACCAATGTTCAGTAAGGAGTGCGCTATTACAAATGTGTCTAATACAGACCAGCAAATAGGCACATATTAGTTTGCTAGCAGTAGAGATGTGCAGATTCAAACACACCCAAATTTAGGGGTTCCAAGTAGAATCGGGTCAAGATGTGGATTTTCTTTTGTGTCCTGGTTCAAACCGAGTCACAGTTCAGATCTGTTGCCAGTTTGGAACTCGGATTTAAAAACCAAACTCATGTTTTGGATTCAGACATTTTAGCTGTTTTTATCGATTTTTTTTCTTAATCCAACACCAAAACCAAGACACTTGAGGGTGGTTTTGCAAAACCAAAGCACAAAGATTAATCCAGATCCAAAACTAAAACACGGGGGTCAGCGCACATCCCTAGTTAGCATTTAGATCTTTTGCACTTGCTACAGGGTAGGTGCAAAAACACACTGATGACTTATAGTAAGCTAGATGCATAGGCTACCGGATTCAGAGGCCTGCCGTTCTCACGAAGTATACGGTTGTGCATATATGTGGAATTACGCTATTTTTCGCTGCAATATTTTGAGTCATTTAAGCCCATTTTACTTCCAAGTTTGCATGAGCCCCCCATAGTAGGCAAACTGTTTCATTTTTCAAAAATGTTGCTCCAAAATACCACCTTTTAACTAATGACTTAAAATAAATTAGGGATGTGCGCCGACCCCCATGTTTTGTTTTCGGTTTTGGATCTGTATCTCCTTCGTGTTTTGGGTCTGTTCTGGGTTTGCAAAACCGCCCTTGCTTGTTTTGGTTTTGGATCTGGATCTTTTTTCAAAAAATTATAAAAACAGATAAAACCACATAATTTGGGCCTCTTTTTGTTCCTACAGTATTATTAACCTTAATAACATTTATTCCCAGTCATTTGCAGTCAATTGTGACCACCTCACAGCTCACAATATTGATTTTTTTCATCTAGGTTAGGCCTAGGGCCAAAATGTTGCATCCAGCAAGCTGACTGACAAAACTAAGCGACAGTAGTGGGCGGCACTAACATGTGGCCATTTTCAAAAAATGAAAGGGGCATACAGGAGATGCTGAGTGTGGCCATTACAATTTCTAGACATTCATAAACAATCAAATTCAAAATGTCAGGCAGCAATGCCCCAAAAGCACATAATGCACACGCACACACAGAAAAAAAACAACACTTTTTTTTTTTTCCAGAACTTTGGACCCAGAGCCCTGACCGAGGCAGCAGCGATTGACGACACAGGCAGCACTGGGTTGCTGCTGTCTGATAATAAGTGCAGCTAACGCACACGCACACACAGAAAAAAAAAATAACATTATTTATTTTAATTTTCTTTGGTCCAGAACTTGGGCCCGGAGCACCCCTGACCGAGACGACACAGGCAGAACGCTACCAGCCCAGATGGACACAGCAGACAGCAGCAGCCCAGATGGACACAGGCAGAACGCTACCAGCCCAGATGGACACAGCAGACAGCACAGCAGCCCAGATGGACACAGCAGACAGCACAGCAGCCCAGATGGACACAGCAGACAGCACAACAGCCCAGATGGCCACAGCAGACAGCACCAGCCCAGATGGAAACAGCAGACAGCACCAGCCCAGATGGACACAGCAGACAACACAGCAGCCCAGATGGACACAGCAGACAGCACAGCAGCCCAGATGGACACAGCAGACAGCACAGCAGCCCAGATGGACACAGCAGACAGCACCAGCCCAGATCATACTTGCCTACTCTCCCGGGACTGTCGGGAGCCTCCCGAAAATCGGGTGCCGCTCCCGACACCCCGCAAGACTAGGCAAGTTCCCCGGAATAGATGCCGGCTCCCCGCTAACCCCCGCGCCAGCCGCAAAAGTGGGTGGTGCGGGGGTGTGATGACGCGATTCAGCGCGAATCGCGTCATCGTAGCCCCACCCCCTGCCTTATAATGCCAGTAATATTGGCATTATAAAGCGGGGGCGGGGCCACTATGATGCCATCGCGTCAGCACGCCCCCGCTCCGCCTCTTTGACCCGCCCCCATCCTCCCTGCTGGACGGACCTGCCAGCCCCCTCCCGGATTCCCCTGCCGAGATGTCGGCAAGTATGGCCCAGATGGACACAGCAGACAGCACCAGCCCAGATGGAAACAGCAGACAGCACCAGCCCAGATGGACACTGCAGACAGCACCAGCCCAGATGGACATTGCAGACAGCACCAGCCCAGATGAACACAGCAGACAGCACCAGCCCAGATGGACACAGCAGACAGCACCAGCCCAGATGGACACAGCAGACAGTAGCAGCCCAGATGGACGCAGCAGACAGCAGCAGCCCAGATGGACGCAGCAGACAGCACCAGCCCAGATGGACACAGCAGACAGCACCAGCCCAGATGGACACAGCAGACAGCACCAGCCCAGATGGACACAGCAGACAGCAGCAGCCCAGATGGACGCAGCAGACAGCAGCAGCCCAGATGGACGCAGCAGACAGCAGCAGCCCAGATGGACGCAGCAGACAGCAGCAACCCAGATGGACGCAGCAGACAGCAGCAGCCCAGATGGACGCAGCAGACAGCAGCAGCCCAGATGAACACAGCAGACAGCACCAGCCCTACACTACCCACCCTCCCTGTTCACTCTCCACAGCCGGAGTGAAATGGCGCAGCCTCGGGGACTCCTTATATAGAAGAGACGAAAGCTTGCGAGCCGCAAGATTTAGTCTCTGAGGTTTTGCCTCGGTTTGAGATCCGGTGCCGGTGGGGGAACCGAATGCATGTTCGGTACTTGCCCCGAATCTCTACATTTAGGTGGGTTTGGATCTCTGAGATCCGAACCCGCTCATCTCTAGTTAAAATCACCAAAAATATCTACTTTTTTTTATCGGAATCCCAGAAAATGCTTGGGCCAGATTGTAGGGATGCTTAATATGATAATTTATTTTCTTCCACCTAAAATGAATGTGTTCATGCTTTGAAAGGAAACTTGATTGCTTCATTCAGCAAGAGTTCCAAAATAATTCTGAAAATTATGTATATTTATCTTTGAAATCAGATTCAGTTCTAAATATAGCAGACCTCTCCTTTCTTTTCATGGGTTCAATATGGGAAAACAGCATAAAAATAATAATAAAAAAAATTCACTCATTCTCTGTGTTTTTTTTTTAAAAATGTTGCTTCGCATTTTTTATTAAAGAAAATATTGGAACGTCAACATTTAAGTCTATCTGATGTTTTCATCCACATTTCAAATGCATGTACGTATTTCAAAAATAGTATCCAAAAAAAAACAAATTCAGATCATCATCGTCCCTTTGTTTTAATAAAACATTTTAATGGGATATTGATGAAGCTGGATATGTAAAATATATGCAAATGATTGTTTTTAGAACATTATTTTACAACTGTTTCAATTAAATTACTTAAAACTGCACAGGAGAATTTGAAGGTTTAAAATTAAATTAAACATGTACATTCATACCTAGTAATTAAGCTTGCATTTAGTATTTCTATAACAGAGAGGGATTGAAGATTGACTGAGGAAATTGATGCATTAAAACTGAACTAAACCCTAAGGAATTGACAATGTGAACTGGTCCTAACATAGAAATGGAAAACCTATCTGTTGAGTAGTTCCTAAATTATCAATATGAAGTGTACTTATTGTTGGCATATAAATACATGGATAGATTGGGCAAAAACAACCACTGCTGTCTTAGCTGGGAACGTGTTGGCATTTAAAGCAATATTTGGAAACAAATTTCAACTTCAATAAGAATACAGTATATTAAGTGGAAGGTGCATGCAAGTATGGGATCGGCATCATCCATATTGCACCTCCCCCACAGATAGACCTCAAATACTAAAGAGCTACCATTTACAAACTGGTCCTTTTTATGAATAGTAAACATCCATTCTATTAACCCGAACAAGTGATGTCATGAGGTTACATGAGGGTACAAGGACGCTGAGACCTGCCAGCCAAATACAGATGTCATGGGGCAGCCTTTTAGGCGCTGTGCCCTGGGGTCTGGCACCGCTCACCCACCCCTAATTAAGACCCTGAGTTAGGCCATTTACACCCCCTGGCCCAATCAGCTGATTAACTAACTGTATGACTGGGGCATGTTAGGGATGTTGGTAACAGTCTTCGTCTAACTTTTACTAGCATTGCCCAATAATAGTCTGCACAATTTTGGACTCACACTTTGCAATATCAGGTCAATTGCTCAATATTATCTGTGATATCGCAGCCTGTGTGGCCATGATTAGTGTAGGGCAGTTATGTTCATCCGATTTCTATTGAGATACGTTGACATTGCATCATATCGGATTGGATATGTGATTGTTATGCAGAACATGAATGGTAAACACTTGTACTAAATAAAGTAAATATTTTTGTGCGTGTGTTAAACAGCAGCCAATGAGAGTCAGATAGACTCTCATTGACTGCTGCAGCACCCACTGCAAGAGCCGGACTTCCGTCCGGCTCCTGCAGTGGGTAATGGGACTGACGTCATGACTTCTGTCCCATAATGCTGAGCGCGCCAGCCCGGGCGGGAGCGGCATCGCGACCAGGACCAGGAGCAGAAATTCAGGTAAGTATATTTTTATATATATATATATATATATATATAAGGGGTGAGCGGGTTCGGATTTCTGAAATCCGAACCCCCCCGAGCCCCCCCGATCCGAGTCCGATCCGAATCAGGCTCGACTTTTCCCGCCTGACTCGGATCTGAAATCGAGGCAAAACGTCATCATCCCGCCTTCCGAGTCTCGCGGGTTTTGGATCCTATATAAGGTACCCACGTCGGCGCCATTTTCTCACTCGGCTGTGGACAGTGAAGAGGGAGGGTGGGAGTTAGGGCTGTGTAGTGTAGTGTAGTGTATTGCTGCTGTTGTCCACTACTTCAGAGTCCATAGGGGCTGGCTGTGTTGTGCTGTGCTGCTGTTGTTAATAGGGGCTGTGTCCACTACTTCAAAGTCCATAGGGGCTGGCTGGACTGTGTTGTGCAGTCAGTTCTCCATAGGGGCTGTGTCCACTCCAAAGTCCTGTGCAGTGTCCCAGTCCTAAAGGAGTGCTGCAGTGTTGTCCAGGGGGTGCTCTGTCCATCAGGGGTGCTCCCCCCAAGTGCTAAAAAAATAATATATTTTCTGTGTTTGTGAATTGTGTGCGCAGTAGCCGCACGTGCATCAACAAAGTAGTGCCAAGCGTGCGCCTGTGTCATAAGTAAAGGGCCGGCTGGCTTGACCGTTAAGGGTGCTGTAACCCCCGAAAGTACACTCCAGTCCAAACCAAAAAAAAAATTATTTTCTGTGTTTGTGAATTGTGTGCGCAGTAGCCGCACGTGCATCAACAAAGTAGTGCCAAGCGTGCGCCTGTGTCATAAGTAAAGGGCCGGCTGGCTTGACCGTTAAGGGTGCTGTAACCCCCGAAAGTACACTCCAGTCCAAACCAAAAAAAAAATTATTTTCTGTGTTTGTGAATTGTGTGCGCAGTAGCCGCACGTGCATCAACAAAGTAGTGCCAAGCGTGCGCCTGTGTCATCAGTAAAGGGCCGGCTGGCTTGACCGTTAAGGGTGCTGTAACCCCCGAAAGTACACTCCAGTCCAAACCAAAAAAAATATTATTTTCTGTGTTTGTGAATTGTGTGCGCAGTAGCCGCACGTGCATCAACAAAGTAGTGCCAAGCGTGCGCCTGTGTCATAAGTAAAGGGCCGGCTGGCTTGACCGTTAAGGGTGCTGTAACCCCCGAAAGTACACTCCAGTCCAAACCAAAAAAAAAATTATTTTCTGTGTTTGTGAATTGTGTGCGCAGTAGCCGCACGTGCATCAACAAAGTAGTGCCAAGCGTGCGCCTGTGTCATAAGTAAAGGGCCGGCTGGCTTGACCGTTAGGGTGCTGTAACCCCCGAAAGTACACTCCAGTCCAAACCAAAAAAAAAATTATTTTCTGTGTTTGTGAATTGTGTGCGCAGTAGCCGCACGTGCATCAACAAAGTAGTGCCAAGCGTGCGCCTGTGTCATAAGTAAAGGGCCGGCTGGCTTGACCGTTAAGGGTGCTGTAACCCCCGAAAGTACACTCCAGTCCAAACCAAAAAAAAAATTATTTTCTGTGTTTGTGAATTGTGTGCGTAGTAGCCGCACGTGCATCAACAAAGTAGTGCCAAGCGTGCGCCTGTGTCATAAGTAAAGGGCCAGCTGGCTTGACCGTTAAGGGTGCTGTAACCCCCGAAAGTACACTCCAGTCCAAACCAAAAAAAAAATTATTTTCTGTGTTTGTGAATTGTGTGCGCAGTAGCCGCACGTGCATCAACAAAGTAGTGCCAAGCGTGCGCCTGTGTCATAAGTAAAGGGCCGGCTGGCTTGACCGTTAAAGGGTGCTGTAACCCCCGAAAGTACACTCCAGTCCAAACCAAAAAATAATTATTTTCTGTGTTTGTGAATTGTGTGCGCAGTAGCCGCACGTGCATCAACAAAGTAGTGCCAAGCGTGCACCTGTGTCATAAGTAAAGGGCCGGCTGGCTTGACCGTTAAGGGTGCTGTAACCCCCGAAAGTACACTCCAGTCCAAACCAAAAAAAAAATTATTTTCTGTGTTTGTGAATTGTGTGCGCAGTAGCCGCACGTGCATCAACAAAGTAGTGCCAAGCGTGCGCCTGTGTCATAAGTAAAGGGCCGGCTGGCTTGACCGTTAAAGGGTGCTGTAACCCCCAAAGTACACTCCAGTCCAAACCAAAAAAAAAAATATTTTCTGTGTTTGTGAATTGTGTGCGCAGTAGCCGCACGTGCATCAACAAAGTAGTGCCAAGCGTGCGCCTGTGTCATAAGTAAAGGGCCGGCTGGCTTGACCGTTAAAGGGTGCTGTAACCCCCGAAAGTACACTCCAGTCCAAACCAAAAAAAAATTATTTTCTGTGTTTGTGAATTGTGTGCGCAGTAGCCGCACGTGCATCAACAAAGTAGTGCCAAGCGTGCGCCTGTGTCATAAGTAAAGGGCCGGCTGGCTTGACCGTTAAAGGGTGCTGTAACCCCCGAAAGTACACTCCAGTCCAAACCAAAAAAAAATTATTTTCTGTGTTTGTGAATTGTGTGCGCAGTAGCCGCACGTGCATCAACAAAGTAGTGCCAAGCGTGCGCCTGTGTCATAAGTAAAGGGCCGGCTGGCTTGACCGTTAAAGGGTGCTGTAACCCCCGAAAGTACACTCCAGTCCAAACCAAAAAAAAATTATTTTCTGTGTTTGTGAATTGTGTGCGCAGTAGCCGCACGTGCATCAACAAAGTAGTGCCAAGCGTGCGCCTGTGTCATAAGTAAAGGGCCGGCTGGCTTGACCGTTAAGGGTGCTGTAACCCCCGAAAGTACACTCCAGTCCAAACCAAAAAAAAATTATTTTCTGTGTTTGTGAATTGTGTGCGCAGTAGCCGCACGTGCATCAACAAAGTAGTGCCAAGCGTGCGCCTGTGTCATAAGTAAAGGGCCGGCTGGCTTGACCGTTAAAGGGTGCTGTAACCCCCAAAAGTACACTCCAGTCCAAACCAAAAAAAAAATTATTTTCTGTGTTTGTGAATTGTGTGCGCAGTAGCCGCACGTGCATCAACAAAGTAGTGGCAAGCGTGCGCCTGTGTCATAAGTAAAGGGCCGGCTGGCTTGACCGTTAAGGGTGCTGTAACCCCCGAAAGTACACTCCAGTCCAAACCAAAAAAAAAATTATTTTCTGTGTTTGTGAATTGTGTGCGCAGTAGCCGCACGTGCATCAACAAAGTAGTGCCAAGCGTGCGCCTGTGTCATAAGTAAAGGGCTGTCTGGCTAGACCGTTAAAGGGTGCTGTAACCCCCGAAAGTACACTCCAGTCCAAACCAAAAAAAAATTATTTTCTGTGTTTGTGAATTGTGTGCGCAGTAGCCGCACGTGCATCAACAAAGTAGTGCCAAGCGTGCGCCTGTGTCATAAGTAAAGGGCCGGCTGGCTTGACCGTTAAAGGGTGCTGTAACCCACAAAGTACACTCCAGTCCAAACCAAAAAAAAAATTATTTTCTGTGTTTAGCCGCACGTATATATCAAATCGATATAACATAAATGGAGGACCAAACTTTCTCCGATAAAAATAAAATAGAGAAAGATCAAGAACCACTTCCTCCTAGTGCTGAAGCTGCTGCCACTAGTCATGACATAGACGATAACATGCCATCAACGTCGTCTGCCAAGGCCGATGCCCAATGTCATAGTAGAGGGCACATACAATCACAAATGGCAAAGTTCAGGAAAATGACCTTGAAAAAGACATTTAAATCAGCTGAAGAGAAACGTAAACTTGCCAATATGCCATTTACGACACGGAGTGGCAAGGAACGGCTAAGGTCGATCCCTAGTATGTTCATGACTAGTGGTTCAGCTTCACATGACGATGGAAGCCCTCCTCCCACTAAAAAAATCAAAAGAGTTAAGCTGGCAAAAGCACAGCGAAGAACTGTGCTTTCTAAGAAGATATCACAAATCCCCAAGGAGAGTCCAAGTGTGGTGGTGGTTGCGATGCCTGACCTTCCCAGCACTGGACGGGAAGAGGTGGCTCTTTCCACCATTTGCACGCCCCCTGCAAGTGCTGAAAGGAGCACCCACAGTCCACTTGCTGATATGCAAATTGAAGATGTCACTGTTGAAGTACAACAGGATGAGGATACTGGTGTAGCTGGCGCTGAGGAGGAAGTTGGCGAGGAGGATTCTGATGGTGATGTGGTTTGTTTAAATCAGGCTCCGGGGGAGACAGTTGTTGTCCGTGGGATGAAAAAGCCCATCACGGTCATGCCTGGGCAGAAGACCAAACATTCCACCTCTTTGGTCTGGCAATATTTCTATCCAAATCCGGACAACAACTGTCTTGCCATATGTACCATATGTAAAGGTGAAATAAGTAGGGGTAGGGACGTCAACCACCTAGGAACATCCTCCCTTATACGGCACCTGCAGCGCGTTCATAAAAAGTTACTGTCAAGTTCAGAAACTTTGGCTAAGACCGTAAGCAGTCCAGGGACACCTAAATCCCGTTGTCCTGTTGTATCCAAGCGCCTGCAAACCACACCGTCAACTCCCTCCTCGTCAATTTCCTCCTTAGTCAGGATCGGAAGTAGTCCTGCAGGCCATGTCACTGGCATGACTGACTCTCCTATCCGGGATTCCTCTGGAGGATCCTGCATTGCTACGCCTACTGCTGCCGCTGCTGCTGTTGCTGCTGCTGGGAGTCGTTCATCATCCCAGAGAGGAAGTAGGAACACCACTACTTTTACTAAACAATTGACCCTCCAACAGTCCTTAGCGAGGAGGATGAAGTACGACAGCAGTCATCCTGAAGCAAAACGTATAACTGAGGCCTTGACTGCTATGTTGGTGTTAGACGTGCGTCCGGTATCCGCCATTAGTGCAGTGGGATTTAGACAATTGATGGAGGTAGTGTGTCCCCGGTTCCAAATCCCGTCTAGATTCCACTTCACTAGGCAGGCGATACCGAGACTGTACAGAAACGTCAGAAAAAGTGTCCTCAGTGTCCTGAAAAATGCCGTTGTACACAATGTCCACTTAACCACGGACATGTGGACAAGTGGAACAGGGCAGACTAAGGACTATATGACTGTGACAGCCCACTGGGTAGATGTATCACCTTACGCAGCAACAGCAGCAGCGTCACCAGTAGCAGCATCTCAGAAATGCCAGCTCGTTACAAGGCAGGCTACGCTGTGTATCACCGGTTTCAGTAAGAGGCACACCGCCGACAACCTCTTAGAGAAACTGAGGGAAATCATCGCCCAGTGGCTTACCCCACTTAGACTCTCCTGGGGATTTGTGATATCTGACAACGCCACCAATATTGTGCGGGCATTACATCTGGGCAAATTCCAGCACGTCCCATGTTTTGCTCACACAATAAACTTGGTGGTGCAGAATTTTCTGAAAAGCGACAGGGGCGTGCAGGAGACGCTTTGGGTGGCCCGAAAAATTTCTGGCCACTTTCGCCATTCAGCGACTGCGTGCCGAAGACTGGAGCGCCAGCAAACACTCTTGAACCTGCCCCGCCATCACCTGAAGCAAGAGGTTGTGACACGGTGGAACTCAACCCTCTATATGCTTCAGAGGATGGAGGAGCAGCAAAAGGCCATACAAGCCTATACATCCACCTATGACATAGGCAAAGGAGGGGGTATGCACCTGACTCAAGCGCAGTGGAGAATGATTTCCGTGTTGTGCAAGGTTCTCTAGCCCTTCGAACTTGCCACACGTGAAGTCAGTTCAGACACTGCCAGCTTGAGTCAGGTCATTCCCCTCATCAGGCTTTTGCAGAAGCAGCTGGAGAAAGTGAAGGAGGAGCTAAGATGGAGCGATTCCGCTCGGCATGTGGGACTTGTGGATGAAGCCCTTCATTCGCTTTGCCAGGATTCCAGGGTGGTCAATCTGTTGAAATCAGACCACTACGTTTTGGCCACCGTGCTCGATCCTAGGTTTAAAGCCTATGTGGTGTCTCTCTTTCCGGCCGACACAAGCCTGCAGAGGTGCAAAGACCTGCTGGTGAACACACTGTCAGCTGAAGCGGAACGTGACACGTCAACGGCTCCTTCTTCATTTTCTCCTGCAACTGGGGCTGCCAGGAAAAAACTTAGGTATCCTAAGCAACCCGCTGGCGGTGATGCAGGGCAGGCAGGACCAAGTTTGGACATCTGGTCCGGACTGAAGGACCTGGCAACAATTTCTGACATGTCTACTGTCACTGCATATGATACTGTCACCATTGACAGAATGGTGGAGGATTACATCGGTGACAGCATCCAAGTAGGCATGGCAGACAGTCCATACCTGTACTGGCAGGAAAAAGAGGCAATTTGGAGGCCCCTGTACAAACTGGCTCTATTTTACCTGAGTTGCCCCCCCTCCAGTGTGTACTCCGAAAGAGTGTTTAGTGCAGCCGGGAACCTTGTCAGCGAAAGGCGTAGGAGGTTGCTTCCACAGAATGTGGAGAAGATGATGTTCATCAAAATGAATTATCAGCTCTTCCAGGGAGACCAGCCTCCAGAAGGTACAGAGGGACCTGTGGTGGTGGATTCAAGTGGGGACGAGTTAATACTTTGTGAGGATGAGGATGTACACACTGAAGAGGGTGAGGAATCGGTGGATGAGGAGGATGAGGATGACATCTTGCCTCCATAGAGCCAGTTTGTGCAGGGACACATTAATTGCCAGCTTGTTTTGTGGGGGCCCAAACGAACCAATCATTTCAGCCACAGTTGTGTGGCAGACCCTGGCGCTGAAATGATTGGTTTGTTAAAGTGTGCATGTCCTGTTTATACAACATAAGGGTGGGTGGGAGGGCCCAAGGACAATTCCATCTTGCACCTCTTTTTTTTCTTTGCATTATGTACAGTTTGGGGCCTAGTTTTTCAAACTGCCATCCTGTCTGCCACTGCAGTTTCACGCCTAGATGGGTCACGTGTTTGTGCCGCCCACTCGTGTCGCTTAGCATAGTCATCCAGCTACCTCGGTGCAACGTTTTGGACATAAAAACACTATTGTGAGGTGTGAGGTGTTCAGAATAGACTGGAAATGAGTGGAAATTAAGGTTATTGAGGTTAATAATAGCATAGGAGCAGAAAAACCTACAAATTCTGTGATTTTAGCTGTTTTTATGCTTTTTTAAAAAAAAATACAGATCCAAAACACAAAACCCAGAACCCAAAACACGGAAGGGTGGTTTTGGCAAAACCAATCCAGATCCAAAACACGAAGAAAGATCCAGATCCAAAACCAAAACACAAAACACGAAAAGTGGCCGGTGCACACCCCTAATATATATATATATATATTTTTTTTTAAACCTATCTGCACAACGGGGAGGGGGGTGGCTACTACTGGGGGGACCTCTACTGGGGGAGGGGTGGCTACTACTGGGGGGACCTCTACTGGGGGAGGGGTGGCTACTACTGGGGGCGCCATTGGGAGGACCTACTCTACTGGGGACTACTACTTGGGGGGAACTACCACTGGGGGCATTATAAAAGGGGCCTACTACAAGAGGCACTGCACTCGGGGGACAACTACTGGGGGCAAGAATAGGAAGGACCACTTCAGGGGGCACTGGATAGGGGGGATCACTACAGGGTGCCTGCATAAGGGGACCACTACTGGGAAAACTGCATGGGGGGGGACTACTGCTGGGGGCACTATATAAATGGCACTGCATGGGGGGGGGGACTACTACTGGGGGCACCATATAAAGGGCACTGCATAAGGGGATACCGCTACTGGGCGCACTGCATTGTGGGGACTGCTACTGGGGGCACTGCATAAGGGGGAATACTACGTGGGGCACTGCATTTGGGGGGGCCACTACTGGGGGTACTGAGTAAGGGGAACTAATTGGGGGCTGTATAAGGGGGACCACTACTGGGGATACTGTATAAGGGGCACTACTATGGGCCTGCATAAGAGGGACCACAACTGCATACTGGGGGTACTGTATAAGGGGTACTACTGGGGTTAAGGTGCATATAGACAGGAATGTTCAGCATGAAAATAAAGGGGTGTGTCATGCTGACACGCCCCATTTTTAAGTGACCACGCCCATTTTTTTGCCTTCGGCGCGCGCACAGCTCGGGATGTTGGGGGGGCTCCCTTTTAAAATTTGCCCTGGGCTCCAAATACCTAGTTACGCCACTGTTACTAGCATACATCAAACATACGATCAAGATTGTACAGTACTGTATGATGAACTCTCATTCTGATGGGGAATGGGTGTGCAGACACTGTATTAGGTATATGTTTGTTATAGTGCCTACGGTAGATTAGTTCAGGTGTTGCATAGAATAATAATAATAATTATTATTATATAATCATAATCATTATATTATTATTATATAATCTTTGCATTCAGCAGATCCCCAGGTGCCTTAAACAGTCCAGAATATTTTAAGACAGCAGTGAAACTTAGCACTGCCGAGTCTGTCTCGGTAGTGCTAGTGCACCTGCATGAGTTCATGCAGGTGCACAAAGCCACGGCATCCGACAGAAGGAGCAAGTCAGGGGCGGAGGGATCCGAAAGGATCCCTCTTCGCAACCCGGGCCTCCTTACCATAGGGGAGGAACGGGTTTAGTGCCGTGTTCAGGAACAAACGCCATCCGAAGATGGCGAATGCTCCTGCAGTCAAGCTCCAAAAATGTTGTATTTTCGGAGCTTGATGAAGTTGGGTCCCCATACCAGAGTATGGGGACTGTGGGCCACATCGGGAGAGTCAGGTAAGCAAGAAATATCTGTGATATCGCATGCATTACCTTTTTGATGAATGACCTCAAAACATAACTTCCTCAAAAGCAGTTGAAAATGTTAATTTTCCCCTGCTTTTGTAGAAATTAAATGTTAATGATTAGATCCCCTAGAAGGATGGTAAGTCCGCTTGTAATTCTTATTTAGTACAGTTCCATGGCTTACCTTCTCTTTCTCAGCATTGTTCTATCTCCGCACAGAGATCTGCCGTCAGTCTTATTGTTAGGATAATCCTTTAACAACAAAAATGTTTTTGTGGGGGGGTAGGGGGCATGGTCTAGTGGCATGGGATGTGCATGTCATTTGACCAGGCTTATAAAGATCTGAAAACATGGTCAACAGCAGGTAGATGATGCTACACAATAGGGGTTTTCATGTTCTGCACTAATTAATCAAAAACAGTTGTTGCACTTAATTTGGATCTATAAAAAAATGTCCATTTTTTTTTCCCATTAATGAAGCTTCTAGTCAGGTTGCAATTTAATACACCAATCTTCATTTTTCCCTCCATATAAAAAAGAAAATCTTGTGTTGGTCTTTAAGGGTGACAGAATGGCCACTAATGAGTGACTAGCACCTCAGCTCAGAAAGGAAAGGAATGAAGAAGCTCTGCTGAAATGTCAGGTGTTAGATCACCTATGTGAGGTTTCACTTGTCTGCTAATTCCCACTGTTTGCCTAATTTATATTATTCTGCTATCTGCTGGTGCTTAGATTCCAGTTCTTGGACCAGCCTACAATTTGTTTTTAACATACACAGCTCTGATATTGTCTCACTGAGGGGCATATTTATCAAAAAATTCACAAGCAAAAGGAAAAACCTAAAAAGGCGCTAATACACTCACATGTAAGACAATACATATATCTGCAAAAAGGTGTTATCACACGCTTTTCACATTATTTGAGTATCACCTAAATGTGCTAAAGGGTAATTGTAGGAGAATTCACAAAATTCTACTCCAAGCCCTAATTATCGTATATTGCTGTCTGTATTGGAGCTGACCGTTGTGCTGAAATAGCAAGAGAGCATCTGAAACTGAGCCAATCAGAGCTAGAAATGTGCCTTGTTGCTTAGCAGCAGACCAGAGAGGGGAGAGAATCAGGGACTGAGCAAGGTCACATCTCAGGCAGACAGAGAGTAAGAGACAGCCTCCAAAGAAGCCATGAAGATGTCCTGATGCAGATATAGTAGCCAGGAAGGAGTCAGGAGAGACATAGCTATCAGGAATTTATTAAAAATAACCAACCATCGGAACACCATCAAATGCTTTCCATTCGTTGATGGCAAACATCAGACCACCACCATCAAATGGTAAAAACACTACCATCGGATCAAAAATATTGATGGTTAGTAACCATCGGATTCCGATGTCCATCCCTACGCTAAACCTGCTAGGTTTGGCTCAATGTGCAGCAATGTGTTTGTACAGCGGTACTCACAGTTACTGTACATACAGTCATTGACATGGATGGAGTGGAACTAGAGCAGAACATATAGATCACCAGCCAGTGATTGTATGTTGATAGCGGTGCATATACAAGCAAGCGGTGTGGCATATACTGCAGGGTTTCTTGGAGCTGTGTGGAACATAACTGTATTCCACTGTGACGCTCTTAAACAGTGACAAGATGGCGTCTCACATGCGGAGAAGACCAAAATGGCGGCCATCTTGGTACAGGAAGATGCTTCGCTAAAGGAGCATCATGGAGACACCGCAGTAGCACACTCCATATTTCAGCAAATCATAGTCCAAATAGCTTCTCATAAACATGAAAAAACTGGAGAGTCACTCACCAAATGTTCACAAAGTATGATTTATTGAAGGGCCACATGCCACCAAAGAAAGACCGAGATAGGGTCGATGTTTCGGACCGGTATATTGGACCTCTCTCTAGACAGATACATCAGGCAATCTTCCCAGGTGTGAACAAGGCGTGTGCACATATGATAATGGGCCCGGTATATACACCATCAACAATACGTATCAGCTGAATGCAATCACTTACTCAAGCGAGTAATATTTTTTTGTTTTTAGTATAAACTCACTAACGTGTATTATCGTGTTACCATATAATACCGTCTTAAATACAATGTAACTTATCTTCTAAAATAAAGACATAGACAACAGTGTTGGCGTTTAAATATTTTGTCAAATTTATTTTTGACAAGTCATTAAATTTTTAGACTGTAAGTTAATACTAATAATGGTGACGGCACAAAAAGAATGCACAGGACAATAACAACCAAACAGCTCAATACAAACACACACACAAGCCAGGCATTGGTGATCAACTCTCCTTTACCTTCAACCACCGGTCCAGGTGGTATAGCCATTTCCCATCCAGGACAATTGGCTGTCGCCTTTCTCCACTTCAATGCGAGCGCACCCACTAAGCCTAACTATTAACATAAACTAACTCCAAGTGTCGTTCTTTTCTGCAAACACAAACACCATCAGATAGTCAACAAACAAAACAAAAAAGAGGGAGGGAGGGTGGGAAAAACTGTAACAAAGAGGCAGATTTGCATACATCACTCCATTATATACTATTAGACCACTCCCCATGAAACATTCATTGGCTGCATAAGACCAGCTAAACTTAAAGGGGCAATATCCAACACATTATTAAACTGGCAACACTCAAAACACTCGTGGTTTAATGTCCCTTAGGCTTAAATTGACAGCCCTCGGTCTTACTTTGTGCTACAGGTCAGTGAAATAACAGCACATTATATCCATCCATAGCAGCAAGTTATTGGCAGATGCACTTGGCTACAGACAGATTTTATTTCATTTTCATCCATCATATTAGCTCAGTGTAAATTGAGAGGTAATCTGGTCAGATAGTGGACATATATGCTGGAGATCAATGTCTCCCTATCTTACAGCAGGAGATGAGGGTCATTTTCAAAACTGTTCTGGGAAAGATTTGCTTAGTTCTAAATTTGGCTGTGAAATTTTACCACATAGCCCTAAGGGGATGTAGTTATGACCCGGGTGCTCGGGATGCTGGCACTCAGAATGCCGACATCAGAATCCCAGCACCATTCAAAATTCCGATGCCAGCCTCATGACAGCTGACATCCTGTTGGTAAGTATTGGGGTTGGGGGAAAGGATTAGGCACTGGGGGGGGTTGCACTAGGGGAGGGTTTGGCACTAGGGGGAGGGTTAGGCACTAGGGGGATGGTTAGGAACTAGGGGGAGGGTTAGGCACTAGGGCGAGGATTGGACACTAGGGCGAGGGTTAGGCACTAGGGGGAGGGTTAGGCACTAGGGGGAGGGTTAGGCACTAGGGCGAGGATTGGACACTAGGGCGAGGGTTAGGCACTAGGGGGAGGGTTAGGCACTAGGGGGAAGGTTAGGCACTAGGGGGAGGGTTAGGCACTAGGGAGAAGGTTAGTTTTAGGCTGCAGGAGGGGGAGGTTAGGTTTAGGGGTTAGAGTTAGGGTAAATACCAGTAGCTGTCTGCATTGTAACCTGGTCGGGATGCTGGCATTGGGATTCTGAGCAGTGGGATCCTGAGCGCCGGCAACACGTACCCAACCCGGCCCCAAGTGTTCCCAGCCCTGCGACAATCAACCGCACCACAGAATTAATCGATATTTCAACATTCCAGATCTATTTATTATGCAAAATGCTCATTTACAATTCCAGTCTGGCCTGACGCAGCTGGAACCACAGGACCCGAAGATTATACTGTGGAAAAGTTTTGCTTCTGTGGAACTTGATTTGCATGAAAATTTTGCTGTAAGTTTGCGCATTCCAACTTATATCCCAGAGTAAAATTAAAAAAATAGTGGAATAAAAAATAAAATCAAAGAATGAATTCTGGCTGCGGTTTTGCTTGTGTTTCTATGTATAAGAACACTGCATCATGGTTAATAACTGTAGCGCTTCTTTATTCAGCTGTTACAAATGATACACACACTGGGCCTGATTCAGACCCGGTCGCAATCGCTGAGCGCTCGCAACCAGGTCGATGGTGGCCCAGAGCGCATGCGCACGACGGAGCTGGCTCCGTCATGCGCATGCGCGAGACCCGGATAGTGATGGGCAATCCGTCGCACCGGGTCTCGTACCAAAGGGGGCATGCTGTCATTGTTGAATGACAGCATGCCCCCTTTGGTGGGCAGGCCGGCGGAGTGGCTGCCCAAATGCCGGCGTTCCCATGCCTCCGTTTGGGTGCCGGCCCCACTGACATCATGAATGATGTCAGTAGGAGAGATTTCGGCTCTGTTAGAGCTGAAATCTCTCTGGGGCTTGCGGCAACGAGATCCTACCACAAGGGTCTCATCGCAAGCTCGATGGTCGCGATGATCTTGACCATCGCGACCATCTTCCTGGTCGCTTGCTATAGCTGTGGGTGGTCACCCACAGCTATGCGAGCGGCCAGGAGGCCGTTCTAAAAAAAAAAAAAGACCGTCCCTGATTCAGAGCGAGCGCTCTGTCAGAGCGTCCGGCTCTGAATCAGGGCCACTGTACACAGGCCTAAACCCACCTCCCAGCATTCCCCATGGTCTTAGGGGCCGTCACTGAATATTCGAGATTTCACATTAAGTAAGGGAGTGTCTACAATTATTAAACATATACCTAATGCAATAGCATCACACTTGCTGCAGGGGAAGATCTAATGAAACTTGCGTATAGTTAAATTGTCGATGGGCATGATGTGGACAATCTCCATGTGGACACTGATATGCCGGCAGCGTTATGGCGACACAGTTGTAATGCTGAGAACCGCACTTAAATGGGACAGCATTATAAGTTTACATATGCTGCTTTGCCAGCTTGCTCACACTTATAATACTGTTCCCTTTTAAATGTAGTTAGTAGGATTACAACTGTGTCGCGACTCGCGATAAAAGCACCAGCATTTCAGTGTCTCCATAACGTTTGTCGAACAGTCATATTGATCCCACTGAACTGTCCTGTGAGATTGGGGTCTACCCTATTTATTATGTAAGGGTAGAGAGTTTTATTTGATGCAATGCTATGGTGGGTGAATAATGGGGGGTTTCTGGTTATACCACTGCCCCTAGATTACATAGTTTAATGCTATCAGATTCTTGTTTCATGGGTTGAGGATCTGTGGAGAGTGGCCCGATTGTATTGATACAATCAAACAGCGTTATTATTCTGGAATAATACTTAGGTATACAAATGTGTCCTCATACAGTACACGGTTTCTGCAATTGCGCCAAACAGTCCTTTTTGTCCTCCACCTTTCCGTAGGTATAATATTCAACACAGCAGTATAAAAAAAGCAAACATAATGAATCTAAGAGGTCTATGTACTACGTCTTGGAAAGAGATAAAGTGGATGGCGATAAAGTACTAACCAATCAGCTCGGTACTGTCATTTTTCCAACACAGCCTGTAATATGATAGTTAGGGGCTGATTGGTTGGTACTTTATCTCAGTCCACTTTTACTCTCGCCAAGGCTTAGTACATCGACCCCAAAGTACCAACCAATCAACTTCTAACTGTCATTTTTCAAACACGGGGCCTGATTCAGAGCCGGACGCTCTAAACGAGCGCCCGCTCTGAATCAGGGCGTTTTTGTTTTTTTTTGTGAGCCCTCCTGGACGCTCACATAGCTGTGGGCCATCGCGACCATTGGGCTTGCGACGAGACCCTTGTGGTAGGGTTTCGTTGCCGCAAGCCCTGGAGTGATTTTGGCTCTATCAGAGCCAAAATCACTCCCACCTACATGACTAGTGATGTCAGTGGGGCCGGACCCAGAAGGTAGGCGTTCCCATGGGAACGCCTCCATCTGGGCAGCCACGTCCCCGGCACGCCCACCGAAGGGGGCGTGCTGTCACTCACCATCGACAGCACGCCCCCTTTGGTGCGAGACCTGGAGCGACGGCTTCCCCGTCGCTCGCGGGGTCTCGCGCATGCGCACGACGGGGCTCCCTCCGTTGTGCACATGCGCACTTGGGCACCATCGACCTGCTTGCGAGCGTACAGCGCTCGCGAGCGGGTCTGAATGAGACCCACAGTCTGTAAAGTGACAGTTAGGAGCTGATTGGTTGGTACTTTATCTCCATCCACTTTATCTCTCTCCAAGGCTTGGGACGTAGGAGCTGATGTCAGACCCGCTCGCTAGGATGTGATCGCTCGTAGCTGACCGATAGTTGCAATCTGTGCATGCGTACACATCACAATGCATGTGCACGAACCAGTCCGAGAGATCGGGAAGCGTTCGCTTGCTGCTCATAGACAGCCCAGCAGAGTGAGTGACAGGAGAAGCCGTTTGTGGGTGGTGACAGGGGCAGGCCACTAGAAACGGGGGAGTGGAGGTGCGAATGCAGGCGTGCCTGGGTGCTTCAACGCTGTCTCAGAGGCGTGCATACTTAAAAGACAGCGTCATAGTACACGTGACTTGGTTGAAAATCACACTGAAGTGATCGCTGTGCTTGCGGCAGGGTATGGTCAGCCTCAAACACTGCAATCGCATCCGATGGTGCTCGATGTACCAATGTTTTCATGCACTTCCAGGAGATGACGTGCACAAGTGGGCGTCTTATTAATGGCTGGTGGGTGTCTGCATACACAAAGTGATTGCACGCCAAGACATAGTGGGCGTGCTAATGCCTTGCCGTGCGATCGCCAGCCTTGCTGGGCGTGCACTGGATTTGTATACGCAAGATGCAAGCGAACGCATCTCGCGAGCTCCACAGACCTCTACCTTCTTTAATTGACTCAGGAGTGCTTAATTCTTTTCTTACGATTTAGTTAACAAAAAAGAATACACACAGAAACACTTGAAGACTGGAGGTTAGAATCCCAAATCTTTTACCTTTTTTTTTGAAAGATCTAAAGGTTTCATTGCAGATTCACTTTTATGTTTTTCACTTCTGCCTCATAATAAACCTATTTTATCTGTCAGTGCTTCCACCAGCAAAAAAGATCTAATTTGTACGTACATTGTAAACAATCTGACAGCGCTTGGCGGCTACCAACACCCGTTGGCTCATTGTGTAGTCACAATACAATTGAGAAATGATCGCTCGGCTGTTTACCATCTACTACTGTATCCTGGCACAACACTGTCCATTCTGTGGACGTAAATGTTTGGTTTATTACAGTGACAGTATACAGCTGCAACTTGGCAGTAACTTCACGGAAATAAAATTCCTTTATCAGCCCGTAACAGCACATGTCATTGTATTACATTAAATAATAAACGCGGATGAACAATTAGCATTTGGTAGGATAAACCATAGTCAAGCGACACAGAACATACACAGCATAATGAATGTAATATTGTCAGTTGTCATCTTCACAAAGAGGAAGAGCCATATTCAGAATGTGGCCTTTGTATTATTAACTGTCAAAAAGCTTATGATACAACTGAGGTATGAGGCAAAACACATACAGTATACCTGACAGTATAGATTTTTGACATTTAAATAAGGCATGGGCGGCTGAGGAAGGTTATGGTCTTACTGGACCTGGGTGTGATGAAATCATAATAGGGCGTGGTTTGGGCACATTGGGGTGTGGCTTATGTATTTATATATTTTTTCAATTGGAAATGCTGGGATACATGGTATAGTACTAGTTCTGGTCCTATCATATATACACTATGTAGACAAAAGTGATTGGACACTGACAGCAAATAGATCAACAAGATTTTATTGACGTCAGTACTTTGTAGGTCAGTACGTGCTGTGATTACTGCAGACGCCCTTCTTGGCAAACTGTCCACCAGTTCCTGTACAACAGCAGGCGGTATGTATTGCCATTCCGCCCTAAGTACAGTGACCAACTGTGACAGTGAAGAAGGTGGAGTTGGCCTAGAATGCACACGTTGCTCCAATAAATCCCAGAGGTTCTCAATGGGGTTAAAATCTGGACTCTGAGCTGGCCAGTCCATCCGGGTTACCAAATTTTCTGTAAACTGGTCCAGTGTCGCCCTGGAAACATGACAGGTGGCATTGTCGTCCTGATAAACACATTTGTTGTCTCAGTAGAACTGCAAGTGCATGGGCCTCCCTATGAGGTGTTATTGTCGAAACCGCCACATTAGTGGCCATTTGAAACTTGTGTGCAATGGTATGCATTTCACTTGCGCAGGGGTGTCCAATCACTTTTGTCTACATAGTGTAGTCATTGTGAATAAACATGCAATTAAGCATACAGTAGGCTGCAAGTACTGTAAGATACTGTAATAGACATGTTATTTGCTATGCCAATTCCTATGGTTATATCACGGTGGTATCTGCTCACTGCCGGATGAACAATGGGACGGATGGGACTACAGGGGGTTACTTGCTAAAGTGCTGGTTTTCAGAAGTTGAGCTGTTGCCCATAGCAACCAATCAGATTATACTTATCATGTCTAGCACCTTCTAGATGATAATAGCTAGCATCTGATTGGTTGCTATGGGCAACAACTCTACTACTTTAGTAAATATACCCCCAGGTCCACTGGGACCACTTGAATAAAAAGAGGCCCATCATCATGACAGTTTGATGGTGACCAGCCGCCCACCTGGCTTTATGGTCAGCCATTTCAAGTTGAGGGGTCAATATTCCTGAACATACAGTATTTTATGTAAATGGTTAGATCATTTTTTTTTTATATATTCATTGTAGTATTATCATGTTTATCCTATCAACACAAATACATATGTTCAGCTGTGCATAATATATAATATGAAACAATGTAATATACGATTTTAATTTAGCAAAATTATTTTGTTATTTATAAACACTGTGGGTTGTTGCTATGTTATTTGTTGCTGTTATTTTAGGTTCGGAAATAAGGTTTAAATAGACTTTTTTTCTTCTTTTAATGTTGGGTATATTTTACCCAACGTTACATCACATTTATGAATATCCTCCAGTATCAGGGCAATGTCTTCATATATTTTTTATTATGTATCTCAGCATCATTTGGGATTATTGTAGATTTGTTTTACATCCTCACGTACCTGTTTCATGACCTAATTTCTCCGTAAATTGGAATCAGAAACCATATATATTTATATATAACAATACTAAAAGGTTTATATATATAACAATAACAAAAGGTATATTTCCATTGTTTACTCACAGTATACATCCACTCGTATAGACTTTATTGCTGGAGAACCCAGACCATTTTCCGCTTTACAATAGTATCGGCCTCCTTGGTGTCTCTGGATATTTGTAATCCTCAGGGTCTCGTTGAAGACACTGGAGTCTTGGAATCGATCAGATGCACTTCCTGCTGTTTTGGTCCACCTGATCTGAGCAGGCATCAGAAAATACTGTTAGTGGGGCTCACTACATAACAACGTGGACCTGTTACATACAGTAAGTTTTGTGTATTTGAAAATGTATTAAAGAAGAAATCTGCCTATATCTTAAAGCAGCAATACCACATAGGTTTAAGCATGCATCTGGTAGTCATTTTTCTTAGAAGTCAAACTACAAATTATTATCTCTTATTCAGTAACCCCTCTGGAGGGGCCTCCAGTATGGCCGCCGGTCACACCCATGCCATGTCACAGCAGAAGGAAGAGGAGGAGGAATTGGCTGACCTATCAGTGCACAGAGCAGACTGAGCTCATAGGGGTGCTCCAAAACTAGTATACTCACCACATCATGTGCCATGTAACTGTGATTCCCATCTTACACTGTGAACATTCTACAGAATTATAAATCATTAATATCAGCATGAAGAAGAATCATTAATAGCAGCCTGAAGAAACAAACAAGTAGAAATGGTAATGGCCAAGATTCTTCTTATAGCCTACCACAGTGATTTTTCTTATCATAGCCTACCACAACTTTTTTTTTATGGGTTTGCTTTTGACATTTAGCATTTAACGGCAGTGCACAATTTAGCATTACATTTTGGGGTAAATGTAATCAGGGCCATGAAGAGTTTGTCTGGGCCCGGTAATGCAGGGGGCATGGCCTAATATTGAGGTGTACCCATTCCCTCTTACAAAAAAAACATGAAGAAAATACTATGTAGGCGCCAACCTGCACGAGGGGGCGCCAGATCCAGGAAGGTGGCTAAATGGTGTGAACCTACCCCTCCCCCCCCCCACAGGCAGAGGAGATTCCTGAACTCAGCTGCAACAGTCTTTCTGGACAAATCATTGTCCAGCCCACAGCAGCGTGAGCTGGGCCGGGGAGAGGTGTTGCTGCACCAACAGTCCTGAGCCAAGGTTATTAGTAACCACCACTCTCTTGGCGCCACTAAATGTAATAGCCTGTGAGTTTCAGGCAGATGCAGGATTTTGGAGATAAGGGGGGCTATTCATCAGCACTAAAATAAAGTTTTTAAAGGACATTTTCCTTAAATACCCTTATTTTAGAATTCATGAAGTATCTTAACACAGGAGATATCACTGATATCTCCTGGTTAAGTCTCCGTGCATTAATTTTCACACTCCCCATACATTAGTATATTAGTACATTAGTATGGGGATATGGAAATTATGGAATTCATCAAGTTCCGAAAATTATGTATTTTCGGAATTTGATGGAGTTACCATACGCCACTGTGTACTGGCGAATAGCAGGTGAGACTAGGTGGTGAGGTCGCCCGTCGTCTTCCTCCAGCACTCTGGTCCATCCTCTGGCTCCGCGGCTGCTCGGACACTGTGTTCTCAACAATAAAGTTTAGAAGAAAAAAAAATGTTTATTTTTTTTACTAAACTGTACTGTGGTGTGCTGGGAGACCATGTGTCAGAGCAGCCACCGGAGCCGGAGGCAGCTGCAGTGGGCAGGTACGTGCGGGAGGTTTTCGGAGGGGGGAGGCGGGGTCGGGGACACACACACAAAATTACCACAGCTGTAGGCAGTGCTGTGCATGCGCTGGTTTTACAGATGTAACAGCGCATGCGCAGCATGGATTCCAGCTGTGGTAAGGTAGTATAGAGAGGGAAAACTATCTATTTCCTGAAAGCTGTCGTCGCAAAAATGACAGCTTTTCGGCATAGATAGTTATGGAGAGGAGGAAAGATAAATTCCTCCGGTAATTAGGTAAAACTCCAGTTCTAAACCTAATTACCTCCAGAGAATTTAAAGTTATGATGAAGTGACAATATTTAAAAATTTAAAAACAGGTTGGTTTTGCCTTTTAAATTATTGCCGCTTTAAAACTAGAGACTAAGGGCCTCATTCAGACCCGCTCGCAAGTAGGTCGATGGTGTGCACTGCGCATGCACACGACGGAGGGAGCTCCGTCGTGCGCATGCGCCAGACGCGACGAGCGAAGGACTTTCCTTCGCTCGTTGTGTCTGATCAAAGGGGGCGTGCTGTCGATGTTGATTGACAGCACGCCCCCTTTGGTGGGCATGCCGGGGGCGTGCCTCCCTGATGGGGGCGTTCCCAAGGGAACGCTTACCGTCAGAAGCCGGCCCCACTGACATCACTAGTGATGTCAGTGGGAGTGATTTTGGCTCTGATAGAGCCAAAATCACTCCAGGGCTTGTGGTCGAAAAACCCGACCACAGTCTTCTGGTCGCACTGGCGATGGTCGCGATGGTCAAGACCAGCGTGACCATCATCCTGCACGCTCGTATGTGCTGTGGGTGGTGACCCACAGCTATACGAGCGTCCAGGAGGACGCTCCATTTTTATGGAGGACGGCCCTCATTCAGAGCTCTGAATGAGGGCCTAAGTTGTCTAAACTGTAGATCTAATGTCACATTAACCTTAGTGTGTATATTTAAGATTATGCTTTATTATTGCCTGCAGATAAAAAGCAGTGCAAGCTCCATGCTACTCTCACATGAATACTAATATACTAAAGTTACCTGTCAGTTTTTCAAAACCACCAATGAATGGCTTTGGCCAATGGATTTCTAATAGCACTAGTAATTCATGCTAAATTGAGCTTGTTTAGCATCAGTTACAGCTGCCATTTCATATTCATCGATTAAAGCCACCGATCATCGGCGGCTCTAAAAAACGGACAGATGGTAAATCTACTCCTAAGACTGATGGCATCTGTATTCAGTGACAGTTCTTGTAATAATGAACATAAGTACAGACGGGTATGTGTACTAAGCCTTGGGGAGAGAGATAAAGTGGATGGAGATAAAGTGCCAACCAATCAGCTCCTAATTGTCATTTTTAAAACACAGCCTGTAATGTGACAGTTAGGAGCTGATTGGTTAGCACTTTATCTCCATCCACTTTATCTCTCTCCAAGGCTAAGTACATAGAACCCTTGTTCCGAGAGATAAATAATGGAGGAAAAACGGCGAAATGGGACAGCATCGAAATGTGACAGCTTCTCGAGACAGCCTCAAACTAAAGCCGAATACACACTAGATGATATGTCGCCCAATCATGCGGATAGGGCCGATATATTGGGCACATCGTCTAGTGTGTACCCAATAAGCGCAGTCCCGCAGGTCGTTCCATTGGCCTGCATGCACAGCTGATGGAGCTACCCAGCTGCTAACGCCGGCAAGGTCAATGGTGTCAGTGAACGATATATCGGACAGTCGTTCACGGGATCGTGCAGTGTGTACAGCCCACCCGATATATCGCTCATACGCACTAACGCTCGTCACATTGGCTGGTCGCTTAGTGTGTACCCAGCCTTATAGAAATAGTTAGTATAGTGTGAATTGATGTTTATTATTCTAGGAATTGTTGGTGGATGCTGATTATGATTCTAAATTAGACACTGAAGCTGCGTCCCAATCCAGTCCAAAAGGCAACCTAGGCACACGCCAAAGGCCTGCAATTATTAGGGGAGTTACACAGGTAGCATACAGTGTGGGAATTGCTAATGACTCAATGATTTAGCTTTTCCGGCTAACCCTCACATTGCATTCGTTCAATAATAATATTAATAGGCTTGTGCCCACTCGTATTCTAATGATTTTAAAAACCAACATCAGGCTTTTAAAATCAAAGGCCGTCTAAAGATGAAATGTCAGACACCAATGCACACTACTGTGCCCAGGGCCTTACAGACTGTTGGACTAGCTTGATCTGAATGGTTCAGTGATAATCCGTGTTCTACAAGTGATAAAAAAGTAAATGACACAATAATGTGTAAATCCTCAACATTCCAAACACATCTACATAAAGTACCTTATTATATAACAACACATTTGCTTATTCTACAATATGTAATGGGATGGAAATTATGAACTTGCTATTACCATACATTTCAGATATGCTGAATATTAACAACAAAACAAAGAATGGCGTGTTTTGTAGACGCACTGTATATTTCAGTGCGCTATGTACTATACACTATATTATGGCTCATTTATCAAACTCCAGGATCATCTCATTTGAGATACTACTTAATCCTGTGTTATTTTATTGAGCCAATTGATCATAATGTATAAAAAAAACTCTGCATGATGCATTGATACTATCCAATAACATAATATCAAGTGATTTACCTCACATCAGAAAATATCACACTGATTAATACACCCACGTGTAGTATACAAACGTTCTGCAATCTCCCTATTGTATTAGCAGAGATGACAAATACTAGAATGCAGCACAGTCCGGACAATTGTGAATTTACGTCTCAGGCTCAACGGAATAGTTTTATTTCCATGAATGAAAATTAGACTTTCCCTGGCAAATAAATTGCCTTTCCTCATGTATAATCTGAGAAAGTATGCATTATTTTCTAGAAAAACAATACATTTAAAGGACCACTTAGTCCAAAAATGAAAATAAAAATTAACAGAGAGGAAAATTTACTACGACCTCTAAACGTCTTTAATCTTTTTTTTAGAAGTCCTGACACCGGCATCTCGACAGGTTTAGGATACCGACACCTGTCAGTAGGTGTCCTATCCCTCCCCCTCTCCCTACCCCTAACCCTCCATCCCTGGTGCCTAAACCTATCCTCCTCCTCCCCACACCCTAAACCTAACTCTCCCCTTTTAGTGCATTACCCTAACCCTCCCCTTAGTGCCTATCCCCTAACCCCACTACTTACCTTTGGGATGTCGGCACCAGGATTTTGACAGGTGTCGGGATTCCATGGCCGGGATATTGACCGTATCCCGATAAAACAGACTGTGGTGTAGATGTCACAATGTCATAACTCCTTTCACTTCAATGAAGATATGATGAGGTAATTAATTATTTAAGGATGTTCTATGCTAGGTACCCAGCTGACCTGCCCAATCACTTCCCAAACACCATAAGCCCAGGCCCGGGTGACTGTACCTGCTTACCTCCCACTCGATGCCCTTGGTTACCAGTACATCTCATGACAAGCTCTAAATACAATGCAGGACTTTTAAACTAGTCTACAGGTGGAACACTACATAACTCGGTATCCGATGCTGGGTACAGACCAGGCGATATATCTTACATATAATATATTGTTTAGGGCATCTGCTTGTATGTACATAATCTGTGAACGACTTCTTTCAAAGATATATCGCATTGACCATGCTGCATGGCAGATGCAACATATCTTTAAGATACGTTGTTCACATCTTCTTGTGTGTACACACAACCAAACGTCCGACCCACAGGAAGTAGTGAACATGACATCACAACTGGTTCTTCTGGCCAGACAAATCCTGCAGCCGATTGGTAAGTCTGTATGCTTTCCAAAATCGGTCAGTCGGTTGCTTGGCCCGTCGCTCAGGTGTGTACCCTACATTATTTACCATTCTACTAATGCGCAATACATCTCTAGCTAGCAGGAAGACCTGAACTGAAAATGTGGCACGCATCACATGGGCTGGTGTACCTTACAACTTTAGTGGCTTGGCCTGGCTTTTTCTCACTATGGTACTAGACTAGAGCCAATATAGTACAGTAGATATACACAAACGTGTGCCAACATGATAACTTAGCTCACAAGTCTATATTTATAGTTTTATACCCTTCAGTCCATTACAACTCTTATATCCCAACCCCACATGTTTAATGCTATGGCAAAGTTCTTTTACTAAAATACGGTATTCTACTGTTTTATGGCAGCTGGATAAAACTAGGCAAAATGGTAAATGCAATTGAGATTCTGATTGTATTTTCCTCTTTCAAAATGTTTATTGTCCTCATCAAGGTCAGAGTTATATTTAGGCACATAAGCCATGTGCTTAGCGGAGCTTAAGGTACAAAAAGACACCTCAGTTATTGTGATGCTAATCACTTTATTATGTGTGTATATAGCCACACATAATATATTGAATTACATGCTAATTGATCAACCATTTCATATCTCATTTGTTTTTGAAATATACTTCACTAGAGTCGGAGCACTTTTTTGGTTAGCAAAATCTACACCCCCCACCCATCCGTACAGTAGGTCTCCAGTGTTTACACAGATAGGGATAGAACTGTTACATTCAGTACAGGAAGATTGTGGTTGCAAAACATCAGGGGCAAATGCAGGATTTCTAGAGGGGTTTTCAAATGATAGACGTTAGAGCGAGTGTGGCCAGCCCATGAAGGGGGCACAATTAGCATGTAACAAGCTATCATCTGCTTTATACAAAGTGCTGTGTATGTAATACAGTACATCAGACATATACAGGGCCATGGATCACAGTAAGCCAGGGGTCTTCAACCTTAGCCCTCCAGCTGCTGTGGAACTACACATCCCAGCATGCACTGCCACCTTTTTGATATAACAGCATGCTAAAACAATGGCAGTGCATTCTGGGATGTGTAGTTCCACAGCAGCTGGAGGGCCAAGGTTGAAGACCCCTGCAGTAAGCCATTAGACGTGGCAGTAGGGCCAGCCTGTGTGTTTGTTTTTCTGGAAGTGGGCACCATTCCCCATTCCAAGTTCCTAAGTTTGCTGGGCATTGGAGCAGGTCCGTGAGTCTTGGAAACCTAGCATCGGCCCTGGACATATACTGTACACATTGGTCTCATTATGCATTGGATAATGTATGTAGTACAGTATTAATAACCAACACTATAAATGGTCTATAGTATAGACTGTAGGGGAGGGAGTCTAGATAATACTAGATAATGTTTCTCCTTTATGGTCATATGGGAGTCCTGGTGATTGAGCTCTTCCAAGCTGAACATTTAGCAAATGTAATATTGGTTACTGACAATTATGTGTATGGCATTTAAATTAGTAATTATTATTTCACTGCTCTCTAGCCTGCCATACTTGCTTGCCTAATTGTGTTCCGCGTAGTTTCACTTGCTCTTCCCGACAGTCACTTTGCACCTCAACTGATTTTTGTAAGTAGATTCACTGCCAATGTCCATGCTCATTTTACTCTTATTCTCACTGGTACACTGCATTTGTAATGGGCAAACAATATCATGTTCGTAGGATCTTCATGAAATTTGGCAAAGGACTCTAGTAGAGATGAGCAAAATTTTCAAAAACTATTATGTTAAATATTTGCTCCATTACGAATTAGTTTTTCAATTTTCCACGTTTCATCCAGGGAAATTGGACTTATATGTTCCCAGTTCTACCCGACCCCACCACATGGAAGAAAGAGACAGCTCTCTTCATAGGCTACAAATAGAGACACATAGCAATACAATCCAAAAGGGTATTCCGCAGAACAGCCTGCTGCACTGTAAAAATTGGATTTAATTGAACTCTCTCTGCAATGTTGCCTATCTACTTTAAGATTTGCACAGAACTTGCCTGAACACAGACCTTAAAAACCACATTACCCAGGAATTCTGACTACAGAGTTGGTGACATAGGGGTCTAGTTACTAAGCAGTGTTAGGAGACAGAGTGAAAAGTGATAAGGTGCCAGCCAATCAGGTCCCAACTGTCATTTTTCAAACAGCCTGTGAGATGACAGTTGAGAGCTGATTGGCTGGCACCTTATCACTTTCTTATCAGTTTTCACTCTGTCTCCTAACACTGCTCAGTAAATAGACCCCATAGAATGCTTTTAACAATACATAGGGGGCAATTGAATTCAAAGGGATGGACGCAGAAACTTGTGATGTTCTGGGGGGCAACGTAACTGGTCAATATGTACAGCCGAACATCATGGTGATGTTCGTAGGCACATCAGCAGTAATTGAATTTTCCTCATATATAATCCAATTCTTTAATTCAAAATGATCATCAAACAGCCTAATCTGCTGATGTCATTGCTCAGAATGGTGACTGCCGGTTACGATTTTATATTTGGGCCATTCAATATTATTCTTCAAATGAGACACCAAAAATTTAATGGAAATTCTCTTTCGGTTATCTTCTAACTACAGTATATTGTTATCTATCGTCCGGTTCCTTGGACTAATGACAATGTGTTACCTTCTATGCGCCTTTCCTTCAAGTTCAGGTTACTGACAGATCTACAGTACCTGCACTAGCACTATCAGAGTGAGTATGCACACATAGAGGAAAAAGGATAAAATAGACACAAAAAAACTAAAAAAATGCTTCTTATCTAGTCAAACAAAGAATGTTAGCATTGATTTAAACATCCTGTTGAGATCTGCTCTTTCAAAAGGTATAAGAGGCCCAGCGCTAGGAATATTAGGGATGTAGTCATAATCTATTATTATATAAACTTATAGGGAAATTCTAAAATGATAACAATTGGGTTAGAGTGCCTTAAAAAATAATTTACAATCTTCTCCTTACTATTTTACCCATTGCCGTCAAAATGTACAGTATGTTTTGTAAATTGATATGGGAGTGGTTTTAATGACCACCGACCCACTAGCATTTGCACTTGTGGTTGGCAGCATTTGCAGTAAGGCATTGTTCTTTTGTGTATCAGGAGTAACCAAAATGGAGTTTTCAAGCCATTTTGATGTTCAGTGCTCGCAGTCGGTTTCGCATCATATACAGATTGTGACAAAGTCCAGTACATGTCAATACTGTATGTTTTAGAATGCTAACTAGTTAGCTATTGCAAATGTTTAGTTATGTGACCAAACATAGTTAATCCAAATAACATTATTTTACCTTCAAACTAATCTAAATAAACACCATAAATGTTGACATTGAGATGAATTCCAATATTCATAATTGAGGCAATAGTGCCCCCTACTGTCTATTGATATTTATGTATGTTTCTATAAATGACCTTTATACCTGTTAAAATGCCTACTCAGAGTTTTTCTCTCAGAAACAGCCTATATAAGCTGTAATGTGTCAGTATAGGATTAACCTTATTCCTGGAACAACACTGACTGCAGAAGTGCTAGGACGTTTGAACATTGGCCCTCATTCAGAGCCGTACGCTCTGAGCAGAGCGCACGCTCTGAATGAGGGCCGCCCTCCATAAAAATGGAGCGTCCTCCTGGACGCTCGTATAGCTGTGGGTCACCACCCACAGCCTATACGAGCGTGCAGTTTGATGGCCGCGATGGTCGTGTCCATCGCGACCATCGAAACTGCGAGCCGGAGCCTGCGGTTGAGGTTTTCAACCGCAAGGCCCGGAGTGATTTTGGCTCTATCAGAGCCAAAATCACTCCCACTGACATCACTAGTGATGTCAGTGGGCCGGCTTCTGACGGTAGGCGTTCCCTTGGGAACGCCCCCGTCAGGATGGCACGCCCCCGGCATGCCCACCAAAGGGGGCGTGCTGTCAATCAACATCGACAGCACGCCCCCTTTGATCAGACACAACGAGCGAAGGACTTTCCTTCGCTCATCGCGTCTGGCGCATTCGCACGACGGAGCTCCCTCCGTCGTGCGCATGCTCAGTGCAGACCATCGACCCACTTGCGAGCGGACAGCTGCTTGCGAGTGGGTCTGAATCAGGGCCATAATCCAGTATTTAGATGCTGAGAGAAAGGCTCCTGGATTTGCTGATGTGATTGCTGTATCTACTAAATTAATCAATGACTGTAGCTAAGTATTATAATAAATTTACACTTTTATATTCAATTTGTTTGTTTAAGTATCATTTCTGGGAATCCACCCATCTGGGATCTCTTAGTTTGAACCCACCTGAAACATTTGGCGAACCAGGTAGGAGATCCCGTTTGGACCCCCAGAAAGTGCTATATACTGTATTGTGTAAGAAAATGTTTAAGCGATTATTCAGTAAGAAAAAGAAGGAAAGTTTTCCTTCATGGCTGACTAGATCCGGACCCTGGGCTGACATGATGGAAACTGTCTGTAAATACATGCAACCAATCAGAACAGTAACACTTTTAGAAGTGTTGATTTAAGTATGTTGATTTAAGTATGTATTCTGAACATGAGAGTCGAGCTGTGGATGCAATTATAAATTTCGCTGCTCAGGCTGTCTGTGAGCTGGTCTCACAGATGCAGGAAATGACAGCAGAGCGAGATAATTTAAGGGAACAGAATGCTGTACTGAGGACTTGTGTACGGTCCTAGGAACAGTGTCCCAGGGAATTGCAGACTCAGTTTGAACAATATGTGATAAACAGAGTGAACTGTAAGAAACAGCAAGGTAGAAAAATCAGACATAATGCTGCACAAATACGTACATTGACTACTGCTCAGAATTGGGAACAGCTAGACAGTGATTCTGAAGTAGAATATGAGGAAGATGTAATGGGGCAGCTGTGCCCTGTTAGGCATACTACCCGTACATGCACAGAGGAGAGTAAACAGCAGCAGCAACAGGTCCTTGCAGATGGGATAGCTATGGACTAAAATAATCAACCTTCCATGTTACCAGCGGTAGGAAATGTTGGGAGAACAGCTATAACAGGACCAGGAGGGGTACAACTGTTTGTGAGGAATCTGTCACTACCAGGGTCTCTCAGCATTGTAGTCGATGGGTAATACCTGTGAGGACACTATGGCGAGGGGCGTCTGGTGGTAGCGGTGGTGCCTGGCGAGGAGCATTGGCTGTGCGTGGTTCTGTGTGGGCATACTGTCACTCTGGTCAGGTTAGGCCTGGTGGTTCTTCCGTTCCGTTCTGGCATGGGCGCTGCCATCTTACCTCCGGACATGTGACCTAGTTGCCCTATCCTGGTGTGTCACATGCTCCTCTCTGACCAGTCACGGCTGAGCACTGGGGATTTAAGGGAGTTCAGAGCTCCCGTGCATTGCCAGTGCAACGTGTTTCTCTGCGAGAGCTGAGAGGGAGTGTTCCTGTGCTTAAACCTGTCTATTGGATTCATTGCCTAAGCCTGCTTTTCCTAACCTGCTCCAAACCCTGCTGGATTCCCCTACCTCCTCCATATACCTTCCTACCTGCCTGAGTACCTGAACCTGCTGTTTCCCTGCACCTTGTTTCATTTCATTCCCAGCTGTACTTCACTACCTCTGTCTGCATCAGCTACAGCTCACCAAACCTGCATTCACTTACAGCTCATCAAGCCTGCATTCTGTTTTAGCTCACCATACCTATACTGGACTGTTCTGCCTGTCACTACCTGGACATTTGTTCATTAACCCTCTCAACCGTTATCAAGTGCACTTTAGTGCTATACCTGGACTGTTGTTTGCCACTCCCATGTCTTCTCAGTCACTTATTAAAAACCCCACTTTTTCATTTAAGTCTGCTCCTGTGTCTGCTTCTATCACCACTCCGGGTCCACAACAAATTCAGAATCTCACAGAATCCTCTATATACAAACTCCCCCGAATCTGTAAACATACAAGGGACTAGACAAGGGGTACGGGAGCAGGAAGCCACTGCTTCAGAGACAGAGCGGGCTTCCGTGGAAACAGAGAGATCTAATTGACATGTCACGCAGATTGAAACGGGGGTCTAATGAATCCCTTCTAGAATGTGTACTCAGACTGTGGGAGGAGGGAGGAGATTCCATTAAGATAAATGCCAGGAAGATGGCCCAAATGGTAACTTTGTCAATATATCCCCGGGTGCGCTTGCAGTTGAAGATGTATCGTACTAGGGATGGTATATGGACTCTACTGATAGGAGTATGAGCAGCCATATGTGAAGTGGTTAAAACCCCAATGTTTTGATGCCCACCACCCCATGGCATAACATCATAGAAGGTATTCATAGATTGCGTTTACTGGGATGTGTGAGAGGGCTGGTGAAAGTGGTGGCCACGGATGGTATAGGTGCTACTCTGACCCCCTGGGATGGTTCTGATTTGTGTGTATTGGATGAAGAGATGTGTGATGTGTTTGTAATTTCAGCACCCACAAATATGAAAGCACTGCTATATTTAGCAGTGGGTGTCTTAGCTGGTGTGACTGTATGGCAACTGAGCCAAATGTTAGGTCATTTGGGGCATTTAGGGACAGATGCACCTCGACAGAGACAGCTGACACAAAAGGAACCTTAGGCCAAGAGTAATACACATCACAAAGTATCCCACAAACAGATATTTTTTGAGTTATTGAATGCGGGTACCCCAAGAAAATAAATAGATGGGGTTGGGACTGATGTCTTGTTAAAAATGTGGTTAGCATTGAAGAAGGGTGATAACTCAACACTCACCAAACAGACAGCAAAGAGTGATGTAGACGAGGAAGTAGCAGAGCAAGTTATTCCAAGCGCTCCTCCCCGAAGCCCCTCCTCCATGCTATCACCCTATGTTGAGGTAAGGGCAGAGCTAGACTCATTTTTGGGGACACGCCCTCCAACAGATACTCAAAAAACGGAAAGGTGGATTGTACCACAGCCTTTTTGACTGACAGGCGAGTATCTGGATTCACAGACACGGAGATCACAGCCTGTGAAATACCATATATGTACATTACAACCCAGAGACAAACACCCTTATGTGTTATGTGCAATTTCATGGGATAAAGGGGCTACTGTTACACGCTGTACAGCTCTGTTTGATACTGAACACACACACAGAACACAAGTCCCAGCTAGTGCCACTACATGGGTAGCAGTAGAAGGCCTTGGGGTACACAATCATGGGCAGCACGATGTCACTGCAAGATGCGGCTAGGCAAAGGTCCTTGGTTCCATGCAGAGGTGTTTGTGTCTGACCTGCCAGACAATATCATAGGTATGGATATTTTGAAGGGACAATCCATAGACACTCCCTCGGGTACCTATGTGTTTGGTTGTGCCATAAGGACATGCACCCTCTTGCCAGTTAAAAGTGTAGTGAGGGGTAAGGAAAGATGGGACCCTGTGTATATCCCTGTCCCTGACACCCTTGTGCAAATGAAACAATACCACATACCAGATGGCCACAAAGAAATTACAGAGACATCGGTGACCTATGTGGAGGCAGAAATATTCAGACAGATCATCAGCCCATTAAATGCCCCTTTGTTCCCATTGAAGAAACCTGATGGATCATGGAGAATGACTGTGGATTATTGGACTTTAAATGAAGCCACACAGCCTTTAACTGCAGCAGTTCCTGACATGGTCTCAATTGTACAGAGGATTCAAGATACTTCTTCTGAATGGCATGCAGTAATTGATCTGGCTAATGCATTCTTTTCTATTGCTATTGATCCACGCAGTCAAGACCAGTTTGCCTTTTCCTGGGAGGGAAGACAGTATGCTCCTACAGTGTTACCTCAAGGGTGGAAACACAGTCCATCCATATGCCACAGGCTTGTGTCCAGGGACCTGGAGAGAATGACCGGACAGCTGAAGTGTCAGATATACCACTATATTGATGACATCATGTTGTCTGGGGCAACTGCAGAGGAGGTAACTGAAGATCTACACAAATTGACCACCTACATGGAAGTTCAAGGGTGGGCAGTTAACCAGAACAAAGTACAAGGTCCTTCCCAAACTGTAAAGTTTCTAGACACGAGGTGGACTGGCCCACAGAGGAAGATTCCAGAGCCTGTGTTGGGTGCTATTGCTCAACTAAAGACTCCCACCACAATGAAAGAAGCTAAACAAGTGCTGGGGACACTGGGATATTGGAGATCTTTTGTGCCACATCTGGGACTCATTCTCAGGCCAATCTATAGTGTAACCAGAAAGAAATCCGAGTTTGTATGGGCCAATGAACAAGATGATGCATTTCAACCTGCAAAACAAGCTAACAAGACACATAACGCCCTGGGTCCCATACAGCCAGATCAGCCATTTTATCTGGATGTAACTGTGACAACTCATGAAATGTCTTGGGATCTATGGCAGAAGAGCGTGAACAGTGGTGATAATAAAATAGGGTTCACGGCTAAACAATATGCCCCTGTACAATACAGATACACGCTTTTGGAGAAGACTCTGTTAGCGGCTTATACTGAGACTACAACAAAGAGTCAGCCAGTCACCATCAGGATAGAGCTACCAGTGGCTGGTTGGTTGAGACAAGAGGGACTAGCCTTCGCCAACATGGTGGCCCAGAAGTTGACTCTGATGAAATGGAAATGGTATCTGCAGCAGTGGGGTGGTATCAGCATCCAAGAACCATCACAAGTAGCGACCCACATTGCAGGGTTGGTGAAGTTGCAGAGTACAGAGGTAGAACTACCATCTTTACAGATTGAAGGTTCCATTCAGTATGCAGAGCTGAGAGCAGTGGTCATGGTCCTAGAAGAGCAACCCATGGACCAGCATTCCACTTTGAAGATGTTGGAAGACCTACAAAGACATTATGGTGTACCTCAAGTAGTACAATCAGAAAATGGTACTCACATCACTGGATGCCAAGTTCATGCCTGGGCTCAGGAGAAGGGAGTGTATTGGGTGTACAATATGTCTTATTACCCTCAGGAAGCAGGCCTATTAAAATGCATGGGTGACCTACCCAAGAACCAGATTAGGAAAAAGACGCCCACAAATACTTTGAGGGGATGGGATAAGGTCCTTGGGGAGGTAGTGTGCAGTTTGAATGAAAGGGCTGTGGGGGAAGACACGTTACCCTTTGAGAAAATGTTGACACCAGTACCACCAAGACCCACACATGAGGTTATCATCCAGGTGAAAAAGAGTTTAGAAAAAATCTAGTTCTCACAGTTTGTTTGTGAATGCAAGTACCATGTAAATTGGAGGTAGACATTGGAATCGTACACGTGATACTAATCCTACATATTTTCCCGCACACAGGTTGTATCCAAGAACTACATAGAACACCTCCAAGATGCCATATTTCAATCTGTTGGACCAAAGACCTGATCTAGGGCATCTACTGCGGTGATGGTTGGGGTGATTCTTACAGTGTGGATGACTGTAGAGGAGACTGACCTATCTCAACATGTAAATTATACCACTACTGGAGCAAAGAAAATAAAGTCTCTACATGGAATGACTGATGACTGGAACAATCAGTTGGTTCAACTACATTATGCGTAAAAACATGGACACTTGGATCAAGCTCACAATACAATACTCACTGTATGACCTAGATGTTACAGGATGGCTATTCTGACTAGATCCAGCTAATTGGTTCTCTGTGATCAAAGGGTGGTTCATGGAAATCTTACATTTAATAGGATATGTTTTGATAATGTTTTTAGCAATATATTTGGTGATTAAATGTAGTATATGGTTATTAGGTACATTTTGTTCTAGCATAGAAAATGTAAAATCGCATCCTGTTAAGAGGATAACTGATACAAGAGAAACTTAGAAGGTATATGGTGCAATATCACCTGAGAGCAAGGGTGGAGTGTATCAGGAGTAACCAAAATGGAGTTTTCAAGCCATTTTGATGTACAGTGTTCTCAGTCCGTTTTGCATCATATACAGATTGTGACAAAGTCCAGTACATGCCAATATGTTTTAGAATGCTGACTAGATAGCTATTGCAAATGTTTAGTTATGTGACCAAACAAAGTTAATCCAAATAAACATTATGTTACCTTCAAACTAATCTAAATAAACACCATAAATGTTGTCATTAAGATGAATTCCAATATTCATAATTGAGGCAACAGTGCACCTTGCTGTCTATTGATATGTATGTATGTATGTTTCTAAAAATGACCTTTATACCTGTTAAAATGCCTACTCAGGAGTTTTTCTCTCAGAAACAGCCCATATAAGCTGTAATGTGTCAGTATAGAATTAGCCTTATTCCTGTAACAACACTTACTGCAGAAGTGCTAGGACGTTTGAAAATTGGGCCTGATTCAGAACCGGTCGCTATGAGCATACGCTCACACGATGCGTATGCAAATATTTGAAAGTGACGTGGGGAGGTGCGATCGCTCGCCAAGGCATAAGCACGCCCATCTTACCGGTACGAGCATTCGCTTTGTGTATGTAGACTCCCCTTAGCGAATGCAGAGACACCCACTGCCCCACGTCATCTCTTTGAAGTTTGTGAAAACATTGGTACATCGACCACTATCGGATGTGAACGCAGTGCTTGTGGTAGCTTTTTTCTACCGCAAGCATTGTGAGGAAAACAGAGTAAAAAAATGGCTGGTGACGTGTACTATGATGCTGCCTGTTAATTATGCATGCCTCTAAAACGGCATTGAAACACTTGGGCATGCCTGCGTTCGCACCTCCACTCCCCTGTTTTTACTGGACTGCCCCTGTTACCACCCACAAACGGCCTCTCCTGTAACTCACTCTGCTGGGCTGGCTTTGCTGTACAAGCGAGGGATCTGCGATCGCACTGTGTAGTTTGCGCATGTGCACTGCGATGGATACGCATGCACAAATTAGCAACCATCGGCAATAGCGAACGCACTGCGGATAGTGACCGGGTCCGAATCAGGCCCATAATCCAGTCTCTAGATGCTGAGAGAAGGGCTCCTGGATTTGCTGATGTGATTGCTGTATCTATTGAATTAATCAACGACTGTAGCGAAGTATTATAATAAATTTACACTTTTATATTCAATTTGTGTTTTTTAAGTATCATTTCTGGGAATCCACCCATCTGGGATCTCTTAGTTTGAACCCACCTGAAACATTTTGTAATGTTTATGTTTTATTTACTTGATTCCACTGCAAGTAAGTACATTTTGGCCATTACACTGACATCTCTCCAAACATAAATGCAGGTGCTTGCTGCCACTACAGGCCAAATGGGATCATTTCATGCAATGCCAGGGGATAACCAGCCTTAAGGTGGGTACACACGGTATGATTGTGTACCTGCCAATGCGACCCACAACCCCTGGCCGACATATCGGGTGGCCCGTAAACACGGGGCGATCCGGAGCCCGACCGCACAATATGCCAGCCCCCGCCGCATAACGCTGCATGGGATCATCAGCCTCATCGCCTGATCTTTCTGCATGTTCAAAAGATCAGGCTATGCGACTGACGACCCCACAGGACTGCGCAATGCACGTTATAGTGCATACACCCGGAACAATATTGACAATTGCTCATTCCAATGCATCGGATCATTAGCAATATCGTTCTGTGCGTAGGGGCCTTTAGAGTGTAATAATAAATAGCAGAGAATGGAACATTTCAACATTTTGTTGAAGATTCAAAATATAAATATAAATAAATGCAATAAAAAAAATGTTCAGATGTAAAAAACAGTAACAAACTATATATAAAGCAAAATCTAGCCACCGGATATCAAAGAGAAAATATTCTGCTACGCGTTTCCATCAGTGGGAATTCCCGCCTTTCCCACTGTATGCAATAAGAACAAGAAAATGACCCACTGGTTTCAACTAGAATCCATGCTTTGATAGCAATGTTGTAGACCTTTGAGCAGTAGTGTTACACTGTTTTGGCTTTGATTTATCTACCCTACAGTGTTAAAAGTCACAGATGCAGTATCTTACATACTGGAACAAATACATTTAGTGAACGGTTCAATAATTGTAGTTGTTGACTATATACTACAACTATATTTCTAAGAGTTGAAGCACAACGATGCCTAAGATAAAATAAGTACATTAAAGACATTATCAGAAATAAAGCAAATGGTTATTAACACCAACGTAGCTTCATCAGCCCTTCCTATATTATTGTCTATTACATATATTTTATATATTGCATTTTAATCTCTTGGCTCTAGGTCAGTAATTCCACATTCTGACCAATTCTAGTAAGAAATCCAAATGCCGATATGACCATAATTAGGGGTGAGCGGGTTCGGATTTCTGAAATCCGAACCCCCCCGAGCCCCCCCGATCCGAGTCCGATCCGAGTCAGGCTCGACTTTTCCCGCCTGACTCGGATCTGAAATCGAGGCAAAACGTCATCATCCCGCCTTCCGAGTCTCGCGGGTTTTGGATCCTATATAAGGTACCCGCGTCGGCGCCATTTTCTCACTCGGCTGTGGACAGTGAAGAGGGAGGGTGGGAGTTAGGGCTGTGTAGTGTAGTGTAGTGTAGTGCTGCTGTTGTCCACTACTTCAAAGTCCATAGGGGCTGGCTGTGTTGTGCTGTGCTGCTGTTGTTAATAGGGGCTGTGTCCACTACTTCAAAGTCCATAGGGGCTGGCTGGACTGTGTTGTGCAGTCAGTTCTCCATAGGGGCTGTGTCCACTCCAAAGTCCTGTGCAGTGTCCCAGTCCTAAAGGAGTGCTGTAGTGTTGTCCAGGGGGTGCTCTGTCCATCAGGGGTGCTCCCCCCAAGTGCTAAAAAAATAATATATTTTCTGTGTTTGTGAATTGTGTGCGCAGTAGCCGCACGTGCATCAACAAAGTAGTGCCAAGCGTGCGCCTGTGTCATAAGTAAAGGGCCGGCTGGCTTGACCGTTAAAGGGTGCTGTAACCCCCGAAAGTACACTCCAGTCCAAACCAAAAAAAAATTATTTTCTGTGTTTGTGAATTGTGTGCGCAGTAGCCACACGTGCATCAACAAAGTAGTGCCAAGCGTGCGCCTGTGTCATAAGTAAAGGGCCGGCTGGCTTGACCGTTAAGGGTGCTGTAACCCCCGAAAGTACACTCCAGTCCAAACCAAAAAAAAAATTATTTTCTGTGTTTGTGAATTGTGTGCGCAGTAGCCGCACGTGCATCAACAAAGTAGTGCCAAGCGTGCGCCTGTGTCATAAGTAAAGGGCCGGCTGGCTTGACCGTTAAAGGGTGCTGTAACCCCCGAAAGTACACTCCAGTCCAAACCAAAAAAAAATTATTTTCTGTGTTTGTGAATTGTGTGCGCAGTAGCCGCACGTGCATCAACAAAGTAGTGCCAAGCGTGCGCCTGTGTCATAAGTAAAGGGCCGGCTGGCTTGACCGTTAAAGGGTGCTGTAACCCCCAAAGTACACTCCAGTCCAAACCAAAAAAAAAATTATTTTCTGTGTTTGTGAATTGTGTGCGCAGTAGCCGCACGTGCATCAACAAAGTAGTGCCAAGCGTGCGCCTGTGTCATAAGTAAAGGGCCGGCTGGCTTGACCGTTAAAGGGTGCTGTAACCCCCGAAAGTACACTCCAGTCCAAACCAAAAAAAAAATTATTTTCTGTGTTTGTGAATTGTGTGCGCAGTAGCCGCACGTGCATCAACAAAGTAGTGCCAAGCGTGCGCCTGTGTCATAAGTAAAGGGCCGGCTGGCTTGACCGTTAAAGGGTGCTGTAACCCCCGAAAGTACACTCCAGTCCAAACCAAAAAAAAATTATTTTCTGTGTTTGTGAATTGTGTGCGCAGTAGCCGCACGTGCATCAACAAAGTAGTGCCAAGCGTGCGCCTGTGTCATAAGTAAAGGGCCGGCTGGCTTGACCGTTAAAGGGTGCTGTAACCCCCGAAAGTACACTCCAGTCCAAACCAAAAAAAAATTATTTTCTGTGTTTGTGAATTGTGTGCGCAGTAGCCGCACGTGCATCAACAAAGTAGTGCCAAGCGTGCGCCTGTGTCATAAGTAAAGGGCCGGCTGGCTTGACCGTTAAAGGGTGCTGTAACCCCCGAAAGTACACTCCAGTCCAAACCAAAAAAAAATTATTTTCTGTGTTTGTGAATTGTGTGCGCAGTAGCCGCACGTGCATCAACAAAGTAGTGCCAAGAGTGCGCCTGTGTCATAAGTAAAGGGCCGGCTGGCTTGACCGTTAAAGGGTGCTGTAACCCACAAAGTACACTCCAGTCCAAACCAAAAAAACAATTATTTTCTGTGTTTAGCCGCACGTATATATCAAATCGGTATAACATAAATGGAGGACCAAACTTTCTCCGATAAAAATAAAATAGAGAAAGATCAAGAACCACTTCCTCCTAGTGCTGAAGCTGCTGCCACTAGTCATGACATAGACGATAACATGCCATCAACGTCGTCTGCCAAGGCCGATGCCCAATGTCATAGTAGAGGGCACATACAATCCCAAATGGCAAAGTTCAGGAAAATGACCTTGAAAAAGACATTTAAATCAGCTGAAGAGAAACGTAAACTTGCCAATATGCCATTTACGACACGGAGTGGCAAGGAACGGCTAAGGTCGATCCCTAGTATGTTCATGACTAGTGGTTCAGCTTCACATGACGATGGAAGCCCTCCTCCCACTAAAAAAATCAAAAGAGTTAAGCTGGCAAAAGCACAGCGAAGAACTGTGCTTTCTAAGAAGATATCACAAATCCCCAAGGAGAGTCCAAGTGTGGTGGTGGTTGCGATGCCTGACCTTCCCAGCACTGGACGGGAAGAGGTGGCTCTTTCCACCATTTGCACGCCCCCTGCAAGTGCTGAAAGGAGCACCCACAGTCCACTTGCTGATATGCAAATTGAAGATGTCACTGTTGAAGTACAACAGGATGAGGATACTGGTGTAGCTGGCGCTGAGGAGGAAGTTGGCGAGGAGGATTCTGATGGTGATGTGGTTTGTTTAAATCAGGCTCCGGGGGAGACAGTTGTTGTCCGTGGGATGAAAAAGCTCATCACGGTCATGCCTGGGCAGAAGACCAAACATTCCACCTCTTTGGTCTGGCAATATTTCTATCCAAATCCGGACAACAACTGTCTTGCCATATGTACCATATGTAAAGGTGAAATAAGTAGGGGTAGGGACGTCAACCACCTAGGAACATCCTCCCTTATACGGCACCTGCAGCGCGTTCATAAAAAGTTACTGTCAAGTTCAGAAACTTTGGCTAAGACCGTAAGCAGTCCAGGGACACCTAAATCCCGTTGTCCTGTTGTATCCAAGCGCCTGCAAACCACACCGTCAACTCCCTCCTCATCAATTTCCTCCTTAGTCAGGATCGGAAGTAGTCCTGCAGGCCATGTCACTGGCATGACTGACTCTCCTATCCGGGATTCCTCTGGAGGATCCTGCATTGCTACGCCTACTGCTGCCGCTGCTGCTGTTGCTGCTGCTGGGAGTCGTTCATCATCCCAGAGAGGAAGTAGGAACACCACTACTTTTACTAAACAATTGACCCTCCAACAGTCCTTAGCGAGGAGGATGAAGTACGACAGCAGTCATCCTGAAGCAAAACGTATAACTGAGGCCTTGACTGCTATGTTGGTGTTAGACGTGCGTCCGGTATCCGCCATTAGTGCAGTGGGATTTAGACAATTGATGGAGGTAGTGTGTCCCCGGTTCCAAATCCCGTCTAGATTCCACTTCACTAGGCAGGCGATACCGAGACTGTACAGAAACGTCAGAAAAAGTGTCCTCAGTGTCCTGAAAAATGCCGTTGTACACAATGTCCACTTAACCACGGACATGTGGACAAGTGGAACAGGGCAGACTAAGGACTATATGACTGTGACAGCCCACTGGGTAGATGTATCACCTTATGCAGCAACAGCAGCAGCGTCAGAAACGCCAGCTCGTTACAAGGCAGGCTACGCTGTGTATCACCGGTTTCAGTAAGAGGCACACCGCCGACAACCTCTTAGAGAAACTGAGGGAAATCATCGCCCAGTGGCTTACCCACTTAGACTCTCCTGGGGATTTGTGATATCTGACAACGCCACCAATATTGTGCGGGCATTACATCTGGGCAAATTCCAGCACATCCCATGTTTTGCTCACACAATAAACTTGGTGGTGCAGAATTTTCTGAAAAGCGACAGGGGCGTGCAGGAGACGCTTTGGGTGGCCCGAAAAATTTCTGGCCACTTTCACCATTCAGCGACTGCGTGCCGAAGACTGGAGCGCCAGCAAACACTCTTGAACCTGCCCCGCCATCACCTGAAGCAAGAGGTTGTGAAGCGGTGGAACTCAACCCTCTATATGCTTCAGAGGATGGAGGAGCAGCAAAAGGCCATACAAGCCTATACATCCACCTATGACATAGGCAAAGGAGGGGGTATGCACCTGACTCAAGCGCAGTGGAGAACGGTATTTTTTTACAATTTATTTTTAGTAACTCTGGTCAGATCACATTTCCCATTACAATTATGGGAAATGCGATCTTAGAGAAACTGAGGGAAATCATCGCCCAGTGGCTTACCCACTTAGACTCTCCTGGGGATTTGTGATATCTGACAACGCCACCAATATTGTGCGGGCATTACATCTGGGCAAATTCCAGCACATCCCATGTTTTGCTCACACAATAAACTTGGTGGTGCAGAATTTTCTGAAAAGCGACAGGGGCGTGCAGGAGACGCTTTGGGTGGCCCGAAAAATTTCTGGCCACTTTCGCCATTCAGCGACTGCGTGCCGAAGACTGGAGCGCCAGCAAACACTCTTGAACCTGCCCCGCCATCACCTGAAGCAAGAGGTTGTGACGCGGTGGAACTCAACCCTCTATATGCTTCAGAGGATGGAGGAGCAGCAAAAGGCCATACAAGCCTATACATCCACCTATGACATAGGCAAAGGAGGGGGTATGCACCTGACTCAAGCGCAGTGGAGAATGGTATTTTTTTACAATTTATTTTTAGTAACTCTGGTCAGATCACATTTCCCATTACAATTATGGGAAATGCGATCTGCTTTACTAAAAATGTAACCGTGCAAGGTTCTCCAGCCCTTCGAACTTGCCACACGTGAAGTCAGTTCAGACACAGCCAGCTTGAGTCAGGTCATTCCCCTCATCAGGCTTTTGCAGAAGCAGCTAGAGAAAGTGAAGGAGGAGCTAAGACGGAGCGATTCCGCTCGGCATGTGGGACTTGTGGATGAAGCCCTTCATTCGCTTTGCCAGGATTCCAGGGTGGTCAATCTGTTGAAATCAGACCACTACATTTTGGCCACCGTGCTTGATCCTAGGTTTAAAGCCTATGTGGTGTCTCTCTTTCCGGCCGACACAAGCCTGCAGAGGTGCAAAGACCTGCTGGTGAACACACTGTCAGCTGAAGCGGAACGTGACACGTCAACGGCTCCTTCTTCATTTTCTCCCGCAACTGGGGCTGCCAGGAAAAAACTTAGGTATCCTAAGCAACCCGCTGGCGGTGATGCAGGGCAGGCAGGACCAAGTTTGGACATCTGGTCCGGACTGAAGGACCTGGCAACAATTTCTGACATGTCTACTGTCACTGCATATGATACTGTCACCATTGACAGAATGGTGGAGGATTACATCGGTGACAGCATCCAAGTAGGCATGTCAGACAGTCCATACCTGTACTGGCAGGAAAAAGAGGCAATTTGGAGGCCCCTGTACAAGCTGGCTCTATTTTACCTGAGTTGCCCCCCCTCCAGTGTGTACTCCGAAAGAGTGTTTAGTGCAGCCGGGAACCTTGTCAGCGAAAGGCGTAGGAGGTTGCTTCCACAGAATGTGGAGAAGATGATGTTCATCAAAATGAATTATCAGCTCTTCCAGGGAGACCAGCCTCCAGAAGGTACAGAGGGACCTGTGGTGGTGGATTCAAGTGGGGACGAGTTAATACTTTGTGAGGATGAGGATGTACACACTGAAGAGGGTGAGGAATCGGTGGATGAGGAGGATGAGGATGACATCTTGCCTCCGTAGAGCCAGTTTGTGCAGGGACACATTAATTGCCAGCTTGTTTTGTGGGGGCCCAAACGAACCAATCATTTCAGCCACAGTTGTGTGGCAGACCCTGGCGCTGAAATGATTGATTTGTTAAAGTGTGCATGTCCTGTTTATACAACATAAGGGTGGGTGGGAGGGCCCAAGGACAATTCCATCTTGCACTTCTTTTTTTTCTTTGCATTATGTACAGTTTGGGGCCTAGTTTTTCTAACTGCCATCCTGTCTGCCACTGCAGTGTCACTCCTAGATGGGTCACGTGTTTGTGCCGCCCACTCGTGTCGCTTAGCATAGTCATCCAGCTACCTCGGTGCAACCTTTTGGACATGAAAACACTATTGTGAGGTGTGAGGTGTTCAGAATAGACTGGAAATGAGTGGAAATTAAGGTTATTGAGGTTAATAATAGCATAGGAGCAGAGAAACCAACAAATTCTGTGATTTTAGCTGTTTTTATGCTTTTTAAAAAAAAAATACAGATCCAAAACACAAAACCCAGAACCCAAAACACGGAAGGGTGGTTTTGGCAAAACCAATCCAGATCCAAAACACGAAGAAAGATCCAGATCCAAAACCAAAACACAAAACACGAAAAGTGGCCGGTGCACACCCCTAATCATAATGTAGTAGGGATTAGGCTGTATTTTTCACAGAGACAATTCATTTAGCCAAATGCATTTTATTAAATTTGTTGGCAAATCACTAGAGCTAATTGGTGAATTACAATTTCGACCAGTTTCAAAATGTACTAATCATTTTTACTGAGTGAAAATAAGTGTGTAGCCAATTTAAAAATGCACATATTGGGCTCTATTTATTAACATTATTTTTACTAAAATAAAGTGAAAAAGGGTGTTTTCACACCCTTTTCACATTATTTTAGTTTCACCTGTAGTTATTACAGGGCAATTGGAGTAGAATTAGTAAAATTCTACTCCAACCCCTAAGTATCACTTATTTTTAGTAAAGCAGATCGCATTTCCCATAATTGTAATGGGAAATGTGATCTGACCAGAGTTACTAAAAATAAATTGTAAAAAAATACCGTGGGGAAGCCCTGTGATAATAACGCCACCTGGAGGTGGCGTTATCCAGGGTCTCCCCCAGTTACCGGACTCCTGGCCTGCTCTAACGGGGAGAGCAGAGGCGGGAGCCGGTACCAGTAATCAGCTGTGTGGTCTAAACAGACCGCAAGCTGATTGCTGTAAAAAAAAGAAAAAAAAATTGAAACATTTTTTTTTTACTTACCTGAATCCAGGGACCGGTGATCGGGCCTCCGGTGATGGCTCCTCTCCGGCCAGCTGGTCTCCCACAGTGCACTGCTGCCCGGTCATCAGGTGATCGGGTCCCAGTGCAGTATGGGAGATCACCTGATCGGGAAGCCCGGAGAAGATCACCGGAGGCCAGGAGGATGAAGGTAAGTGTAATGAAGGGAGGGGGGGTCGCGGGGGTCCACGATCGTGGGGGGCGGGGCTTAGCATCGGTGGGGGGTAGCAGCGATGGTGGGTCGGCGCATGCGCGGGCTCTTAGTCGCTGTATTTTTTCCGAAAATACCGTGACTAGAGTGCGGATGGGATCCGCAGGGACAGAGCTTTATCGCAAGCTCTGTCCCTGCAAGGGATTTATAGTAAATCCCTGTGATATTGCCTGAATTCACAATGGGAATTGACTCAGTAATATCACACTACAATCCGCATTCAATATGCGGATTGTAGTAAATAGAGCCCATTGTAATTCTTATCTCACAATGGGGGAGATTTATCAAAGATTGGGAAGAGATAAAATGGCGGGAGATAAAGGTCCTCATTCAGAGCCGTTCGCTATTTGCGTTCGTTCGTTCAAAAATAAGGGGTGGCTATGCAAATGATCCGTTCGCACATTGCAGTCTGTTCACACCTCTAAGTCTGATCGAGCAAGCAATACATACGCTCTTTTTTTTCTTAAAAACGCCCCCTGGCCGCTCGCACCATACGTCATGTCCGCTATTTATTAGATTAATCGAGTACATCGAACAGGATATGAATTGCTCGCTATTCTTGTGGTTGGTTTTTTCAACCGCTATTTTGCGAGCAGTTCAGAGTTAAAAAAAAACAAGTGACGTGGTCATTGACGCTGCAATATTAATTATGCACACCCATAAAACGCCCGTTTTGACCTTTAAGCACGCCTGCGTTCGGATCTCCACTCCCCGTTTTCAAGCACTTTCCCCTGTTACCACCCACATACGCCTCATTCTGTCTCTATCCAACCTTTTATAAATCTTCCCCTAAATTGGTGATGTATCAAACCTTAAACACTGCATTCTTAACTATCAAACCCATAGACTTTGGCAGAAATGTAGGAAGTGGAGCCGTAGTGTAAATCAATGTGAGGAGCTGTTTTGCGTAGCAGAAATGTGAACAAGTGAACTGTAACAAAAAACTCCACTGAATAATTGTTTTAATGACAAAGTATGATATGTCGACAGTCAGAATTTCAGTATTAATCATGTAGACAGTGGTGAAATGTTAACATGTTAGAATATCAATATTAGTGGTGACTTTCTTGCACTGGACAGCTGCAGTGGCCCCAGTGCCCCTTCTGGGTCCCGGCGGTCATGTGACCATCACTTCTGGGTCAGAACTCTGATCCTCTGGCGTTCGGGTAAGTATTTTTCCGTTATCCCTAACCTTAATCATTACCCCTAACTCGCATAACCCTAACCCCCCCCCCCTCCCGCAGCCTAAGCCTGATGTTGACATTATGGGGCATGTTCAATCAGTCGCGAAAAGTCCCGTACTTTTCGCCGACATTGCTGGTTTTCCATGCGGAAAATTATCGCGCTCGGCCCCGCTTATCCCTGTATTCAATTCTGAATCAGCGAAAATGGAACCCGGCGAATTCGAAACCAGCAAAAAGTCTTGTCAGATTTGGGGATAGCAGCCTGACACCCCCCAAAAGATGCACTGGCATTGGGGATGACTATAGATACCCCGAATAGGCCTGCTGAAGGTATTTGGAGTACTTAAATGCTCTCCATAGCTGCTAATTAGCGTCTTTGCACAAGTGGTGAAGAATAGCATTTAGTAGGGTTTTTTTGCAGAAAATATATAGGCCCAGCAAATTTGGGGTACATGAAAATGGGTGCTAGCATATTTTGAAGTTTCTAAAGTGAAGTTTTAAAAAACTTAAAAATTCCACCTGCCGCAACCACCTGCAATCTTGAAAACACCTGGGTCATACTTGGGGACCCCCTTGGAGTCTATTTCGCTAGTTTTTTAGTTTGTCCCCCAACTTTGTCTTTTTTCGCCCCCAAAATTAAAGTACTTTTTTGGGGTGTTATTTAGTTATTTTTAAAACTTTTTTTGACACAGTTTATCTTTGTGGGGCTGTCCCAAGGGTGCAGGGTGGTTTCCGCGGCAAATCTTTTTCGCCTATTCCAATGCATTGACTTTCCGCAGCGGCGAAAAGTCTTTGGAATTGAATATGGGGATACATTTTCGCCTGGCGAAACTACATCACCGACGAAAATATTTTTCGCCGAAGACGGCTTATCGCGGCTAATTGAATATGCCCCTTTGACAATATCCATATTTCACATGCTGACATTGTGAGTACATCAACCTTTTGACTACACCCCGGATTAACAATTGTCACATCAAAAGGGCAAAAAAGAACCATATTCCTTTTCAGAGGCCTATGACGGAGTCTATCAAGTTAATGAAGAAACTTTAGATATTTTAGTATTATTCCTAAAATGTATCAAGACAGTTAATTAATGAACTTTTAAAAAAAATAGTTAATCTAAAGTCAATAATTCCTACACAAATACCAGCGATCCCATTTTATGTTTATTGTTGAGGAAGGATTAAAAGCTTTATGTTCTACTGTTTCCATCTCATCATGTCTATGTATTTTTGCTAATACTGTACCTCAAAAAAAAGTAGGAGGAAGAGCCTGGAGCCATTATTGAGTGATCATTACTTTAGCCACGATAAAGAACTGCCCAATCTCATATCTGTCTCTTTTGGATAAAATCGCTGGGTATTATAGTAGTAGGGCAAGTTCTGGATGTAATTCAAATTGCGCTCTGTGTATTACTTATCGGATCAACTAAATTGGTTAGGAAATGTAGCACTTTGCTAACATTCTAGGCTAGGGAACATCAGATCCCCGTCATCTTTTGGAAGTGTCATAATGATCCTTGACAGGCTGACTCTTTTCCCCCCTCCATACATACAGTAGTTAGAGATCATGGCATGAAATTTATTAACAAGATGTTGGGGGAGTATTGAGGGAATAGCCCTGAAAACATACTTACTGTAGGTTGTATCATCACTTTAATGACTGTCAAGTGGCCCAACCAAGACACTTCATGAAACATCCCATCATTGGTAAGAAGTGTTCATCTGTTTAATAACGGCTGGTCGTTACTTAATAATAGAGCTTCTTCTTTTGAGGTAATACTGTATGCATAGTGAGATAGGAAAGGGACCTATCCTGCCATAGAGTTTTAAGTCTTAATTTAAGATTCAGTTACAGGTCTTTGTCCAAGTTTATTAGTAGTGCCTCCATATTGGAAGTATTCAGCTTATAAAAGAAACATTACAGAACTTTATGTCGAGCTGTTAAAGTGTCTCAAAGATTAGTTAGGAATAACTAAATATCATTGTCAAATAATGTCAATTAGTGTTGAAAATCTTTAACGCTACTATATATTATTGGTTGTTTTATGTACTCTGCTAGGGGCTCAATTTCCAATACAAAAATGAATGGGGAGAGTGGGCATCCCTACCGGGTACCATTTGAGACTGTGAATAATGAAGCCATTGGTAAATATCCTAGCAGCGGGTTGCAGGATCCCTCCCCGGTAACCTACACTGTGGGCATGCTGTCATAGCTATGATATATCTATTACATTGTAGAAACATTCAAACACAGTAAGAAAGACTCTAATTTCCTGTCACTCTTAGCATTAATTTAAGTTAGGACAGTGGTAGGACCACCATATCACGGGGAGTGCAGCACCTGTGAGGCCCGGAGGTGAGGAGAGATTAGGATACATTGCTTGCCTATTTCTGTTACACTGCCAGCCTCTCTGTACGTAGGGCCCTGTACTGTGCCGTGTGGTTTGGGGAAGGACTGTGGTTACATTAGGCAAGATAACTCTGACAAAACATGCAACATTTTGAATTATAGCAACAAAACAATGCTACACTGAACAGGACCAGATTCACAATGGGGCGGATGGCACTACTGCTCCAGGCCTCTTCATATAAACAGAGCCATCATCATGACAGCGTAATGATGACCAGTCGCCCAGCTGGCCACACCGTTGGCCATAAAGCGTAAGTATTAAAACTGTATTTCTATTTTCCTCACAAAATGATGACATTTTTCTACTTTTGTGTATTTAGGGAGACATTGGAACTCATAGTTTAAGATGTACATGCCCACATGGTCACACCCACACAGTACAGGTCACTCCAACACTGCACTGGTCACAACCACACATTATAGGTCAGACCCACACAGTACAGGTCACACCCACACAGTACAGGTTACACCTACACTGCACTGGTCACAACCACACATTATAGGTCAGACCCACACAGTACAGGTCACACCCACACAGTACAGGTTACACCTACACTGCACTGGTCACGTGCATACAGTACAGGTCACACCCACACAATACAGGTCACACCCACTCTGTATTGGTCACACCTACACAATACAGGTCACACCCACTCTGCACTGGTCACACCCACACAGAACAGGTCACACACCCACACAGAACAGGTCACACACCCACACAGTACAGGTCACACCCACTCTGCACTGGTCACACCCACTCTGCACTGGTCACACCCACACACAGAACAGGTCACACACACACAGTACAGGTCACACCCACACAAAACTGGTCAAACCCACACAGTACAGATCACAACCGACACAGTACTGGTCACACCCGACACAGAACTGGTCACACCCGACACAGAACTGGTCACACCCGACACAGAACTGGTCACACCCACACAGAACAGGTCACACCCACACAGAACAGGTCACACCCACACAGAACAGGTCACACACACACTGTACTGGTCACACACACATACAGAACAGGTCACACACACACAGAACAGGTCACACCCACACAGCACAGGTCACACCCACACAGAACAGGTCTCACACACACACTGCACTGGTCACAGCTCCTCCACAGCCCCTTATCTATTTTCCAGTGTTTCTAGGTGACCCTTGGAATACAACATGACCTATTTAGTGAAGGATCATATTTAAAATATTGCTACAGTGTTTTTTCATGTTGAGGAACAAAATGTAATTCACATATACATTCAAATCTGCATATTGTGGAAAATATATGAACACAGATATTTATAAATATATTTTTTTTCCTGCAGATAACACTGGCTACTAATTTAGGCAGGAGTCAAGTTGAGTTTTGTCAGTTGCTCAGTGAACATTCGTAAAATCTTTCAGTGAGCTGAATAATGTCACACTAAATCATTTTCAATTTTCATAACAAGAACTCAGTTAATAATGAAACAGCTGCCTCATTCTGGGCAAACCCCCGAAAACTCAATTTATTTGAAAGCATTAGAAGTTAATAGGGATGATACACTTTAACTCTATTATTCAGGTAGTCGTACATTGTTAATTCAAATGTTGTGTACACAGCTCCAGCTGTGAGTATGGATTTCAAATGATAAACATATTTTACATATTGCACATATTATATCTTATGTATCTCACAAAGATAAAATTACACTACAGTAGTCAGTTTCATAGAACAATATAGAAGTAACCAGCAAAGCAAAGCTTCTATCTAATGTCTAGAACAGGCATATGTCTCCTAATCAGTGGCAGCTCCAAAGGTTGGGCCGCAGCGCAGACCAAAATTCAAAGAGAGAAGCCACACCAACTGCCGACGATGTTTGGCAGCGTTAGGAGTGACAGTTGGTGTGGCTTCCCTATTTGAATATTGCTCCGAATAGTCTTTAGTAGGTAAAGCTTACCCATATAAGGCATGGCCATTGCAAATACGTTTTTTTTTGGTGGGTTGGAGTAATTTATACCAATTTTATTTTTTTTTGCCCTTAAGTATTGAGAGTTATGCATTGACCAATTAGTTTGCTTGTTCTATTCCGTCGTGCTTACTCTTACAAATGGGTTTCATGATAGTGCCCCTGTATGGTCCTCCAGTGTAGTGCAAGGTAAATGATTGCTGTTTGCTATCAGGAGGGGACTTGGTGTATGGGTAGGTGGAACATTTTCTAGATGGACCCCAGCTGTCTGTCAAAATTTAGTCTGGGGGGGGGGAAGTACACAGCACTGGCCTACGGGCATCCATAAAAAGTGATTCTAGGTATAATAATTGATCTACTAAGTGTCAATAAATCCTTTTACTGGAGAAGGGCCAGGTTTTCTCTAACCAAAATGCTAGTTTTCCCTTGAATACACCAAAGAAGAAGAATGTCTATAACAGGCGCACAAAGAATGATTAAAACATAACTTTTAATTCATCTTATAATATACATGTAGAACTAAAAATCAACAGCGAAATATTAAAAGGAAACAGATGTCTCCAAACTATGGACAAACATATATGGTGTAGACTGGACTTAAGAAAAGGTGTCAGTAAAAAGAATAACAATAAAAGACGGTATGTCCCGCTGTGTGATAAATATATAATATATAGTAATATGTATTAAGTAATGAGCAGGATTGCACACTAAATTTTATGTAATATGTGCTGTTAGCAACAATGTTGTGTGTCCAGCTCACAATAAATCGATGTGACCAAGTGTAGGTCTAAATGTAACTCTTTGTGTGAAGTATAGTCACCATATGAAGCAAAAAATGCATTTATTATAAATGATGGATCCACTACTATCTAGACTAAAACTCCTGCATAATATGTTTAGTCATGAGGTGAAAAATAGATAAATCTGTGGAAACATCCCTACATTGCTGCATGCAGCGCTATCTGGAATAAAGATCGCTGATGGCCCTAAATGTTGCGTGTGCGCTATGTAATAGCGTACCCTTATTTACCAGCATATGTATTTATGAGTAATAGCTTGAGTAATACCTATACTCCATCAGATAAAATGCCAATGATAATATAAGTGGCATATATCTAAATTACTAGAATGGCTGCGTGTATTAAGTGGTAAAAAATATTTATTATAATAACCGCAGTCACCTACTATCTCCGTATTAGCAATAAGTATAAGAGAGCTCTCCTTATAGGGTAGATAAATATTATATAAATATAAAGCAGCTGTATGTATTTATCAGTGCTTGATAATATGTTGTTTTGTATAACGGAGTAGTAAGGCTTTCAAATACTGTGCATAGATTAGGGTAAATAGGTGGGTGGATATTGCTAGCGTGCTGCAGAAAATTAGCCCCAGATAGTAAACATAAAAATAAATATTTTCAGGATGCTGATACTGTCTGTATTATACAGTTATACAGCATCAATGTATATTCTAATGCTTAATAGTGTGCTACTTTATATAGTGGAGCGACAAGACTTGCAGATATTGCACATGAATTATATAAATATATCTATAAATAGTGCTGGTATATTGCAATAAATTGACTTCAGATGTTAAACATAGAGGTAAGTATTGTCAGAACGCTGACATGTTCTATGATTTAGGCGTCTAGAAGATTCTGCATAGCTGTATATCAGCTGTTTTCAGCGTCTTGCTAAGTTTGTGCATGACAAATCACGGAGTTTTAACATTTAGACATCACATGTATGATTGTTCGTCTATTACATAAACAAACATAAGGTCACACAGCGGGACCTGCCGCCAACGCGCGTTTCGCTGAGAAAAGCTTTATCAAGGCTAACCAGATAGCTCTGTCTGGAGGTCTAATATACGTGAGTATGTCCAATCCAAATTCGTTCTTAGAATCACCTGACAGTCCTCATCAGGTGCATTCCACTCGTGCTAATCAAACCCAATTGCTGGTCATGTGATACTCTGAATATAAGGAATCTAAAGGACATCAATCAAAGATATTCCCCGTGAAAATAATATAATATTCGTGTTACCTAATGTTTAAATATAATAAATAATGGTTACTGGCCACTTATATTAAATATTCTATTAACACTCTCCTCTATATATATATCAGTATGTCCACATTATTAAATCTTATATCAAGCAATATGTGATCTAAATAATATTAAAAAATTATATAAATATATATTGCTGGATAATTAAATCCAACAATAAATATGTGCAAATAATATGTAGCTAAATCAAAAAAGCTACACTTAATATTGTTCCTGTAGTGTACACAAATTCTATCTATAAACTATGTAAATGAATGAGAAATAATGATAAATAAGTTTAAAAATAAGTGAAAAGAAAAACAAAAGTGCCACCCATATTCGTGAACTACAAATACAAATATATAAATAAATGTGTACTCCTCTACAAACACACTAAATTCCTGTGAATAATGTCTGTGATAAAATGTATTGAAAATATATGGAATGTGCTACCAAAAGTAAATATATTAGATATAGGTAATATATACCTATAAGATCACCTAACTAAGTGTATATTAAAAAGTGTCATCTATTCAATATTAATGGTATGATATGTCTATAAAGTGTTGTGTTCATACCCATTCCAACACCGCAAAACATGTTTTAATCTCCTATTTATTAATAACAGCCCTAAAAAATATATAGATACTCTTATAAATGATGCCTGTAGATAATGAATAATATGGATACAGTAATTATAAACGTAAAGTCTATTATAAATGATGGCTAAGTTGTAATCGCTCTGCCTTCTTCATTATTAGTTCGCTATTGGAAAGTAAGTATGTGTGCTCTTAGATAGGATGTATAAAATATCGATCTTCTAGCATCACTGTATCATACCTTTGATACTAAGGATATTATAGTCATAATTCTAACTAGTGATGGAATCATTGGTACCATCAAGTGGGAAGAAATGAATTAAATCTGTCCTTGACACAGAGGCTAGTAACCTATTCCTCTTATTCTTTCTACTTGGAGGAATAAGGTAAATCATAAATGTCGATCTTATGACATCATTGCATCATACTGTAGTACCTAAGGATATTGTGGTTATAGTTTGGATCCATCTTGGAATCATATAGAACATCTCCTCCTCCAGATATAAGGGTTTATAGGTCCTTATAAAAAAGCTGAATAGCTGTTCCCCTCATTCATTCCTCTTGGGGAAATGGAATCCATGTTGAAGATCATTTTAGCCTCCCATTTAAGGAGTTCACGGTCGATATCTCCTCCTCTAATCCCTAAGTTGATCTGCTTCATACCATATACGGTCATTCCTTTTGGATTGCCTCCATGGTATCTGAGGAAATGTTTGGCTACTGGAGAAAGCGTTTTAAATTTTTCTACATCCTGTTTGGCATTCCTAATGGTTCCTATATGTTCTAATATCCGAACTTTTAGTTGTCTCATGGTTTTCCCCACGTATCCTTTTCCGCAGGGACATTCCAGATGATATATTATGCCAGTGGCCGTGCAGTCTATATATTCTTCTATGGTCCACTTTTTGTTATATCTATCATGGAAAGATTCTCGTGTTACCATGTATTGGCATGCTTTGCAATGTTTGCATTGATAAGATCCTTTTCTCTTATATATTGATTTTTTCATATTGTTGGAAAAATGGCTATGTACCAATCGATCTCTTATATTTCGTGATCTTCTCCAACTAGATTGTATCTTCTTTGGTAAGCATTTTGCTAGATCCTTGTCTGTAAATAGAATCTGCCAATGTTTTTGAAGAATATATTTGGCTGCTTTTATGCCATTCTCATGTCCAATGCTTGTATATAGACTCTCGATATCACAGGATATTAGCCATGTGCCTGGATTCACTACTAGATTCTGTAATTTAATTAGTACATCCATTGTATCCCTAGTATACGATGGTAACGTGAGAACGTGTTTTCGGAGATGTTGGTCAACATATATACTTGCGTTCTCAGTTAGGCTATTCATACTGGATACAATGGGTCTCCCAGGTGGGATGGTGTCATTTTTGTGTACTTTGGGAAGTAAGAATAATGTGGAGATTTTCAGTTTGTCGACTCTAAGGAAATCAGCATCTTGTTTGTTGATAATTCCATCTGTTTTAGCTTGTGAGATCAAGTTATTATATTGATTCATAAAGTTCTGTGTAGGATTAAATATCAGTCATTTGTAACATTTGATATCATTCAACTGTCTATTCAATTCATCCAAATACATTTCTACCGGCCACAATACCACATTCCCTCCTTTGTCAGAAGGTTTAATGACAGTGTCCTGCCATTTTGACATTTCCTGTAAAGCTTTTCTTTCTCCCCTCGAGATATTGTCATTAATGATGTGTTGGTGATCAATTTTCTGAAATAATGTGTCTAAATCCTTGGATACCAAATCCTGGAACACCTTTGCTGCCGGACAGATTTTAGAATCTGGAAAAAAAGTTGATCTCTTTTTTATTTTGCTATGATCATATGGTGATGGAATATTTACATTCAAAGAGTTGCCCTCCTGTGCCAACTCTTTCAATATATCAATGGCCGATTGATCATCTGGAGTTAGTTTAATGGTTTGCACAGAGGAGTTGTTTACATATTCGTCCCTGTTTGTACCTTGATTTGCAAAAAATCGATTTATTGTGAGCTGGACACACAACATTGTTGCTAACAGCACATATTACATAAAATTTAGTGTGCAATCCTGCTCATTACTTAATACGTATTACTATATATTATATATTTATCACACAGCGGGACATACCGTCTTTTATTGTTATTCTTTTTACTGACACCTTTTCTTAAGTCCAGTCTACACCATATATGTTTGTCCATAGTTTGGAGACATCTGTTTCCTTTTAATATTTCGCTGTTGATTTTTAGTTCTACATGTATATTATAAGATGAATTAAAAGTTATGTTTTAATCATTCTTTGTGCGCCTGTTATAGACATTCTTCTTCTTTGGTGTATTTGATGTATTTCTTATTGTCATCAGGCTGCACCCCCTACATGAATACAATATTATCATTTGTACCTATTAACTATTTCAAATATAAGGGGCCTTATTAACAATCATACACTATTCTTACTAACTAGTGCAGTATTTTTCTTATTTTTTCCTTCCTAGTTTTCCCTTGACCCTACAGTCTTTATTAAACTGTTTATCAACCATTTTCGCCAGTTTTCTACTTTTTAAGCATTGAGGCGGTACAGTACGCCCTGTCCTGTTCTCATCATCTGTGGCTATGGGACACCCATAGGGACAACATTGTGTGAGTGTATGGTGTGGCCTCTAGATGCAAAAAGTACAAGCAGATGGATGCCAAGTCAAAACACTCAACAGGGCACTGCATATACCCCATGCCCTCGGACCAGGCTGCCCTTGAGCTGGACTGCGCAAAAAAATGTAAACTGTCACATGAAAGCCAACTGTCCTCCTAAAATTAGTCAAATACTATTCACTTTAGTCTTATTTATGTCCTCAATTTATTACGAGATTGAATGACACCAAGATTATGATTGCTTTATTTTTGTGGAATGGACAAGGCAGTGCATCCCAGTACTCAGCAAGGAACTATGGGCTCTCTTCAAACATTTAACTCGTTGTAATAATCTCATTCCACAAAAGGAATCTCTTGCTATGCTATGGTGCATCTACTCTGTACATACATGACTAGCCCACACTCCACCCCACTCCTCCCTCAGCCTATTTATACTTCTGAGCTTCCTCAAATGCTACCAGCTTGCTTCACAAACCTATATGGACAGTTTCCAACTCTGTAATTGACCTGGTTGGCTAATGTCGCCATGCCCATGTCAATCATGGACCATATGTTCTATCAGATCTGACCATAATACCAGAATGGCTATACAGTAGATCAGTGGTTCTCAAACTTGGTCCTCAGGAGCCCAAAAAGGTCACCCAGCAGGTGCACAGGTATTCCTTACTCACTGGCACATTTTAAAAGATTCACAGATGGAGCTATTTATATCACTTGTGATTCTGTGAAGAGAACTGGAAAACATGCACTGTTTGGGGTCCTGAGGACCGAGATGGAGAACCTGTGTAATAGATAGATAGATACAGAACCGTAACTAGACTTTTTGGTGCCCTGTGCCAGAAAGAGCATCTGTATGAGGTTGTGGCCGCATCATAGAGGTTAACTAGACCTTCAGGAGGTCTAGCCTCAGCCCAATGGGGAATACAGGAATGTTTCTCAACCCCTGCAAATCCCAATAGCGGGACAATGGTACAGTTACCTGAAATCAGAATGGTCAAACAAAGATCAGAACGGCTTAGGGGGTGTACAAATTGTGTAGTACTATGCCAACCCACCTAGCAATATTTAGAGACTACATCACTCCTCTATAACAAATGGAAGCCTTTTTGTACTATGACAACCCTTGTCAGAAGATTTTAGGTGATTTATGAGGTTTTTGGATTTTTTTTTTACGATGGTCAAGTTTTTTTAACAGTATTGTTGGTGCGCAAATGCATGAATGCGCTGGTGCCCCTGTGAATTCTGGTACTTGTAGTGCCTCAAGTGTTTATCACTAATTTAAGTGTTGCGCATCAAAACATGTTTTCTTGAATTGTGTTTCCACTGCAGCAGTCTTTTTTGCCAGTATAAACAGAAACACTGGAAAAATCCTAATTTAAAGATAAATCTCTTAGCTGTAAGTAATACTGTACTGTACTTTATATGTAAGTTGGTTTGAACTCCAGATTTGTAACATTATTTTTACTTTTGCTCAAAATGTGTCAAAATTGAAACTAAGAATAAAAGACCTTAAAACATAGGCACAATATGTACAGAGCAAATGCGTTTCCACTTTTACTCACTGGGATAGAGCCAAACAGAGACTTGAATTTATAGCCCTTGGTATAAAACCCCATCTGTGGATGAGAGGTGTTTAATCAAACTTGGTGGCAAGCAAGGAGAGGAGCTTAGAACAGAGGCCAGATGTACTTTCAGGTTATTCCTACTCATATTTGATGTCCTATATGGTAAAATACATGCTAGGACTGAGGTACATTATTTATTTGTTAATTTAGTGATATACGGTACAGCTGTACTCAGACTATTTTAGAGACTTCAATATTTATTAGACTACCAATTAACCTTGGCATTTCACTAACTATATTCTTTAAAATTAAATTTTTTCTTTTATTTACCAGCTTTTTTTATTTTTTATAAATCAGAAAAGGTACATGATTCTACTGTAGTCTTATATGAATGAGACACCCACGATCCTCATTCTATTCCCGGCAATAGAGCACAGTACACAGATCTTATTCTGTATATCTAGCTTGACATTGACCTTTAATGCAAGGAAGAGGCTATAATGTAAGATTAGATTTTTTTAGTATCCAGGCAACAATAAATTACCTGTTTGTTTAATTGTGTAGCGTTGAACATTCCCTGCGCAACACAACTAATCTCTGTTTGCAATTACATTTTTAACTGGTTAAGTATACTAAGACCTAAGTTAAGATTTGATAAATATGTTCAGTTTCAGACAACACGGCTGTCCAGGGTCATCCTTATGCTGGGCATACATGGCCAGATAAAATGTCTGTCAGACCGACAGACATTTTATCTGGCCGGCTGCCAGCCGCAGATGTCGCCGGCATACACTGTAAGATTTCTCTCACAGTGTATCACCCCGACATCCGCACTCCGCCCCCGGGGGAGGAGACATTTCCCTGTTCCTTCCGTGGGAAGGAACACAGGAAATGTCTGTCGGCCGCAGCTGGGCATACACTGCCCGATGCGGCCGACAGTTAACCGGGAAATATTGCATCGGACGGGCATGCTGGACAATCCGGCATGCCCGACCGAGCAATTTTTAACTCTCGGTCGCCCCCCCACACGCTACAATTATCGGGGCGATCCGCCGATATTAGGCGGATCGCCCCGATAATTGTAGCGTGTATGGCCAGCATTACATTTACCAACATAATGCAAAATGCAAACAAAGATATATATACCAGGTGCATAGAAAGCACTAATCAAGTAAAAAAAAAAGTTGCTGGGTTGCTGCTCACCACCTGGGAATATTGCCACTCTTCCCAACAACAAGAAGTACAGAAAAAATACGGTGGAAAAGCGCTGCAAACACAAACACCATGCAATAAAAGTTAATTTGTACATATTACACTTGTTTAATATACGTTCATTAAAATGGTGTGATAATACTCTAATACATGCATATGGACATATCACAAAACCTGTAATGTGTCTCTCATGACAAATGGTAAAAAATGGAGCGTATATATCAGGGGTCAGGGAACTTTTTTACCTTTTATCCCAAAATATATTTAGATTCGCCGACGTTACCCCCTTGATTTGAAAGGAAGGATATCATATAGTAGTGCCCCCCATATTATGCCCCTGTAGTAGTGCCCCCATATAATGCCTGTGTAGTAGTGCCCCCATAGTTATGCCCCAGTAGTGTCCCCATATAATGCCCCTGTAGTAGTGCCCCCATATAATGCCACCGTAGTAGTGCCCCCATATAATGCCCCTGTAGTAGTGCCCCCAGTTATGCCCCTGTAGTAATGCCCCCATATAGTGCCACTGTAGTAGTGCCCCCATAGTTATGCCCCTGTAGTAGTGTCTCAATATAATGCCCCTGTAGTAGTGCCCCCATAGTTATGCCCCTGTAGTAGTGCCCCAATAGTTATGCCACTGTAGTGCCACTTGTACAAAAAAAACCCAGAAAACACTTACCTTAATCCCCGCTCCTGCATCCTCCGCTGTCCTGTCCGCCCGGCTGCTCCTCGGAACTATGGGAGATACGTCATGACGTCTCCCACAGTGCACATGGTGAGAGCCGGAAGCTGGAGTTCAGAAGAGAACTCCAGCCTCCGGCTAACGTGGCACTGCAGGGAAGGAGCTGGACGCCCGCTGGTAATAACATCTCAGCGGGCGTCCAGCTTAGAGCCTCCCTGCAGCACAGCCGGGCATGCATATGAATCATTCTATATTATAGAATGATTCATATGCATGCCTGGCAGTCCGTCCATTACCCCCAGGAATTTCATTTTTACCCCATGTGGGGTAATTTACCCTTGTTCCCTGACCACTGATCTATATGTATATTAGTAGCACATGCAATTGAAAAGCACTATTCACAAACTTCACCTAAATCTGATAGATCCAAAACCGCAACAAATGTGCAAAATATTGTCACTAAAATGTGTCCATATTGTTGGAAAGCAAATAAGAAATACAATGTCTGTAGAAAAGGAATGTCCTGTTGTAATCCACTACTGTTTGTAGCAAGAATAACATGGCTATGTTGTAGCCTAAAGCAAATGTACACACATAATTCACATACCGGAACATATCACCTCCTCGGATAAATGGATCTTGTGTGCTGTTATCAATAAACCCTCCGGCAGCACAGTGGGATCTCTAGCCCTGATTCAGAGCCGGACGCTCTGACAGAGTGCTTGCTCTGAATCAGGGCCGGCCTTCTGTTTTTTTAGAGCGGCCTCCTGACCGCTCGCATAGCTGTGGGTGACCACCCACAGCTATAGCGAGTGGCCAGGAAGATGGTCACGATTGTCAAGACCATCGCGACCATCGGGCTTGCGACGAGACCCTTGTGGTAGGGTCTCGTTGCCACAAGCCCTAGAGTGCGAAAGCACTCCTACTGACATCACTTGTGATGTCAGTGGGGGCCGGCCCCAGACGGTAGGCGTTCCCATGGGAACGCCTCCGTCTGGGCAGCCACTCCCCCGGCCCACCCACCAAAGGGGGCGTGCTGTCACTCACCATCGACAGCTCGCCCCCTTTGGTATGAGACCTGTAGTGAAGGTTTGCCCATTGCTTTCTGGGTCTCGCGCATGCGCACAATGGAGCCGACTCCGTCATGGGCATGCGCACTGGACCACCATCGACCCACTTGCGAGCGCATAGTGCTCGCGAGCGGATCTGAATCAGGCCCTCTGTTCCTACCAGCTGGATGGTAACCTTATCGGTCAGCTGAGTGATCCATCTTTCTCCAGTGTATGTGGCCACACTGTGTTAAGCCGCGGCTAAGAGCTTGTTAAATAAGAAGGGAAATCCAGCAGTGTGATAGCCGCTTAGCTGGCACAATCGGTATAGTGGCTCAGCAAACAAGTGGCCCCTTAATGGGAGGACTCCAAGGGGTGGCCAATAGTGAATCCAGGGGTGCAGGTGTGCAATAATAGATTTAGAACAGCTTATCCTTAACACGTTTCACCGCGATCAGTGGCTTTCTCAAAAGGCAGAATAGGCTGTCTGTACACAGGTGGCTTTAAATAGCATGTATTAGATTTCAATCATTTGTCAGTAGTTAGTCAATTAGTTGACATCACTTTCACAGGCATAAAGTGAAATGCAATATACTGCTTATTCTATTCAACTATTATAATACGGGGATATATGTGAAGAGTAAGAAATCGCTTTACATAATTCCAAGACATATTATCACATAGTGCAACATCCAATTAACATTCGATATATTAAGTTCACATAGTTATTTTTAAAATTAAAAAAAGTTTTTACACTGTTCAAAGAGGATTATATCCTTTTTTACAACTTTATGTAAAAATGCATATACTGTATATGTTTTTGACGTGCTATACTAAGTTAAATTAAATCTATACACAGCCAATTAGTTGGGAATGAGGCTTACAGTTTTTAATGACCGTATATTAAACATATTATATATTATATACAAATGACCTATTACTGCATGGTGTTTATGTTTGCAGCGCTTTTCCACCCTTTTTTTTCTATAATGCAAAATACCACTGCAATAACTGCAATAGCGGGTAACAAAATTGTATTTATTTATTACCAGCTATTGATATAGCGCACACATATTCCCACAATATTTAGCCACTTCTGTCCCAGACGCTCCAACATGACCCCTACCACCTGGAATTCCCACCCGATTTTTTATTGCAGTATCCGATGTTGAACTAGGTAATTGATGAGAAGGGTGTTTCTACACAGGTGGCTGCAATCATAAATCAAGTAGGAAGTCCAGGAGCGGAGCATTGTACCTAGTGGAAGGGGTCATGTTGGAGGCTCTGCAGTCCCTGCCCCAGTGGAGCTTACAATCTATGTTAATGCACACGCACAAACTCACTAGGATTATTTTGGGAGCCAATGAACCTACCAGTATGTTTTTGGAGTGTGGGAGGTAACCATGCCCTAAGCACATGATGTCATGATGTCACACAGAGGGGGTGGGGCCTCCAGTACCGGGAAATGCAGCACTGCCCAGAGCATCTTGAGAATGCTCTGAGAAGCTGAACAGACTCTAGGGTACCCGGCAGGCTGGGAGGCTCCCGGAAATCGTGTGCCACTCTCAGCCGCCTGGGAAAGTGGGCAAGTCTTGTGGGACCATCTACTTACTAGGTGAAGTAAGCAGTCTGGACGGAAGATGATGCGAATCGCGTCATCATAGCTAGCCACTCCCATTAATCTCTACATTGTAGAGTGGGAGGCGTGGCCACAATGATGCAATCATGCCACCACGCCCTCCACACTGACTCCTATGCCGTACCACACCCCCCGTACCACTCCCATATGCACGCTACACCCTGCCCTATCCCTGCATTACAGTATATTTGTTTATGGAGTTCTCATACCAGTTCCGCACATACTTTGATTTTGACTAATAAATCGGTTGTATTCCTGATTGGCTGCTAATCACAACATGTATGGCCATAAAAAAAATACACTCTTATCTCAGACCATGAGATGTCACACAAGGAGGATAGTAAGAATGGATGATGATTGCTTCCGACACTGTATATGATGTCTGCGTTTAATGATAATTCTGTATCACTAGATCTTTCAGAGTTGGCTACAAAAGGAAAGTAACACTTTTTTTAAATATGACATCGCATACAATTTTTTATTGCTGTTTTTGTTTTAAAACAGGAACATAGCATTCAAAAATAAAGGAAAAATAAATGACAGGCTATAAATCTCAAGTTGTTCCAATAACTAAAGAGTAGGTATGCTCATCACCCCGTGGTAGAAAGCTATTATAATAATAATAATAATAATAATTATATATATATATATATATATATATATATATAGTGGCAGTATACTTCACAGTGCTTTAAGATAAAAATAAAAAAACAGCAACTAGAAAGAATTACACAAAAAGTAGATGTCATATTTTCTGTGTATATAAAATACACCAACTCATATCCATGCATTCATTATAGAAAAAGCAAACATAAATGTCGTTTTAAAATATCAAAGCATAAAGTCATATTGCTGCAAACAATAGAAAGGTACATTGTTAAACTTAATGGTTTTGACATTGCCGGTGTAGTACAGTGTATAACTGCGCTGATTCGCGCCATTCCCTACCTGACCTGCTGAATTTGGCGTTTAAATTTAAGCGAAGTGTTGATTTCTGTATTGATCTACTGTCTTCACAGTTTAAAGGTCACTTTTCATATTTGAATCTCCCAGACCTTTGCCTTAACTGAACCACTGTCCATCTCAAACTTTGCTAAGTCCATTGTCTCTGAATCGGTATACAGCAGTTTCCTAATGCTGGGCATAACCATGTCAATATATTGTTCATTTGACAAATGATATATTGCGAGCGCATCGATGGGTGTGTCCACCCTGTCACGCTCCAGACTGTAAAAAACACTTTCTTACCTCTCCAGTGCCTGTTCAGGCTAGCACAGAGGTCTGCTCACGCTGCACATCGCTCCCGGAAGGTATTGAGGCCTGTCTGTGCTGCTCCTGCCCCGTCCACTGAGTGTCCTGTCATTGAGCATAGAGATGTCTTTCCGCAGCCCCTTGCTCACAGCGTGTCTTCCCAGCATGATGGCACACAAGCTGCAAGCCAGAGTTCCCTCCTAAACAACAATATGGGCGCAGCCATGTTGGATTCAGTCACCTGACACTCTTCCTCGACTCAGAGTGCTGCTCTCAGACCAGCTGATTGCAAGATCCAATCCCTATTGATCCTCCCTTATAAATTCCATTTCCAGACTGGCATCTGTTGCCAGTACAACGTTGCTTCTTGCTGAAGTTACAACTTAGGCCCTGATTCAGAGCCGGACGCTCTGACCAGAGCGCTCGCTCTGAATCAGGGCCCACCTCCATAATTATGGAGCGTCCTCCTGGCCGCTCGTATAGCTGTGGGTCACCACCCACAGCATATACGAGCGTGCAGGTTGATGGTCGCGATGGTCTTGACCATCGCAACCATCGCCACTGCGAGCCGAAGCCTGCGGTTGAGTTTCTCAACCGCAAGGCCCGGAGTGATTTTGGCTCTATCAGAGCCAAAATCACTCCCACTGACATCACTAGTGATGTCAGTGGGGCCGGCTTCTGACGGTAGGTGTTCCCTTGGGAACGCCCCCGTCTGGGAGGCACGCCCCCGGCACGCCCACCAAAGGGGGCGTGCTGTCAATCAACATCGACAGCACGCCCCCTTTGATCAGACACAACGAGCGAAGGAAAGTCCTTCGCTCGTCGCGTCTCGCGCATGCGCACGACGGAGCTCCCTCCGTCGTGCGCATGCGCAGTGCACACCATCGACCCACTTGTGAGCGGACAGCCGCTCGCGAGTGGGTCTGAATGAGGCCCTTAGTGCTGAACTCCCAGGTTCTCTGTATCTGAACGGTCCCAGTCCGTTATATATCCAGTTCCTAGATCTGGTAAAACAAGTCTCCTATACCATCTTGCACACCAGTCTGGTTTTTACCACTGAGACTTGTTCTTACAGCAACCATCGGTTCCAGCCAATACCTCCAGCCTTCGGTATCATACGATGCTTCCAACATCGGACTCTTATCAATTAAGTTCTTCAATTCATCAACATCGGTCCCAACCGATCAAGTTCATTAATATCAGACTCATATCAATTAAGGGCCTGATTTAGAGATATATGCTAACCCGAAGATTAGCGCACATGTCCGATGTTTGGAGGACTGAGCATGCACAGCAGGTAAACTACAGGTGACCCCCGCTCGCAGTGTGTCCCAGCCGCAGCCTGATTGACAGGCTGTGGCGTTTGGGAGGCGGAGCGGGGGTGTTTCCTGGCAGCATTCCTGGAAATGGGGGCGTGTCGCACTGGGATCACGCAAATGCAGCAAGGAGGTGTGTGACACCTCCTACTGCATTTGCATTTTAATTGGACGAAATGGCACAGCCGCTTGTGTGCAGTTGTGCAATTCTGTCCATCTATGAATCAGGCCCTGAGTCCTTCAATACTTCAACATCCATCTCAAACCGATCAAGTTCATCAATTCTTCAACATCGGATTCAATTCCATCAAGTTCTTCAAATCATCAACATCTGTCTCAAACCGATCCAGCTCTCAATCCAGCATCATCGGTCCCAAACCGATTCTGCTCTTTCACTCAGTATTATATATTCAGGGCCTGATTCTCTACGGATCGTAATACTGTTAAAGTGCGATAGCAAGGATCTCCACTGCTATCGCAATGCAAACCCAGTACTACCATAAGGATGCCCAGTTTACCATACGCACATTCGTAATACTGAGCAGAATAGCAAAACCATCGGTACAATCGAATACCATCAGACCCATACACACACTTGCACAAGCCCTGTCCCATTCCCACTCAACGTCTAGCCCTTAGAAAATGCGCAGGGCTACACAGATCGTCAGTGTGCCCGGGCTGGAAGGGGGTGGCACTGACAGAGGGGGCCCTAGGCACCGTGCCCCCTCGCCTTTTAGTCTGGATTTACCCAATGCCCCACATCGTATAAGTAGAATTTTAGAACCTTTGCTTGTATAGTCGACACTGTATCTATATATATATATATATATATATATATATATATATATATATATATATTAGGGGTGTGCACCGGCCACTTTTCGTGTTTTGTGTTTTGGTTTTGGATCTGGATCTTTCTTCGTGTTTTGGATCTGGATTGGTTTTGCCAAAACCACCCTTCCGTGTTTTGGGTTCTGGGTTTTGTGTTTTGGATCTGTATTTTTTTTTTAAAAAGCATAAAAACAGCTAAAATCACAGAATTTGTTGGTTTCTCTGCTCCTATGCTATTATTAACCTCAATAACCTTAATTTCCACTCATTTCCAGTCTATTCTGAACACCTCACACCTCACAATAGTGTTTTCATGTCCAAAAGGTTGCACCGAGGTAGCTGGATGACTATGCTAAGCGACACGAGTGGGCGGCACAAACACGTGACCCATCTAGGAGTGACACTGCAGTGGCAGACAGGATGGCAGTTAGAAAAACTAGGCCCCAAACTGTACATAATGCAAAGAAAAAAAAGAAGTGCAAGATGGAATTGTCCTTGGGCCCTCCCACCCACCCTTATGTTGTATAAACAGGACATGCACACTTTAACAAATCAATCATTTCAGCGCCAGGGTCTGCCACACAACTGTGGCTGAAATGATTGGTTCGTTTGGGCCCCCACAAAACAAGCTGGCAATTAATGTGTCCCTGCACAAACTGGCTCTACGGAGGCAAGATGTCATCCTCATCCTCCTCATCCACCGATTCCTCACCCTCTTCAGTGTGTACATCCTCATCCTCACAAAGTATTAACTCATCCCCACTTGAATCCACCACCACAGGTCCCTCTGTACCTTCTGGAGGCTGGTCTCCCTGGAAGAGCTGATAATTCATTTTGATGAACATCATCTTCTCCACATTCTGTGGAAGCAACCTCCTACACCTTTCGCTGACAAGGTTCCCGGCTGCACTAAACACTCTTTCGGAGTACACACTGGAGGGGGGGCAACTCAGGTAAAATAGAGCCAGCTTGTACAGGGGCCTCCAAATTGCCTCTTTTTCCTGCCAGTACAGGTATGGACTGTCTGACATGCCTACTTGGATGCTGTCACCGATGTAATCCTCCACCATTCTGTCAATGGTGACAGTATCATATGCAGTGACAGTAGACATGTCAGAAATTGTTGCCAGGTCCTTCAGTCCGGACCAGATGTCCAAACTTGGTCCTGCCTGCCCTGCATCACCGCCAGCGGGTTGCTTAGGATACCTAAGTTTTTTCCTAGCAGCCCCAGTTGCGGGAGAAAATGAAGAAGGAGCCGTTGACGTGTCACGTTCCACTTCAGCTGACAGTGTGTTCACCAGCAGGTCTTTGCACCTCTGCAGGCTTGTGTCGGCCGGAAAGAGAGACACCACATAGGCTTTACGGTGGCCAAAATGTAGTGGTCTGATTTCAACAGATTGACCACCCTGGAATCCTGGCAAAGCGAATGAAGGGCTTCATCCACAAGTCCCACATGCCGAGCGGAATCGCTCCGTCTTAGCTCCTCCTTCACTTTCTCCAGCTGCTTCTGCAAAAGCCTGATGAGGGGAATGACCTGACTCAAGCTGGCTGTGTCTGAACTGACTTCACGTGTGGCAAGTTCGAAGGGCTGGAGAACCTTGCACAACACGGAAATCATTCTCCACTGCGCTTGAGTCAGGTGCATACCCCCTCCTTTGCCTATGTCATAGGTGGATGTATAGGCTTGTATGGCCTTTTGCTGCTCCTCCATCCTCTGAAGCATATAGAGGGTTGAGTTCCACCGCGTCACAACCTCTTGCTTCAGGTGATGGCGGGGCAGGTTCAAGAGTGTTTGCTGGCGCTCCAGTCTTCGGCACGCAGTCGCTGAATGGCGAAAGTGGCCAGAAATTTTTCGGGCCACCCAAAGCGTCTCCTGCACGCCCCTGTCGCTTTTCAGAAAATTCTGCACCACCAAGTTTATTGTGTGAGCAAAACATGGGACGTGCTGGAATTTGCCCAGATGTAATGCCCGCACAATATTGGTGGCGTTGTCAGATATCACAAATCCCCAGGAGAGTCTAAGTGGGGTAAGCCACTGGGCGATGATTTCCCTCAGTTTCTCTAAGAGGTTGTCGGCGGTGTGCCTCTTACTGAAACCGGTGATACACAGCGTAGCCTGCCTTGTAACGAGCTGGCGTTTCTGAGATGCTGCTACTGGTGACGCTGCTGCTGTTGCTGCGTAAGGTGATACATCTACCCAGTGGGCTGTCACAGTCATATAGTCCTTAGTCTGCCCTGTTCCACTTGTCCACATGTCCGTGGTTAAGTGGACATTGTGTACAACGGCATTTTTCAGGACACTGAGGACACTTTTTCTGACGTTTCTGTACAGTCTCGGTATCGCCTGCCTAGTGAAGTGGAATCTAGACGGGATTTGGAACCGGGGACACACTACCTCCATCAATTGTCTAAATCCCACTGCACTAATGGCGGATACCGGACGCACGTCTAACACCAACATAGCAGTCAAGGCCTCAGTTATACGTTTTGCTTCAGGATGACTGCTGTCGTACTTCATCCTCCTCGCTAAGGACTGTTGGAGGGTCAATTGTTTAGTAAAAGTAGTGGTGTTCCTACTTCCTCTCTGGGATGATGAACGACTCCCAGCAGCAGCAACAGCAGCAGCGGCAGCAGTAGGCGTAGCAATGCAGGATCCTCCAGAGGAATCCCGGATAGGAGAGTCAGTCATGCCAGTGACATGGCCTGCAGGACTACTTCCGATCCTGACTAAGGAGGAAATTGACGAGGAGAGAGTTGACGGTGTGGTTTGCAGGCGCTTGGATACAACAGGACAACGGGATTTAGGTGTCCCTGGACTGCTTACGGTCTTAGCCAAAGTTTCTGAACTTGACAGTAACTTTTTATGAACGCGCTGCAGGTGCCGTATAAGGGAGGATGTTCCTAGGTGGTTGACGTCCCTACCCCTACTTATTTCACTTTTACATATGGTACATATGGCAAGACAGTTGTTGTCCGGATTTGGATAGAAATATTGCCAGACCAAAGAGGTGGAATGTTTGGTCTTCTGCCCAGGCATGACCGTGATGGGCTTTTTCATCCCACGGACAACAACTGTCTCCCCCGGAGCCTGATTTAAACAAACCACATCACCATCAGAATCCTCCTCGCCAACTTCCTCCTCAGCGCCAGCTACACCAGTATCCTCATCCTGTTGTACTTCAACAGTGACATCTTCAATTTGCATATCAGCAAGTGGACTGTGGGTGCTCCTTTCAGCACTTGCAGGGGGCGTGCAAATGGTGGAAAGAGCCACCTCTTCCCGTCCAGTGCTGGGAAGGTCAGGCATCGCAACCACCACCACACTTGGACTCTCCTTGGGGATTTGTGATATCTTCTTAGAAAGCACAGTTCTTCGCTGTGCTTTTGCCAGCTTAACTCTTTTGATTTTTTTAGTGGGAAGAGGGCTTCCATCGTCATGTGAAGCTGAACCACTAGTCATGAACATACTAGGGATCGACCTTAGCCGTTCCTTGCCACTCCGTGTCGTAAATGGCATATTGGCACGTTTACGTTTCTCTTCAGCTGATTTAAATGTCTTTTTCAAGGTCATTTTCCTGAACTTTGCCATTTGGGATTGTATGTGCCCTCTACTATGACATTGGGCATCGGCCTTGGCAGACGAAGTTGATGGCATGTTATCGTCTATGTCATGACTAGTGGCAGCAGCTTCAGCACTAGGAGGAAGTGGTTCTTGATCTTTCTCTATTTTATTTTTATCGGAGAAAGTTTGGTCCTCCATTTATGTTATATCGATTTGATATATACGTGCGGTTAAACACAGAAAATATTTTTTTTTTTGGTTTGGACTGGAGTGTACTTTGTGGGTTACAGCACCCTTTAACGGTCAAGCCAGCCGGCCCTTTACTTATGACACAGGCGCACGCTTGGCACTACTTTGTTGATGCACGTGCGGCTACTGCGCACACAATTCACAAACACAGAAAATAATTTTTTTTTGGTTTGGACTGGAGTGTACTTTCGGGGGTTACAGCACCCTTTAACGGTCAAGCCAGCCGGCCCTTTACTTATGACACAGGCGCACGCTTGGCACTACTTTGTTGATGCACGTGCGGCTACTGCGCACACAATTCACAAACACAGAAAATAATTTTTTTTTTGGTTTGGACTGGAGTGTACTTTGGGGGTTACAGCACCCTTTAACGGTCAAGCCAGCCGGCCCTTTACTTATGACACAGGCGCACGCTTGGCACTACTTTGTTGATGCACGTGCGGCTACTGCGCACACAATTCACAAACACAGAAAATAATTTTTTTTTGGTTTGGACTGGAGTGTACTTTCGGGGGTAACAGCACCTTTTAACGGTCAAGCCAGCCGGCCCTTTACTTATGACACAGGCGCACGCTTGGCACTACTTTGTTGATGCACGTGCGGCTACTGCGCACACAATTCACAAACACAGAAAATAATTTTTTTTTTGGTTTGGACTGGAGTGTACTTTGGGGGTTACAGCACCCTTTAACGGTCAAGCCAGCCGGCCCTTTACTTATGACACAGGCGCACGCTTGGCACTACTTTGTTGATGCACGTGCGGCTACTGCGCACACAATTCACAAACACAGAAAATAATTTTTTTTTTGGTTTGGACTGGAGTGTACTTTGGGGGTTACAGCACCCTTTAACGGTCAAGCCAGCCGGCCCTTTACTTATGACACAGGCGCACGCTTGGCACTACTTTGTTGATGCACGTGCGGCTACTGCGCACACAATTCACAAACACAGAAAATATTTTTTTTTTTGGTTTGGACTGGAGTGTACTTTGGGGGTTACAGCACCCTTTAACGGTCAAGCCAGCCGGCCCTTTACTTATGACACAGGCGCACGCTTGGCACTACTTTGTTGATGCACGTGCGGCTACTGCGCACACAATTCACAAACACAGAAAATAATTTTTTTTTTGGTTTGGACTGGAGTGTACTTTGGGGGTTACAGCACCCTTTAACGGTCAAGTCAGCCGGCCCATTACTTATGACACAGGCGCACGCTTGGCACTACTTTGTTGATGCACGTGCGGCTACTGCGCACACAATTCACAAACACAGAAAATAATTTTTTTTTGGTTTGGACTGGAGTGTACTTTCGGGGGTTACAGCACCCTTTAACGGTCAAGCCAGCCGGCCCTTTACTTATGACACAGGCGCACGCTTGGCACTACTTTGTTGATGCACGTGCGGCTACTGCGCACACAATTCACAAACACAGAAAATAATTTTTTTTTTGGTTTGGACTGGAGTGTACTTTGGGGGTTACAGCACCCTTTAACGGTCAAGCCAGCCGGCCCTTTACTTATGACACAGGCGCACGCTTGGCACTACTTTGTTGATGCACGTGCGGCTACTGCGCACACAATTCACAAACACAGAAAATAATTTTTTGTTTGGTTTGGACTGGAGTGTACTTTCGGGGGTTACAGCACCCTTAACGGTCAAGCCAGCCGGCCCTTTACTTATGACACAGGTGCACGCTTGGCACTACTTTGTTGATGCACGTGCGGCTACTGCGCACACAATTCACAAACACAGAAAATAATTTTTTTTTTGGTTTGGACTGGAGTGTACTTTCGGGGGTTACAGCACCCTTAACGGTCAAGCCAGCCGGCCCTTTACTTATGACACAGGCGCACGCTTGGCACTACTTTGTTGATGCACGTGCGGCTACTGCGCACACAATTCACAAACACAGAAAATAATTTTTTTTTTGGTTTGGACTGGAGTGTACTTTGGGGGTTACAGCACCCTTTAACGGTCAAGCCAGCTGGCCCTTTACTTATGACACAGGCGCACGCTTGGCACTACTTTGTTGATGCACGTGCGGCTACTGCGCACACAATTCACAAACACAGAAAATAATTTTTTTTTTGGTTTGGACTGGAGTGTACTTTGGGGGTTACAGCACCCTTTAACGGTCAAGCCAGCCGGCCCTTTACTTATGACACAGGCGCACGCTTGGCACTACTTTGTTGATGCACGTGCGGCTACTGCGCACACAATTCACAAACACAGAAAATAATTTTTTTTTGGGTTTGGACTGGAGTGTACTTTCGGGGGTTACAGCACCCTTAACGGTCAAGCCAGCCGGCCCTTTACTTATGACACAGGCACACGCTTGGCACTACTTTGTTGATGCACGTGCGGCTACTGCGCACACAATTCACAAACACAGAAAATAATTTTTTTTTTGGTTTGGACTGGAGTGTACTTTGGGGGTTACAGCACCCTTTAACGGTCAAGCCAGCCGGCCCTTTACTTATGACACAGGCGCACGCTTGGCACTACTTTGTTGATGCACGTGCGGCTACTGCGCACACAATTCACAAACACAGAAAATAATTTTTTTTTTGGTTTGGACTGGAGTGTACTTTGGGGGTTACAGCACCCTTTAACAGTCAAGCCAGCCGGCCCTTTACTTATGACACAGGCGCACGCTTGGCACTACTTTGTTGATGCACGTGCGGCTACTGCGCACACAATTCACAAACACAGAAAATAATTTTTTTTTTGGTTTGGACTGGAGTGTACTTTGGGGGTTACAGCACCCTTTAACGGTCAAGCCAGCCGGCCCTTTACTTATGACACAGGCGCACGCTTGGCACTACTTTGTTGATGCACGTGCGGCTACTGCGCACACAATTCACAAACACAGAAAATAATTTTTTTTTTGGTTTGGACTGGAGTGTACTTTGGGGGTTACAGCACCCTTTAACGGTCAAGCCAGCCGGCCCTTTACTTATGACACAGGCGCACGCTTGGCACTACTTTGTTGATGCACGTGCGGCTACTGCGCACACAATTCACAAACACAGAAAAAAATTTTTTTTTGGTTTGGACTGGAGTGTACTTTGGGGGTTACAGCACCCTTTAACGGTCAAGCCAGCCGGCCCTTTACTTATGACACAGGCGCACGCTTGGCACTACTTTGTTGATGCACGTGCGGCTACTGCGCACACAATTCACAAACACAGAAAATAATTTTTTTTTGGTTTGGACTGGAGTGTACTTTGGGGGTTACAGCACCCTTTAACGGTCAAGCCAGCCGGCCCTTTACTTATGACACAGGCGCACGCTTGGCACTACTTTGTTGATGCACGTGCGGCTACTGCGCACACAATTCACAAACACAGAAAATAATTTTTTTTTTGGTTTGGACTGGAGTGTACTTTCGGGGGTTACAGCACCCTTAACGGTCAAGCCAGCCGGCCCTTTACTTATGACACAGGTGCACGCTTGGCACTACTTTGTTGATGCACATGCGGCTACTGCGCACACAATTCACAAACACAGAAAATAATTATTTTTTTGGTTTGGACTGGAGTGTACTTTCGGGGGTTACAGCACCCTTAACGGTCAAGCCAGCCGGCCCTTTACTTATGACACAGGCGCACGCTTGGCACTACTTTGTTGATGCACGTGCGGCTACTGCGCACACAATTCACAAACACAGAAAATTATTTTTTTTTTGGTTTGGACTGGAGTGTACTTTCGGGGGTTACAGCACCCTTAACGGTCAAGCCAGCCGGCCCTTTACTTATGACACAGGCGCACGCTTGGCACTACTTTGTTGATGCACATGCGGCTACTGCGCACACAATTCACAAACACAGAAAATAATTTTTTTTTGGTTTGGACTGGAGTGTACTTTCGGGGGGTACAGCACCCTTTAACGGTCAAGCCAGCCGGCCCTTTACTTATGACACAGGCGCACGCTTGGCACTACTTTGTTGATGCACGTGCGGCTACTGCGCACACAATTCACAAACACAGAAAATATATTATTTTTTTAGCACTTGGGGGGAGCACCCCTGATGGACAGAGCACCCCCTGGACAACACTACAGCACTCCTTTAGGACTGGGACACTGCACAGGACTTTGGAGTGGACACAGCCCCTATGGAGAACTGACTGCACAACACAGTCCAGCCAGCCCCTATGGACTTTGAAGTAGTGGACACAGCCCCTATTAACAACAGCAGCACAGCACAACACAGCCAGCCCCTATGGACTTTGAAGTAGTGGACAACAGCAGCACTACACTACACTACACTACACAGCCCTAACTCCCACCCTCCCTCTTCACTGTCCACAGCCGAGTGAGAAAATGGCGCCGACGCGGGTACCTTATATAGGATCCAAAACCCGCGAGACTCGGAAGGCGGGATGATGACGTTTTGCCTCGATTTCAGATCCGAGTCAGGCGGGAAAAGTCGAGCCTGACTCGGATCGGACTCGGATCGGGGGGGCTTGGGGGGGTTCGGATTTCAGAAATCCGAACCCGCTCACCCCTAATATATATATATATATATATATATATATATATATACACACAGCTATAGGACCCATGCCGTTAATTACATTTTAATTAGTAACAACAACAAAAAGCAACGCTCATAACTATCTGTCTTACTTTTTCTCTTATGATGCTGGCACGCAGACAGACTGTGATGTGACAGTGTACTGGCCTCGCTGCACATTCCTCTCTCTCTCACTACTTTGCTTCTTCCTCCATATGCGGCTGTGCCCTCCCTTCCGAGTCCCACGGCCGCCCTCTTCGTCCCTGGAGCCTGTGTCTGAGAGCTGCAGGCTGCAACTTGGCATTTCATTGGTCCGCTGCCGGCCCGGCAGCCTAGCACTGCTCTGCGGACTGTGAAGGCTGTCTAATGCTTAGTGCACACTAGGGCAATTGTGTACCTGGCTGCGCGATCGGATCCAATCTGCGGCAGGTGGCGGACATAATTCCAGCCAATCAGAATGTACATTCACAAACACATCCTGTCTGGAGTGAATGCGATAGCTGAAGTTCTCCACTCTTCTCATGTAGCTTCTGCGACAGAACCCTAACAAATAACCTATTACCAGTTGTATATGTAGTGCATTTTAGAGAATATTTATCCATTCACATCAGTCCCTGTCCCATTGGAGCATACAATCTAATTTGCCTACCACATGCACACACATACATATTAGGGTTATTTGTTTGTTGGGAGCAAATTAAACTACCAGTATATATTTGGAGTGTGGGAGGAAACTGGAGTACCCAAAAGAAACCCATGCAAACATAGTGAGAATATATAAACCCCAAACAGTTAGGGCTGTGGTGGGAATCAAACCCAAGACCTCAGTGCTGTGAAGCAGTAATGCTAACCATTACACCAACTGTGTTTCCCAGAATACTCATTCTATGCAACACGCATGTGCCAGCTGGCCAGTCTTCCCAAAGTGCACATGATGTGACAACCTAGAATCTGTGTGTTGGTATTTCTCCTGAGGCTGGTGCAGCATGGGCGCAGCCATCTGGCTTTGGTCAGTTGAATCCAGATTTGTACAATCACTGAAGAATTAGTTTCCACATGACTCATACTTGCCGACTTTCTGGCTGCTCCTTCTGGGAGGGAGCAGTCAGATCGTCAGGACTGGAGGGCGTGACCGGGACAAGGGGAGTGGCCAGGTGGGTGATGGACATTTGTGGGCGTGACGGGGACGGGGCCACAAAATCGCGTCAATTTGGCCCCGCTACACAATGCCGATAATACAGTGTGTATCGCGTCACCGGCCCCCTCCGCTGTGGCGGTTTAACTATTAATCGCGGGGGGAGATCGGCGACTGCCAGGAGGCTCGCCTGCCTTTCCGGTGGGCCTGGAGCTGCACCCGATTCTCCTGAGGCTCCTAGCAAAACCGGGAGGCTAGGCAAGCCTGACATGACCTGTGCAACCAATGACTGTCCCTAATGAATCACCCTATTTAAACCCCTCACGTGCACCTGCTCATTGCCACTTGCCAGTTCAACATGTATTTTTACTTGTTGCAGCGTCAGCAGCTCTGCTTTCTGATTCTTGCAAGTGCTCCTGCTTCCAGCTGTAAGCACTTGTTTCCTGCTGCAGCTTGGTGCTAGTGTACATCTCTGCCTCAGTCTGCATATTCCAGTGTGTAGTTCCAGCTACAGCCTGTGCCGTTAGTCTGCATACTGTATACCAGCGTGCAGTCACAACCTCCATATATCAGAGTGCAGTCATAGCCTGCCTATACCAGCATGCTTCACAAACCAGCCTATCCCAGCATGCATCTACTGTACAGCCTGCACAAACCAACATGCAGTTCCAGTTGTAGCCTGCATATATATATATATATATATATATATAATTATATATACCAACGTGCAGTACCAACTATTGGCCCTCATTCAGAGCCGTTCGCTATTTGTGGTCGCTCGTTTAAAAACAAGGGGTGGCTATTCAAATGATCCGTACGCACATTGCAGTCTGTTCACACCTCTAAGTCTGAACGAGCGAGCAAAACATACGCTCGTTTATTTGTTAAAAACGCCCCCTGGCCGCTCGCATCCTACGTCATGTCCGCTATTTATTAGATTAATCGAGTACATCGACCAGCGTATGAACTGCTCGCTATTCTTGTGGTTGGTGTTTGCTACCACAAATTTGCGAGCAGTTCTGGCTATAAAATAACCCAGTGACGTGGTCACTGACGCTGCTGTTTTAAATATGCACACCCATAAAACGCCCGTTTTGACCTTTAAGCACGCCTGCGTTCGGATCTCCACTCCCCATTTTCAAGCACCTTCCCCTGTTACCACCCACATACGCCTCATTCTGTCACTCAAAATAGCAGGCACTCGCTATATTGCGTACCAACGATTTTCGGCCGCACTGACTGGTTCGCGCATGCGTACTAAAAACCGTACGGATGCGCAGATGTGCAAACATCGCTCGGAACGAGCGTACTGCCGCTAACGAGCGGCTCTGAATGAGGGCCATTGTCTGCTAATACCAACTGCAGTCTGCTAATACCTCCGTGCAGTTCCTGCTTCAGCCTGCAGGCTATCAGCATTATAAACTGTCATTGTCTGCAGAGTGCAGATATCTTTAGCGAGTAACAAATGCACTGACCTCATATCTAGTATTCCTGACACACTTCCTATACTTAGCACCATTCATACCTCAGTGTTCCTGACACACCTCCTACTTGTGCACTTCTCATATATCCGTGTTCTAGGCTTCAGATTGTGCTACCACCATTGCCGTGTAGCACAACAGTTCCTCTGCCCAGTATTTGTTCTATCCTCCATCCTGTTCTGTGAGTCCATAGGAAGAACTGATTGTGGAAAAGCCTCATACGACTACCGCACTTCATTCACTCCAGCGCCAACCAGTCTAGCCCAGTGGTCCCAGTCCCTAGACTGAACAATTCACAGATTCTGACACTGCAGACATGAGACAATGGGCAGTGGCAAACGCAGGATTTCTAGAGGGGGGTTTCCAAATGCTTGATTTTAGAGCGAGTGTGGCCAGTCCATGAAGAGGGCATAATTAGCACTAATCCAGCTTTAATATGCACCATACAATGTGTATTGTGTGTCATAATTCCAGCATATACAGAATTACAGGAAGTCATTAGATGCGGCAGTAGTGCCATGTTGCCTGAGTTGAATGTTTTTATTTTAGATGTAGGCACCATTCCAGAGCATTGGAGCAAGTCTGGGAGTCTGGAGAAGCAGCAGAAGAACCTAGCACTGCCCTGGACATATATGTACATATTGGGCTCTATAGCAGTGCATCCCTAACAGTGCATGTTTTCCAGATCTCCTAGTTGGTGCACAGGTTATTTATTACTGGCTGATACATGTTAAAAGATCTACAGGTGGTGCTAATTATTTCATTTGTGATACTAAGAACATGTAGCACTTATAAAATTCTATTATGTTACTATTTCTACTGTGGTCATGGTGTGGGCTGGGGAGGGGGGTTTCCAGGCAGACGGAAACTCCTCCCCTGCGTTTGCCTATGAAGGGAAAAATGTATGTACAGTAACATTCTAAAGAGGACACTTGGAGATGTTTCCCATAGCAACTTAATCAGCTTCTAGCTATCATTTATCTAGAACAGTGGTTCTGTAACTTGGTCCTAAGGACCCTAAACACTTCACATTTTCCAGGTCACCCAGTAGGAGCACTGGTGTATTCATTACTCACTGACACATTACCCACTGGTGGAGCTAATTATTTCACTTGTGATTCTGTAGGGAGACCTGGAAAACATGTACCGTTTGAGGTCCTGAGGACAGATGTGAGAACCTGTGGTCTAGTACAATCTATAAAATGATAGGTAGAAGATGACTGGTTGCTATGGACAACTTCTCCATCTGCTCTCATTAGTAGGTTTGACATATCTTCCCCAAAGGGTAGTGAGTGCCCTGCTCATGAGAGCTTGCAGTTTATCGATAGACGGAAATGCTGAGACAACAAGATCTAATGGGACTCGGGTTGAACATGGGATTGAGGGCCTGATTCAGAGCCGCTCGTTCGCTATGAGCGATGTTCGCACAACAGCGCATGCGTATGGGTCTTAATGCGCATGCGCAAACCAGTCATTGCGGTCGGAAATCGAGTGCTCGCAAAACAGCGAGGGGCTGCTAATTTGATTGACAGAATGTACCGTTTGTGGGTGGTAACAGGGGAAGGTGCTTGAAAACGGGGGAGTGGAGATCCGAATGCAGGCGTGCCTAACGGTAAAAAGGCGTTTAATGGGAGTACATACTTAGTAAAGCAGCGTCATCGACCACGTCACTTGGTTGTCTTTTAGCCTGAACTGCTCGCAGTGATTGCGGTAGGAAAAACCTACCACAAGCACTGCAAGCAGTTCAGATGCCTTTTGATGTACCCGATTAATCAAATAAATACCGGAGATGACGTGTGATGCGAACGGCAAAGGGGCGTCTATTCAAAATAGCTAGCGCATTTTTCGTTCGCTCACTCAGACATAGAGGCGTCAACAAACCGCATTGAGCGAGCGTTCAATTTAAATAGCCGGCCCCTTTTTTGGAACGACCGTCCGCAAATAGCGTCCGGCTCTGAATCAGGCCCAGAATCTGATAGAACTTGAAGAGGAATATAGGGATTGTCTAATGCAGAGGTTGCCAAACTGGGTCCTCAAGGCACCCTAACTATCCAGGTTTTAAGCATATCCATGCTTGACCACAGAAGACTTAATTAATACCTCAGTCAATTTATTTAACCACCTGTTCTCAACCATGGATAGCTCTAAAACCTGAACTGTTGGGGAGCCTTGAGGAACGCGTTTGGCAACCTATGGTCTAATGGGTATTGAGCTAATGCATGAAGGTTGAAGAGAGGCTGGTTAGGCATGGTAGAGAGTTGAAACAGCACAGGAGAAGTCTTTGAGACGGTTACTAGAGTAGTGGAGATACGTGGGCAATGTTCCTTTCATACTTAAGATACAGCAAATTCCCAGGTCTAAGCCCGATCCTGGTAAAGAGCAGGGTTGTGGATCCAGGACTTAGTTCCGGGTTGTTTGCATTCACACATAGCGAAAGCCCACGTCAATGCGTGTTCAAGTGCAAAGAGAGGCAGCGTATCTGATGTCAAGGCTGGAGATCTATGAAGTGGACGAGTTAGTGAATTGCTCACCTTACTGGGAGCAATAGAGGGGGGATGGGAATCCAATGATTAAATTATTCTTATTCATAAATCAACATTTGTTTTTTAATTACTGTTATACAGTATAAACATATTGTGCGGTACAAAGTAACACGGGACTATAAAGCACCAAAATTTAGTAACTAAGGATATTGGCTGAATTTATCTTCCACTATAATCTATGATCCTGGGATCCTGTTATAGGAGCGTTTTTGCTCTGAGTAGGCAGTAATGGATAGTGAACGACAGAGAATAATATTAGCATGGAAACATAGAGCTCAGTAGCCCAGTGTGACATAAGCCTTAGATAGCATTTAATCTCGCTGTTGCATTTCCCCCTTTATTTACTTGTCCTTTTCTATTCACTCTTTTAATTAAATTTGAGTTGATTAATTGTTTTCCATACATTATCGAAGAAGAGGCAGATGGAATCTTGGCTGTGTATTGAACTCTTTCCAAGAGTGATATATGAGTAATGTAAAGGTTACCATGACCTACGTACATGGTCTACCATACTTCTAGAGATCGACAAAGGCCCAAACTAACTTGACAAGGGTCTGTAGGCCTTTATCTGAATAGTATAGGCAGGGACAGAAATACAGGAGACAATGGTAGGCAGATGCCTCCAGGCGCCAGCCCTGAATGGGGCACACTGATCTCCATTGCTTCAGATTCTGCTTTATGTGCCCCATAGCAGGAATAAGTAGGGAGGCAAGAAGGCATGTGCTGAAGTCAGCCCTCTCCCACGGCCCCCACCCTGGAGTTTAGTCTTTAGGGCTGGATTTCCAGCAAGGAAACTGCACCAAAGTGCATAAAAGGGACAGGGTGGCCCTGCCCCCTGCTTCACAATGCCTTTAATGTCGGCATTGTGGAGAAGGGGCAGGGCCACAATGACACGATCGTGTGGTCACGCCCATTGACCTGCCCCAATGCTGAGTGATTGCCCGGCCACGCTCCCCAGTGTATGCAGGCATTCAGCTCCCTCACGGAAGGAGGGCGCTGAATGTCGGCAAGTATGATTTGGACACACCCCTCTGAAAGCTAATGTGAGCCACACATCTTAGGCTCCCAAGCAATGGCATCCCTAAATGTTCTGACAACCGGTGCAGGTAGGGGTGGGCTGTCTTCTAGTGCACGCGGAAAAGCCGTACGCCGGCAATAAGGGGCAGGGCCTAGTGGCCCAAACTCCCGTTTTTGTTACTCTGTGGGTGACTGAGATGCGTGCAGTGCCTGTTCCCTCACTGTGTCAGGAGCCGAGTGCTGCACGTAATGCTACAGGAGGAGTCGGCACTTTGGTGCATACCTGCCGACTTTCAACTCCCTCCTTCTGGGAGGGAGCTGTCCGGCTTCCATGGCGGGGAGCGTGTCACGGCAAAAAGGGACGTGGCGCTGCAATGATGCAGCATTGGGGGCGAAGCATAGGTCATGACCGCGCGATCGCGTTATCGTGGCTCCGCCCCCTCTTCACAATATCGATATTAACGGAATTGTGAAGCAGGGGGCGGGGCCATGGTGACAAGATTCTGAGCGAATCGCATCAGCGACCCCCCCCCTCTGCTGCAGGGGTTTCTTTTGGTACTGCGGGTAAAGGAGGTGTCGGAGAGGGGTTGGCAGCCGTCGGAAGCCTTACCTGCGTTTCCAGGGGGCCGGGAGCAGCACCCGATTTTCGTGACACTCCTGGCCAAATCGGGAGGGTAGGCAAGTATGCTTTGGTGTCGCCCCTCGTTTTGATGATGTTTGTCCATGAAAGATGACATTTTGCCTCTTTATGAGACCCGATTTTTGGCGGGAAAAAAATCTGAATTTGGCGGGAAAATCTGAACTAATCCGAGCCTGCACATCCCTACTTTAAATGAGTCTTATTCTCAATAGTTAGCAGGAGCAGCTTCTGCTGATTAAAATGTGTGGCATGCCTATGTTCTGTGTGTGACTGCGGGTGTATCTGCATGCGAAATGCTACGTTACATTGTCAGTGGCTGGACGCTGTGACGTATCATTTCACATGCAGATACTCCCGCACACAGACTATAGGCATGCCACATATCATTTTAATCAGCAGAATCTGCTTGTACGTCCTATTCTTTGCGAATAAGACTCATTTGAAGGCAAAAGGTCACACGAGAAGAGTTGCACGGTGCTCACATATTATGTTTAACGTTTAGCGCATGGAGATAAGATGTACATATATAGACACATCTGTAGTTTTAGCTTTCCCCTTGTGTACTTGCAAGCGCCGGACAATGCAAGCTCTGAGACGCCCACTTTTAATGTCCGTAGACAATGCAAATAGGCCAATAGACTCAGACTCCACCATCAGGACGCCATTGCGATCATCATCGACACTTATGGCTGGCGCAGTGTCTTCTGAACTTTCTTTAAACATGGCGTCAGTTGCTGCGGTTCTGCGTTTGAGAACGCAGCCGCGATCCCTGACACGCCATTGAGACAGGTTTCCTGTCACCTCCCAGGAACACCGATGGCTTGCGGCCGCCTCCTCAAATAGGAGCGATTCCATACGCCGCAGATGGTACGCATGCGCCGTTGGGGATTCCAGAACTTTTGGCAAATAATCGTCAACTGCGCAAACACTGCTTCCTCCTTTGAATGAGGCCTAAAGTGTGCTACTGGAAAGTAATAATTTAACTAGGCTTTCAGCATGTACTGTAATTATTAAAAAAAAGTGGTCGCTTTCTATTATAGTCTGATGGAAAACCGAATGTCTCTAATCTCATTTTACTGCAGTGCATTTAAATTAGAAAGACATTCAAACACAGAATGTAGAATGTGGGTATGCAGAGGGGAATAGAGACCTTCAGGTATAAACCAGCTGAAATAAATCAATACTTCCTTCCAACAGAAAAAAACGGAGACAAAAGCATCAGAAGATTAAACACAACAAACCATTTAAAAAACTCTTTATGTAACTTCAGTTAGCTGGATTTAATTTGAACAGGCAGAGGTGGGGCACCTGTGCGTCTGGTGTATTGCTGTAAGGGGAACCTAAAGAATTTATGTCTGGATGGCTCGGTGGCCTTACAGTAGTGTCTCTGGCACCTTTCAGACCCCCTAGGACTCCACTCCAAATCAAAGCTGTCAGGCAGGTCATGCAGTTTGCTATTGTCAGAAAGCTGATTGCCACATCACTATCAAAGTTGATTGCTCCTGGGTAAGAGAGCAGTGAACCCAGTAACTTAATTGGTTAAAAGTCAAAAAGCATATTGCGGAGCCAGGAGAAGCTATGGCACCATAGATGTTGAGCAAACTAAATTCATATATTGTTGCAAGTTACTATGCAGGAGTAGGAAATTTGCAGGAATGATGTTCCAGGTACTGTAACAACATGGAGGAAAATCTGGGGCACATACAAGGTTCCAAGTGAGGCGGCATTGTCCTAATCACCAGCCGGTCAGGGAGGTCTGTAATAGTATTGATGAGCATTATAATAAGATTATGCCTCTGAAACTACATCAGATTTACAGGACACTCACATTACTATTCTGTGCTGGTGGAGGACCCTGCTCTTCGATCAACTAATTTTCAGACTGCGGCTTCCTGATGCCTCTGTTTCCCATATCACATGCTCACATAACACCTGTCACAGACAGCTCTGCTCTTACTAAATACTAGCAGACAGCTGACTGCTTCCCACAGACCAGCAGGCTCATCTCCTGAAACACTCTGTGATCATTTCAGCATCCCAATAACCTCATTAGCTTAGGTTAGGTTGATTAGGTTGCCCTATTGCCACTCACATGCAACTGGGGACATCCAGCTGAGCAGTATATAAATATTTCTATAGAGACCCTAGTCTAACACACTTTAAATACAGCACATCACATCACACTTTTTTTTATGCTCAACTGCACCTATTTTAACATACCGGACATAAATAAGTCCACACCACAAAAGAGCAATTTCATGGTCCATCTGCTGCTGCTCTGTGCGATCATTGCAGATTTCTTACTGTGACTTCAAATGTTTCTGGTTTGCAAAACTGTAAGAGCCAGGTCAAAACTGTGCCTACTATCTCATTAGAATGACCCCTCATTAATCTGAATTTCTGGTCTTTCACCCCCATCCCCCACAATGTATAATTGGCAGTGTTTCCCAACCTCGGTCCTCAGGGCACACTAAGGGGTACATTTACTAAAGTGCAGGTTTTTAGAAGTGGAGGTGATGCCCATAGACCACAGGTTCTCAAACTCAGTCCTCAGGACCCCAAACAGTGAATGTTTTCCAGATCTCCTCACAGAATCACATGTGAAATAATTAGCTCCACCTGTGGTTATTTAAAATGTGTCAGTGAGTAATGAATAAACCTGTGCACCTGCTGGGTGACCTGGAAAACGTGAAGTGTGTGGGGTCCTGAGGACCGAGTTTGAGAACCACTGAGCTATTAAATGTATTGGATCTTTTTTTACAGGTAATTCCAATAGGATACTTTACATTGACAAATGGACGTGAACATCTGGAAACAGGTGAGTATGTATGTATATGCATGTATGTAATAAAGCTTTATTTTACAGGTGTGTTGTGTGTTTTTTTAACCATTTCTTTACAGGTGAAGTACAGGTACCAGTGGGCCCTTAATGCCCCGCATGCTTGTACTTGTGGTTCTCCAAGTACCAGCATGCGGGGGAGGCTTGCTGGGACCTGTAGTCCCACTGTAAAGACAATGATGATACATCTATTTTTTACACTTCACCTAACACAATCAACCCGCCACCCACCAACAATGGGTGGCGGGGATAGGTTCGGGCTATCAGCCTAGGCCAGGCATGCCCTGGAGAGGGTGACCCCTTTATTGGGGGGTCACCAACTCCCCAGGGATCCCTGGCCTGGGCTGACTAATGATCAGGGCTGATGCTATGGCTGGAGGGCCCGGTGAAAGGGCTCCCTTGGCTGTGGCATCAGCCCCCCGTTAGAAAGGATCTGGTTTTAAATATACGGTGGAATCCACGTCATTTTTTATCACTGTATATTTAAAACCAGCTCTGTCCCTGCAGCCTTGTGCTGGTTGTTACATTACAGGGGATCCCTACACATTTCTTTTCCCTGTAATGTTAAGAACCTGGACAGGCTGGCAAGCCCGAGGCTGGTTAGTGTTTTTGGGGGGGACCTCACGTCAATTTTTTTCACAATGTATCCCTATTTTAACCATTTACAGGAATAAACATACACAAATCACAATGATTTGTGTGTGTTTCTGTCTTTCTGACCATCTCGCAGCTCAGGGGGATGAGAGTTTGAAAAGTGATTTTGACTGAGAGTTTGCTCCAATCTCACCCGAGCTTGTCATCCCGATTTTTGGTAAATTTGAGAGATGTAGGTTTTAGGTGAAAAGTACTTCCGATTTGGCCCGATGGTGATTTGATTCGACATTGCTATCTCACCCAAGTTTGACGAGGGAGATGAGAGAAATCTCTCTCGAACTCACCCGACTTTGCCTTTAGTAAATTTGCAAGCAGAGAAAAAATCACTAAATCACCCGAGATGGTCATCTCGACCTATCTTGATTGTTAGTAAATTTACCCCTGTGTGTCTACACCGAGAAAGAAAAGCAGTTGTAACACCTTCAAATCAGCACTTTGTATTTGTAAATTTAATTTTCCCATTAGGCTGTGCAAAAATGAGTCATACATAATGCAAATCCGTGCATGTACTGTACACGTGATGACATAAGCAATGAATGAGCACAAAAGTAATCTTTATATTGTCTTTTGTGAGACTTTTGCATGTCTCTCTATAAATGACGTCTAACTTATATGTATAGCACTTGCCTCCTGCTGGTGTACTCAGGTACTGCAGAACATGTTTAATGGGTGTAAGGCTTTTCAGATTCTTGTAACAGCTAAATTTTAAAGAATCATTTCACATTTTTGAGGGGTAGAAATTGTAAAGAATAAAGCAGCAACATACTAAAATGCCATAAACTGATGTCCACTGGGACCTCATCTTCCATACTACAAACAGCACGGTCACAAGCTGCAGAACTGTCCTTTAAAAATTAGAGATGTGCGTGCGGGTTCGGTTTTACTCGGATCTCAAAAATGGCATTTTATTGGCTACCGGCTATCACGTGTTTTGGATAGCCAATAAAATAAATCTGATCTAATCCAAAAGTGCGATCATTTTGGCGAAAAAAAACGAGTAAATCCGAGTAAAACTGAACCCGCACATCTCTATTAAAAATCCCCTTTAATGCTAGAAGAGAGGTATTACAAATGCAATGGTGTTTGGAAGTTATTACTAATATTGTAATAATGTGCATAAATATTCTTTGCAACTATTTACATTTAGAAAGAAAAACTTGAAGTCTCATATCAACCATATGTAGAAACATATTCTTGGTTTCCATTTTTTAAGAAAAGAAAATTACATGCTGTGTGCAAAATGACTGGCCATAAAACCAAGAGACTTTTTAACTGAATGTCTTTCTATAAAAAAAAAAATAATTAATACTTAGGCATTTTAAATATAGTTTAACGGTAAAGACACAGCCTCTTGAAGCGTGAAGCAAGGCTTTCCTAGACTTTGTAGAAATATTGTGACATGGCGTACAGCCCTTGTAAAGCCATTAGTGAATATATGCTGTATAAATTCAAATGATTTTTTATTTTTATTTTTTTAGTTGCTGTGAATATGTTCAGAAAGAGAGCGATTAAACGCAGGAGAGTCTGTAACTCACGATAAGGTGTGATCTGTGCTTCTGTGCTGCATCGTGTCATTAGAGCTGTGCATGGAAATATTCGTTGCTGTTCTGCATACTTCAGATAAACATTTTCATGCTCAGCAAATATTTTTGCAGATCTTGGGAAAACTGTAATTGCTTTTTGTTGTTTTACGGTCTTCCAAAATAAAATAAAATGTAGCCCTCGCTGCCCTCCGCACCAGGAGATGCTTGTTAATGTCTATGGACCTGGGAAATGGCCCAGTGATTGGCAGCTGGGGAAACTACGTAGCCCATCAGTCACAGCTGCTAGGATGGGAAAGATAGAAACCCCATGCGGAGAGCCCAGAGATAGAGAGAGGGTAGCAGGGTAGCAGGTTCAGCTACTGCCGACAATAATCAAAATCAGAGGTCAATAATTATTCTTTATTAGCCGCGCTAAAAGTCGCTCGGAGCTACAGAGTTACGCGACCCTCGCGCGTTATGTGCAATACGACTTGCATGGAGGGTTGATGTATGTGGACACATCTGTAAGGGTTTGCGACATGTGCCAGAGGGCCCTGTGGTCGACACAGTCGATGCCCCACAGCCCTTGCTACTGGCTAGCAGTGTGTCTGAGACGGCCCCCTGCCGCCTGTATGGCTTCTGCAGTGCTGCCCAAATCATTCTTTGGATGCTCCAGGCAGGCATCTTGCAGCCAGTGCAGCCGCTTGGAGCATCCTCTGGGTTCTCCAAGCAGTGCAGCACTTCCCGGTGCTGGTGGCCCCATTCCCCTCTGTGCGATGTCATGTTCTCAGGGGGTGGGGCTGGCCAAAGGCGCTCGGCCAGCTTGTTACAGTGCTGACAACAATGGTAAAATTTGTACTATACACTATTGGCACTGCGAGTGTTAGGTATGCACTTGCACCCTTGTGCCACATAAGCTTGCACTGCTCATGGTACTGGCACCCAACTTCAAGGGGTATAAGGAAGGGCCAAGTGCTAGTCAGCATTGGGCCAGTACTCTATACTGTAGATGTGATTTTTTTTTTTGCTCCCTCTCCCACCCTAGGGGACTGGGCCTCGTGCAGAGTAGGCTGGAATTTTCTAAAATGGAAGCAAGGAGACTCTTTCTCTGTATTTAATAAATAATAATATACAATACAAGTTTTTTTTAATGTAATACAAATGAGCCTGGCTGGGTGTCTCCCATCCGATCTGTTAAGCCGGGTACAGTGCACCCCATTAGGCCTCCTAAGCCAAAAGTTTGTTATTGAGAAGTTCAGAAAATTTTTTATTGAAGTAGTACAGTGAAGCAAATTGTGCTTACCTGTCATCCTTAGGTTTGGTTATATAGTGGTGGACAGATTTATGTTTCTGTTTGTGCACATATTAACATTACATTGATCATAAAGAATTTGATTTGGTACTGGACCACCAACCTGAAGCACACCTGCAAGTGTCCTGAGGCACCCCAGGGTGCCGCAGCACACAGTTACACTGACTTCTTGTAGAAGCACACACAGTGACACTGACATTCTGTAAAAGAATACAGTTACACTGACTTCCTAAAGAAGCATGCACCGTGACACTGACTTCCTGTAGAAGTATAGACGCTGACACTGACTTTCTGTAGAATCATACACAGGGACACTGACTTCTTATAGAAGCATGCATAGTGACACTGTTTTCCTATAGAAGCATGCACCGTGACACTGACTTCCTGTAGAAGCATACAGTGACACTGACTTCCTGTAGAAGCATACACAGTGACACTGACTTCCTGTAGAAGCATACAGTGACACTGACTTCCTGTAGAAGCACACAGTGACACTGACTTCCTGTAGAAGCATACAGTGACACTGACATCCTGTAGAAGCATACACAGTGACACTGACTTCCTGTCGAAGCATACAGTGACACTGACTTCCTGTAGAAGTATACACAGTGACACTGACTTCCTGTAGAAGGACACACAGTGACACTGACTTCCTGTAGAAGCATACACAGTGACACTGACTTCCTGTAGAAGCATACACAGTAACACTGACATCCTGTAGAAGCATACACAGTGACACTGACTTCCTGTCGAAGCATACACAGTGACACTGACTTCCTGTAGAAGCTTACACAGTGACACTGATTTCCTGTAGAAGCATACACAGTGACACTGACTTCCTGTAGAAGCATACACAGTGACACTGATTTCCTGTAGAAGCACACAGTGACACTGATTTCCTGTAGAAGCACACAGTGACACTGACTTCCTGTAGAAGCTTACACAGTGACACTGATTTCCTGTAGAAGCTTACACAGTGACACTGATTTCCTGTAGAAGCTTACACAGTGACACTGACTTCCTGTAGAAGCACACAGTGACACTGACTTCCTGTAGAAGTATACACAGTGACACTGACTTCCTGTAGAAGCACACACAGTGACACTGACTTCCTGTAGAAGCATACAGTGACACTGACTTCCTATAGAAGCACACAGTGACACTGACTTCCTGTAGAAGCATACAGTGACACTGACATCCTGTAGAAGCATACACAGTGACACTGACTTCCTGTCGAAGCATACAGTGACACTGACTTCCTGTAGAAGTATACACAGTGACACTGACTTCCTGTAGAAGGACACACAGTGACACTGACTTCCTGTAGAAGCATACACAGTGACACTGACATCCTGTAGAAGCATACACAGTGACACTGACTTCCTGTAGAAGCATACACAGTGACACTGACTTCCTGTAGAAGCTTACACAGTGACACTGATTTCCTAAAGAAGCTTACACAGTGACACTGATTTCCTGTAGAAGCTTACACAGTGACACTGACTTCCTGTAGAAGCACACAGTGACACTGACTTCCTGTAGAAGTATACACAGTGACACTGACTTCCTGTAGAAGCACACACAGTGACACTGACTTCCTGTAGAAGCATATACAGTGACACTGACTTCCTGTAGAAGCATACAGTGACACTGACTTCCTGTAGAAGGACACAGTGACACTGACTTCCTGTAGAAGCATACAGTGACACTGACATCCTGTAGAAGCATACACAGTGACACTGACTTCCTGTCGAAGCATACAGTGACACTGACTTCCTGTAGAAGTATACACAGTGACACTGACTTCTTGTAGAAGGACACACAGTGACACTGACTTCCTGTAGAAGCATACACAGTGACACTGACTTCCTGTAGAAGCATACACAGTGACACTGACATCCTGTAGAAGCATACACAGTGACACTGACTTCCTGTCGAAGCATACACAGTGACACTGACTTCCTGTAGAAGCATACACAGTGACACTGACTTCCTGTAGAAGCACACAGTGACACTGATTTCATGTAGAAGCACACAGTGACACTGACTTCCTGTAGAAGCTTACACAGTGACACTGATTTCCTGTAGAAGCATACACAGTGACACTGACTTCCTGTAGAAGCATACACAGTGACACTGACATCCTGTAGAAGCATACACAGTGACACTGACTTCCTGTCGAAGCATACACAGTGACACTGACTTCCTGTAGAAGCATACACAGTGACACTGACTTCCTGTAGAAGCACACAGTGACACTGATTTCCTGTAGAAGCACACAGTGACACTGACTTCCTGTAGAAGCTTACACAGTGACACTGATTTCCTGTAGAAGCTTACACAGTGACACTGATTTCCTGTAGAAGCTTACACAGTGACACTGACTTCCTGTAGAAGCACACAGTGACACTGACTTCCTGTAGAAGCATACACAGTGACACTGACTTCCTGTAGAAGCTTACACAGTGACACTGATTTCCTGTAGAAGCACACAGTGACACTGACTTCCTGTAGAAGCACACAGTGACACTGATTTCCTGTAGAAGCTTACACAGTGACACTGATTTCCTGTAGAAGCTTACACAGTGATTCAGACCAATAATCATGGTGACTGATAGATGGGAGTGCAATTGCTTTTGAGGATAGATCGAATTCCATTCCATACTCTTGATGTCATCTCCTGTTCCGGTAGGAAGGATCATTTTTCTTCAGGCCTCTTATTATGAGTGAGGCTCCCACATGAAACAGTTTCCCCAATACAACTCTGCTATTTATCACTGGAAATGTATAACTATATATCCGATATCTACTGGTCCCTCCATTCACAATCGCAGCTGCGGCCCCTATATGTTTCTATGGGGGATGCAAAATGGTCTGATTTCCCAAGCTGACAGAATAACGCCATCTCCAGATTTTTGGGGACTCAAAGTGTCCCCAGGAGTAAGTTCTGATACTAATGATGCTGGCTGCGGACATAAGAACGGTGGATGGGACAGGCTACCACATGCAGGAGCATGGATGTTTAGTGTATATGGGCAGATTCTCTCATTGCCAAAATTTAGTAAGCAGGCAGCCACGGTCAGGCGGAAAAACGACTGCGGATGTGGCCAACTCAGAATCAGCGCCCTTTTATATTGATAGAAAGTTATATGAATTTGGCTTTCATTTCAATGAATTAGTTAGTACAAAGTTGGCAGATTTTTATATTTTATTTAATATATATATATATATATATATAGATAGATATAAAATGGGTGGCACTCCTGGCAACACGAAAAGGTGGACAGGTCTCCTGGGAGCTGGGGCCACCAGGTCGCTGCTGATGGCACTGGTGGCTAGTGACGCAATTTGCGTTGCATCATGTCATCATGGCTCTGCTACCTGCTTCACAATGCTGGTAATCACGGCATTGCATAGCGGGGAGGGTGGGGGGGGGGGCTGCAATGACGCGAATGCCAACCTGACTGCTTTTCAACATCAGAAATGGCAATTCCCAGAAGCCGATACACCTTCATTTAAAAATCCCTTCCTGATGTACTGTAATGCAACATACACCATTGTCTAAACAAAAGCAGCATTAGATGTTTGGTATTACTATAGTTTGGGACTGGGCAGCCAACACAGGTTTTATTTTATTTGCAAGCTAAATAAATACTCACTTTATTTTATAGACAAAATGGTTTAAGGGCCTGATTCAGAGCCGGACGCTCTGATAAGAGCGCTCGCTCTGAATCAGGGCCCTCCTACCTAAAATTGGAGCGGGCTCCTGGCCGCTCGCATAGCTGTGGGTGACCACCCACAGCTTATGCGAGCGGCCAAAAAGATGGTCGCGTTGGTCAAGACCATCGCGACCATCGGGCTTGCGACGAGACCCTGCGGTATGGTTTCGCTGCTGCAAGCCCAGGAGTGCTTTTGGCTCTATCAGAGCCAAAAGCACTCCCACTGACATCACTAGTGATGTCAGTGGGGCCGGACCCAGACGGTAGGCGTTCCCATGAGAACGCCTCCGTCTGGGCAGCAACGCCCCCGGCACGCCCACCAAAGTGGGCGTGCTGTCACTCACCATCGACAGCACGCCCCGTTTGGTGCGAGATCCATAGCGATGGCTGGCCGTCGCTATGCTGGTCTCGCACATGCGCACGACGGAGCTCCCTCCGTCGTGCGCATGCTCACTAGGGAACCATCGACCTGCTTGCGAGCGCTCAGCGCTCGCGAGCGGGTCTGAATCAGGCTCTAAGTGCGAATTCTTATTATCATTTCATTTATATCAGTACATTGGCACGAAACAGAACCACATAACTACCTGAACCGATGTATGGTGGGCGCTCATCATTAGTATACCCAAATTATTTCCAAATTGGTTTTGCCAAAGTACAGTATTTTGGCAAATAAAAGGGTCTGTAATTATACCGTGTGACAGCTCAGCCCTTCTCATGTCAGATTTCTATAGAGCTTTATATTACATATGTTACATAAGCTACTTTATTTCCAGATAAGCATATACATTTGCTGCAATAGACCACGCAGCATTTCCTGTCATTTGCACACTATGTGGCTGTTTTCTATTTAACATTCATAGCACAGAAAGCCAGAGAGAACGGCAAAAAGCCAGTAACAGGACGCAGTTGGCAAAAGCGAAAGATATTTGTTTTCTAGAGTACATGACACATTACAGGACTGCAGACATAATTACAACAGAGCAATACTATGCCCAACCCTATCTTGAAACAATCTTCTATAAGCATAACAGAGTACACTGCAGACAGGCACAATGGGAAGGATAAATGCTTCATGTTTAGATGGTCTCAGCTTGTGGACATTATCAACCAAAAATCAATTCGTAGGGAACTTTAAAATGAAAGAAAAAAATAAAGCTTTAGATAAGGTGAAGTCATAAGATCTGTAAATGATGCAACTTATTTTCTTTTGTTTCTCATAAATTTTTGTGTAATAGTAGTTTGCTAATGATTCATGTTAGAAGAGAGGGAAGGAGGTATGAGAGAGAAGAAAACAAGGGTGGGTAGTAAAATATCAAAGGGAAAGAAGGACACAGCAAGAAGAGGGAATTGAGGAAAGGAAGAGAGGAAGAGAAGAAGGAAAGAGGAGAGAGAGAAGAGAGGAAGGGAAGAAGGACAGGAGAGGGAGGGAAGAGAGGGAGAGAAAAAGGATGGGAGAGGGAGGGAAGAGAAGAAGGGAAGAAGGACAGAGGATAAGGAGGGAAGAAGGACAGAGGAGAGGGAGGGAAGGGAAGAAGGACAGAGGTAAGGGAGGGAAGAGATGAAGGAGATAAGAACAGAGGAGAGGGAGGGAAGAAGGATAGAGGAAAGGGAGGGAATAGAAGAAGGACAGAGAAGAGGGAGGGAAGAGAGGAAGGGAAGGGTATAGAGGAGAGAAAGGGAAGAAGGACAGAGAAGAGGGAGCGAAGAGAGGGAGGGAAAAGAGGAAGGGAAGGGTTTAGAGGAAGGGAAGAAGGACAGGAGAGGGAGGGAAGAGAGGAAGGGAAGATGGGCAGAGGAGAGGGAGGGAAGAGAGGAAGGGAAGACGGGCAGATGAGAGGGAGGGAAGAGAGGAAGGGAAGGACAGAGGAGAGGGAGGGAAGAGAGGAAGAGAATAACAGTATAGATGGAGGGAAGAGAGGAAGGGAAGAAGAACAGAGGAAAGGGAGGGAAGAGAGGAAGGGAAGAAGAACAGAGGAAAGGGAGGGAAGAGAGGAAGGGAAGAAGAACAGAGGAAAGGGAGGGAAGAGAGGAAGGGAAGAAGAACAGAGGATAGGGAGAGAAGAGAGGAAGGGAAGAAGAACAGAGGAAAGGGAGAGAAGAAGGATAGAGTACAGGGAGGGAAGAAAGGAAGGGATGAAGGACAGAGGAGAGGGAGGGAAGAGAAGAACAACAGAGCAGATGGAGTGTAGAGAGGAAGGGAATAAGGACAGAGAAGAGGGAGGGAAGAGAGAAAGGGAAGAAGGACAGAGAAGAGGGAGGGAAGAGAGGAAGGGAAGGGCACAAAGGAAGGGAAGAAGGACAGAGGAGAGGGAGGGAAGAGAGGAAGGGAAGAAGGACAGAGGAGAGGGAGGGAAGAGAGGAAGGGAAGAAGGACAGAGGAGAGGGAGGGAAGAGAGGAAGGGAAGAAGGACAGAGGAGAGGGAGGGAAGAGAGGAAGGGAAGAAGGACAGAGGAGAGGGAGGGAAGAGAGGAAGGGAAGACGGGCAGAGGAGAGGGAGGGAAGAGAGGAAGGGAAGAACAGTGGAGATGGAGGGAAGAGAGAACGGGAAGAAGGACATAGACGGAAGAGAGGATGGAAGGAAGGACAGATGAGATAGAGGGAAGAGAGGAAGTAAGAGAAAAAGGATGGCATAGAGGGAGGGAAGGACAAAAGAGATGAAGGTAAAGAAGGAAGAGAAAGGAAAAAGGCAGGGAAGCAAGAAAAAAAGAGGGAATGAATTGAACAGGGAAGAATGGTTGGGAAGGAATATAAGGGAGAAGAAGAAAAGTATGGGAGGGAATAACAGGAAGGAAAGAAGAGAAGGAAAAAAGGAAAGGAGAGAGGAGAGCAAGAGAAGAAAAGTGAAAATGAGAGAGCTGAAAATGCTGAATACTGAGAGAGCTGATGCACTGATCTAGACTTTCCATATGAAGTAAATTATTCTATATATACACCTATGTGTTTATCTATATTTTTCATTTAACCTATATAACAATTATATTTAGATTTTGAAACAGTCGTACTACAAAATGGTGTGGCAGATATTACATAATGTTGTAAGTGTTTTTCTAACTCACCTGTGGCCTTGGATGTCCTGTTACTTGACAGGTCAACTCTAACGTCTCTCCTTCCCGTATTGTGTACACCCGTTCCGAGTACCTCTCTTCCTCAATATTACAGGCCAAGCCTGAGTGGCTAATCCTAACAGTAGGTGGAGCTATCAGGAAAAAGAAACAAGATATAAGATTACAATAACAAACTTTTATGTTTTCGGATAAAAAGACAATAGCAAAGGAAAAAACCCACAGTTTTCTGATTTTCTCATATAACATAATCTAACATTGGTGACAGACCTCATGGGATTACAATCCTCTTTTAATGGACATTTGGATCAGAAGGCTGAAGTTGAAATTACTTTGAGACACATTTATCAGCAGCTGCATGATTAATGTGTTTGGGATGTGACAATTACGCTGCAATTTGCAATGCAGTAATGAAAACGACCACTTGCCAAGGACTGGAAGCAAAGTCGGCCTGTGCCTGTGAGGGATGCAGAGGATCCCTCTCCCAAAAGAAATGCAGTAGAGTAGAGGTGGAGGAATGACTTTGCATGTTCCTTTGGGTAAAAAAATCACAGTGAGGAGGAAACGCAGACAATAAGTGAAACAGTGACGTTTAGCTTTTAGATTGAGTTCCCTATATGGTTCCTAACAAGAGAAGTTTGGGACAAATCACTGATTTCTGTCTCAGTTGGTCATTTAAAACAGAGCAATGTGTTAAATGTTAGTGATGCTTAAAAATTTTCACTAGCACAAATGGATTTAGTAAATAAGAGCAGCATTGTGCTGTAAACTATGTTACTAATTTCATTAGTCTGGTTGCACCAATTGCTAAAAGCTGGTATCTGTAATTTTGGAAAAATTGTCAAATAAAGAATTTATTTAAAAAACAAACAAACTGATATGTATTTGGATGGTCTGGATTACAGCCCAATATTGTCTTTTTACTTTGTTGGTTCAGTTCAACTTTGCTCAGACGAGATAAGTGATGTGGTTGGGACAGTCTTAAATTTCATTTGAATATTGCAGGTACCTAACAAATCCTTAAGAACAAGAGACTGTGATCTGATATAGACAGTTTTGATCCTAATGATAATCACATAGAACATTCTACAATGTTGGAGAGGTGATGAAAACATAAAAACATTAAATTACTGACACCAGTAAAAAAATAAATAAAGAAAATAAACTAAAAAGTGCATGTGGGTTGTATCAGGATAAAAATGCAGAAAGGACAAAGAGAATATGAGAGAGAGAGATGTCGTACATACAGTCCATTACTGGGTACATACCGGCGCGAATATCACCAGTATGTAGTGTACCTAGAAAATCTTTGCCTCCTTCTGCGCAATTGGATCTCTCTAAAGGACGTCCAGACATCATTCAGCAATTATGTCAGTTGGGCTGCCCCCAAACGGCAAGTGTTCTGACTGGAACGCCTCCGTTTGAACGGGCACGCCCCCAGCCCGCCCAGCAAATGGGGCGAGCTGTCACTCAACATCGATAGCTCACCCTGTCTGCTACGAGACCCCTAACGCTGGGTCTCGCACATGCCAATTTTTGCCAATCCTTAGCGATCGCAATGCCGCCGCATCACTACATAAGGACGCTCACTTCACCTACACAACCACCACCCACAAACGGCACTTCCTGTCAATCACTCTGCGATGGGTCTGCACAGTCACTGTGATCGCAGTCCCAATCCCAGTGGCCGGTTCGTGCAACCACACTGCAGAACGCAACAATCGGCCATTTGCGTGCGTATAAGCAACTGCTTTCCTAGCTGAATCCGGCCCTGAGAGAGAAAGAAGACATACTGTATTTCCCTTTAATTTAAGATATGTGCTACATTTCCTATGCAAATGGTATAACTATGGGGTCTATTCATTATCACTTATTTTCTACAAAAGCCTCCGAAAGTAGCAGTGAAGCCGCTTTGGGGAGACAGCTAATTTACAGATCAGCCGTCTCCGCGCCGGAGCAATAATGAATTGCTTTGGCGCTCACGTCGAGTTAGTATGTACATATAATAACCATATCACCCATGTGTATTAAAAGATATAGGTGTCTATTCATCATCACTTAATTTCTACTAAAGCAGATGGAAATCTTAATTTTCACCTGCTTTTGTAGAAAACAAGTGTCAAGGTAATTCATCATTCCTTTAACGAAGGAGATATCACAGATTGTCCCCCGTTTTTTTCAGAACTTAACAGTGATACTGTACGCCAACCAGAGATGATGTACAGCACCCGATGGAGCAGAGGGATCTGAAAAGATCCCTCCCTGCTGTGTCCTCTCACCTGTAGCAGCTCCCTCCCAGCTTCCAAACCAGTCTTCCTGTGAGGTGGGGCCAAGGGAGAGGATACAATAGCAGCAGCGGGGGACCTACACGGGTCTGCGGGTCTGAGCAGGAAGGGGGGGTGGCACAGTCTCCGGCAGCTGCAGCTTTGCGGAGGATGGGGGATAGGGTTTGGTCTGGACACAGAAAACGGCGGGATTGGTGAACAGGCAGCTCCTGCTGCAGCTCAGTCTCTTCGCAGCCTGTCTTCAAGCATGCGTGCGCAGCTTGAAGAAGTGAAAACTGAAGAAAGACTGGAGGAGCAGGAGAAAAGTCTCTCACTTCCGATAAACTGACATCATAGAAACAGCAGTTTTTCGTAAGTGATAGTTTAGGGCAGGAGGTATGATGAATGCCTCCCAAACTTAGGGCCTCATTCAGACCTTCTTGCTAGCGCTATGCGCTCTCAAGTGGGTCGATGGTGCGGCACTCGCTCCGTGGCTTGCTACAAACGGGGTGGCTGTTGATGTTGATCGACAGCTCGCCCCATTTTGTAGGCGGGGTGGGAGGGTGGCTGGTCAAACGGAGGCGTTCCTGTAGGAATGCCTGTCGTTTGTGGGCGGCCCTACTGACATCACAAGTGATGTCAGTAGTGAGCTTCCTGCTCTATTTGAGCAGGAAGCTCACTGGGGCTTGCAGCAGATGAGACCCTACCACAAGGGTCTCGTCGCAAGCCTGATGGTCGCGATTATTGCGACCATCACCTGGCCACTCGCAAAAGCTGTGGATGGTCACCCACAGCTTAGCGAGCAGCCAGGCGGCTGGGTAAAAAGAAAAACGGCCGCCCTGATTCAGAGCGAGTGCTTGCTTTTTGCGAGCGCCTCTGTATCAGGCACTTAGGGCCTGACTCAGACCCAGTCGCAAGCGATGCGCGCTCGCAACCGGGTCGATGGTGGGCCAGTGTGCATGCGCACAACGGAGCCGGCTCCGTCGTGCGCATGCGCGAGACCCGGATAGCGACGGGCACTTCGTCACTCCGGGTCTCGCAACAAAGGGGGCAAGCTGTCGATGTTGAGTGACAGCTCGCCCCCTTTGGTGGGCGGGCTGGAGGAGTGGCTGCCCAAACGGAGGCATTCCCATGTGAACGCCTCCGTTTGGGGGCGGCCCCACTGACATCACGAGTGATGTCAGTGGGAGAGATTTCAGCTCTGTTAAAGCCAAAATCTCTCTGGGGCTTGCGGCAACAAGACCCTACCACAAGGGTCTCGTCGCAAGCCCGATGGTCGCGATGGTCTTGACCATCGCTACCATCTTCCTGGCTGCTCACTATAGCTGTGGGTGGTCACCCACAGCTATGCAAGCGGCCAGGAGGCCGTTCTAAAAGAAAAAAAAGACCGGCCCTGATTCAGAGCGAGCGCTCTGTCAGAGCGTCCGGCTCTGAATCAGGGCCTTAGTTTGAACTCGCAGCCAGTTCAAAACCGTATTTATCACTTCATAAAGTGATAATTATGTTTTGATGAATAAGCCCCATATAGAGAAGAAAATAAAATCTTTTTTTCCAATGAACACCTACTGTACACACAACACTGAAGATTAATTAGAGCACTGCACCATCCTGATACTGTATTTCCCATTTATTCACCCTTATCTACTAAAACGTGGCTCCTATTCGCATTGTTTTGCCTTTTGGTGTTTTTAACATAGACATGAAATGTACAAATTAATTAAAAGTTGGACAAATAAGGGTCAACAGTGCAGTTCCCACCATTGTGTAGAAGACTACTAGAAATCAGCACATGCTACTAGCACATTGTGATTTGTATTGGATAAGGTCATCGCATGAAAAGCATATGGAATGACTAATGCATCTTCCCCCATTTTCCCAGCGCCTATGTGTGAACGAGCCCTGACTGCTTCTCTTATTAAGTAACCAGAGTCCATTACATGGTCTGTTTGGGGGTTTTGTTGTTACATTGTCTTGGCTGTCTCTATTAAACATTATGTGTCAGACCTCCAAGCTAAGTGAGCATTGAATAACTGCTTAGTATCCTGAATTGACCCATCACGTTTAGCATTTACATGCTGCAAGCAACTACAAGGACACAATTTATAAACCAGCAAGTCGAAATAAATAACAAATTGTTTTGGAAGAAATGTTTTGCTGTCAACGAATAAACTAGGTAATCCTTCATGAAGCACATTATAAAACTAAGATAAGTAGAGAAGGATTTATTTTTACATTTGACTGAATTTTACAGATTTGCTACCCGTAAATTTTTTTGCATATTTTGGGGGAGATGTACTAAGCCTTGGAAAGAGATGAAGTGGAGAGAGATAAAGTACCAATCAATCAGCTCCTATCAGTTTACAGGCTACGTTTGAAAAATGACAGTTAGGAACTGACTGTTTGGTACTTTTTCTCTCAACACTTTATCTCTCTCCAAGGCTTAGTACATCTACCCATATGCCATACCTAGTTAGCTTTTTGTTGTAACGTATTAAGGGTCTGATTCAGCTTGGTATTAGCAGTTGCTAATACCCACGCAATTGGGTGATTGTTGCGTTCTGCGTATGTGTATGCATCGCATTGCGCAAGCCGGATACTGCGATCGGGACTGCGATCGCAGTGACTACACAGACCCATCGCGGAGTGATTGACAGGAAGTACCGTTTGTTGGTGGTGACGGGGAGGTGGTCGGGGAAATGCAGGCGTGCCAGTGCGTTTGAACGCCGTTGCAGAGGCGTGCATAAATTATCCACTGTGATGCCGTACGCAGCCTGAGGCCTCATAGTGTGCAATGAAGTTAGCAATTTCTGAGTAAGGTCAGAGCTTGTGTAAGTGTGCGTAAGGCTGCGATGGTAATCGCTTGTACCGATGATTTTGCAGTCTTGTTAAACATTACGGATGAGTGTAAGGTAAAGTGGGCGTCCTTATGTTGTGCTGCGATGGGATAGCGGTCGCAATGGATTAGCATACTATAGCAGTGAGACTGCGTGCGTAATCGCAGTTGCGATTCATAATGAATCAGGCCCTAAGTCCTTCTTCCGCCATACAAAATCTCTTTTTTTCTGTGTACTTGCCGTTAGTGCCATTAGCTGCGCAGGTTTACTACACCTACAGTAGCTATGAGTTACGGTACTACACCTACAGCAGCTATGAGTTGCGGTACTACACCTACAGTAGCTATGAGTTATGGTACTACACCTACAGTAGCTATGAGTTGCGGCACTACACCTACAGTAGCTATGATTTGCTGTACTACACCTACAGTAGCTATGAGTTGCAGTTCTACACCTACAGTAGCTATGAGTTGCGGTTCTACACCTACAGTAGCTATGAGTTGTGGTTCTACACCTACAGTAGCTATGAGTTGCGGTACTATACCTACAGTAGCTATGAGTTGCGGCACTACACCTACAGTAACTATGAGTTGCGGTTCTACACCTACAGTAGCTATGAGTTGCGGTATTACACCTACAGTAGTTATGAGTTGCGGTACTACACCTACAGTAGCTATGATTTGCGGTACTACACCTACAGTAGCTATGAGTTACGGTACTACACCTACAGTAGCTATGAGTTGCGGCACTATACCTACAGTAGCTATGAGTTGCGGCAATACAATACTACACCAAGCTGTGAGTGGTGGTACTTTCACCTAGCCGTGCTTTGTAGTACTACACCTAGCTGTGAATGGTGGTACTTTCACCTAACCATGAGTTGGATCACTACACCTAGTTATGAGTTGTAGTACTACACCTAGCATTGAGTTGCAGTACTACGCCTAGCTGTGAGTTGCATTGCTATACCTACAGTAGCTGTGAGTTGCAGTACTGTATTACACTTAGCTGTGTGTGTGGTATGAAATGTACTGTAGACATTCAAAGTTTTGACATTCATTATGTTGACAAGGTCTGAATGTCGAAATTTAGAATGTTGACATGTTCAGAATGTCTACATTTAACATGTCAACATTCACAATGTCAACTGATGACCCAATGTTGACAAGTTAAAAATGCTGACAATTGTGAATCTTGACAGTCAGAATGTCAACACTCATGTTTGAACCTAAAGATAATTGCAACCTAACACTAATTGCAGCCTAGCCATAATTTCATGTGTTGACATTTTGAACATGTCAACATTTTGTCAGTATTGAAATTTTGATAATATGAATGTCAACATACTGACTGCATCACCCAGCTGCGGGTTGCGGTAATACACCTACAATAGCTGTGAGTTGCAGTACAACACCTGTTTTCTTTACAGGTGCCCTGTCTGCAAGGGCATGCTGGCACATGTACTTCTCCAAGTGCCGGCATGCCATGACAGCCCTAAAAATTTGTGCATGACAGGGCTTGCTGGGACCTGCAGAATGCCAGCAAAGGACAATCACACTTAGCATTTACATGCTGTAAGCAACTACAAGATTTTCTAAAACACCTAGTTATGAGTTGTGGTACTACACCTAGCTATGAGCTGTGGTACTACACCTAGCTATGAGTTGTGTTACTACCCCTAGCTATGAGTTGAGGTACTACACCTAGCTATGTGTTATGGTATTACACCTAGCTATGAGTTATGGTACTACACCTAGCTATGAGTTATAGTACTACACCTAGCTATGAGTTATAATACTACACCTAGCTATGAGTTATAGTACTACACCTTGCTATGAGTTGTGGTACCATACCAAGCTATGAGTTGTGGTACTACCCCTAGCTATGAGTTGAGGTACCACACCTAGCTATGTGTTATGGTACTACACCTAGCTATGAGTTATGGTACTACACCTAGCTATGAGTTATAGTACTACACCTTGCTATGAGTTGTGGTACCACACCAAGCTATGAGTTGTGGCACTACCCCTAGCTATGATTTGTGGTAAGACACTTAGCTATGAGTTATGGTACTACACCAAGTTATGAGTTTTGGTACTACACCTAGCTATGAGTATGGAAGTACACCAAGCTATGAGTTGTGGTACTACCCCTAGCTATGAGTTATGGTACTACACCAAACTATGAGTTGTGGTACTACCCCTAGCTATGAGTTATGGTACTACCCCTAGCTATGAGTTATGGTACTACACCAAGCTATGAGTTTTGGTACTACCCCTAGCTATGAGTTGTGGTACTACACCTAGCTATGAGTATGGAACTACACCAAGCTATGAGTTGTGGTACTACCCCTAGCTATGAGTTATGGTACTACACCAAACTATGAGTTGTGGTACTACCCCTAGCTATGAGTTATGGTACTACCCCTAGCTATGAGTTATGGTACTACACCAAGCTATGAGTTGTGGTACTACACCTAGCTATGAGTTATGGTACTACACCAAGCTATGAGTTGTGGTACTACACCTAGTACTACACCTAGCTATGAGTTATGGTACTACACCAAGCTATGAGTTGTGGTACTACACCTAGCTATGAGTTGTGGTACTATACCAAGCTATGAGTTGTAGTACTACCCCTAGTTATGAGCTGTGGTACTGCCCCTAGCTATGAGCTGTAGAACTACCCCCAACTATGAGCTGTAGTTCTGAATCTAGCTATGAGTTGTGGTACTACCCATAGCTATAAGTTGTAGTACTACCCTTAGCTATGAGTTACTGTACTAAACCTAGCGTTGAGTTGTAGTACAACCCCTAGCTATGAGCTGTAGTCCTACCCATAGCTATGAGCAGGCATGCCGACAGCCAGGGAAAAAATAATAATTTTGGGTGCTGTGAGCCCCTCAGCCCGGTGCATAGCCAGTGGGGGAGCACAATCAGTGTGATCGCTGCCCCCACAGGCATAGGAGACTGCTGCAGCCACTGCTTAGCAGCCACGAGCAGTCTCCTAGAGCAGCCCAGCACACAGCAGTATGTGCTGGGCTCCTGTGATGTAAGAGGAGGGGGTCAGACCCGGGTCCCCGCCGGGCCCCTCCAGCAAGCCTGGGCCCGTGTAAATAGTACCTGCTCCCTCCCTCTCGGTGTTCCTGGCTATGAGCTGTGGTACTACACCTAGCTATGAGCTGTAGTACTACCCCTAGCTATGAGCTGTAGTACTACCTCTAGCTATAATTTGTGGTACTACACTTAGCTATGGGTTGTGGTGCTACACCAAACTATGAGTTGTAGTACTGCATCTAGCTATGAGTTGTGGTAATACACCTTGCTATGAGTTGTGGTGCTACACCTAGCTATGAGTTATGGTACTACACCTAGCTTTGAGCTGTGGTACTACACCTAACTATGAGTTGTGTTACTACCCCTAGCTATGAGCTGTAGTACTGCATCTAGCTATGAGCTGTGGTACTGCATCTAGCTATGAGCTGTGGTACTACACCTAGCTATGAGTTGTGGTACTACACCTAGCTATGAGTTGTGGTACTACACCAAGCTATGAGTTGTGGTACTACACCTAGCTATGAGCTGTGATACTACACCTAGCTATGAGTTGTGGATTAACACCTAGCTATGAGTTGCAAGATACAAAAGTAGAAAAGGTTTGATGGAATTCACGTCTTTTAAGGCATAATTCAAGAGAACAGTGGCAAAATATATATTGGGTTTATACATTTTTGATATAACATACAGTAAATAATAACAATTTGACAACCTGTGCATTAATATGAAAAGAACGAATACACAAATTCAGTCTAGTATATTAAAATGTATTGTTAAAGTCAATAAGCTAAAAAAGGCAAAGCATTTTCTTCCATTTCTGTATGCATTAAATTATGTTTTAATATTTTTTATATTTATGTTGTGTAATCACTCTATGATTGTATGCATTGTGTTACTGTATGTGTAAAATACATATAATAAATACATATTGTGTATGACGTTTAAATATTAATAAGAGCACTCTTCAATGGCTGTTTATTGTATGCATGCATTCATCTTCAATGAGAAACTTGTATCTGCAAATTCCACCCTGAGCCTTTGTTTACACACCCTAACAAAGGAAATGGCTGCTGTCCAAGGTACTGTAACACACATAGATCCCATCGATGGACAAAGAAGGACCTCTGACCTATGGAGGGGACAAATTACTGAGATGCTTTATCACTTAATAGTGTGATGACTTGTGTACATAACGTGTATCTTGTGTGGAACCTTTGTTCCTTCCAGTATAAGTTAACTTGCACTGACCTTGGACGTTAGTGCATTCTCATTGAAGCCTGGTGCTAAGTACTTAGCAGCATATTGCGCAAGTGTATTTGACGGAACATTTGTATTTCTTTGGAGAATAAATCTTTGCACTATTTCTTTCTTTCTGTTTTTGACATACGAATGTGCTATTTATCACATTATGGGCCTCATTTACTAACAAGATTTATCACCAAAACGAATGATAAATGTCACTGCGTATGATAATGGTGCTCCAGCCAATCAGCTCCCAACTGTCAAGTGTTAGAAAAATGATAGTTGGGAGTTGATTGGCTGGAGCACCATTTATCATACAATCTGACATTTATCACTCGTTTTAGTGATAAAACTTGTTAGTAAATGGGAGCCTAGGGGTCTAATTCAGACCCGGTCGTAAGCGCTGAGCTCTTGCAACCGGGTCGATGTTAAAGCCTACGCACGCGCAGCGGCCGCACTGCTCGTGTGCAAGTCCCGGAGCGAGAGTGAATTTCTCTCGCTCCGGAGCTCACTACAAAAGGGGCGGCTGTCGATGTTGATCAACAGCTCGCCCCATTTTGTAGGCGGGGCAGGGGGGTGGCTACACAAACGGAGGTGTAGCCACCCCCCTGCCCGGAACGCCTGCCCTTTTGTGGGCAGCCACACTGACATCAGCAGTGATGTCAGTGGGGAGCTTCCTGCTCGATCAGAGCAGGAAGCTCCCTGGGGCTTGCGGTTGCTGAGACCCAACCTTAGGGTCTCGTCGCAAGTCCCGGAGCGAGAGTGAATTTCTCTCGCTCCGAAGCTCACTACAAAAGGGGCGGCTGTCGATGTTAATCAACAGCTCGCCCCGTTTTGTAGGCGGGGCAGGGGGGTGGCTACACAAACGGAGGTGTAGCCACCCCCCTGCCCGGAACGCCTGCCCTTTTGTGGGCGGCCACACTGACATCAGCAGTGATGTCAGTGGGGAGCTTCCTGCTCGATCAGAGCAGGAAGCTCCCTGGGGCTTGTGGTTGCTGAGACCCAACCTTAGGGTCTCGTCGCAAGCCCCGATGGTCGCGATGGTCTTGACCATCGTGACCATCAACCTGGTCGGTCGCTAAAGCTGTGGGTGGTAACCCACAGCTTAGCTAGGGACCAGGAGGCCGCGCTTGAAAAGTGACGTGGCCGCCCTCATTCAGAGAGAGCGCTCGCTTCTAGCGACCGCCTCTGAATGAGGGCCTATGTTTCTTGCTATAATATTGGTGATGATGTATTTTTTTACCTTTACTACTAATATTTAAATATTTGTCATTTACTGCCTGATTAGATAACCTCAATAACATCTTGTTTGCTCACTGGTATTTTGTGATACTGTACTAATTGTCCCACTTTCAAAAATAATTTATTAATGATTCAAAAAAACAATTGCTAAAAACTAAACTACTTAAATAATGTTCAAACGGTATGTAATGCCGGCGGCTGATTAGACACCGGATGAAATACAGACGCCAGAAAACCGAAGGTTCTACATCCCAACTGAGGCTGGTAAGTACCCTAACCCTCCACTGTCCCCCCCCTAACCCTCCCCTGTCCCCCCCTCCCCTAACCCTCCCTTAGTGGTACCTAGTCCCAACCTCCCCTGGTGGTGCCTAACCCCCCCTTCCCGCACCCTAAGCCTAACCCTCCCCAGGGGTCCCTAAACCTAACCCTCCCAACCCTGCTGATAACACTAACCTGTCCCTACTTAACCTGTTCTCTCCCGGAGAATACCTTTGTTTTGGGAATGCTGGGCAAACACATCCCCGCTCTGCCTGCAAATGTTGCAGCATGTTAAACATGCTGCAGCTCTGAGGATCTGTAAGTGAGATTGCAGACCCCGTTCTGCACATGCGCGGAACGGGTCCTGTGCATTTTCAGACCCCAAAATATCAGAGATGTACGCAAACCATTGGGTTTGTGTACAACTCCGAATCAGGTCCACAGCCTGTAAAATGACAGGAAGGAGCTGATCAGTTGGTACTTTATTTATCTCTAAGATTTTCCTCCATAACTTGTAAGGTTCAAACAGTTTGCTATTGATATTATTGTGGCCGTGTGTAGGGGGTCCCAAGAAAGAGGAAGAGCATGTATTTTATTTTAATATGTGCTGGACGGGCAGCCTTGAGTTTGGGGTTTACGTTTTAACTGTGTTCATAGAATTTTTTTTTAATTGAGTTGATAAAAAATGACAACACAAACAGCAAAAGGATGGTTGTGAGGAACGTGAGCATATGACCAATAACTTTAAATAAAACATGGAACATGCTTCCTCCGGGTAACGTTTTCCCTTTACTAGCGACATACATAGATAGCGTACTTAGGGCCTGATTCAGACCCGCTCGCTAGATTGCGTTCGCACGCAGCCTGCCGATGTTTGCAATCTGCGCATACATATTCATCACACAGTGCGCGTGCGCAAACCAGTCAATGCGATCAGGAAGCGTTCGCTCGCAGCGCATAGATAGCGCGCTAGAATGAGTGACAGGAGAAGCCATTTGTGGGTGGTCGATGTAAACGGGGGAGTGGTGGTGCGAACGCAGGCGTGTCTGTGCATCTTAACGCCGTTTCAGAGGCATGCACAATTTAGACGTAGCGTCATAGTGCACGTCACATGGTTGTTTTACACACTGAAGCGCTCGCAGTGCTTGCGGTAGGGTATGGTCAACCACGAGTGCTGCGTTAGCTTCCGATGGTACTTAATGTTACCGATGATTGCATACACATCCTGGAGATGACGTGCATAAGTGGGCGTCTTAAGACAGGCTGGTGGGTGTCTAAATACACAGGAAGATCGCACGCCAAGACTTAGTGATTGCTATTGATTTTGCCGTGCGATTGCGGATTTGCATACTTTCGCTGCGTGCGAACGCATCTAGCGAGCGGGTCTGAATCGAGCCCTTATGGTCTTCTTTAAAACCTGATATGACACTGTAGAAAAGCTGGCAAGTCTTAAGTCGTTTGCGGAGAGATGGGATTTAATAGGACTTCCCAGCCTGTTCTGATGCAGTATTATGGATTACTGGATGACAGAGTTGATGGTTAAGGTATCACAAGGAAATTTAGCCATTGAAGCTTGTCTACCAGTCCAGGTTATAAGTAGGTCCTGGGATAAATAGTTTAGTTTGGCTTTGAGTCTATTGCTTTGATAATTACATCTGAGATTTCCTAAATCCTGTCATTCCTGTGAAAAAGGATTACCAGCCATCTGTGAGGAGCACCGAACCTTGAATATCAAGCTATAAAACATGGATAAAATCTCATATATCATAGACTCAGCGTAGACTAAAAATAAAATCCCTGATATACAGTAAATTGTCCTATAGCATTAAATGGGATTTTTTTTTTAACCAATATGGTTGATGAAAAGTGTTCAGAAAAAAAATCAGAGCACGGATGGAGCGACGGCTATACCAAAGTGCGAGGAGCAACAAGCTACAATATTTAACTCATAGAAACTAAGGCCCGTATTCAATTTGAAGCGTTAAGTCCGGATCTGCGTTAAGTTACCGCGTATTCAATTTGAAAGACTTTCCGCCTAGGCGGAAAGTCAATGCAATGTAATAGGCGGTAAAGTTTCGTCTATGAATGGCAGGCGGAAAAAAGTGCAGAATTGGGGTTTTGGGGTGCAATGTTTCGGGAACCCCCGTAAGGTAATCTGTGTAAAAAAAAACAAAAAACTTAAGGACACCCCAAAAATTGACTTTGAAAAAGGGGGCGAAAAAAAAATGTTGGAGTACAAACTTAAAAACTAGCGAACTTGACTCTGGGGGGTTCCCCAAGTATGCCCCAAGTGTTTTTTTGATTGCAGGTGTTTGCGGCAGGTGAATTTTTCATGATTTTTTCAACTTCACTTTTTCAACTTTAAATATGCTGACCCCCATTTTCAAGTACACCGAATTTGCTGGGATAACTTATTTTCTGGAAAAATACTCCTAAATACTATTCTGCATCAGGTATAGAAAAACACTATTTAGCAGCTATTGAGCCCATTTAAAAACACCAAATACCTTCAGCGAGCCAAATCGGGGGGTACCATAGTGAACCCACATGTCAGAGCATCATTTGGGGGGTGACAGGCTGATTTCCCCAAAAATGACAGTACTTTCCGCTTGTTACAGTATCGCCGGGTGCCGTTTACGCATACTTTGAAATTGAATATGGGGTAAAGCCTGGACGGCCACGCTACTTTAACGCCTACAAAACAGGCGAAGTCGGCTCAAATTGAATACGGCTCTAAAATGTAACAAATTGTAGACTTTTTAACATTATTAAACTGTTGCAATTTATACATTATTATGTACAGTGGGCCAGATTCAGACCCGCTCGCGAGCACTATGTGCTCGTGAGTGGGTTGATGTTTGGCCACTGCGCATGCGCACGCCGGAGCCGGCTCCGACGCTCCGGGTCTCGCACCAAAAGGGGGCAGCTGTCGATTTTGATTGACAGCTGGCCCCATTTTGGAGGCGGGCCGGGGGTTGGCTGGCCGTTTAGGGGCGGCCCCACTGACATCACGAGTGATGTCATTGGGTGAGCTTCCGGCTCTAATAGAGCCGAAAGCTCACTGGGGCTTGCGTGAATGAGACCCTACCACAAGAGTCTCGTCGCAAGCCCCGATGGTCACGATGGTCGAGACCATCGCGACCATCATCTGGAGCCAGGAGGCCGCACAAAAAAAGAAAAACAACGTCCTGATTCAGAGCGAGTGCTCAGGCCCTGTGTCTTTTGGGAAGTTGATGCTGACAGAAAACAATAGCAGACACTGGGCCCAGATGCAGAGGAGGATGCATTGTCGATGCCACACGCAGTTGGTCGATGTTTTAAGTCTGCACACTGAGTCATACTGCGCTGAACAAATTTGGACGTGGATTTCAGTGTGTCTTCCTGGGAAGCAGTAGCGCTGACACAGGATGCATGTTCAGGCTGAAACATTGCAATTCATGTAGGGCTGGTGAAAGTTTCGATCCTGCGACCGATGGTGCAGCGATGATGCATCTAAAGACGCACTGAGATGGATTAGCGCCATTGCCAGTAGGAAGATCACCGGTGGCGGCATTAGCATTAATCTACAGCCGTGTCTGCATGCACCTCTGAATTATGCCCATAACACACACACAACAAAGTGTCTTTTAGAAACTCCAATAATCATGGTTCTGCTTGTTGCGTAAATGTATTCAACTTTTACTAATATGTATAACCAATAGTATGGCTTTGGTACAGATTCTTTTTTTTACATAGTCCTCATACTGTTTAAGCTTTTGTTCCAACGGTACACCAAGGCATCTAACCCGGCATTGAAGAAATCAGTGTCAAGCGCCTGAAGCCAGGACATGACGGCTTGCTGAAAATCACTGTCTCTTGCGATTCGTCTTCCACCCAGGAGCTGCTGCAATGGTCCAAGGAGATGTAAATTCCTCGGTACCAGGTCAGGTGTGTAGGGAGGATGGTCGTGTACCTCCCAATAGTAGCACCGTAACAACTCACACGTGTGGTTAGCTGAGTGTGGCCTGGCTTTAACGTGCAGCAACATGACGCCTGTTCGCAGCAACCCAGGTAATTTTTGACTAATTTCCTTCCGCAACCAGCTCAATGTGTCACAATAGCAGACAGCATTCACAGTATCTCCCTTGTTGAAGAACAAGTACACCCGTGCGGTCCAAAAAAGGTCTCCATGACCCTCTTTGCTGATGGAGTTGCTGTGAATTTCTTTAACGGTGGGGCCGATGCGTGTTTCCATGTCATGGATGCTTGCTTTGTCTCCGTGTGACACATGATGCACCCACATTTCATTGCCTGCAACAATACACTGTAGGAACTGCGCTCCCTCCTCATGGTACTGCGCCAAGTGCACGAGAGACAATCCCATCCTATCGGGTTTGTGAACTTCTGTGAGTTGCTTTAATACCCAGCGTGAACACTTTTTCCAGTACCCCAGTTGCTCATGAACGATGTTGTGCACAGTACCCACTGAGATGTTCAGTTCGTCTGCAATATCACTAACTCGAGTGTCTGTCCTCCTGAATCAGAGCTTTAATGCAGCGGAAATTGTCACCTGTGGTGGACGTGCCAGGCAGGCCGGATCACTGCTCATCTTGAACATCTGTCCTGCCGTTATCAAAGGCAGTGCACCACACCCAAACCTGTTTCCATGACATGACGTTATCACCGTACACCTTGAGAAGTTGGCGATGAAATTCAGCTGCTGATGTGCCCTTTAGATGCAGAAATCTGATCACGCTACACACCTCAATGTTTGCCCATATTTCCGCCAGCCCCGCCATCTTGGGACAGTATGACTGATATGAGGCGCAGTGTAATGGCCGTAAAGGGAAACAGTGCTCTACCTGCTCTGGCCTGGTGGGAAATTAGAATAAAAAGACAACACAACACATGTGAGAGGGGTTATTACCTTAATTATTGAACCCCCGTTGTACTTTTCACTTTTCTTTCTTACTTTTATGTCCAATGCATTATAGACTGCACAGTAACATTTTTCATTGCTTATTTATCTTTCTTAGAGTATTGTTTATTTACTAGTACTTTTATCATTTGCATTTTTTTCCTATAGTGTCAAAATATTTGTGTTGTGAAGTAACTACTGTGCATGTAGTAATATGATCTATCTATAAGTATGTAAAGGAAATTATACAAAACAATACGTATTAAGGCCTCTGACCTACCCTTGATTGAGAATTGCAAATCAAAACAAAATAGGTTAATGTATGGAAACAGTTTGTAATGCCGCCGGTTCTATTCCCGGTGGACCAAATACCAGCTCCAGAAGCCCGAACAGTGAAGATCCCAACTAGGGCTCGTAAGTACCCTAACCCTCCCCTCTCTCCCCCTAACCCTAACCCTCCCTTAGTGTTGCCTAACCCTAACCTCCCCCCAGTGGTGCCTAATCCTAACCTCCCCCCAGTGGTGCCTAACCCTAACCCCACCTTCCCGCACCCTAAACCGAGCCTAACCCTAACCCCCCTTCCCTTAGCCTTACCCTCCCCAGGGGGGTGCCTAACCCCAATGCCCCCCCCCCCCAACAGCTAACAGCTCAAAAGCCCGGCTTTCCTTTGTTCGGGATGCTGGGCGCAGGATTTCGGCATAGGGCTAAAGATACTGTAGGTGTCTGGATTTAGACGCCTATATTTAGTCTCTGGTCGAGCTTCCAGCATCGGGTTTCCGATGGGCGGAGGTATGTTAACGGCATCCCGAATTTACAAATGTTAAATATAGGAAAACAAAAGTTTGAGGTTCATCCATAATGTAAGGGGAACAAACATTTCACTAATGTACAGTTTCACTATAAGAATAACGGAGGGCTCTGATTAGCCAGGAGAGGCTTAAACAAGAAGGCTGGGGGCTGGCTTGGGTGATGATCACATGCAGTCAGTTACCCTATTACACAGTTAGGGGTGTGGTTTTTGCTGAGTTTATTTAAGTTCTGGATGACAGGCTTTATTCCTCTTACCTGAAGAAAATGTGCCCGTTCACCCTTCCCTAGTGCTTGTTTGTTGTTAGCTATTGTTTCGGATGTGAAAGTACGGCTTATCATCAGCCCGGGTGCAGTTGGTGTGTTGGGTGTACTCACCTTCTAGTAAATGTGGAAAAGTACTGTACCACCTTTTCGGGGGCAGTATGGCATTCTCCGGATGGGATTGGAAGAATTGAAGGTTTGTGCTTAGTACCCTAGTGTTGTTTTTTGCATCCACTGGGCGGACACCGCCCGCAATGCAGAGTTAGATTGTTTAGTTTGCATTGTTGGGCTGCTCTGTGTAGGGGCCGTCCTTTCTAGTCACCAAACAATATTTTAAAATTAAAATTAAATTCTTCAAATAAATAGCTGACCTTTTTAATTCCATTTCTGTCTCCGTGTGTTTATTTTAGATAAGTTTTGGTTATGTATGATGATCACATACCCACGACACACCTCAGCCGTTCTTAGGTTTAAACTCTCCTTATATGTAAACTACATTTTAGTAAAAGTTTATTGAAATAAACCAAATACTTTGGCATGCTAATGAGAGTAATACAATTTAAGAGAAACCAGATGAAGACTAGCATTCTGGACTTAATCATATTTATTTACTTAAACAGAATAACTCTCAAGAGCTTGTGTGCAAACATTACAGCTGATGCACAAACAACAGATGTGTGTATATATTATATACTGATATAAAAATATAATTGCAAACAAAAATGTGACTGAATATATCAGACCTATGTTTAGGGACTTGAGTAAATAGGTAGAAATGACATTATCACAAGTGTTATACATACAGCTTACACAAACATGCAAGTAGCAAAACGCATCAATTGCCGAACAAGCAGAATATAAATCCTGTTATGAAATCATCTATAAGCCATACTTGAAGACATTGCTAAACTAGCATCGCAGAGAGAGAAGCCCATAGGTGATCGCATGAGGGTAATAATAGGTATTGTCCTCTAAACCAGACTTATTGATTACAATATGAAGGATACTGCACACTGTGTTCTGCAGGTTTGAAGGATTTTCCAGAGCAGGATGTTTCCTATATGGACTGTAGATAGTGGGGAGCCATAGGGAGGACGCTTTTGCGGACATAAATGTAACTCTAAAAATGGTGCATTTATGCGCTTATTTTCAGTAGGATGTAGTTATGATACCTACAGCCGGCATCTCGGGTTACGAAATCCCGGCACCAGAATGCCACTACCCGGGCCAGAAGACCAGCACCGGAATACCGACAGTAGTGGACATGCCGACACCGAATCCCGACAGCCGGGATATCAATTGTAAGTATAGCGGGTCTTGTTAGGTTTTAGCCGTGGGGGAGAATGGTTAGGTTTAGACGTCACAGGGGGAGGCGGGGGTAGATTTAGGCTAGGGGAGGTGGAGATTATGGTTAGGTACCCCAAGGGGTGAGTTAGGGTTAGGCACCACTGGGGGGGGTTAGGGTTAGCCACTAAGGGTGTAAAGTTAGGCACCAAGGGGGGAAGGTTAGGTTTAGGCACTAACGGGGAGGGTTAGTGTTAGGATGCAGGAAAGGAGGGTTAGGGGGACAAGGGGGGAGCGTTACTATACTTACCAGACCCTTGTCGGGAACCTGAGTATCGGGATGCCGCTGTCGGTATATTGACAGCAGGCATGCCGACTGTCGGGATTTCATACCCATTCCATGTTCAGTAGTCCATAACTTACAGTACACCTGATTCAGAGTCAAATGCAATTACAATATTCATGCATATGGTAGATGCTTTGCAACTGCACATACATCTAAGTACTGCAGCTAAAAAGTCGCACAGAGGTGCAGGACCAATTGAGATGCATGGTCTTAGAAATGTATTGGAAATGTATTGGGCATTCCTGGGCAGTAGCTGGGACTCGGAGGTGGCTATTCAGATGCATGGAGATAGTCCGAGTGGCGTGTTATGGGAGTGCCGAAGGCATGTGCAATTACTGGTTGCATACTTAAACACCTAAACGCTGACATTAGAAGGGAGATTTTGCACCAAACAGGGAAGGTGCAAGTTTTGATGGTGCATCCCAGGCTTTGTGCCTAAAGATGCACCAAGCTGGATTGCTGTGCCTAAAGACGCACCAAGTTGGATTGTTGTGCCTAAAGTCCCACCAACATAGATTGTTGTGCCTAAAGACGCACGAAGCTGGATTGTTGTGCCTAAAGACGCACCAAGCTGGATTGTTGTGCCTAAAGAGGCACCAAGTTGGATTGTTGTGCCTAAAGACTCACCAAGCTGGATTGTTGTGCCTAAAGAAGCACCAAGCTGGATTGTTGTACCTAAAGACGCACCAAGCTGGATTGTTGTGCCTAAAGACGCACCAAGCTGGATTGTTGTGCCTAAAGATGCACCAAGCTGGATTGTTGTGCCTAAAGACGCACCAAGCTGGATTGTTGTGCCTAAAGACGCACCAAGCTGGATTGTTGTGCCTAAAGACGCACCAAGCTGGATTGTTGTGCCTAAAGACGCACCAAGCTGGATTGTTGTGCCTAAAGTCTCACCAAGCTGGATTGGTGTGCCTAAAGAAGCACCAAGCTGGATTGTTGTGCCTAAAGATGCACCAAGCTGGATTGTTGTGCCTAAAGATGCACCAAGCTGGATTGTTGTGCCTAAAGTCTCACCAAGCTGGATTGGTGTGCCTAAAGAAGCACCAAGCTGGATTGTTGTGCCTAAAGACGCACCAAGCTGGATTGTTGTGCCTAAAGACGCACCAAGCTGGATTGTTGTGCCTAAAGACGCACCAAGCTGGATTGTTGTGCCTAAAGACGCACCAAGCTGGATTGTTGTGCCTAAAGACGCACCAAGCTGGATTGTTGTGCCTAAAGACGCACCAAGCTGGATTGTTGTGCCTAAAGACTCACCAAGCTGGATTGGTGTGCCTAAAGACGCACCAAGCTGGATTGTTGTGCCTAAAGACGCGCCAAGCTGGATTGTTGTGCCTAAAGACGCGTCAAGCTGGATTGTTGTGCCTAAAGACGCACCAAGCTGGATTGTTGTGCCTAAAGACTCACCAAGCTGGATTGTTGTGCCTAAAGAAGCACCAAGCTGGATTGTTGTGCCTAAAGACGCACCAAGCTGGATTGTTGTGCCTAAAGACGCACCAAGCTGGATTGTTGTGCCTAAAGATGCACCAAGCTGGATTGTTGTGCCTAAAGACGCACCAAGCTGGATTGTTGTGCCTAAAGACGCATGGTGACATAACAATACAATACAAAACAATACCTAACAATAGCTGCAGCGCATGTGTGCATGTCACACCTAACGTGCACTGGAAATGTATGGAGGGGAGGAGTGGATGAGGGCTTTGATGGTGAGCGAGAAGAGTGTGAATTTAATTCTGAGGGGGACAGTGAGACAGAATTGAGGATAGCCTGAAGAGAGACCAAGGAATGATGCCAGTCAGGAGTAGATTACTGTAATCAAGGCGAGAAATAATGAGGGATTGGCTAGGGGGTTTTAGTGGCTTCCAGTGTGAGAAAGGGGCAGATCCAGGTAATATTGCAGAGATGGAAGTGAGGACTTGGGGCCTGGTTCAGAGATGGATGGTATTGCACAGTCGCACACATGTGTCTGTGCAATACCATCCATCTACAATGCTAATGCTGCAGAAGAGAAGAGACGTCTCCCGTCAGCATCTGCGATCCCATTGCTGCGATGTTCCCCGCCATCGGCCATCAGAGTAAGCCTTTGCTTACCCAGGCTGGCCGGCTCCTGGCTGCTTGCGAGACCAGGAAGTCTGACTCCATGGTAGACATGAGCTTATAAGTTGCTCCATCCACTATCATCATTATTATCATGCACATCCGATGTACCGAAGGTGAACTATTAGTTTAGAATATATATGACATGATCAAGCAGCAGGGAACATGCCCCATTGTGCAGTAGTAACATTCCTATAATGATATTTAGGCAATGTGGCACCATGAACAGCGCAATCAGCATGTCTTAGACCTATAGGCAACTTTTCCACTGGCCCACTTCTCCATGCTTTTCACTGCTTGATACATCAACTCTCAAATGGCTGCTGCCCATAAATTTAACATCACTAAATGACCAGATGTGTTCACGATTTGTCAAGGAGGCATAACCGCCTGCCCAAGATGGTGTGTTCATGCCCCCTTCAGTGGGTGGTGTACAGATTATGCAGAGGGCCTCTGCCTTCACAAGGATATATGGACACATTACCACCCACTTTATCACATCCCCTAATGACAGATCTCATGGCGGCCCTGAGTATAATTACAGCCCATCAGGATTGCACACTCTGCTGCTCTGTGCAGGGACACCTTGAAGCGTAAAAGGGATCAATGCTTTGTCCTTTTCTTTCACATAAATTACCTGCATTATGCCACCTTCCCATAAATATACCCGATCCGTAACATAAACAATAAACTCTGTTTATTCTGTCAGCTGTTATATGTGGTTTATTTTTTGGGCATTTCTTTTTTTTGTATGTTGGATGCATGTTATTTAAATCATCACAAGCTCTCACTGTTCTGTAATGGGATTAAGGAGCCAATTTAGAGATGGACGCAAATGACGCTGAAGCTGCAATCCCGCACACAACAGCTGTGCGAAAACATGCAGCTGTTGTAGCCGCCGAAATTTGTATTGAGACGCCCACCGCCGGCATTGCAGATCCGCTGTTTGCTAACGAGGACGCAACCATCAGATGCACATCGATTGATCATCGGACTTCTAAGTAACCCTTTGGCCACACAGAATCGGAGGTGGAACTAAGGATCAGGAGCCATAACAAAAGCACATGGGATTGCCGTTGCAGGCTGTGACACGCCTCTGAAACTGTCTCAATACGCCTGCGTTTGAGTCAACACCCCCTGTTACCGCCCACGGATGGTCCCTGACTGTCAATCACTTTGCGAATAAATCCTCTCTGCGAATGCAAAACCATTGCGGCAAATGCACAGTGCAGCTCCGAGGCTTGCACAGTAGAAAAAACATTGGCCCTCATTCAGAGCCGTACGCTCTGAGCAGAGCGCATGCTCTGAATGAGGGCCGGCCTCCATTTTCATGGAGCGTCCTCCTGGACGCTCGTATAGCTGTGGGTCACCACCCACAGGCTATACGAGCGTGCATTGTGATGGTCGCGATGGTCTCGACCATCGCGACCATCGAATTTGCGAGCCGGAGCCTGCGGTTGAGGTTTTCAACCGCAAGCTCCGGAGTGATTTTGGCTCTATCAGAGCCAAAATCACTCCCACTGACATCACTAGTGATGTCAGTGGGCCGGCTTCTGACGGGAGGCGTTCCCGTGGGAACGCCCCCGTCAGGGAGGCACGCCCCTGGCACGCCCACCAAAGGGGGCGTGCTGTCAATCAACATTGACAGCACGCCCCCTTTGATCGGACACAACGAGCGAAGGACTTTCCTTCGCTCGTCGCGTCTGGCGCATGCGCACGACGGAGCTCCCTCCGTCGTGCGCATGCTCAGTGCATAACATCGACCCACTTGCGAGCGGACAGCGAGTTGGTCTGAATCAGGCCCATTGTCCATTTGCATTGCTGCCATCTCTGAATCAGATACTAAGGGGTAAAATTTACTAAAGTGAGAGTTTTTAGAAGTGGAGATGTTGCCCATAGCAACCAGATTCTAGCTATTATCTTCTAGAAGGTGCTAGTTAAATTTTCAGTAGAATCTGATTGGTGGCTAGGGGCAACATCTCCACTTCTAAAAACTCTCACTTTAGTAAATTTACCCCTATAGCATAGATTTCAAAGGAATAAAAAAATAAATATTCACCTTATTTTTTTCTATTGGGATTATTTATAGGGAGGTAATTTTTCTACAATCCATATTTTTTTTTCTTAGAAATTGCAGCCAACGTAACATGAAAGAAAACATTCTTACCCTATTCCCTGCTGTAAATAGAGCGAGCGCAGTAAGGATAAAACAAATGAAAGTAAGGAGGAAAAAAAAAGATTGATGTAAAAAAAATGTAATATATTACTCCTGAATTGCAAAACAATTTCTGATTTCCAAATGAAGGATGTTGGTGCAGTGAATTGACCTCTTTTTTTTTTTTTCTCATCTCAATATCATTATGTTAGTGGTTCTATTGTGTATCTGCTTTCTGGCAGTGGCCTAGATTACTTTATCAAAAACCATAGTGGCAATTTGTTTACTGCATCTAGCAATATCTTGTACAATGAGCGTCCAGAGGAAATTCATCTCGATACATCCACCGGGGGAGCAGTGGAAATCCCATTAAACTCGGGACTCCTACATAAAACTGTACATACTTCATAACAAGAAGCAGAAGATAGGGTTTGGGCTGTTATTGATATAGACGTTGGAAAGGTCTCTGAAGATTTAATTGGATGTGTTGCTTATAGAATTTCCTCACTTAAAACCATAAGCGGAACCTGTGAGATGTGGTCATTTTTAGATATTGCATTCTTGGATCAAATGTCTGTGGAAAAATTCTCAGGGAAGTCATTGACCAGTAAACGGTTTTGGTAAAGCTCAGTTGGGGTTCTATGTGAAGTATTTAGGTTTTGTGACTAAAAATATAAACATATTTGCTTTATATCTAGTAAATAAGTGACAAAGGGTCCTACGTATCAAAGCTTGATGAGAGATAAACTTGTGAGATATAAATCATCCGCCAATCAGCTCCTACCTTACATTTTATAGACTGTGTTTGAAAAATGACAGTTAGGAGCTGATTGGTTAATACTTTTTCTCTCACAATTTTATCTCTCATGAATCTTTCATACATAGGCCCCAATGAGAGCTAAATATAAATGTACGCAAATGTGGCTATGCAATAGGTTTAATTACTGTATTAGTATATTGGACCCAACATATGCCAGGTCACCTCAGTGGCCGTCCCCCGCTCCACCCTGTCATCCACTCTGTCCAGCCCCGGCTCCCCTGCTCTTACCCTATGGCTGTTGGAGAGGTGTGTCACTTTGCTGTGTACTTAAGGCTTGGGCCCGTAGACCTCTTTGTTTGTTGATTCTTCAGTAGGAGAGAGCTATGTGCACTTGGTCTCGTTACTGTGTTTCTGGTTCTGTTATTAGTATCTGGTCTTTTTCTTTTTCTACCCTGTAGCTTATTTTTCGCTGTCTCTTCTTTCTTATCTTTGCCGTCCTTTCTTTCTGTGTATATTTACTGGGCCCAGCTGTGATCTCTTTGGCGGCTGTGGCTGGTTCAGCACCAGCTTTGCTGCCTATGGTGTTGACTGCTCTGGTGTGCCAGCTGTGCAGCACAACTTGCCCATTGCTGAAGCCGCAGTAATAGGTGTGCGGCACAGCTCTAGGGCTCCTTCACTGGGTTCCTGGCCGGCTCCACAATACCCAGTTTGGGAACCACTGGTTTAAGCATTTTGAATGACTACATTTGCCTGGAGGGATCTTAGGACGGAGAAAGGGATGAAAATGAAGTTACTGTGTACTGTACTGTAATCCAATAGAGAAAATAGATAAGTGTTAAATGCATCAGATGGGCTCCGTGTTTATTATTATTTTTGACATCTTAAGTGGACTTCGAGACCTTTTTGTCCAATTAAATGAAGTCATCAAGTTTGGGTGTGTGTGGGGCTACTGGAACAGCTGAAGACATAAACCACCATCTAGCATAGTTATATTTTCACAGTGTACACTGCCAAAACCACTGTTTAATGCAGACAAGAATGAAGATCAGTGCAGACGGGAAGCCAAACTGCATTGAATGCTTTTGTACAGTATGTCAAGAGATGTGCTCTAAGGACTATAAAAACTATGTCTGCTTCAGACTGAAGGAGTGACAATGAACCATACACGTCACACAGATTGTAAGATGCATCTAGAATTGACAAGCAAGACCTGACAAATATTTCTCTAGCTAAGAATGTAGAATTATAGGGAGCACTAGGTTTCTTAGGGCAAAATAAAATGGGAACCAAATCATGTATTATCAATATGTAGATCATATGATCCCACCTGGTGGCCAGCTGTAAAAGTCCTGTCAAGCTGTACGCTGACCACTGTGTTTCCGGATATTAAAATGTAAGCCCCTATTTTATTTTATAGTGTTATTTTTGGAGTTTTATCATAAAAGTGGTAAACATGTCTTTATAACCATAGGTACACTATGTAGACAAAAGTGATTGGACACTGACAGCAAATAGATCAACAAGATTTTATTGACGTCGGTACTTTGTAGGTCCACCACGTGCAGTGATTACTGCAGACGCCCTTCTTGGCAAACTGCTGTTGTCCAGGAACTGGTGAACAGACAGGGTGTTTTGCCATTCCTCCTTAAGTACAGTGACCAACTGTGACACTGAAGGTTGAGTCGGACTAGAACACACCCGCTGCTCCAATTTATCCCAGAGGTTCTCAGTGGGGTTAAGATCTGGACTCTGAGCTGGTCAGTCAATCCGTGTAACCAAATTTTCTGTATATCAGTCCAGCGTTGCCCTGGAAACATGACAGATGGCATTGTCATCCTGATAAAAACATTAGTTGTTTCCATAGAACTGCAAGTGCATGGGCCTCCTTAAGAAGTGCTCTTGTCGAAACCACCACATTAGTGGCAATTTGGAACTCATATGCAATGGTATGCATTTCACTTGTGCAGGGGTGTCCAATCATTTTTGTCTACATAGGGTAGAAGAAGATGATGAGCCATGAGAGAAAAGGCCCCTCTAACATGAACATCGATGGTTTGTTCAGTACAAAACACATATTTGTACGTACTATTGTACAATCAAATTATGATGTTCTCTACTTAAGTTATAGCAGATTTGTGACCTGTTGTATAAAACCAAAGACAACACCATTATTGTCATTACACGGCCCTGCTCCCATGTTAACAGCAAATTTTCTTGGGGCTAAATGTAATAACCTGCAACTTGCAGGCATTGGTGAGGTCTCGGCTAGTTTTTTCCTTTTAAATGATCGCCCCTTTAAAACATCGTCCAGATTTGCTGGGAACTCGCCAATGGCTGCAAGTTGCAGCCTATTAGGTTTACCCACTTGGGGTGCAGAGGAACCACATTCTAGTGTTGCAGTGCTTGCTCCATGACTGTAAACGTGATACATATCAGGTCTGGAGAACTTGGACCCTACACTGACTACTATATTCCATTGGCTGTAGTTAGTGGCCGTTATCGTCCAGTGAGACGTGAGCTCATGAAGGATGTGTATGTCATGTGCAAGATACAATCAAATAATTATTGGATCAATAACAATATTAATTAGTGGAACATTATATGGACAGTTTGCTCATCACAAGTTATGGTTCGTCAAGGAATATATTAATACAAAGAAATATTAGAGCTGACTGTATGGTGGGAAAGACCTTCAGTAGAGCTACGCACAGATTAAGGTATGAAATTACTAGAGATGTGCACCGAGCCCCGTGTTTGTGTTTTGGTTTTGGAACTGGATTCATCTTTGAGTTTTGGTTTTGCAAAACCACCCTCATGTGTTTTGCTTTAGTCTTGGATCTGTATTTAAAAAAAATAGCTAAATGGACGTCATTTTAACCTGTTAGCACACAATCCAAAACCCGAGTTTAGATTGTAAATTTGAGTTCAGAACCGGCAACAGATCCGAACCGAGACTTAGGGCCTGATTCAGAGCCGGACGCTCTGACCAGAGCGCTCGCTCTGAATCAGGGCCATCCTACCTAAACTTGGAGCGGCCTCCTGGCCGCTCGCATAGCTGTGGGTGACCACCCACAGCATATGCGAGCGGCCAAAAAGATGGTCGCGATGGTCAAGACCATTGCGACCATCGAAACTGCGAGTGATGAGACCCTGCGGAAGGGTCTCGGTGACCGCAAGCCCTGGAGTGATGTCAGTGGAGCCGGACCCAGACGGGCCCGGACCCAGACCCACCCACTAGTGATGTCAGTGGAGCCGGACCCAGACGGTAGGTGTTCCCATGGGAACGCCTCCGTCTGGCAGCAACGCCCCCGGCACGCCCACCAAAGGTGGCGTGCTGTCAATCAACATCGACAGCACGCCCCCTTTGGTGCGAGACCCGGAGCGACGGCTTCCCCGTTGCTTGCTGGGTCTCGCGCATGCGCACGACGGAGCAGCCTCGGTCGTGCGCATGCGCACTAGAGCACCATCGACCCGCTTGCGAGCGGGTCTGAATCAGGCCCTTAGTTCAAACTGGGTCACAAAAGTGAATCTGATCCTTGATCCGATTCTACTCAGAACCCCTAAATTCGGTTGTTGTCCGTTCTCGGAGAGCCAGACGCGCACATCTCTAGAAATGACTAAACTTGTTTTAGATGGTGGGGTCTCTTGTAATTTTGGAGTCTTTACTAGTTTTGAAACAGTCTTGTTACAACAAAAACTGAAAAACTCTGCACTACTGTTAACATTTTACTGCTCTTTTTGTTGTAGGACTGCCCCTTTATTTGCTGCTCATCTATTTTTTAAGTTTGAATGAAATGAATATAACAATGAGTGTTCTAACCCCAGTTAAATGCACCTAAAAAAAAAAGAAATACAGCTTAAAGGATTTACTGGAGAGCGCGTAGTGAATCCCCCAGAATGCATTGATGTATTGATGACAAATACTTCTCAAACTTTTATTTTTAAATTTTACTTCCTAGTTAAACATCTGAAGCCCCCCAACCTTTACTTTCAAAACAAAAATTATTCTCTGTCACAAATCCCAGGTTACCGTGTCTAGTTTTCAGTCTATAAAGAAGAAAAACCAGGGAAATACTTATAGCAGATCAGATCAATTAGATCTATTCCTGCCACCTCTATGATGAATAAATTGTGTTCAACACCAATCTATGCTATAAGGGGTGGCCAGCCGTTATACAGTGAGATGGTCAATGCACAAGTGAATAGCACAGAAATTCCCAGCCATTTCTCCAGCCCAGATTCAAGTCAAGGATTAAACTTACATTGTTTAAAACCATGTTGTTTTCTGCATAACTGACACAGAATCAAAACCAAGTGATTATTTAGGGTAATGATGCAACTTGTTTATGAAATACGATATTATGTTTGACATAGTGAAGGTGGAGGTTAGGATGGAGCGGACAGAGCCAGGGGTGGGGCCAGACAGTGGGGGCTCAGTGGCGTGGGTGGGAGCAGACCGAGGTATGTATACGGGTCCCTCTATTACTAGTAATAATAAGAACAATACTGCTGCTACTACTAATTATACTGCTGCTACTACTACTAATAATAGTAATACTGCTGCTACTAACAGAGCCATAACTAGACTTTTTGGAGCCCTGTGCCAGAAAGAGCATTGGCGCCCCTCTCATTTTTCAAAGGGACATGATGCACCCAAAAAAGGGCCATGGCTTCATGGGGAAGAGCCAGGGAAGAGATAGAAGAGGCCAGGAGATGCTGGGGATGAAATAATAGGAAGCTACAAGCAAGAATGGTAATAAACAGCGCCCCCTGACCTGTGGTGCCCTGTGCCATGGCACCGGCCACTCTACCCTAGCTACGGCCCTGGCTACTGATACTACTACTAATTATAGAAGAGAGGTTCGGTTTTGGCTCTGAGTTTCCTGCCAAGTTCAGATCTCAGAATGAGGCAAAACGTCATCTATCAGGGGCAAAGCATTATCTTTCACAGACATCTGTGTCCGTGAAAGATTATGTTTTGCCTCGATCTGAGATCTGAACTTGGCGGGAAGATCTGAGCCAAAACCGAACCGCTCAGCTCTACTTCTACTACTACTAATAATACTTCTACTAATACAACTAATAATAACAATACTTGCTACTATTATTAATAGTTATACTGCTGCTGCTACTACTAATAATATTGCTACAAAAAATTATAGTAATGGTGGTGCTGCTGCTCCTACTACTACTAAAAATAATAATAAAATAGTAGAAGTAATAATACTGCTGCTACTACTTAAAAAATACTGCTACCAATAATTATAGTAATGCTCGGCTAGTACTACTACTAACAATACCAATACTACTACTACTACTACTACTACAATAATAATAATAATAATAATAATAATAATAATAATAATAATAATAATAATAGTAATACTACTGCTACTAATACTACAACTGGTACTACTCAGGGGCGGTGCAAGGTTTCAGGGCGCCCTAGGCAAAGGTTCACAATGTCGCCCCTGTTTTCCCCCAAACCCTCCGCCCAGCTCACAGACACATACACAGCGCTCTAATAATATTCACATGACCCGAATTAAAGGGTTGATTCCCCCTGTAGTTCCCCCAGTTGAAATGCCCTTGTAGTGGCCCCAGTAGTAATGCTCCCTGCAGTGCCCCCAGTGACAATGCTCCCTGCAGTGCCCCAGTAGTAATGCCCCTTGAAGTGCCCCCATATGATGCCCCCAGTAGCAATGCCCCTGTAGTGCCCCCTGTTGTAAGCCCCCCCCCGTGCACACACACACACACACACAAAAAATACTTATCTTAAACCCCACTCCAGTGCCTGCTGCCATCCATCCCTGGCGCTCGCTCCTCGGAACTATGGGAGTGACATCATGACATCACTCCCATAGTGCACTGTGGGACCCGGGAGCCGGAGTTCAGGAGTGAGCTTCGTCATCCGGCTGCTGCACAGGGGGGGGGAGAGGAGGAGCTAGGTGCCCGCTGGTAACACAATCTCAGTGGGCGCCCGGCAAATGGAGGGGGCAGGGGGTGCGATCGCTGGGCCACCAGGACCCATAGCAACCGCACCCCCTGCACCCTCCATAGTTAGGCAGACTCAGAAGCGCCCTCTAGTGGCCGGCATCCCTAGGTAGCTGCCTAAGCTTGCCTAGTGGTAGCGCCGGCCCTGGTACTACTACTAATAATACTGCTACTACTAATTATAGCAATGCTGCTGGTTGTGGTAGTACTACTACTGTAGGTTGAGTCTCCCATATCCAAATATTCCGAAATACGGAATATTACGAAATACAGAATAATTTTGGCATGACTGAGCTAATGAAACCTTTGAAATTTGATGGTACAATGTACACAAACTTTGTCTAAGGCACAAATTATTAAAAATGTTGTATAAAATTACCTTCAGGCTGTGTGTATAAGATGTATATGAAACATAAATGAATTTCATTTCTGTACACAAACTTTGCTTGAGCCACAAAATTATTGAATATATTGTATAAAATTACCTGCAGGCTGTGTGTATAAGGTGTATATAACACATACATGGATTCTGTGTGTATATTTGGGTCCCATTCCCAAGATATCTCATTATGATATGCAATTATTCCAAAATACGGAATATTCCGTTATCCAAAATACCCCTGGTCCCAAGCATTTTGGATATGGGAAACTCCACCTGTATTACTAATAATAATAATAGTAATACTACTGTTGCTACAATTAATAATATTGCTACTAATAATTATAGTAAGGCTGCTGCTGGTACTACTACTACTAATATTATTATTAATAATAATAATAATAATAATAATAATAGTAGTTGTAGTAATACTACTACTAAAACTACTACTACTGATAAAGATAATAATAATAATAATAATAATAATAATAATAATAATAATAATAATAATAATAATAATAACAATAATATTGCTAATACAACTAATAATACTGATACTACTACTAATAATAATAATATTAATGTTAGAGTACCACTACTTAAATATTAATAAAATTATTGCTGTTACTACTACTACTTTCGACAATATTACCACTGTTACTATTTCTATTGCTAATGATAATAATAATAATAATAATAATAATAATAATAATAATAATAATAAAATAAATGACAGAACTGCTACTACTATATTCTACTAATAGTATTACTGCTGCTGCTTCTACTAGTAATAATAATCATAACAACAACACTACTGCTGCTACTACTACTGCCAAAAGAAATAATAATAATCATAATAATACTGCTGCTGTTGCTGCTGCTACTAGTAATTATAGTAATATTGCTGGTACTACTATTACTAGTACTACTAGTAGTTAATAATATAAAAAAATATTTCATTTAGAGAGAAGGTTTTTTTTTTTTTTTTAAATTGGATTAATTGAAGGGTTCTATGTTGGACGCTGTGATTTCCATTAGATTTTTTTATAAGTTTAAAAATACATGCATATGTTTTGTTACTCAGGTTTTTATCCAGATCAAGAATAAGTACATTTTTGTTCTACATTTTATCTTGAAACAATGTTTACTTGATCTCTGCAAATACATTCTCTTCTATTCTCGAGTTATTTGTTCAATCACTTTGTATCATTCCTTCTTTTTATTTCTTGTGTTAATGTCTTTTTACTTCTCAGGCCCTGCAGGTTGGAAATATATTGCTTGACTTTCTTTCATGCAGAATATTTTAATGATTTCTGTACCTAGTGGTAGTATGTGTCCTTTGCCTACGTTTTGCTAAAGGGAATACACTGTTCTCATTAACTTCAATACATAGACTTAAACTTTTATTCATTTAGCCCTGCACAGCGATTTCCAGAGACAGCCTCTGTTATACTATTTTTATGTATCTCTTTTTACTGCTCCTTTTACTTGATTTGGTACTTGCTGGCTTAAGGGGTAATTTGTATTGTAGGCACGGCAAAAAAAATAGCAAATGATGTGGTTAGTTTAACCTTGCAGCAATATTTGTTAATCTAGAGTACACAATGTGCCAAATTAAGGCTCAAAATATATTAGTGCGGGTCACTAAATGTCTCTGTGATTCAAGTGCTCTAGTTTAGGATGTGGATGACCCGGTTATATACTTTTATAGGTGCAGCATCGTCGGCAGAACAAAGCACGAGAAAGCACCATTTTGGGCCGCGTGTGCATGTTCCAGCGAGATTAATGGAAGTTAGAGCAAAGCGAGCCACACAATTCTTACTATGTAAAATTAATATTTCATGGACTCGGAAGCATGTGATATATTATAACCAATACTTAAAGGTAGACAGAATACTGCAACGCTGAAGAAATAAAAAAATAATAAAAATAATCCATGTAGTGATGTAGTGATCCCATATAGTGATCAAGAATTCCGCTGCTTGATTTATTTTCCTCACTCACCGACCTGTTTCTGTTTCCACCCTATGCCAGTCACTGAACTGACTCCCTACCCCCTACAGTACCCAAATCACTTTACCCACTTCCACCTACTAAGCCCTCAGCCACTCCTCTCCCCCTACCTCTCCCACCTTATCTCTATCTACTCTTTCCCATTCTTTCTGCCTCTCTTGTGCCATGATTACCCATCTATCTCACTCTCACTTCTAATTAAACTACCCACCAACTATTCAAGGCTCCGAATATTACCTGAAAACTCATCACTTCATTAAATCCTACTGGTGCACAATCATGAGCCCCCTCCCAACCAACACCCTGTATCCCCATCTTTTATGTCTTCCCCTCCTCCACTACATTGTGAACTCTCATGGGCTGGGCCCCTTCTACCAGGTCTCTATTTCTCTTCCTACAAGCCCTGTTTATGACAGCCATGTTTTGGTTAGAGTCCTGCTTCTCATTCCTCCTTGCTTGTCCCTATCTCTGCTCTGTATTATGTTATATATTGCTGTTTGTTTATTGTCTAATGTTTTTGTTGTTTGTTTTACTCCCCATTGTATGATGCTGTTGACCTTTGAGCAGGGCTGTAACTAGGGTAGTGCGACCAGTGCCATGGCACAGGGCAACGCAGGGCAGGGGGCGCTCTTTGCACCTGTCAATTTTCCTGTTTATTATCACTCTCACTTGTAGCTTCCTCTTCTTTTATCCCCAGCATCTCTTGGCCTCCCCTATCTCGTCCCTGGCCCTTTCCCATGAGGCCATGGCCCTTTTTCAGGTGCACTATCTTATGTCCCTACTTAAAAAATGGGAGGGGGGGCACCAATGCTCTCTCTGGCACAGGGCACCAAAAAGTCTAGTTACGGCTCTGCCTTTGAGGCATCTTCAAACTACTACTTCTACTACTACTTCTACTACTACTACTAATAATATTAATAATAATAATAATAAAACATCCAAACTTATTTTTCAAGTACATAAACCTCTGTAAAAAGGGTGTACACAACAAGAGCAGGGTGGCTTATGATACCATAGCACAATATACTTGTGTTATTATAATAATGTGTTTATAGGAATAAAAACAGATATAATGTACAGTAGCAACTCACAATAATTAGATCACTGATAATCATAGGTATAGTCATTATGGTCAGCTTTCCTATGACTTCTTGATTAAGCTACAGTAGTAAAGTATAGAGCACCTTTTTATTAGATTGTATCCTGTAGAATGTTAGCTTGAGAGCAGGGCCCTCTTACCATTATGTCTGTCTGTTATTACCCAGTTTTGTTCTATCAAAGTTGTTTCCAATTGTAAAGCACAACGGAATATGCTGCCCTAAATAAGAAACTATTAAACTATTTTTATAAGGTGGAGAAAAGACCTTATAAATAGTGTTTTTTACCCTATTTATTAAAGGCCACCATTTGTGGTAGTATCACTGGGGCTCTCCGGTGAAGGTTTCTGCCTATATAATAAGGACAGCGTTACTATTATCACCATCTCAAGATGATGACATAATCCTGAGATATGGGATGGATAGATAGATAGATAGATAGATAGATAGATAGATAGATAGATAGATAGATAGATGGATAGAGTGATAGATAGAAAATGGATATATAGATAAATAGATAGATAGATAGATAGATAGATAATGGATAGATAGATAGATAGATAGATAGATAGATAGATAGATAGATAGATAAATTGATAGAGAGAGTTAGATAGATAGATATAGATAGATAGATAGATAGATATGACATAGATAGATAGCTATGACATAGATAGATAGATAGATAGATAGATAGATAGATAGATAGATAGATAGATATGACGTAGATAGATAGATAGACATGGGGAACCTAGATAGATAGATAGATAGATAGATAGATAGATAGATAGATAGATAGATAGATAGATACATACAAGGGACAGACAGACATTTTATATTATAGGTAGTGTCCTGTGCTTTAATACCTATTTGGCTGTCTGCTCTGTAAACAAAGGTAAATATTGATTCAAATATAAATCATACAGTACATTTCTTTTTGAACTTTTGCTCAATAAATAAAGTGAATTCTACAATATCTGGAAATGTCTTTTTACTAAATTACAGAAAAACTTATTGCTAGTAAAATTACTAATTATACAGCTATAGGAAGCAGCCATTGTGTAGCTGAATAAATCTGCGTAGCTGTTATACACAGCAAATTTATAATACATCACAACGACATCCAGCAAAACAACAGTGTTCACAACAATGTATGCAATGTACACAGAGCCGTAACTAGACTTTTTGGTGCCCTGTGCCAGAGAGAGCATTGCCCCCCCCCAATTTTTTAAATAGGGACATAAGATAGTGCACCTGAAAAAGGGCCATGGCCTCATGGGGAAGGGCCAGGGAAGAGATAGGGGAGGCCAGGAGATGCTGGGGATAAATAGGGCCATGGCCTCATGGGGAAGGGCCAGGGAAGAGATAGGAGAGGCCAGGAGATGCTGGGGCTGAAGTAAGAGGAAGCTACTAGTGAGAATGATAAAAAACAGGAAAATTGACAGGCCCAAACAGCGCCCCCTGCCCTGTGGGGCCCTGTGCCATGGCACTGGTCGCACTACCCTAGTTATGGCCTTGAATGTACAGTGTACAGTTTATTCTTCCTTGCCTATGTTATATTGTGGTAAATTCAAATATTCTTAATGTTTACAGTTTATGTTTTATGTCACAAACATCGATAAGATTGTGGAATAAACTCTTCAACATTTTTAATTGATCAAAGTATCAATTGTATTTTGTTGTTGATTATGTCAAAAGAAATAAAAGAAATGTAAACTATATAAATATAAAATAGGTAAATAAAATAACATGGCAGCTGTTGTAGCTTCAGAGATAACAAGGCAGTCATTGACTTACGCAGTTATTATTGACTTGTGATTTGAGAGAGGTTTTCCTAACTATAAAGTACAGCAGCTTCTACGTAGTGACTTTACTCCTGAGAGTCACGATTGTTACAGAAAAGACCTGAAATTCAGATGTCAGAAGGGGTGTGGCCAGTTATATAAGTCATGTGACCTCACAGGAAATGGGTGTGGTCTAGGTAGATCTGGGACATGAACTCTTTTGTTCCAATCAGCAATGTTAGAAGTTTGCAGTAAGCAATTCTAAAAACTTTTCTAAGTAAGCTGAACTGTTTTGAACCCAAATATGGATGATACTATACACGTCATTCATAGAATTGGAATAGTAGTTTCCCAGTGTTGAACTGCCTACTTCAAACTAGTGCACAGTCAGGATCTAGAGCAGGAATTTACATATGGGTTGGCTAAGCAGATTCAGGCATGTCGCCGTAAGCAGCTGCGGTCAGAAAAGCACAACCACTAACAAGGAACCCCATACACAGATGGAGAAACGGAACCTCTGCCATAGGGCTGGTGCAAGTTTCCATTGTGCATCCGATGATGCGTCTATGCAGCGAGATGGATTTGCACAGCCACAAACGCTGCAAGAGGGAGTCTCACGTGCAACTCAGAATCATTGCACCTCATCTGTTTTGTGCTTCGTAATTAGGCCCATTGTGTGTGCACCAGAACACTGACTGCTAAGCAAATGTTAGAAGAAATAACTTTTTTTTGGTAGGGGGGGTAAATATATCTATAGTTTATTATATACAATAGTTATTTACTAGAAGTTTTGCACTTCTAACTAGAGATGTGCGGTTCGGATCCCCAGAATCCGAAAGTACCCAAATGTCATGAATCCGGACAGAACTGAGTTGCGGTTCTGATCTCCTGAGAATCTCCGGATAAATCCTAGTTGCGGTTCTGATAGTCCATGGGTTCGGAATTTGGAATTTAAATATGAATTTCGGGTTTTGGATTGCAAAAATTACATGATTTTAACTGTTTTTAAAAACTTATCATTTAAAAAAAAAAAAAAAACAGATCCAAAACCAAAACACGACGATGAATCCAAAACCAAAACCAAAATACAGGGTCAGCGCACTTCTAACTGCTGGTTTGTCTCAGGACAATGTACAGGCAGGTCTTTAAATGTCACATAATCCCTAATTATGATGATGATAGCAGTTTTGATAGAATTTTAAATGCAGCCTAATTCAATTTCAGAGCCCAACAAAACAGGGAGGAAAAACAAATAAACAACAAAAAAAAAAGATTTCAAATCCAGTGATTATAATGGAAGTTGCTAGATGCATCTGGGTCATTAGAAGTAGATGAGGTGAGATGATTGTGCATTTTCATTTCCTACAAGGGTTGTTTTATGTAGATCTGTGTTGAGTTCATTGAGCATAGCTCAGGGATATTTAGGAGAACACATTCATGTAGAAACAAATGGAAAAAAATCTCACACACGTTGTGCACCTTCCCTGCCTCCCCCTGCCTACCAATACCTGCATAGGCATAACTACCATAGGTGCAAGGGGCTGAGAGCTAAGGGGCGGCCATCTTCCTTATCAACGTTACATGAGTTATATACATTTTCACCACTAGGTGGTACATAGGGGCCTTTACAAACTTTTGTTATGGGGCCTTCAAGTACCCAGCTATGCCCCTGAATACCTGTAAAATACATGAAGTTACTTCACATGTAGCTGCCCACCCCTACCGACAATCCCGGCAGGCGTGGTTAGCAGTGTGGCACACAAGTGTTCTGCAGGTCCCACGTGCACTGTACGGATGACAGTCTGGTCAGTGGCAGCGCAGCAATTGTATAAAGAAGACAGGCCCACGGAGCAGGTAGCGAATACAGGTAAATTACAATAAGACATAGGGCTGCATTCAATTAGGCTGCAAAAAGCCGGAATCTGCGAAAATTTATCGCCGATGACGTCATTTTTGCCTATTTCAATTATCCCCTATCTATCTATTTCTAAGACTTTTCGCAGGTTCAAAAGTCTTTGAAAAAAACGGGGATAACTTTTCACCATGTTTTACATGGCGAAATAAATTGCAGAATTGGGGTTTAGGGGTGCAGGCTTAAAAAAAATAGGCTGCACCCCTGGGAATGTCATTTAAAATTAAACGGTGTAAAAAAAAAGTTAAAAAAAAAAAAAAAAAAAATAGGGACACCCCAAAAAAATGAATTAAAAATTTGGGGTGAAAAAAAGGGGAAACAGTGTTTAAAAATAGCTAAATAGATTCAGGGGTGTTCTTCAAATATGCGGCAGGTGTTTTCTAGAATAGATTATTAGCGGCAGGGGCATTTTTGCAGAATTAAAAAAAAATGACTTTAGGGACTTATGCTAGTACCCCTTTTCATGTACCCCAAATTTGATGGGACCACTTTTAATAACAAAAAAATAAAAAGCTAAGTGCTCTTCTGCATCACTTCTTCAATGTCGGGAAAAAACACCTGCCGTGGCTATTTAAAAACCCGACTTTCTTTTGCAGGCAAAAACAGGGGTACCCATAGTGATCCCCCATGTCTGGACATTTTTAGGGGGGTCCAACAATTATTTCCCGAAAATTCCCATTTTTTTTCGTAGATCCCAATTCGCCGGATCCCGTTTTCGCTGATTTTAAATTGAATACGGGGATAAAGCGGGCACGCGCCTGATACTTTATCCCAGGAAAATCTCCGATGTGGAGCGAAAAGTCCAGCACGGACTTATCGCTCCCAAATTGAATGCGGGCCTATAGATGGTTGAGAAGAGCAGGAGACATGGGAGAGACTGAGTGGCAGGCTAGACAGAGAGTGACGGGGAAAAACACTGAGACAGGAGGAAAAGAGAGCGCTTGAGTAATGGGAACGAAACAGGGAGGGGGTTAGAAAAAGGGAAGAGAAAAAAAAGGGTAATGAATAGAGACAGAGGGGGAAGAAGAGAAAGATAAGGAGGAAGGAAGAGGGGAAAATAAGGAGGAGGGGTTAAAGGATTGAAAAGAGAGAGGAGACAATACAGAGAGAGAATAACCCTGGCGACACCGGGTGCATCTTCTAGTACTATATATGGCCACTTACATATAATGAATTTTCCTTCCCATTGATTCCCTTAAAATAGCTGTTTGCTTAGACCATAAAACTGAGATACATACACAAGCTGTAATTCTCAGCTCCCAAACCTTCTACGCACGTGTCGTAATTTCCACAGGGAAAGATCATGAAAATATAGCTGGCTGTGATGTGCCTTAAATGAATTACAGTGTCACATAAGCCAGTGTTATAGCATATAAAAGTGTCAAGTGTATTTATTTATTAAATTGTATTTATGCCACTTTGCAGGGATATATTTTAGCCTTCTTGCTGCATATCTTTCCTGAAAGTCCGGGATAACATCACTGGCTTAATGCAGTCAATAGTTAGCTACAAAGTGTGTGAGGATGAAACACATATTCCAGCTATCAGCGGAGACCTTGCAAAATGAAAGAAGATGTTAAGCATTGAGGTTATATAAGTGTAAACCACAGAACAACCAACAAATTAAGATACATTAACATCTTTCCTTAGAAAATGGTTACATTGAATGTCATTATTCCCACTGTAGATAGATAGATAGATAGATAGATAGATAGATAATGACATAGATAGATAGATAGATAGATAGATAGATAGATAGATAGATAGAGTATGACATAGATAGATAGATAGATAGATAGATAGATAGATAGATAGATAGATACAGTATGACACAGATAGATAGACACAGTATGAGATAGATAGATAGATAGATAGATAAATAGATAGATAGATATTCTATCTATCTATCTGTGTCATACTATATCTATCGTCCTATCTATCTATCTATCTATCTATCTATCTATCTATCTATGTCATACTGTATCTATCTATCTATCTCATAGTGTATCTATCTATCTATCTATCTATCTATCTGTCATACTCTATCTATCTATCTATCTATCTCATACTGTATCTATCTATCTATCTATCTATCTATCTATCTATCTATCTATCTATCTATCTCATACTGTATCTATCTATCTATCTATCTATCTATCTATCTATCTATCTATCTATCTATCTATCTCTATGTTCTTGTGTAACCAGATTTGAATATTGAATAAACTAAGGGCTTGATTATTAGGCACACGCAATCCGCACACAATGCCGAGTGATGTTATTTGCCACTGCAGGCACATGCGTGAAAATTAAAGATTAGCGGCCAAATGTAATAGGGTGAGAGTTTAGAAAGTGTGAGAGTTTAGCAGTAAAACCCTGATACTTTATAAACTCGCCCAATGTAATAAAGTCCGAGAACATGCAAACTCGCGAGTTTTTTAACCTCAAAAAAATTAATCTTTCATCCGGATGTTTTCCCATTTTGAAGATAAAACTTGACCAATGTGAGAGTTCACTACTAAACTCTCACATTTTCTAAACTCTCACCCTATTACATGTGGCCCTAAGGGGCCTATTTATCATATAATATTTGCTGGATATTCCACCAAAACAGCTGTTTTCGAGGGACACCCACAAATAATAAGTATCCTCTGTACCATGGAGGTCCCTCCACCTCCATCAACAGGCGCAGTTCTCATTGGTTTCTATCCCAAGATAGCGTTATCCTTTAGTAGCCTATGGGCTACATTTTGTAGAAATTACCAGCAATGGCTGCCACACATGCATGGCCAGTAAACCACGCAGGCGTCAGAGCTCTGAAAGAGGAGTGAAGAGACCGCTGATCCTCACTCAACCACATCAGAGGGACGGGCTGCTATCGGAGGCTCTGTCCCTGCAGTTGTACTGTATATTGATACATTTGGCCAGTGCTTAATTTCAAAGTGGACGTCTCAGTCCTTGCACATAGTGCCCACTACAATACGCATAAAACTAACAAACATGGAAATGAATGTTATTGCTGAGGTGGAATCAAGGGCAGCCTTTATGCGCACCTCGGAGCGATCTGCTTGTTCCGCACTAGTGAATGGATAATCACACATCCATTATTTGCTTCTATGTTTCAACTGATAACGAAGCACTCATCAGGTTGATCTGCAGCACACGCTATGCAGCGTGTTCTGGGATTTTAAACATGCTATTGCTCTTGTGTTTTGTATAATTGTATATTTGCTAATGTGACTACATCCAACCACATGTTCAAATGACCCGCTGCAACTTACAGGCAGAGTGAGATCACACCAATATGTGCAAAGTGGGAATTTCGAAGGGGGTATGGAAAATTTAAGGTCGTCCTTATGCGCGCGCTGAAGGCCGCTCCTGATTCTCTGCCAATCCACGAGCTCCAATTGGCTCTCGGACAGCGCCAAATTAGAACTGACAGTGATGGATGTCTGCCGGTGCAGCAGCTGTAATCAACTGGTGGCCCATCACAGAAAACCCCTCTGGGGTCAGATCATGCGGCGGGCGGCATAGCAGGGCTCAGTGCTTGAAGCTTGAATATTCCATTGTATAGTGGCACACTTCAAGCACTGCCTAAGATGAGATCGGTATGATTTACCGCCTGCCGCATCTCGACAGCGGAAGCCCAGCAGAGGTGAAGTTCCCGACTGTAATTTAGGTAAGTACCGCTAACCTAATTCCCTCCCCTAACCCTCAGTTAGGGGTGCCTAACCCTAACCCCTTGCCTAAACCTAACCCCCCCTTCTCCGCAGCCTAAACCTAAGTCTCCCAGGGGGGTGCCTAACCCTACCCTCCCCCTGGGGGTGCCTAACCCTAACCCCCCTTCCCCTAGCCTCACCCTAACCCTCCCGGGGAGCTGCCTAGCCCTAATTCCCCCCCGGGAACCCCTAACCTAGCCCTCCCCCCACCGGCTGTCCGCGCCCGGTGCCCTGCTTACCTTCGATCAGGATGTAGGTAAAATGACAGGCGTCGGGATTTCGCCACCTGTCATTAGACCCTTGCCGAGATTAGACAGTCAGGATGCCGATGGTCGGTGTTTAGACCGTTGGCATCCCGACTGCATACCGTCTAATATTCATTATATAATACTGACAGGACCTGTAAATAGGGTTTGCACTCTATACTCGTGTTAATTGCTATATAATATTATTTAAGAAATTATTGTTGTGAGACCTTCAGTACAGTTATTATGCATTGTTACACCTGTATCACAGTACACATGATGTTGCAATAAAGTAATGATTTGTAATGTAATAATAGTCCCTGCAGCCTCAACACATTGTATAACTGTTCCAATATATTTCCTTATGTTATTTAACATGAGTATTAATTCACTACAGAGATGATAGATAAAGGAATTATTATTGTCTACAACATTGGTTGCTGCTCTGTGTGTATTAGAGGGCTAATAGTCATTTGATTATTGTGTAACCAATAATAGCACTGTTATATTCACAGCCAGTTGTAGGGAGAATAACTATGACAAATTAAATAATTAAGAGTACTGAGATGTCATTTGACTGTAGCCTACTAGACATTAATGACTAATTAGTGGTGGATGTATAACAAATTAATACATACCATAGGTTAATAACACTTGAGAGAGACAACAGTTTGATATTTTATTTTATTTTAACTGTTTGCACTTTATATTTCGCTAGTAATATTTTAGGGGTTTAAAATAAAGGTTAGGTTTTAAACTATTGGATCTCTGGAGGATTTTACTGTAACAATTTGTCATATAAGTCATTTAATCAGTCCATGAGTGCCCCACTTAGAAATACTGTTTTTTGTTTTGTTTTGCTATATGAGCATAAATTAAGTAAGGAAATCAAACAACAAAATTGCATTCAGTAATTGAAGTGGACATTCCCATCTACAGATGTGTCCTCTTTCATCTTTGGCGCTTTGACGGCAAAGGTGCACATGCATCATGCCATGCAACTTGCTGTGCATGCGTGCGCCACGGTACGCCATGCCGTGACGGCGTTCGCACCATGCAATTATATGGATGGCGGGTGCAAATGCAGCGCACGTACATGGTCACGGGTGCGTGACTCGCACCACACGTGGTGTGATTTGCCGTATCAGAGGCAAAGATACAAGATACAAGAGGACACATCTGTCAGTGGTGATCCGATGAGAAAGTCGACATTTATACTTTTGACAGGCAGAATATTGACACCAGAATGTCGACAGGTTTGAAAGTTGACATGGACTTAAGTTGACAACCAAAATGTCAACATTCAAAAATGTCAACACGGTTAAAATGTTGAACTGTTTATAATGTCATTATTTAACATGTCGACGCCAGCCATGTCCGTGTAGGCTGAGGGGCTAAGCTAATAGAAGCAAAAAATAACTGTGTCGACATTCTGGTATCTACCTGTTAAATCTCAATATTTTGAACATATCTACATTTGAATGTTGAAATATGGCTTGTCGACCTAAAGTCTACGTAGACATTCAGAACCTGTCAACAGTCTGAATATAGACTTTTCATACCATACCACCTAAATGCCGCATTCACAAAGCAGAGTTGAAGACACAAACCCACCCCTCAAAAAATGTAATAAAACTTTAATAAACTTCTCATTCCTGCCCAGGAAATACAATTGTGTCCTTGCTCTCTTTAAACCTTCTTAATAGTGTGTTTATAGCAACAGATTTCTGGCAATGCTTCATCATTATAGGAGAATGGCATAATATATTCCTTGCTACAAATGTAACTTTTTCTATAAGTGTGTACAGCTGCTGATTCAACAAGAACAGCTCCAGGACAAAGCAAGTGAAGCTACTGTTTGAAGGAAGTAATTAGAAAAACAGATGGGATTTTCTGTACAGCTTCGCTTACTTAAGCTGTGTGTGAATGCTCTGCTGATCAAAGTGTTCAATACAGGATACGTTTCTGTAATGGGTCTTCTGTACCCTCATTGTTTTTCCACTGTGTACAACAAATACAGCATCAGGACAACGTTATAAAACACATTACAGGTCCAGTAAGTAGTCCAGTAATGTCCAGATTTGCAGTTGCTAAAGTCATCCAGCACGCGTAACTGTTCACGAGCACGCAACTCGCGCCATGCGTGGTGCGATTTGCCACACAAGCGGCAAAGATGTAGCTGGTCATATCTGTAGCAAGTAAACTACTCTTCCCCAAAAAAGTTTGAAGTATGACAACTTTGTCCCCCGTTACCTCTGTTTGCTAGCAGTGTGCACATTAATCAAGTCATACACTCATAATTCAATGCAAAATTCATTAGACTAAAGATAATCCAACCAAATTGTCTAAACACCAGGGATATCACTGAGGCAACGGTGGGGGGCAAATATTTAGTATGGTGGGACCAAGGGACGTGCAGTCTGGATAGGCAGGAGAGGCAGAGCCTCCCCGTCATACTTCTGAAATTTGATATAAAAATAATTAGATTATAAACATCTGCGTTGTTTATAGTAATCATTTTTATAGTTAGCACTCACCAGCTTTGTTGAGCTACTTGGGACTGAAGGGAGACTGGAGATGAGGCAGCAACAGCTCGGCCTCGCTTCTGTATAGTCAGACACTGCTTGCAGAGCTGAGGGCGGGGCCACACCACTGGGAGTAAGCTACACAGAAAGAGAGCTAATAGAGGCATGCCTCTGAGTATGGGGGGCATGCCTTGAGCACTGATGGACGCCTTGGATGTGTCATGTGAACAGAAAGTGCACTGCAATATTTAGAGATCGAACCTCTGTCAGCAGCAGCAAGAGAAGACAGTGATGAAGGTTGGAGAATCAATGGACACTGAAGCTTAGTGAAGTGAGGGGAGAGTTGGGGGTGAGACAGGCTCCCAGCACTCAGACACACCTTGCTATAGGTTACATTCTTGTTAATGTAGCCTATAGCATCACATCAATGATATGCTTAGTGTCTCAGGTTTTTCATAGAGATTAGCAGTAACAATGAGATCTGCTCTTCTGGCAACATTCTAACAATTGTAGATTTAATCAAAAGAAAAAACACATCATAAAACAAATGGAACAGTTCAATTATATTAAATTGTAATGTATTCAAATTGGAGCTTGGAAAAAGTTTCTTTAAGAATGAAATGTCTTTATTTGTGTGTTCTTGCTTTTAAACTAAAAAAATGCACACATTTACCTCAATATATGCAGTTGTTTTAATAGAAACTATTTAATACTGTTGCATTACATTTCCTGCAAAGTGCATTTTGAAATATTCTTTCCATACTTAAAAAAAAAGCAATAATTCCAGTCAGGCAATTTATTTACATTAGAAGAGATTAGAATGCTGATAAAATGTTTTAAGAGGTTTTTATTTTATAATGCAAATTTTTTGTTTATAGGTCACAGACAAATGGAAGCTAAATGTTTACAGAGGATAAGAGTGATATTTTTGTGTTACATCAAGTCCACTATTATTTATTAAATTGTTAATGTTTAGTTGTGCTCAATATTTATTTTCTGCTTGTAAGGAATTAGAATACCCTATCTGAAATATGATTAATAGAAGCTACAAAAAGAGACAGATTATAGGTTTTGTGCATATTTGATCCCTAAAACATTTAGACCCTGTCCTTATACAAGCTTTGAGAGTACTCACCTTCAACTATTCTCTGTATGAGATTGGGGCTAAATCAAGAATATAGAATATATGCCTTTTATTTTTACCAGAAATGCAACCAAACCTCTTATCCATTATTTCAGGGATGGACAAAGGATCACATGGGCCTGGGGCTAATAATGATCACGTGCCTATTGGGAGAAGTGGGAGGGGGTGTGGCCTATGTTGTGTAGGTATGGCCAATATCATGTGGGTGTGACCAGTATTGTGTGGGTGTAGCCAGTTCCATGTGGGAGTGTATACCTATTGCACAGCCCCAATGCCCCCCCTTATAAGTAAAGGTAGAAACATGACATCATTTTGTGTGGACAATAGAAATGGTCGTCCATGTGCTCAGCTAGGTGGCTGGTAATCATCATGTTGTCATGACTATGGTACTATATTAATGGGAAGGCCTGGAGCTGTAGTCCCATCCACCTCATTGTTAATCTGGACCTGCATTCTCTCATCATCTCCCACCTTGACTAGTGCGACCTAATGCTAGCTGCCATTTCCCTGCCCTCTATCAATTCATCCTAAATTACATATCATGAGTCAACTTCCACTCTTGCTGCTCCAATTCTGTTGCATTTCTCTGCAAATCTGTATTCTGGCTCCCCATGATATACAGGAATCTAATTAAAATGACTCATTATTATCTACAATACCCTCAACAACACCAACCTTTCATATATCCTATTAAAATACTTGTATACATTGAAAAGAAGTATACGATTTTGGTTACCATCACACTCCTGGCAAATGGTAAAGACATTACCAACGGATCAGAAACATCGATGGTTACGAACCATTGGTTTCCAGTGGCCGTAGAGAACGTTGTAATAAATACATACTTAATATTCATTTATTTTACTTAAATTAGACAATTTCATTATTATTTATTGCAAACTTGAATACAAAGAGGTGTATTTCAGAACGATAAAACATAGAAATAAAAAAAACAATCATAAAAACATATTACTTTTGTTATCCTGAATAAGTAGCAGCTTTGAAAATCAAGAAACTAAAACGTAGTTAACCATCCCATAAATGTTTCAGCTAGAGATGAGCGGTTCGGATTCTGTGGAATCCGAACCGCTCCGAACATAGGGGATCCGAGTCCACCCGAATGCTTTTCAGGTTTTCCCCGCCTGACTTGGATCCCCCTTCGAGGCTGAACGGCGGCCTCCTGATGTTAGATTCTTGCGAGAGAATCCAACATCAGGGCCCCACTAGTGTAGGGCAGAACGCTGTGATAGCGGTCTGCCCTACACAGAAACAAACACACAGCCACCAGCGGCAGCTGCATGTTTGTAATAGCAGCCAATGAGAGTCAGGCAGACTCTCATTGGCTGCTATTACAAACACACAGCCACCAGCGGCAGCTGCATGTTTGTAATAGCAGCCAATGAGAGTCAGGCAGACTCTCATTGGCTGCTGTGTCCCCGGAGGGAGCCGGCTGGAGCTCACTCATGAGCTCCGCCTTCCGGCTCCCCCCGCTGCGGGTGATGGGAGAGACGTCATGACGTCTCTCCCATAGTGCAGAGAGGAGCAGACGGCTGCGGTCACAGCAGGAGTGGGGATTCAGGTAAGTTTTTTTTTTTCCTGTGTAAGGCGGCGCTACTGGGGGCAATACTAATGGGGGCACAACTACTAGGGGCATACTACAAGGGGCACAACTACTGGGGGCACAACTAGTGGGGGCACAACTAGTGGGGGCACTTCTAATGGGGGCATACTACAAGGGGCATAACTAATGGGGGTACAACTACTGGGGGCACTTGTAATGGAGGTATACTACAAGGGGCACAACTACTGGGGGCACTTCTAATGGGGGCATACTACAAGGGGTACTTGTAATGGGGGCATACTACTGGGGACACTACTAGTGGAGGCATACTACTGGGGGCACTACTAATGGGGGCATACTACCTGGGGCACAACTACTGGGGGCATACTATAAGGGGCACAACTGATGGGGCACAACTACTGGGGGCACTTCTAATGGGGGCATACTACAAGGGGCACAACTACTGGGGGCATACTACAAGGGGCACAACTGATGGGGCACAACTACTGGGGGCACTTGTAATGGGGGCATACTATAAGGGGCACAACTACTGGGGGCACAACTACTGGGGACACTTGTAATGGGGGCATACTAGGGGCACTTGTAATGGGGGCATACTACTGAGGACACTACTACTGGGGGCATACTACTATGGACACTACTACTGGGGGCATACTACTGGGGGCATACTACTGAGGGCACTGCATAGGGGGCACTATTACTGAGGGCATTGTGTAAGGGACACCACTGCTGGGGGCATTGTGTAAGGGACACCACTGCTGGGGGCATTGTGTAAGGGACACCACTACTGGGGGCATTGTATAAGGGACACCACTGCTGGAGGCATTGTGTAAGGGACACTATTGCTGTGGACATTGTATAAGGGGCACTACTACTGTGAGCATTGTATAAGGGGCATTACTACTGTGGGCTTTGTGTATAAGGGTCACTAATGTGGACATTGTGTAAACGGGGCACTACTGTGGGCATTGTGTAAAAGGGGCACTACAGTGTGTCGTAACATAAATAAGAGACACTACTTTATGGTGTAATGTAAATCAGGGGCACTATGTGTGGTGTAATGGGAATAAGATTGTGCACTGTGACTCCTTGGGCCGTAGCCACCTGTGTAAACAAGTACTGTGACTCTGCTGGCCGTACCCCACTGGGTGGGTGGGAGGGCCCAAGGACCATTCCATCACTACCTTTCATTTCTGCCAGTGCTGAGTGGCAATGTTTCATAGATGTGCTTTAAACTGCGGTGTCTGTGCTGCTGCTCTGTCGCTTGGTAACCAGTCAGCTCACTACAACTTTTGGCCAATAATGGTGAAAACTATAAATTAAACTGTGAGGTGGTCTAAATTGACTGTAAATGACTGGAATGTAATGTTATTGAGGTTAATAACACTCTAGGAAGAAAAAAAAGCCTAGTTTATGTGATTTTAGCTCTTTGTCAATTTTTGTAAAAAAATCAAAATCCAAAGCCAGTCACCGCAGTTTGGCAAATCCAAATCCAAAGCCGGACAACGAATTAGAACCAAATCCAAATCCGGCAAAAATGGTCCAGCGCACATCCCTAGTTTCAGCATCTGCTTACGCTTTTACTCAGTGCTCAAATTGAGCCGGTATACAGCAGTATGGTATACTGGCACTTGAAGCACTGCCACTGAAAAAAATTTTTAGTCAAATTCCATGAGCGGCTGAGCTGATTGCGGATAGAGTGGTCTCCGTCCGCTACACTGGTCCGCTGTGGCTGCATTGAAGAGGGGGCATTGAGCGATAGATCGGTGTGCCTCTCCTGCCGGCTGAGAGACCCCCTGAAACCTGCCTCCCCAGCGGCAGGCATCCATCTACACAGAAGGCTCACATACCAAGACAAGAGCAGAGACGCTGCTGCTGCTGGGTCCGGCGCCAGTGGCATCAGTGCGCCATCGGCTGGCCCACTCTGCTGCTCTGACACCAGCCTGCTCGATTTCGGGACCAGTGTACCCCCCCTCCTCCCGCCCGCTGCTGCCTCCCACCCTGGTGCAGAGATCCGGTGGACCAAGTCCCTACTACTGCAGGACACAGCTGCTCTTGCCAGGGATTCCAGGCTGACAGGTCTGTGAGTCAATTAGAGCTTGCGGACCTGTCAGCCTGGGAGCCCTGGCAGAACGCAGGAGAAGTGCAGTGCAGCAGCTGCTTACCTCGGCGCGGCTTGTTGGCCTTCCCCTGGATTTCTAGTTGTAGACTCTGCGTCAAAATGTATTCTCCCCTCCCCTTCCCTGCGGCCCACTGGCTCCGCCACTCCTCCTGGCCCTGCTGCCACCTGGATCGAGACCAGCATCTTTCACCCAACGGCTGCCTCCTGCTCTCCAGTTCCTAAGAGGCTCCTGCTGTTTCAGGACAGAGGAGCCAGTGACCTGCTATCGATGCTACCTGCCTCTTGCATATTATCTGCTTGCCTGCCTACTACCTACATACCTATCTACCTGCCTCCTCTCTACTTACCTACCTCCTGCCTACATACCACTTACCTGCTATCTACTTATCAACTGCCCACCTTCCTCCTACCTACATACCTATCTACCTGCCTACTCTCTACTTACCTACCTACCTCCTGCCTACATACTACCTACATGCCATCTACCTAACTACCTACTGTGTACTTACCAACTGCCCACCTATCTACTACCTACCTTACTACTTATCTACAGTCTACTATATACATACCTACCACTTGCTTACATACTACCTACCTGCTATAAACCTAACTACCTATTGTCTTCTTCCATGCTACTTACTTTCCTACTACCTACCTTATTATTTACCTGTCTACTCTCTACTTACCTACATCCTGCCTATATACTACCAACCTATTAACCTTACTACCAATTGTCTACTTACCTACTGCCCACCTTCTGACTGCCTACCTTACTACTTACCGATCTACCGCTCACTTACCTACTATCGACTATACAAGAGAGACTGGATTGCTGCGCATGTAGCGGTCTGTGAGCTAGCAGACAGTGCTAGATTCAAAATAACTGCGGTGCTGTGCCGCTGTCTCTCCATGGATGCCTGCTGGGCCTGGCACCAAATCTACAACTGCTGCTTCTGACACATGTGAGGGAGGTCTGCGGCCACTGCTTGATGTGTAGGTGAGAGAATGCTAGTGGGACATGGGGTAGTAAGAGGCTACGTGTAAGGGGGGTTTTACTGTGGGGCATAATGTGTAAGGGGCACTAATTCTGCGTGGCATAATTTGTAGAGGGCATTACTGTGTGGCATCACTTGTAAAGGGCGTCACTGTGTGGCATAATGTATTATAAGGGGCATTACTGTGGCATAATGTATAAGGGGCACTACTACTGCATGTCATAATGTGTTATAAAGGGCACTACTATTGTGTGGCATAATGCGCGTTAGGGGTACTATGGTGTGGTACACTACACTGAAGAAAAGGGGGCGCATCTTAAGGACACACCCCTTCGGAGTTACCACGTCCCCTTTTCCGGCGCATTAGTACGACCTTATATATTCCATACCCCCACTTCAAAATTATCACTTCGACCACTGCTTTTACTCCATATTACAGGTTGAGTCTCCCATATATAAAATGCTTGGGACCTGGGGTATTTTGGATATCGGAATATTCCGTATTTTTGAATATTTGCATAAAATAATGAAAAATCTTGGGAATGGGACCCAAATCTAAACACAGAATGCATTTATGTGTTATATACACCTTATACACACAGCCTGCAGGTCATTTTATACTATATTTTTAATAATTTTGTGCATCAAAAAAAGTTTGTCTACATACAAGAAATTCATTTATGTTTCATATACACATTATACACACATCCTGAAGGTTATTTTATACTATATTTTTTTATAATTTTGTGCCTAAAACAAAGTTTGTGTACATTGAGCCATCAGAAAGCAAAGGTCATGCTAAATATATTCCGTATTTCGGGAATATTCCGTATTTCTGAATATTTGGATATGGGAGACTCAACCTGTAGTACCATGCTTTCCCTTTGCCTAGAACAAATCCGCATAACCTGTGGGTCAGGATACTACAGGGACAGATTCAGTTAGCCAAGGGTTGTGTCACGCGGTCTCTTCTCCCTAGTCATCCTCCAGTGGCCTCAGCAGAAATAAGCATTAACTCCAGCCTCTGGGCTGCTTGCGGGTTGATCTCAGGTCTCCAATTGAATAGCTAAGGGCACTTTATCCTGCAGAAGAAACTGTGCAATACAAACCGTGGCTAATTCATTCTGCCCCTATGAATCTATTTTTGGAGACTCCTGATTGTAAGATATGCACTACATTTCCTACAGCTTTGGATGAGTCACGATGATGTCAAATTGTCTCTTGCAGTTCCTAATTTACAAAAAATAAATAAAATAAATAAATAATAAAGTTGGATGACAGTGGTCCAGCATGAATTTTAAACAGCGATATATCTTGCCTTGGGACATAGTATCTCTTCATTATCAATGATCAGAATCCACACAGCATTATATTGCCAGTTTTCATAGCCAGATGATGCATTAACAAACCTAGGCTTCTGTCTATGACTAGGAAGGGGGGGCAGATTACTGTAACCTATTTTGTTCTTGGTTATTTATTTGTTGAAAAATGGAAGCATAAAGGAGATCCAAACCAGTATGTTGCTGAGCTTCCCATCAGATTTTAATCCTGCTCTGGCAGTGAGTTGGTGGAGGATAATATCCTTAAACTTTTCATTGCCACAAACTGAATTTAATAATGGAAGGAGAAGGCTTCTGTCACTTAGTGATAAGGGAGATTTGTGGGTCCAATTACAAGTCTATATGAAGTGATATTTTCCTTCAGGATTTCAGCATGCCAGTGCCAATATAGCCCAAAATAATATGGGAAAAAAATCCCTACAGAAAGTTCAGTCATTAGAAAAATGCAAAGAAAGAATGACAAAGAAAGAAGATCCCGTTGTCAGGTTTTTCCAATGTTATTTGACAAAACAAACGTAGTCAGCACTACAGTGTCAAACGCATAATAGTCACTCACAGGGCCGTAACTAGGGTAGTGCGACCTTTGCCATGGCACAGGGCACCGCAGGGCAGGGGGCGCTGTTTGGCCTGCAAATTTTCCTGTTTATTATCATTCTCACTTGTAGCTTCCTCTTCTTTCATCCCCAGCATCTCCTGGCCTCCCCTATCTCTTCCCTGGCCCATCCCCATGAGGCCGTCGCCCTTTTGCAGGTACTCTATATTATGTCCCTATTTAAAAAATGGGGATGGGGGGGGCGCCAATGCTCTCTCTGGCACAGGGCACCAAAAAGTCTAGTTACCTCTCTGGTCACTCATGGCCGTCCACATTCACAACACGGTAGCACCGCAGCAAATTGAGGGATCGATCCAATTAGGAGAATTGTCATTGTAACGGCATACAATCCTCCCATTCATTGCCCAATCTCAACCTGGACTCACACATTTGTGCTCGCAGTCTATGGGGTTGCAAAAAAAATGTGAGAGTCTGGCGGTACCATAAGTGTAGCATACAGCTGCATTAACTTGTGCCTCAAGTAAGTAAATTTGTATCTGAATCAAACCATGTTGCAGTGCAAGGGATGCAAATACATTTATTGTTTTGGCATGCAGAATAAATACTGGCTGCTTTTGCATGTAGCCCACAAATGTTGGGAAGATTTAATCTTACACTGCAATTTAGACCTGAGTTTGGAAACACCTCCTAACTAAATCTCTCTGCAGATTTTACACCTGCCCCACCTGCAGTGCAGCATGGTCTTACCAAGGTGCAACGTTACCTGCTCTTTTCTGCTTTAAGGCCCCCATACATCAGCAATTGAGTGCAGCAATTGTGCAATTTGCAATCGATTGTGTATAAAAATCTTTCCCTTTTTCAATCGATTGTGGCAATTCTGCAATTTGCAATCGATTGAAAAAGGGAAAGATTTTTATACACAATCGATTGCAAATTGCACGATTGCTGCAATTAATCTCTGATGTATGGGGGCCTTTACACACAACTCAAAATCAGCCCTCAACTGCCCAGACACAAGAGTGGTTGCACTAACAAAAACTGTATACCAGATTTAACAGACAATGTATAACGCTCAATAACTGGCTATCATAAAGTTTTTGTATTTTTTTCTAGTTTTACAGCATGCTGCCATTGATGAGCAAATCGGAAAAATGCTCTAATGGAGTTTTACTAAATAAACCTATTTACCTGTCCCTGACTAAGCAACAGTTTATAACAATATACAGTACATTAGTGTCAGGGCTTATACCTACACATCCCCTCCCTTGACTAGGATGTTTGGGAAAAACAAATTCTCGGTAAAACTATTTTCAAGAAAATCAATAATGTCATATATACAATTTAAACAGACAGAAATGTAAACACACAAATAAGCAATAAGATAATATCACAAATAAAAGGTATAAAATATAAATCAAAATTATCCAAAGACTCAAAGAGTAGAACTTGGAAGTTAGAAAATAATACTAAGCCACTGTACAAATATTAATGTATTATAAATTAGGTCTCTGTTCATTTGTAAAAATTTCCTGCAAGGCCACATACTGTTCAGCAAATGTGATATTATTAGCATTCATTTAAATTAACAGGATTAAAGAGCATGTGATGTCTATTTTATTTGTATGAATTAATTACATGTAATTGTTTGTCATTTGTATGTTATGCAAGATTAGATTATTTGGTTAAGATTATGACTGTATATATATGGAGTGCCGGCTCTCTGTCTTTGGTTACATTATATATATATATATATATATATATATATATATATATACATATATACACACACACACACACACACATATATATATATTATTATTTTATTTTTTTTCCAGCTGATCTACAGTATATCTCTATAAATGGAAATACTTGGAAATACATGTGAATACTCTCAATTTGTTTTTATATTCATTAATGACTGTGTTAATTTGCAGTCTATGGGGTACCAGGCTCTAGCTATTCATATATATTATTATATATTATTATTATTTTTATTATTATATTATATACTAGTAGGCTGATGCAATGAATAAAAAAATGTACATTGCACCATTATCTAAGCCTCAAACTTGTACTTCAATATTTCTTATACTGTAACTGATGATACTGTTCAGAATCTATAATATGTTTCAGCAAAACTGTAGCCTTAACATTATTCTGGAGAATTATATTCTTAAATATAATACATTTCATAAGCAAAAAAAGTTGAATAACATGTTTGATTTTTTGAATTGTTGCCGAACAAGCAAGTACTAGAAAGAATTCATTCATTACTAATGTGCACTTCAAGATAACAAGCCCAAACATTGTTATACAGTATGATGTCCAAGAAATACAAATACACTTTCATAAGTACAGTTGAATTAATTTTCTTAAGTTCCTCAATTGTGTAGAGATGCAAGCTGTCAAATGTTTGCTTAAATCATGAAAGCATTTGTTTCAACCAATATAAACATGTATTTAAACAGTATGTGTCCATTACACAGACTGGAGGCAGCTAGTTTTTGGCTTGAACCAATGAACATTCAAGAGATTGCAGCCCATCTGTTCGGTAAATGAATATTGGTCAAGGTCTCATGAATATTAGTCATACAATATATTATATTACCAACCCTTGTGAAATTGAAGGCTGCATTGCCATGAATATTGATCATACGTCAGTGATATCACTGGTCCTTGTGAATTGATAGTCTGTATTTTCATCAACATTGGATTACTCAAAAACTACTGTCATCTATAGGAAACAAGTGCAAACCTGTAAGAGACAGGTGTATACTTGTAGGCGAAAGGAGTATATTTACCTCATTTGAAAGACGACCTGCATTACTTTAATCTTAATATTAATGATTGATACCCTGATTGTAGTGAGTTTGTATTTGAGATGTGCACAGACCCCCGTGTTTTGGTTTTGGTTCTAATAAATCATTGTGTTTTGGGTTTGGCAAAACCACTGTCAAGTGTTTTGGTTCGGATTCAGTTTTGGTTCGGTTTTAGATTCCGTAAAAATCAATAAAAATTAATTTAAAAAAATCTACAAAAACAGATAAAATTGTGTCATTTGGACCTGTTTACATGCAATCCAAAACCCAAGTTAGTTTTTTAAATCCGAGTTCCTGAACTGACAGCAGACCCGAACCGGGCCCTGTTCCACTCGGAACCCTAAAGTGATTCCGAACTGAGTTTGGGTGTGTCCATATTTCAGGAAAACCATCCCGCACGGGATGTAGTCTGGAAGCCGATGGTGTAAATGCCGACCGCCGGCTTCCAGACTGTCTAATCCCGACATGGTACTAATAACAGGTGTTGATAACTCGACGACCGGTCATTAACCATACGCCGGAAGACCGACGCCCGGCATACCGAACGAAGGTAAGCCAGGCGCCGGGCACGGACAGCCTGGGGGGGAGGGTTACGTTTAGGGCTCCCGGGGGGGGACTTAGGGTTAGGCACCCCCCCCGGGAGGTTTAGGCTCAGGCTAGGGGAAGGGCGGTTAGGGTTGGGCACCCCTGGGGGGAGGTTAGGGTTAGGCACCCCCCAGGGGACTTAGGTTTAGTCAGCGGGGAAGGGGAGGATAGGTTTAGGCACTGAGAGGGGGGATTAGGGTTAGGCACTTGAGGGGAGGGTAGGATTAGGCACCCCTAAGCGAGGGTTAGGGTTAGGGGGTAGAATTAGGTTATCGATACTTACCTTAGGGACGATCGGGATCTTCACCCTTGCCGGGCTGCCGCTGTCAGGACTGGAACTGCCGGCCATTCGGGTTGGCGGTAATACCTACTTCACCCGTCCCGCACATCTCTAGTTTGTACCCCTAGCTCAGTAAAGCAAAGGACATCTCGTTTCGGGTGAACAGGTTCTTTAAACCTTTTTATTCTGTAGTTTTGTAAGATAGTGCGAATAGAGAAAGAAGAACCAGTTGAGACCTGTTTGGAAATGTTTATGTCTAGAACCTGCTCAAGGGGCTCAAATAGATTTTCCACCCAACTGGTTGAATTTAAATTTAAATTTTTAATTACACACTTAGGAAAAAAATCATATGGCTGGTGATATCTCTATAAATAGCTTGCTCACGCAGAACCATTTACCATTTTAGTGAAGTCAGACATCTGAAAGGTAATGCTGCTGTCAATCACAGAGCAAATTTACAAAGTGAATAATGAAAATGTTTCATCCTCTTGTCTTTGGTAGGGTGCCAGTTTGTTATTTCTGTACTGGCATTAATAATTGTGAAAGGAGTGGAGGGGGGTTCTGTATTATTTGTACCCTTTTTGTTGAAAATTTGCAAATGATCATTTCAAGAGCAAATTCAACATCTCTAAACCTCAACACAGATCCTAGTGTGCATGTATATACCAGCTGTTTCTGCCAGGATGCTGTCATAATACCGACAATCGGGATGCCGATGCTTAGAATGCCAGTGCCGGAATCCCGACACCTGTCAGAAACCTGGTGCTGACATCCTGACGGTAAGTACTGGGGTTAGGGGGAGGGTTAGGCACAAGTGGGAGGGTTAGGGTTAGGCACTGAAGGGGAGGGTTTGGTTTAGGTTGCAGGGGGGTGGAGGTTAGGTTTAGGCACTAGTGGGAGGTTAGGTTTAGCCAGTTGGGGCAGGAGGGTTAGAGTTAGGAGTAGGGAGAGGGTGAGCGTTAGGATACTGACCAACAGGTGTCGCTATCCCAACCCTGTCTGGATGCCGTCATTGGGATTTCTGCCCCCAGTTGTGCATGGCCATTAGTCAAGTTTTGTAATCTCTCTCTTACAATATATAAATATACACAGACTGAACATGCTAAGGAAACAAAATAATAATAATAATAATAATACTGTAATGCGGGCCATACATCTAATTCCCCATTTCACCATTGCCGATCTGCTGATCAAAAACAATGACTGCCAGACATCGATGACCGTCGATCCGTCGAGGAATCGACAAAATACAGTATGTTAAAAATCCCCAACTCCAATCTTTTTTGGGTCGAAATCGGCAAATCGGGATTGTCCTATGGTGGGATTGGATGATTTAAAAGCTGGCTTCCCCAACCCCCCAAAAACGTAATCTAAGTGGAGTGCAGAGGGCTTATGTAATAGCGTACAAAATGTGCACAAATGATTCTGGCGAGTCTGCTTGTATTTTTAAAGCAGAGGTCATTTAAAAGGCAAAACCAGTTTGCCTATAGCACAGGCCTCAAGTCTGTGGAGTCCAAGTCTACGTGAAGTCGGTGGTTTAGTTAGAGCTTGAGCGCTACCAGTAGCTGAAAGAGACGCGGGCCATATTTTCCAGTGGGAAATCGCTGCAGGGACAACAAGTGCATTTGCAGGCATATTGGGACACATTGAGCTGATAAAGCCCAAGACTGACCAGTTTGCTCATTTAGGGGAGGCATGTCAAACCGTTTAGAGAGTTAAAGTGGAGAAGTTGCCCATAGCAACCAATCAGCGTCTAACTATCATTTTATAGACTGTGCATGATAAATGATAGCTAGAAGCTGATTGGTCACTATGGCCAACGTCTCCATTTTAACTTTCTTGCAAGTTTAGGGAACCTAAGCTTAATGAAAGAGTCTGGATTTTCTTAACTTTTATGATACTTCATGCCTAGTGAGAGGGACACTGGGTATTCAAGTGAATTGGAGGCTGACCTGATGCAAAAGAGGACAGTATAGAGGGGATCGGTATGAAATACAGCTGGACGCATGTCCGGTGGTTGAAATCTCGATGCCGGAACACCGGCAACAGAAGATCCCGACAGGTGAGTATTTTTACTATTATTAACCCTACCCCCCCAACCCTATCCTTCCCTTAGGGGTGTCTAACACTAACCTCCCCAAGTGCCTAACCCTCCCTGTAAGTGCCTAAACCTAACCCCCCTTCCCCGCAACGTAAACCTCCCAGGGGGTGCCTAACCCTAACCCCCCCTTACCCTAGCCTAACCCTCCAGGTGGGTGCCAAACCCTAAATCCCACCCAGGAGCCCCTAACCTAATTCTCTGCCCCCGCGTCTGTCCGCACCTGCCACCCGGCTTACCTTCATTCTGTATGCCGGGCGTCGGGCTCCCAGCATAGGGATGCTAGGCGTCGGGATTTTAATGCCTATCATTAGACGCCTGGTGGGATTAGACAGTTGGGAAGTCAGCGGTCAGCATTTCGACCGTCGGCTTCCTGACTGCATCCCGTAGAGAGATAGAGGGGGAAATTCAATTGTATGTGTCCACGACTACTATTAATGGGCACCCGACGGAGCAATTGTTGCTCTGACTGGACACAAATGGCGCGGGCACACAGATTTCTGCTCGCACCCACCTGCGGTGGCGAGAAGAAATTGGTGAGAATTACTGGGTTTCGGGTGCGCTAACCAGGACAGTAGACAGGTTTAGCTGCTTTAAGCTGATAAACCCGGTCTTGGGCGCGATACACGCAAAAAGACATCGCTCTCCAATCCCCTGTCACTTTAGATGGGAGATCGGGCATGATAAAACAATTGAATCACCCAGAGAGTGAGCATAACCATCTCCATGGCATCGGTGTCAGCAAATGGACAAAACATATGAGACATTGTCCATTATTTTCTGTGCAGCTTTTAAGCATGTTCTGAAAGAATCACGGAGAAGACAAAGCAAGAGGTGGGCAGAAGTGTGACAGACACCTACACCAGGTACTGGTAAGAAATGGGCTACACTATGATTTCACATTACATCTCCTTCCGTTATAATCTATTCGTTCTGTACCGAGCTCAGATTCCATTCTATCAATGATGATTTGTGTTGGAATCTGACCAGATTGGGCTCAAGGTTGTCATAAATCAGATTTTCAAATGTAGTTTTAATGATACTATCAACCTACCAAGTTCAGTTGTCAGATTAGTTTTTGGTTTCCCGATGAGTGAGGAAACAGATAAGTTATTATTTCCTTTCAAGGGTATAAAGTGCATCAGTCATTAGAAGCAGCATAGACTTGTACTGCATGGAGATATGTTCAGCATGCAGATACTAATGTGAGGCTATAATAATACCATACATGATTTTTATGTACAGTAGGTAAAAACATAAACAAGCTGCACAGCTTCTGTAATAATCCTCACTGTTATGGGAATTGTCCTTATTAAACACGTCTTTTTGGTAGGCTCATGACTACAGTAGGAGTGATGGAGGCTGAGAGACCATTATTTTCCTGCTCTGCACGTATGTTCATTTTGTTTTCCTGTCAGTATCATAAAAAGTGACCTAAGGAAGTAACAGTGAACTAATATCAGGTCCAGATTAAGGTTTGTGGCGGCCCTTGAGCAATTATCTTGTGGGGGAGTCCTATCAATTAAATTGGCAATAAGATATGCTGATGATTTTATTAAAAAATGATAAGGTCTTAATACTCTCAGCAACACAAATGTGATAAACACACTGGCGTGCCCCTAGACAGAGGCGTCAACAAGTCTGAAAAGGGGGCATGACCTAAATGAAGGGGTGTGGCCTTGCTGGGGATCCTGATGACTTTTCTTCGGGGGCAGCAGTCAGCATCGCCGGAGATGCCGGGCTGCCCCCGGAGACTAGGCTGTCATCACTGTCAGCTCCTCTTCTATGACAGGAGCTTAGAATTACAGGAGAGTGTCACAATACCGCACCCAGCTCCAGTGACTGCAGAGGAGCCGGCATTTTGGTGTCAACCGGGTACGACCCACACCCCTCGCACCCACCTCATGATATCACTGCCTCCAGGTCACATTATGCCTCACAGAAATCTCAGTTCACATACAGTATGCAACAGTGCCCTCCACACTGATGATGTAGCTATGTGTGTGGGCACCGGGGCGACTGCCCCAGCTGTTGGTTATCTGACGCTAACTAATATGTATTTACTGCTGATGTAGGTTTTGTAAAGATAAATCATTCAAAATACATAGGACAAACATAAGGCTCTTCTTAAGACTTTTTAGATGTTGAATATTCAAAATAGATCCAGAGAGGAGCATCTGCTCGACGCCAAGAGTATGGACTGAGCGGTATGAACAGCTATTCACACTACTTACTTCAATCCCGGTGACATTGGGTTTGTGTAATGCTGACAGGTATAGACAGGTGACTGCTTACAGTATACCCATCCCAACAATTGGACATTCATGTAAAAAAAAAAAACCATAATCCCCACAAAGCAAAACCCAAATGAAAGAATAAATTAAAATAAAATACTTCTTTTTTTTTATCTAGGTATGTGCATGTACAGTATTTTTAGATTTTATTAAAAACATTATTTTTAGATTCAACTTTTTTAAAAATAGCTTATTAAATGCACATATTTAAAATATGTATAATATACAAATTCTATAATATGCTTTATTAACATAAATTTACTTATTTAATGTAATAAACTTTATTTTGGTACTTGTTATTTATATGGACACCACTATAAGTCATCAGTGCAGTGCCACATCTTCCTGTTGAACTGCTGTTTTAAATTTTTTGCTGCTTTTCTGATTCGATGATTTATTGCCTGACTTGTGTGAGACCTTTGGGTGACTTGAAAATAACATCTCAACGGAAAGAAGCAATATATTGTTTGTTAATATAATAGTACTGTATTACATAAAATGTTCTATTCAAGAAAAAAAGTTTTTTTAAAAAATAAAAAAGATTCTGTTCTGATATTGCCATCTGAAAAGGCCTCCTCGATGCTTGATAAATAGGGTCCCCCAAAGGGAGTTATTGCCGACATACTCCAATAATGTATTGTAAGGTGAAAACAAGTCCTTTTATCGACCAAAACACCTCATTTCCCCAACAAAAAAAGGCTTTTCACCATTTCTATAAAATCAGTCAGTTTGTTCTATATCTAGAACAAACTTTTAAGTATATGGTGCTGTTCATGGGCCAGTGTGGTGGGCTTGCAAAAATTTGCCAACAAGTACGTTTATAGAGCCATTGTATTTTTCATCCCTCCATTAACGGCAAAACTACAGAGGATGGGGTGGATTAGAGTGCCTACAGGTTCTGGCCAAATGATGGGCCTAATTCAGAGCCAGATGTATGCAAAGACAAGGAAAAATCTCATGGAATTCAGCATAGCGCCCAAAAGAAAGAACTCGGCAACTGCACATACTCCGTCTCAAACTCACACTAACTGACGGAGATCACAACTGTGAACGTATAGATCTGCTTGTTGACGGACCATGCTTCCCATGAAATGGGTATTTTCTGGGGGGGGGGGCAATAACTATGCGGTTACCATGCATTCACAAGGTACATCTCCATTTTGTGGGAGTGTCATAGGAGTGTCGTGCGCGGGTAATCCATTTTCCATGTGTGATTGTAGCGTTCGAACGGAGATAGGACGTCTGTTTCTGATGGATTGTGGATTGTTTGCACCTAGCATGAGGCTGGTGCAAGCCCAGAGCCTAATGATGACGACTGCGTCTGCATACGGATGCCCAGTGAGTGGGATAGGCTTCCACTTTCAGTCACACGGATGTTCTGCGCTCTTCAGCGGATTCTCGCATTTGCGTATTAAAGTAAGTAGTTTGTCGTGGGCATACGGAAAAGCGGCCTCACATTTGTCCGTCTCACAATCAGGACCTACAATGCTTATATTTGCTAAAATGTGCTATTACACAAAGCATACCTGTCCGTGACTCAAGAGACATGCACAGACTGTCCATTCAGCACTGGAATATCAGTCAGACTAATTAAAAAAAAAATCAACATAATAGGAAGATGAGGGCTCCAAATTAAATTTGTAAATTATTAAAATGCAAGAAGAATTGTCTTTTTCTAATATTTTTTTTTTACACATATGGAGTTAATGACACGACCATCAGAACCCATAGTAACGAGGGGATAATTATATCACATTAGACTAAGATGCATACAGCAATCAAAATATTTACAAACAAATTAGTGTAAAGAAGTCTCTTGTGTTGTGGCTTATTGCCACAATCATTCACATGATGCTGCGATGTCACTGCCCTTCCCCCAACACAACTGAATTTAAAAAACAAAATACTTAAAGCTAGAACACTAGCAGTGGGTTCCACAGACGCTCCTACTAAAGGAATTTTTAGTGCTCAAAATATTAAAATAAAAACACTTCTCTTGAGTAAATACAGTATTTTTTATGGCATAAATTATTTTAATGATGATCCGTTAATGCTTTGGGGCAGCATTCAAAAATGTTAACTTGGGTCATTGACTGAGGGCCTGAGTCATAGATGGACAGGTTTGCAGAGCTGCCCATAAGCGGATGTGCAATTCTGTCCATCTCAGGTGCAAGTGCAGAAGGAGGAGTCAGACAGACGTCGCAGGCTGGGATCACCTTCGCAAACCATCGGTCGTTCCCTTAGTCAGGCTGCGGCAGCTGAAGCTTCCCGCAGTGTAACCGGGTGCTGGTCACTTAAGAGGCCAGGAATCGACATCCACCAACGCAGACTCTGGCCTCATCCCTCCTGAATAACAGGAGTGACAGACCCCTGTTTCCAAGGCACAGGGGATTGCTTTGATATCTCCTAAAATCAGTGCAGGGTCTGACTGGCCTACAGGGGTACAGGGGAAATCCCCGGTAGGCCCCATCTCTTCTTCTAATGTCAGGTTTCAGACAGTCTACTTGAATACATTGTAGAGACAGACCATGCAGTGTAGAATCCATGTTGTCTACAGGCTATATCATCTATAATGGTTAGCCAAGCCTCTGTGGTGGCTGACCACACCCCTTTGGAAGCCAGCCACACCTTTTAAGCATGGGCCCCTACCACTTCCTTCCCCCGGCGGGCCCTTCATGTCTCAGTCCAACACTGACTCAGCATTTAGTAAATAGACTCAAATGTACCTTAATTATGCAAAAATAGTCATTTTCGCATGATTTTGGCTTAATAAATAGGCCCTAAATATCTATTTTCAGCCAATAAAAGAGGATCACCTGGAGAAAGATATTATTTAAGTAGCCAATCAAATCACCAGAAATCAGTATCTCATGAATATTCATGTATGTATAATTATTGGCATGCATGAATGCTATTTGCACATGCACTTACAGAAGTTTCCCTAACTTTGCCTAAGTGAGAACACCCCTACATGCTCTCATTCCACCTCTCCAATTATCCAATCATAAAGTCTTGATACCTGTAAAATGTATAGGGCTCTGCAAAAGAGCATATGCATGAGTTTGCTTTCTGAGCAGGCACAGACCAAGTGACGAAAGAGGCTCTATGCAAACTGGTGTATGTTGGAAATCAGAATTTAAACTACAGTTACGAGCAAGGGTTAAAAATGTAATGGGTGTCCCCTTTTTATGATCTGATTTGTGTAGTCATATTACAGGTAAGATGTGGAGTTTTGGGGCAGGTTTATAATAGTGATTTCCTGGTTGGGTGGTCTCTTGCTACTTTGGAAGATCCCACCCACTTATTGTGACTGTCCCTTTATTGTTTTGCGGAAAAGAACAGTAACAGTGGCTGCCATGCTGTATGTCTTGAGTGCTCTCCCTGCCAATACATTAGTTTAGGTTGACTCTACTTTACTCGGTTCAGCGGCAACACCAGTCCCGATGGGCCTTTTTGTGTGTCATTTGCAGGGGAGTTTGGATACCCTGAGCTGTTGACGATAGGCTGGCAGTTGGCCCCCATTCAGGCATTGAGTTTTTGGTAATGGGTTGGCAGTTGGTCCCCATATAAGCCTTAAGTTTTTAGAGGTGGGCTGGCAGTTGGCACCCATTTAAAGCTGGCCATACATCAGCAATTAGTTAATTGGGGCAATTCCCTGTTCTGCCCATGACTGGGTCCGGTGGTCGGCAAAATCCAATATGTTGGGCAATCTCAATTCGCCGAATGCAAACCAAAAATAATCCGAATTGGTGAGATTGGGATTTTTAACATGTTGTATTTTGCTGATCCCCCAAGAAATTATTCATCATTGGAGTCCGTTGCTCAGCAAATCATATTGCCGGATTGCATCGGCATTGGGAATCGTCCATTAGATGAGCTGTTGGTAATGGGCTGGAAGTTGGACCTCATCTAAGCATTGAGTTGTTTTCGATGGCTACATGACACCCATCTAAGCCCCCCTTTTGGTGATGGGCTGGCAGTTGGCACCCATCCATACTTTTTATTCAATTATTTGGTTAAGATGGCGAAACTGTGTGTAGGTCCATCCTTTCTTCACCACCATGCCTTTTCCCTACTTTGAACAAATAAATAAAGCTGGCCCATTTCCACCAATATGTCTCTGTGTCTTTATCTGACCCAGAGATGGAAGCAATGTTTTACTACTGTGCAAATGTGAAAAATTGCAAACACGTGCACTGCACACACGTGAACCAATGTGAGCACTGCCATTCACAATTGCATACAGAATCCCTAACACTTGAGAAGGGGTTTGCGATCATGGGCGTATTAGGGAGCGTCATGGTCGTGTCTGAGAACGCTGCTGCATACTCAATTGGAATGCTTCAGAAGCCATGTTTAGTTGCGTTAGAGGAGAGCAGCAAGAGTATACCCTAGGCTACGGCAAATGTCCATGGTACTACCAAAGTTGGGTTGAGCTTGAAGTGTTACAATCTCCATCGCAAATGCACAGACCACGCAGCCTGAAAGTGGGCGTCTCACCGCTCGTACACTCCACTGTACCGCACAAAAAGAAAGTTGATATTAGCATTTGCATATTCCCGCTATTGAGCGGGCAGCTGTAACCACGGCTGTCTGACCAGCCATCTCTGAATCAGGCCCTGTGTGAAGGGCCTGGTAATTTTTCAAATAATATGAAAACATAGTTAAAAAAAAAAAAAAACTACACTTGGTAAAAAACCAAAAGTATTATCAAGGACAAAACAAGGTATAAAAGAGACATCCTAGTCACGCTAATGACATCTAAATATGCCTCCAAGGCAGGAAAGAACCCCTGTAATTTAAAGTTATCAGCGAAGGAATAATTCTTCAAGGGACGCTTCTGAATATAATATTTTTCATTTTCATAATCCTTAGATTAATGCTGGCCCACTTCTCAATTTGTCATTATACTGTGAGAATTTATACACCATAAGTCCCGCCACCCTCAGACTCTTGCTCAGTATCCTTAAAAGATTATACAAAATTATGTACCAGGGAGATAGCCAAAAATAGAATGTTTAATGGCCGCAAGGATTTAGTCTCCTATAATGCAGCAAAGATGTTTGTGGGGGGAAAACGGGGGATTAACTTGAGAGACGGCTGAAATATATTAAAAATAATATTATTTACCCGTACTCTCCAGCTGAGTGAAGTGGTGTGGGCATGTACAGAACAACATGAAATACATTATGAGAACGGATTTTGTTTTCTACACATTAAAAAATAATTGCCTTTGCTTATCTCCAGTTACAAGAAGCAAAGACCTACTGTAATTATAACTATTAAAATGGAAGTAGAATGTAGGGTTTATAGCTGCAATGCAAATTGTAAATTACCACTGCTGACTGTACAGGTGGGTCCACATACACATACCCTCAAATCTGCTATATTAGCGCGCGACTTTAGATGCTGCTATGATACGACACAGACACTAAATTAAGAAATAGGTACAAAAGTCCAAGTCCATGAATTGCTACCTATTTCCCCAAACAGACACAAAGAGAGGCAAACAGAGCTTTTGCATAAAAGAATAACACAGCATAAAAGTTCATAACAATAAGTTAACGCCAGTAAACTTGTACCTTTATCACTTAGACCAAGAGATGCACTGTGCATGACTGACTGACCTACTGTCCGTGACCGAGAGACTGGCTGCCCGTAACTGACCGATAGACTGTGTTCAAAAGATCAATTGTTTGTGACCAAGAGAGACCGACTGTCTATGACTGGCTGACCGACTCTCTATGACTGAAAGAGCGACTGTCTGTGACTAAGAGAAACTGACTGTTCGTGACTGACAGACCAACTGTCTGTCACCGAGAGAGACCAACTGTCTGTCACAGACTAAAGCTGGAAACACATTTAACAATATATACCCAACCGACCTATCGTACAGTGGGACCCGGCGTGTGTGCATACACACTTGTCGATGTCGGGAGCGATGGCGCGGCAGTGGGGGCCATGTTGCATTCGGCAGCCTGGTCCCCGCTGACGATGTCGCCCATCGGACCTGCATGCTGAAGATACGAGGGAGCGTGCATCGCCAGTGACATTGAGTGTACACTCTGGACGATGTGCATGATATAGTATGTCATCCGAATTGCCAGATCGGAGGACTTATCGTCTGTATATCGTCTAGTGTGTACCCAGCATATCCGACTGTCTGTGACCAAGAGACCAACTGTCCGTGGCTGAATGAGACCGATAGACCAACTGTCTGTGACTGGCCAACTCTCCATGACCGAGAAACCGATCGTCCATGACAGTGACTGTCATCAGTGCACCCCCTGTTCTTAATTTTTACCATAACGCAGTTTACCCCGTAATCCTGAATTGGAATTGGTTACAGTAGGGAAGGAAAAGAATGGAATCAGGCTACTTAAACACACAATCTAATAAAATCACTAACAATATACACACTTTAAGGTCATCACACATAATTGTAGCTTAATACAATGTTAATCAATTAACAATATAATCAATCTAAGCAGACAATACCATACAGAACCTCCCAACATTCAGCTGTCTCATCCAGGGACTTCTCGTGAGCAACGAAGATGTGCATATGTGAAAGGAAGTTGTGTCCTTGACCAACTGGTGGGTGGCATTTTGGGGACGTCATCACGTCACACCCCGGCTTCTCATCATGCTGTGGGCGAGCCCAGCACTCCCCAGCCTCTCCTGGCACTACATGGCACTGCAGCTAAAGTAGCTTTAAGACAGTGGCCCCCAACTGTCTGCAGAACACTGCGGCCCACAGGTGGGACAATGGGACAGTGCCAGAAAAGTGGGACTGTCTCGCTGAAATTGGGATGGTTCAGAGGTCTGCAATACTAAAGCCTCAGGTAGTTTTGGTGTAGCACAGGATATTACAAGGGGTCTTTATGAGCATGTTGTGGCCCAATGATCGTGTTAAGCAGTGGGATACAGTTGTAAGTCCACTTCAAAGAGGGACTGCTATCTGTGGAATCCACTGTCTGTATGGGTATAGCAAAAATAGGCTATTATGCTGTGCAGTGGAGCAGGATTCAGAGTATAGGAGTAAAGGAGAAGTCTGCGGTGTCAGGATGTGTAAAGATTCAGAGAACTTTAGATGACCCGAAGCTCGAGTTCACTCTCGGAAAAGTTGGACACATAGAAGCCACAGTCTGGAGACAAATGTGCAGTGTTGATCCAAATTCTGCTTTGTTCCTCTGAGATTACTCTAATTAGAGGGTGTTACTTCATGGATTCTAGGGTATATAAGTCTGTGACATTGGCCTTGCACTTGTCCTCCTGAAGAAGTCCTGCCACTATTGCATAAGTGACGAAACGCGTTGAGGAATTTGGTGACCCCTGCTACCAGCTACTATACTCAGATAAGCCTTATTAAAACTTTTTAGATGTAATTCCCCATCTTTAAGTGTGTTTTTGTTGTGGTGTGAATCAATGTTTTTAATTACTACGCTATGAGAGTATCCTTCTCTCTTTTCTTATTGTGTTGGTTGAAGTCAAGTACCACATATTTTAGATGATAGAGGGATTGCCATTGTGGATTCAGGAAAATACATAAAACCCAATGCCTATTAGATTATGTTAATATGGTACACATTTATTATCTAGGAGTGTGCCGTATTATGTTATTCATACTACACTATAAGACGTTTGTTCTCATCCTTCTGTTTTTCATGTACAAGACGCTTGCAACAAAGTCGCTCATGCGTGCTGACATGCATGGACATGTCTGGACCTGCCCCCAGTCGGCGTTTGCCCGAGGCTGCCACCGCACTGCCATTGTATTCATTTTAACAGAGTGTCCCGAGCAGTGTGCGTCGAACAGCAATGGAGCTCGTCTTCCACCGATTCCTTGCCACTGTGAAAGTGTGCAAACCAATCGTACACACATTTTATACTCACAGCATCCTGCCCGTACACTTTCACCAACATTTTGTGCATCTCCGTCGCCGATTTACCCAATTCGAAGCAGAACTTAATGTTGTGTCGTTGCTCCATTGCTGTTTGACGCACATTGCTCGGGACACTCTGTTGCAGTGGCGTATCTATAATGGGTGCAGGGTGTGCAGGGAACACGGGCCTCTGGGTCCAGGGGGGCCCCGCACCGCACACCCTGCACCCATAATATTACTTACCTCTCCGGGGTCCCACGTTGGCGCGGGGGTCCGGCGCTGTAAAACAACAGGAAAATGGCCGCGGCGAACATTTTCCCGTCGTTTGCGCATGCACAGTACAGGGAAAGTGGCCCTCGGCCATTTTCCCGGTGACCTGTGCCTACATTATAGCCTCACGGCACACTCTAGTGCCCACAGTCTATAACTCCAGCGCTGGCCGTGCACAGCTCAGTGCGCTGCTGGCCGCTGGGCAGAGAGGACATGAAATCATCTGTTGAAATGGCGGTGCGGTGGCGGCCTCTGGCAAACCCTGACTGGGGGCAGGTCCAGACATATCCATGCATGTCAGTGCGCATGAGCGACCTTGTTGCAAGCGTTGCATACAGATATATCAGACCATTCACTGAACTTTTTAGACAGACATATATATATATATATATATATATACTGTATATATGAGGGTGTCAGGACCATGATTTGACACCATTCAGTTCTCAGTGCCACAGTGTTGCTCCTGTTTCTCTCCCACTGTTACAGTATGTCACTCCCTTCTGCGTATTCTCTCTCTCCCCTGCTTATGTCTGTTTACTGCTTATTGCTCACCCGACTTTTACAGTATGTATCTCTCAGCTGCTCATCTCTCCTTAATGGCGTCCTCAGCTCTCCCCTCCCAACAGCTCCAACTGTCACTCCTCAATACTGCTCTTCATTACATAAACTTACCGTAAAATGGCACTACCTCCATGTCCTTTCCCAATATATATATATATATTAGGGGTGTGCACCGGCCACTTTTCGTGTTTTGTGTTTTGGTTTTGGATCTGGATCTTTCTTCGTGTTTTGGATCTGGATTGGTTTTGCCAAAACCACCCTTCCGTGTTTTGGGTTCTGTGTTTTGTGTTTTGGATCTGTATTTTTTTTTTAAAAAGCATAAAAACAGCTAAAATCACAGAATTTGTTGGTTTCTCTGCTCCTATGCTATTATTAACCTCAATAACCTTAATTTCCACTCATTTCCAGTCTATTCTGAACACCTCACACCTCACAATAGTGTTTTCATGTCCAAAAGGTTGCACCGAGGTAGCTGGATGACTATGCTAAGCGACACGAGTGGGCGGCACAAACACGTGACCCATCTAGGAGTGACACTGCAGTGGCAGACAGGATGGCAGTTAGAAAAACTAGGCCCCAAACTGTACATAATGCAAAGAAAAAAAAGAAGTGCAAGATGGAATTGTCCTTGGGCCCTCCCACCCACCCTTATGTTGTATAAACAGGACATGCACACTTTAACAAATCAATCATTTCAGCGCCAGGGTCTGCCACACAACTGTGGCTGAAATGATTGGTTCGTTTGGGCCCCCACAAAACAAGCTGGCAATTAATGTGTCCCTGCACAAACTGGCTCTACGGAGGCAAGATGTCATCCTCATCCTCCTCATCCACCGATTCCTCACCCTCTTCAGTGTGTACATCCTCATCCTCACAAAGTATTAACTCGTCCCCACTTGAATCCACCACCACAGGTCCCTCTGTACCTTCTGGAGGCTGGTCTCCCTGGAAGAGCTGATAATTCATTTTGATGAACATCATCTTCTCCACATTCTGTGGAAGCAACCTCCTACGCCTTTCGCTGACAAGGTTCCCGGCTGCACTAAACACTCTTTCGGAGTACACACTGGAGGGGGGGCAACTCAGGTAAAATAGAGCCAGCTTGTACAGGGGCCTCCAAATTGCCTCTTTTTCCTGCCAGTACAGGTATGGACTGTCTGACATGCCTACTTGGATGCTGTCACCGATGTAATCCTCCACCATTCTGTCAATGGTGACAGTATCATATGCAGTGACAGTAGACATGTCAGAAATTGTTGCCAGGTCCTTCAGTCCGGACCAGATGTCCAAACTTGGTCCTGCCTGCCCTGCATCACCGCCAGCGGGTTGCTTAGGATACCTAAGTTTTTTCCTGGCAGCCCCAGTTGCGGGAGAAAATGAAGAAGGAGCCGTTGACGTGTCACGTTCCGCTTCAGCTGACAGTGTGTTCACCAGCAGGTCTTTGCACCTCTGCAGGCTTGTGTCGGCCGGAAAGAGAGACACCACATAGGCTTTAAACCTAGGATCAAGCACGGTGGCCAAAATGTAGTGGTCTGATTTCAACAGATTGACCACCCTGGAATCCTGGCAAAGCGAATGAAGGGCTTCATCCACAAGTCCCACATGCCGAGCGGAATCGCTCCGTCTTAGCTCCTCCTTCACTTTCTCCAGCTGCTTCTGCAAAAGCCTGATGAGGGGAATGACCTGACTCAAGCTGGCTGTGTCTGAAATGACTTCACGTGTGGCAAGTTCGAAGGGCTGGAGAACCTTGCACAACACGGAAATCATTCTCCACTGCGCTTGAGTCAGGTGCATACCCCCTCCTTTGCCTATGTCATAGGTGGATGTATAGGCTTGTATGGCCTTTTGCTGCTCCTCCATCCTCTGAAGCATATAGAGGGTTGAGTTCCACCGCGTCACAACCTCTTGCTTCAGGTGATGGCGGGGCAGGTTCAAGAGTGTTTGCTGGCGCTCCAGTCTTCGGCACGCAGTCGCTGAATGGCGAAAGTGGCCAGAAATTTTTCGGGCCACCCAAAGCGTCTCCTGCACGCCCCTGTCGCTTTTCAGAAAATTCTGCACCACCAAGTTTATTGTGTGAGCAAAACATGGGACGTGCTGGAATTTGCCCAGATGTAATGCCCGCACAATATTGGTGGCGTTGTCAGATATCACAAATCCCCAGGAGAGTCTAAGTGGGGTAAGCCACTGGGCGATGATTTCCCTCAGTTTCTCTAAGAGGTTGTCGGCGGTGTGCCTCTTACTGAAACCGGTAATACACAGCGTAGCCTGCCTTGTAACGAGCTGGCGTTTCTGAGATGCTGCTACTGGTGACGCTGCTGCTGTTGCTGCGTAAGGTGATACATCTACCCAGTGGGCTGTCACAGTCATATAGTCCTTAGTCTGCCCTGTTCCACTTGTCCACATGTCCGTGGTTAAGTGGACATTGTGTACAACGGCATTTTTCAGGACACTGAGGACACTTTTTCTGACGTTTCTGTACAGTCTCGGTATCGCCTGCCTAGTGAAGTGGAATCTAGACGGGATTTGGAACCGGGGACACACTACCTCCATCAATTGTCTAAATCCCACTGCACTAATGGCGGATACCGGACGCACGTCTAACACCAACATAGCAGTCAAGGCCTCAGTTATACGTTTTGCTTCAGGATGACTGCTGTCGTACTTCATCCTCCTCGCTAAGGACTGTTGGAGGGTCAATTGTTTAGTAAAAGTAGTGGTGTTCCTACTTCCTCTCTGGGATGATGAACGACTCCCAGCAGCAGCAACAGCAGCAGCGGCAGCAGTAGGCGTAGCAATGCAGGATCCTCCAGAGGAATCCCGGATAGGAGAGTCAGTCATGCCAGTGACATGGCCTGCAGGACTACTTCCGATCCTGACTAAGGAGGAAATTGACGAGGAGGGAGTTGACGGTGTGGTTTGCAGGCGCTTGGATACAACAGGACAACGGGATTTAGGTGTCCCTGGACTGCTTACGGTCTTAGCCAAAGTTTCTGAACTTGACAGTAACTTTTTATGAACGCGCTGCAGGTGCCGTATAAGGGAGGATGTTCCTAGGTGGTTGACGTCCCTACCCCTACTTATTTCACCTTTACATATGGTACATATGGCAAGACAGTTGTTGTCCGGATTTGGATAGAAATATTGCCAGACCAAAGAGGTGGAATGTTTGGTCTTCTGCCCAGGCATGACCGTGATGGGCTTTTTCATCCCACGGACAACAACTGTCTCCCCCGGAGCCTGATTTAAACAAACCACATCACCATCAGAATCCTCCTCGCCAACTTCCTCCTCAGCGCCAGCTACACCAGTATCCTCATCCTGTTGTACTTCAACAGTGACATCTTCAATTTGCATATCAGCAAGTGGACTGTGGGTGCTCCTTTCAGCACTTGCAGGGGGCGTGCAAATGGTGGAAAGAGCCACCTCTTCCCGTCCAGTGCTGGGAAGGTCAGGCATCGCAACCACCACCACACTTGGACTCTCCTTGGGGATTTGTGATATCTTCTTAGAAAGCACAGTTCTTCGCTGTGCTTTTGCCAGCTTAACTCTTTTGATTTTTTTAGTGGGAGGAGGGCTTCCATCGTCATGTGAAGCTGAACCACTAGTCATGAACATACTAGGGATCGACCTTAGCCGTTCCTTGCCACTCCGTGTCGTAAATGGCATATTGGCAAGTTTACGTTTCTCTTCAGCTGATTTAAATGTCTTTTTCAAGGTCATTTTCCTGAACTTTGCCATTTGGGATTGTATGTGCCCTCTACTATGACATTGGGCATCGGCCTTGGCAGACGTCGTTGATGGCATGTTATCGTCTATGTCATGACTAGTGGCAGCAGCTTCAGCACTAGGAGGAAGTGGTTCTTGATCTTTCTCTATTTTATTTTTATCGGAGAAAGTTTGGTCCTCCATTTATGTTATATCGATTTGATATATACGTGCGGCTAAACACAGAAAATAATTTTTTTTTTGGTTTGGACTGGAGTGTACTTTGGGGGTTACAGCACCCTTTAACGGTCAAGCCAGCCGGCCCTTATGACACAGGCGCACTCTTGGCACTACTTTGTTGATGCACGTGCGGCTACTGCGCACACAATTCACAAACACAGAAAATAATTTATTTTTTGGTTTGGACTGGAGTGTACTCTCGGGGTTACAGCACCCTTAACGGTCAAGCCAGCCGGCCCTTTACTTATGACACAGGCGCACGCTTGGCACTACTTTGTTGATGCACGTGCGGCTACTGCGCACACAATTCACAAACACAGAAAATAATTTTTTTTGGGTTTGGACTGGAGTGTACTTTCGGGGGTTACAGCACCCTTTAACGGTCAAGCCAGCCGGCCCTTTACTTATGACACAGGCGCACGCTTGGCACTACTTTGTTGATGCACGTGCGGTTACTGCGCACACAATTCACAAACACAGAAAATATTTTTTTTTTTGGTTTGGACTGGAGTGTACTTTGGGGGTTACAGCACCCTTTAACGGTCAAGCCAGCCGGCCCTTTACTTATGACACAGGCGCAAGCTTGGCACTACTTTGTTGATGCACGTGCGGCTACTGCGCACACAATTCACAAACACAGAAAATAATTTTTTTTTTGGTTTGGACTGGAGTGTACTTTCGGGGGTTACAGCACCCTTAACGGTCAAGCCAGCCGGCCCTTTACTTATGACACAGGTGCACGCTTGGCACTACTTTGTTGATGCACGTGCGGCTACTGCGCACACAATTCACAAACACAGAAAATAATTTTTTTTTTGGTTTGGACTGGAGTGTACTTTCGGGGGTTACAGCACCCTTAACGGTCAAGCCAGCCGGCCCTTTACTTATGACACAGGCGCACGCTTGGCACTACTTTGTTGATGCACGTGCGGCTACTGCGCACACAATTCACAAACACAGAAAATAATTTTTTTTTTGGTTTGGACTGGAGTGTACTTTCGGGGGTTACAGCACCCTTAACGGTCAAGCCAGCCGGCCCTTTACTTATGACACAGGCGCACGCTTGGCACTACTTTGTTGATGCACGTGCGGCTACTGCGCACACAATTCACAAACACAGAAAATAATTTTTTTTTGGTTTGGACTGGAGTGTACTTTCGGGGGTTACAGCACCCTTTAACGGTCAAGCCAGCCGGCCCTTTACTTATGACACAGGCGCACGCTTGGCACTACTTTGTTGATGCACGTGCGGCTACTGCGCACACAATTCACAAACACAGAAAATATATTATTTTTTTAGCACTTGGGGGGAGCACCCCTGATGGACAGAGCACCCCCTGGACAACACTACAGCACTCCTTTAGGACTGGGACACTGCACAGGACTTTGGAGTGGACACAGCCCCTATGGAGAACTGACTGCACAACACAGTCCAGCCAGCCCCTATGGACTTTGAAGTAGTGGACATAGCCCCTATTAACAACAGCAGCACAGCACAACACAGCCAGCCCCTATGGACTTTGAAGTAGTGGACAACAGCAGCACTACACTACACTACACTACACTACACAGCCCTAACTCCCACCCTCCCTCTTCACTGTCCACAGCCGAGTGAGAAAATGGCGCCGACGCGGGTACCTTATATAGGATCCAAAACCCGCGAGACTCGGAAGGCGGGATGATGACGTTTTGCCTCGATTTCAGATCCGAGTCAGGCGGGAAAAGTCGAGCCTGACTCGGATCGGACTCGGATCGGGGGGGCTCGGGGGGGTTCGGATTTCAGAAATCCGAACCCGCTCACCCCTAATATATATATATATATATATATATATATATACAATGGAGCATCACATGCACACTTGCAGGTTAATGGACTATAGAATAATTAGGATCATAGAATAATATAGTCCTAACATCACAAAGCTACTGTAGAAATAACTTGGAGACTTTTCAGGTGTTGAATATTCAAAATAGATCCCCAAGAGGATCATAGGCTCCAAATGTATGAGCCGAGCAGTATGAACAGCTATTCACACTACTTACCTCAATCCCGATGACGCTGGGTTTGTGGAATGGTGTCAGGTGTACACAGGAGACCTATTATAGCACACACAACAGTAATAGTATATAGGGCCTGACCCGGCAAGGATCGCGGTTGCTAATACCCATGCAATCGGCCCATTGTTGCGTAGTGCCCATGTGTATGCATCGCATTGCGCAGACTTGAGCCGGCAGTGGCCACGCAGACCAATCGCAGAGTGATTGGCAGGAAGTGCCGTTTGCGGGTGGTGACGGGGTGAGGTGTGTGGTCAGCAAAATTCAGATGTGCCAGTGTGTATAAATGCCATTGCAGGGGCATGCATAAATTATCCACTGCGATGCCCTACGCACCCTGAGGTCTCATAGCGGGCAATGAAGTTAGCAATTTCTGGGTAAGGTCTGACCTTGGGCCAGGGTGCGTGAGGCTGCGATGGTACTCCATGTTACCAATGGTTTCACAGTCTTGCTAAACATGTGTGTAAGGTACAGTGGGCGTCCTTATGTAGTGCTGCGGCAGCATAGTGATCGCAATGAATTAGCATACCATCGCAGTTAAACTGCGCGTAATCGCTATTGCATTTGCAGTTGCGATCCGTAATGAATCAGGTCAATAGATAGATCGATAGCTAGATAGATAGATAGATAGATAGATAGATAGATAGATAGATAGATAGATAGATAGATATGAGATAGATAGATAAATAGATATGAGATAGATAGATAGATAGATAGATAGATAAAAACCAGGACTGCATTCGCTACCACCACATAATCATCACATCATTCATTGTATTTTTAAAACTGTTTATTATTATCATTTATTGATACGATGCTGTAAGGGTTCTGTACCAACTTGTAGTTATTAGGTTTTGTTAAAGCTTTTTATTAGACTTTTCATTGTATCTAATGACTAACTTGAAAAAAAAATATTTGCTAGCATATAATATAGCCTTTTAGGGCACAATTCCAGTTTTGCAAATTGAACCATTGGGTACGGCTTCACTTTAAGAGCAAATGCCTTCTTACGTACAGTTATATTTCTGCTCCTTTCTGCTGAATCTGCAACTTCATCATTTCCTTTTATTTTTCAAAGCAATTAGACAAAATGACATTAAGCAATATCTTCCATTAACATTAACAAGTATAATTAAACACATCATCTACAAAGCTATGACATTAAATTAAATAATCTTGTAATTCTTGATTTATTAGTGCGCTTGAGTTATATTCCTAACTATAATCCATAAAATACACAGTCGTTAAAAACTGTAGGGTTTATTTAACTAGATTGGAAGGGGTGGGGCAGTTCAGATCTTCACTTGTTGACGTTTTTTGCACATAACCACTGAGAGAATACTATACAGCGATGCTAATATTATGATAATATATAATGGTGCTTTTTAAACTGTCTGTACAGGGGTATAATAATGAGGTATGTACAACAAAATTCGGACTGTACATTAGGTGTGACCTGCAAGCCGGGAGGAAAGAGGACCGGGAACGGAAAATGGTGCTGTAAGTATAAGGGGTCTATTTACTAAGCAGTGTTAAGAGACAGAGTGAAAAGTGATAAGAAAGTGATAAGGTGGAGGCCAATCAGCTCCCAACTGTCATTTTTCTAACACAGGCTATGAGATGACAGCTGGGAGCTAATTGACTGGCACCTTATTACATTCTTATCACTTTTCACTCTGTCTCCTAACACTGCTTAGTAAATAGACCCCTTAGTGACGGGATGGGAGGTGGCGGGGAGTGGGACAGGAGAAGGGTCAGGGGGAGATACACGAAGCCTTGGAGAGTGATAAAGTACCAACCACTCAGCTCCTGTCAGTTTACAGGCTGTGTTTGAAAAATGACTGTTAGGAGCTGATTGGTCAGTACTTTATCACTCTCCACTTTATCGCTCTCCAAGACTTAGTGCATCTCAGGAGAGGGCGGAGAGTGGGATGGGAAGGGGCAGGAGAGACGGGGGCAGCAGTGCTCAACCAATGACTAAAGCCTCTACCAGCATCCCTTTGCTGTGGTGGGCAGTCAGAGAAGATATAATAAACCACTACAGTATCTCAGTATCTGTATAAATTTTGATAAAGAGTTCAATAAGACCTCGCTAACTAGTATACAATAAAAACAACTAAACCATAAAGATATAAGCAGTCATTCTTTTATATTTCATTAAAAAAGTTAAGAGATCCCCCCCCCTCAAATCCACAGGGAAAAATAATCCAGTTTTAGATTAAAGTCATTAGGATAATTCAACAGAGGTACATACAGTACACTCTCCTCTGAGCTATAAATGGCGGAATCATTTTGACAAGAGATATGAGAAGACTCCTCCGTCTGTTTTCACAATTCTGATTGGTTGGATAAATTATATAGAATCTAATCAGAAGGAATTATCTAGATTGCTAACCTATATGCCATTCTACTACCCTCTGCCTTCCACACATCATAGGGTGTGACTAGTTTATTAGGGATGCAGTCAGGAAGCCGACAGTCGAAATGCCGACTGCCGGCTTCCCGACTATCAGATCCCGGCAGAGTACTAATGACAGGCATCAAAATCCCGACGTCGAAATCTACCCCAGGGCCCGACGCCTGAGCATACTGAACGAAGGTAAGCCCCGGTGGCAGGCGCAGACAGCCGTGGGGGGGGGAGGGTTAGGGGCTCCCGGGGGGACTTAGGGTTAGGCACCCCCCTAGGAGGGTTAGGGTTACGCTAGGAGAAGGGGGGGTTAGGGTTAGGCACCCTCAGGGGGAGGTTAGGGTTAGGCACACCCCCGGGAGACTTAGGTTTAGACTGCAGGGAAGGGGGTGTTAGGTTTAGGCACTTAGGGGAGGGTTAGGGTTAGGCACTAGGGGGGGAGGTTAGGGTTAGGCACCCCTAAGGGAAGGTTAGGGTTAGTTATACTTACCCAAATCCCTGTCAGGATTTTCACTGCTGTCGGTCTGCTGGCATCGGGATTTGACCATAGGGCCGGCAGTCATTCATACTGTTTCTGTTTATTAATAGTTTGGTTTATCATCAGCTCTGGGCTCACTATTACTGCAGGACCAAAACAATCACTAACAATGGGGAAGGAGAGAGAAGGGAAATTTCTGAGAAGAGCCCCCTGCTGGCACTGAGGTAGTAAGCTAAATATTTTACTCTAGTCCACTATTTCAACTTATGCACTTTCTACCTATGCTATGAGCCAGTGATGTCAAAACTGAGCAGAGAGCTGGCCTGACGCCTTCAGATTTCTGGGTGGAACAAAATATCCAGTGCGGCGTAAACCTACTATGTGATGTTGGTGGGCAAATGTATCCAGCTGACTGCCTGCCTGGTTTGTATTCGGTAACTTTGTAGCACATTCTGTGGACATCTCCAAGTATGTTGTGTGGTAAAGTCATTAAAAAAAAAAACTCTGGCTAGGGATGCTTTATGTGAAATGCATTTCTGCTGCCGGACTTGCTGAGGTCTTGCTGTCAATCACATGGTTATATAGAGCAAGTCCAATAAGCAAAATAATATATGACAGCTCTGTTTTCTAAGAGCTTCCACACAACCATTGTGCTCTGTTATATTGGATTTTCCTTGATGGGTCTGGGGAAGTCATGCTTACCTCTAAGTCATGAAACCAAGCAACCATTACAAAAGGGTTATTCAATAATGCATGTGGATTACCTTTGCTGTAACCTATAGCAACTAGATATTAGCTATCATTACCCTGACTGTAGTTGATTGCTAAAAGATGATATTTGATTGGCTGCTGTTACTACGCACTATATATTTTATTTGTACCATGTTACTACATTATTACACTCCATGGGGTGCTCTGTATGAATTACTATATGGGCAGGATATTAGTGATATATCTGACTGACTTACTCACTATTTATGTGTTTTGACATCACCTTGATTCAGACAGTAATTTAACTAATAAAGTGAAACACAATATATTGTATTGAAAAGAACAAGTCACTGAGCGAGAGTGGCATGAATATACTGCTAGTGGATGGAGAAATCGCTATGCTACTTTGCGCACTCGCCATAAGCAATACAACATGGACCTTCTACCCATGTGGGTATAGGGGTGAGGAGTATGGGACAGCAGCCAGAAGGGCACATCTAGGTGATTTCAACAAAGTAGCTTATATAACTTGTAAGGTATGGCAGCGTGTGTAAGTCATAGTTTGGTGACTGGCGGGCCCCGGTAATAGGGGCGTGGCCTAATTGTGGGAGACGTGGCCACGCCCCCTTGGTGACAGGAAAAAAAGAAAAAAGAGTTGCGCGCGCTGGGGGGGGTGCTCTGAGACCCCTCAGCCCGGCGCAAAGCTCCCCCGCACAGGCATAGGAGACTGCTGTGGCTGCTTCATAGCAGCTGCGAGCAGTCTCCCAGTGCAGCCCAGCACACAGCAGTGTGTGCTGGGCTGCTGTGATGAAAGAGGGGGGGAGCGGTACCGCCACCTGGCCCCCGCCTGGCCCCTCCGGCAAGCCCGGGCCCGGGTAATTTGTACCCGCTCCCCCCCCTCCTGCCGCTCCTGTGGGTGCGTGCGTCTGCATCCGTGTGTTCCTTGCTGAATCAGACCCACTATACACAAAAAAGACAAGTTGCACTCAGCAGCCACGAGCAGTCTCCAACTGCAGCTCAGCACACGCTGTGTGCTGGGCTGCTGTAAGGTGGGGGGCGCTGGACCCGGGCCCCCGCCGGGCCCCTCAGGAAGCCCGGGCCTGGGTAATCTGTACCCGCCCCCCCCCCCTCTCGGCGCCCCTGACTGTCACATCTGTGCTATTGTTCTGCATTGTGTTTTTATTAGGGATGTGCAGGCTCTGATAGGTTTGATTTTCCCGCCAAATTCGGATTTTTCCCACCAAAAATTGGGGTCTCAGAACGAGGCAAAACCTCATCTTTCATGGACAAACATCATCTTTCATGGACTTTTGTCGAGGAATGATGATGTTTGTCATGAAAGATGATGTTTTGCCCTCGAGCAGGGCCACCATGACGCAATAGTGTAATCACGTCCACCAGCCCATCCAGTTTTCCCCCGACACACCCCTCCCATTGAGCCGACCTGGATGCCCCCTCCCAGAGGAGGCAGCCGGGCAGTTGGCAAGACCTTGGTCTGCACTGACCAAGCTGGAAAGGTGAAAGTAAACTCTGAGTTCAGAGATATGAACAGAAAAAACAATTCCACCATGGAGGTCCTGGGAGGTGGTCATCTCCTGGAAAGGATAACGATACATGATCTATCCACCAAACTATAGTTTAATTGAACGGCACAAAATCATTTTCTTAATGGTGTTTCAGTACAGTTGTGCTCAGCATATGGAATAACAATAAATACAATGGTCCAGATCTATCCTATATTGATTTCAAGACGGCAAATACAAAGTTTTAGGGGTAAATTTACTAAGATGGGAGTTCTATTAAGAAGTGATGTTGCCCACAGCAACCAATAAGACTCCAGGTATTACCTTCTAGAAGGTGCTAGATAAATGAGAAGTAGAATCTGATTGGTTGATATGGGCAGGGCCGGATTAAGGGGAGGGCGACAGGGGAGGTTGTCCCGGGGCCCACACGCAGAGAGGGACCCCTACACAGGGTTGATGTGACCGAGAACAGGTGTCCATCGGCACAAGTTCCCAGATGGGGGCCAGGCTCAGGAGCCGCGGCTGTTCTATTAGATGCAGCAGCATGCTCAGTGCTGCTGCATGCAACATAGACTCTGAGCGGCTCCCGAGTCTCCTCATCAGCGTCATGTGACACATGTCCGTGACACTGAGGAGGGAACCCAGGAGCAGCTCTACTGGGATACACAGGCGCCGTGTGGCTGGGGGGGAGGCATTAGTAGGCACAGATTCCGTGTAGCTGGGAGGAGGTATTAGTAGGCACAGATTCCGTGTAGCTGGGAGGAGGCATTAGTAGGCTGCTGGGGATGGGGGTGGGGGGGATTAGTAGGCACAGTTGCTGTGGGGCTTGGGGGGGGATACAGGCAGGGTTGTCTTAACAGCAGTGTAGGCCCTGGGCACAGCAATGCAGTTGGGCCCCTACCCATCCATTCACAGAAAAAAAATAAAAATGGTCAACACATGCAGAGAGACTCTGACTGGTCTGTAGCCTGCGGATGAAGTGAAACTGGGACTGACTTGAGTACTCATCACATGAGGGGGGGAGGTTAGATCAAAATACAGTGCACCGGCAGCTGGCTTATAAAAATATAACAAATTTAACAACTGGCCGCAGCTGCAGTAGGGTGGATTGGCGGGCCCCTGCAAGCTTCGGGCCCCCGGGGCAACTGCCCAGCAAAGCCCAATGGAAGAGATGGTCCTAGGTACAGGGGCTTGGAGGGGGTAGGCACAGGCCCGGCGCCGTGTGGCTTGGAGGGGGCCCCCACAACTTAGTTGCTATGGGGTCCCCACAAGCCTTAATCCAGCCTTGGATATGGGCAACACCACTTCTTAAATAGAACTCCCATCTTAGTAAATTTACCCCTTATAGAGCCATTTTTTGCTTTTCTCAGACAAATATCTTTATGACACCAAGTACCAGGATGATCAGGATCAATATCTTCTTGCATTTACATTAATCGATATAACCCTATATACTGTAGCCTTTATTATACAGTGGTGATATTTTGCACAGCATATTCCAACACATCCTCTATCAGTACTGCTCTCCTTGGCTGTAAGGAAGCCCTTATCCATTTACAGCGAATCCCCTTCTCTGTCATCTCCGCTAATGCTGCTTTTATCGCTTACACAGTTCAGTTCCTCTGAGAATTCCCTGTATTGATCCAGAAGAGTCAACATTTGCCAGTTGCTTTTGCAAAATCTTCATTCACATTTCTTTTATCAATTATATTTGCTTGATACTTTGCGAGTTATCACATGCATATTACTCAGTTTGATTTTCTCTATTGTGTCTCTGTATTTTATTTTTATGCATTGTAAATTTTTTTTAAATCTTATGTTATAAATATTAGCACTTAGAAAACTATTATAGAAATATTATTGCTTAATGTAAAGGATTTCATGAAATACCTTTTGGAGATTTATCATTTTAAACATTTTTTTTTTCTTCCATTTTTTTTACCATAATGCAACTTATGGATTGTAATGAATATTTGGTGATTCACTTTTTTCCCTATGGGTTTATTATTTTAATAGCATTGACTTCATTGCATATACAGTATACCTATACATTATATGATTGTAATAGCTTATTGTTGCCTATTGTTGACTATATCAGGGGCGTTTCTAGAGAGGAGGGGACCCGTGTGCAGTCTCCGACACGGGCCCCCTCCTCTCCACCCGGCAGCACACTGAGCTGTGCGCGGCCAGTGCCGGACTCTGGGAACTAGAGTGTGCCAGAGTTTATAGTTTACGGACAGGTCACCGGGAAAATGACCGCGGCGGCCATTTTCCATGTACTGCGCATGCGCAAACGATTGATGATATTGTCATACAATAAAAAGCAACATGGATGTTTGTAGGCTAAATTTGAGATAAAGTTCTCCGTACTGTAAATTATAATGACATATTGGGGTGTATTTACTAAAGGTTGATTTTAATCGATTTTGATGGATTTAAAATCGATAAACATCAAAGTTGTGTGTATGGGGCAAAATCACACATATACTAATACTTTAAAATTGGCTGTTAGTAAATGTGTGATTTAGTCCCAGAAACACAACATTGATGTTGATCAATATTTGATTATTTTAAATCGATTAAAATTGACCTTTAGCAAATATAACCCTATGAGTCACTGAGAGATTTTATACAGGGGCTGATTTACAATACATAAATTTTCTCAAATGAACACTAAAGTGTTGACATCACAACTGACTGATATTAAGCAATGACATGGAAAAGAGCATTGTCATAAGTAACAGGGTCATTAAAATAGCACCCTTTATTCTTAAATAAATTACTGCTTTTTCTATATAATATTTGAAAAATAAAATATTGAAAGAAAATTGGAAACAAGTGAAAATCTTAATGGAGCACGGTTTGCTGCAGCAAATGGGAGCTTCTAGGGGACAGTTGTCTCAGGTGCAGGTATAACCTCACCAGATTTACCTCCCGATCAGTCCCCATGATCATTCTTGAATGGCCTGGTGGGTATATTGGATTTCAGCCACAGTATTGTAACAAATTGCTTGGGCTTCTGTGTCTTGATCCTAAGTGATCATGTCATTACTTAGAAACTGATTGTGGAGCTGGTTCTATTTAATTGCACCAGCTGAGACCTCCACTACCCGTACTATGTACAGTGATATACTGTGTAACTGTGAGTCTTGGTGCCTTTTGACCTGCCCTGACCTTGCCTGAGTTTGATGAATGGAATTCTGAAACCTGTCTTGACCTTTGCCTAGATCTGACCACTGCAGTTTTGCTGCCTGACTTTTGCCTAGATTAGACCACTGGAATACTCTCGGACGTGAGCCCCTTAATTTTAGGGACGCCAGTATAGAGGAGCCTTGACGATTGGCCTGGCGCTTATTCATATATTTGCAAATGTGTGTAACTAATACCTCTGAATCGCTATTATTATGTAGGATTTAAGTATTGTTTTTGCTGCAGTGTGCTGGGGGGCAAATCTCTCTTTTTTTGCTGTGTTCAGTGTAAACCCCGCCCTTTACAAGCACCTGTGTTATGCAATTAAGCTGATCTGAGCAACTACCATTTTTTTGCCAAGTTTGGAGAGGCATGAAGGCAGTCAGCATTAGGAGGAGGTGCTGATGCTTATAGTGTCATGTGGAGGTTTTTTGGGGTACCTCCAAGGTAAGTTAGCTCTCAGCTTATATATGTACTGTTATCAGGTAGTACATCAATTGTAATTATATGACCCAGAGTGGGTGCTACCATTATGTAGCAATAATTATTTTGGGGTGAGCGTTTGGGAGTGGGGCCCCCGGGGGATTCTGACTGGGCCTTTCTCATGGCATCACCACTTAATTCACATAGAATACTTTTATCACTTCTCTATTTGTTTGTACATTATTTATGTCATTTTAATTCTTTATCATAACAGTTATTGATTTATATTTACACGTCTTTTCTTTATACTTCACTATCACCATTTTTCCTTTTTTCGTGTGATGCCCTGGGCCGGAATTTTTTTGGGGTGCCTTGCTTCTCGGACGTGAGCCCCTTAATTTTAGGGACGCCAGTATAGAGGAGCCTTGACGATTGGCCTGGCGCTTATTCATATATTTGCAAATGTGTGTAACTAATACCTCTGAATCGCTATTATTATGTAGGATTTAAGTATTGTTTTTGCTGCAGTGTGCTGGGGGGCAAATCTCTCTTTTTTTTCTGTGTGCAGGTATAACCTCACCAGATTTACCTCCCGATCAGTCCCCATGATCATTCTTGAATGGCCTGGTGGGTATATTGGATTTCAGCCACAGTATTGTAACAAATTGCTTGGGCTTCTGTGTCTTGTTCCTAAGTGATCATGTCATCACCTAGAAACTGATTGTGGAGCTGGTTCTATTTAATTGCACCAGCTGAGACCTCCACTACCCGTACTATGTACAGTAATATACTGTGTAACTGTGAGTCTTGGTGCCTTTTGACCTGCCCTGACCTTGCCTGAGTTTGATGAATGGAATTCTGAAACCTGTCTTGACCTTTGCCTAGATCTGACCACTGCAGTTTTGCTGCCTGACTTTTGCCTAGATTAGACCACTGGAATACTCCCATCAACCATGACCTCTGAGATTAACCATATCAGCTGGGTTGCCAGCCTTGAACTTGTCTAAATATTGACCTGCCCTATCCAGTATTACTGTCCTTGGCTTCTCACATCATCCTCAGATTTTTCTCCTTTACTTGTCTTAGTACCATCTAGAGTCCTACAGATCGGCTCCTTTAGCTACATAGATATGTAAATTAATTTTTTTACTCATTTCCTTCTGCGTTCCAGTCTTGACTTTTGTTGCTCTTGGCCTTGTCTCCATCTCCTTCAAGTGCCAGCTTGGAACTCGTGGATGAACACCCAAAAATTTGTGCTCATGTGCTGTGAATGACGAAACATCAGTAAGTGTTCTCACCTATATGAGATACGGGTTCTGCAAAAAGAGAGAAGGCTTGTACATTGGTGTTAACCCTAGAGGTCCTGTACTTCGGCACCACTCGTAGTTAGAAGTGAATAGTGATCATGACTCCGGTTGACAGATAATCAATCTTGCTGCTCTTCTAAAGGATAAGCTCTCCATGTTTAGTACTAAACATGTATGTCTTCATTATGAAAAACATACACATTGTCATGCTGCCGAAAAGCCTCTCTGCAGGTAACCACACAGTAAAATGTTGGAGTATCACCAAAGAATCATATTTTTTTAATATAATGTAAGTTTTTCTAATTAGACAAATTGTAATGTATAGAACATAGTCTAAAAAAAAATATTACTTTCATTTTAAAACTAGACTTGATTAAAAAATGATAGGTTTAATACAAATACTACTATAATTTATATAAAAAAATATTCAATAATGTTAATTATAATTTGTATTATTAGTATATTATATTATTATTATTATTATTATTATTATTATTATTATTATTATTATTAAAGAAAAAAACATATAGTAAAATGTATATTGTAAACAATTTTTATGCTGGGTAAATGAGTTAGAAATCAGGTAAGTGAGTTAAATATTGAGCATTATTAATTATGGATGAAACCTGGAAAACCATAGAAAACATTTATTACTGTGTTATAGATAAATGACAGATACTTTGTGAAGGTCACAGCTGACTGATCTCTCCTAAGAGATGTTTTTGGCATATTACGTCCCTGTTGGCACAGAATAATAAATGCAGTTTTGTTTTTACATATCGTGCATGAAGCCCGGAATAGAAACATCAGGAAGTGCTGGTGCGTTAGTAGCTGCTATCCATCATCTGTATCATAGACACGAGATGTTTCTCATGGGTTATTCCTTACATCTCTACGTATGACTGATGTGCACAGCGTTCTGGGGAGTTTATCTTTTCCCTGGAATGTAAAAACTCAGATATCTTACTAGGTGAGTAGGAGGATCAGTTTTATACAAAAAAATAGCGTATCTCAAATAATTAAAAAACAAACAAACTGTAAGATATATTTAAATAAAAATCACGTAAGGTCGCGTTGAGAGTAAATATCTGCATTTCAATGCAAAGAAGGGAACATTTCAGTCAGCAGAGGACACCGTGCATCTCTGAGATTAGAGAAATAAAGATTTATCAGTCAGGTGGAGGTCTTTTTTGCATTCAATGTTAAATGTATGGAAAATTAATACATGTACATAGCAGATAAGTAAGTCACAAATTCCCAACCTGTTTCAGATAAGGCAGTTTTTAAAAAAAAAAAGACCTCCTATTTTATTAATAACTAACTGTACAATGTTGCGTGCAAGGGTGGTGCCTCTCTATCTTGCAACACTAAGAAACGTTAAAGCCAGAAGTTGTTTGATTGGTTGTTGGTCCCTGACTTAACGGAAATGTTCGTTTTCGGTATATTTTGTTGACATTCACAATCGTAATGTCGACGTGATAAGCATGTCAACAGTGACCATTTGAACATTCACCATGTCGATATGGATGAAATGTCAACAACAGAGCTGACTTCCCTGCTGTTGGATCTCTGGTGACTCTGGTGGTGTCTTCTGGGTCTGGTGGTCACTTGATGATGACTTTCAGCTGTTATCCGGCATTGAATAACACTCCTAACCCTAATCCTTACCCTCCCTCTAGTGCCTAACCCTAATTTTCTGCTCCCGCAGTTTAACCTTAACCCTCCCCCTAGTGCATAACCCTAACCCTCCCCTCCCACAGCCTAACCCTGGCCCTCCCCCTAGTGCCAACCCTAATGCTCCTCTCCCCTGGTCTAACACTAATCCTCTCCATTGTGCCTAACCCTAATGCTCCTCTCCCCTGGTCTAACACTAATCCTCTCCATTGTGCCTAACCCTAATGCTCCTCTCCCCTGGTCTAACCCTAGCCCTCCCCCTAGTGCCAACCTTAATGCTCCTCTCCCATGGTCTAACACTAATCCTCTCCATTGTACCTAACCCTAACCTTTCACTCTCACAGCCTAACCCTTATGTCAGCAGTCTGCAGAATGTCGATTTTACACATGTTGCATCATAACTGTTGACACTGTGCTGTCAGCATTATGATTGTCAACATTTGACTGCATCCCAATAGCAGCAGAGTTGCATGCTCACATGCTGGACTTTCTGATGTAATTTTATCTTTTCCTCCACATTATTCCCTTTGTACTTTACTGTGGAATCGAATGGGATCCAGGCAGTCAGAATCCCAATACCTGGATACCTCTCCTATGCTAACTGTAACCCTCCCATCCTGGTGCCTGAACCTAACCTCCCCCATAGTGCCTAAACCTAACCCTCCCCCTCTAGTGCCTAACCCTAACCCTCTCCCTAGTGCCTAACTCTAACCCTCTCCCTAGGGCCTAACCCTAACCCTCTCCCTAGTGCCTAACCCTCCCCCTAGTGCCTAACCCTAACCCCCACCCCGCTACTTACCTTCGGCATTCCAGCGGTGCCGAGATGCTGACCGGCGTCGATATTCTGGCGCCGGTAAGCGTCGGCATCCAGACCGCCGGGTTGCCGAACGCATACCCATTATGGTATATAATAGTCGTGTGTAACTATGGCTGCTTGGAATGAAGGTGATTAGCCTCGACTTTTTATCAGTGCTACAATGTCAGAAGAAAGTTAACAGTATAGTAACTATACTTTTATTTACTGGGTTTATATAATCTTTAAAATCATTAAAGTATTGACTTTAGTCCTATGGGAAGCGCTTGTAGACATAGGCCCTGATTCAGAGCCGTTCGCTATTTGTGGTCGTTCGTTTAAAAACAAGGGGTGGCTATTCAAATGATCCGTACGCACATTGCAGTCTGTTCACACCTCTAAGTCTGAACGAGCGAGCAAAACATACGCTCGTTTATTTGTTAAAAACGCCCCCTGGCCGCTCGCACCATACGTCATGTCCGCTATTTATTAGATTAATCGAGTACATCGACCAGCGTATGAACTGCTCGCTATTCTTGTGGTTGGTGTTTGCTACCACAAATTTGCGAGCAGTTCTGGCTCTAAAATAACCCAGTGACGTGGTCAATGACGCTGCTGTTTTACATATAAACACCCATAAAACGCCCGTTTTGACCTTTAAGCACGCCTGCGTTCGGATCTCCACTCCCCATTTTCAAGCTCCTTCCCCTGTTACCACCCACATACGCCTCATTCTGTCACTCAAAATAGCAGGCCCTCGCTATATTGCGTACCAACGATTTTCGGCCGCACTGACTGGTTCGCGCATGCGTACTAAAAACCGTACGCATGCGCAGATGTGCAAACATCGCTCGGAACGAGCGTACTGCCGCTAACGAGCGGCTCTGAATGAGGGCCATAATCGGTAATAAAATACAGCTTATTCAGATCCATCTGTGATGCCAGCGATGTACAGTATGCAGAGATGTTTAGCTGAAGATTACCAACTTGATCACAAGCAATTACACTGTTTAGACTGAAATATTCAAGCGGTTCTATGTTTTATGCAGCAGCTGAGCAGCTGGCCTGTTATGCCTCTTCACAGGAATTTTGATTTATGCTAAACATTCCGTATTTGCAAACTTTGTGCAGGAGAAGTTGAGTGGAGATAGAAACACAGGGACAATAGGGGAAAAGCTAACACCGAATAACTTTCAGTCTTTAAAGTAAGTTCTTTATATTGATTTATGTTGTTCGAAAACACTAAAAAGTCCTACTGTGTACAGTATTCAGCATTTAAACAACATATACAGAAAATCATCGCAACACCTCAGAGATATAAATAAAACAGCAGTGAAAGCGCATTGTGGGTCTGATTCATTACGGATAGCAACTGCAACAGAGTACGCAGTTGGCCGATTGTTGCGTACTGCGTATGTGTATGCATCGCGGTGTGCGAAGGCTACTGCGATTACCCAGAGCGCGGTAAGCCATCACACAGTGAGTGACAGGTAGTCAGCGTTTGGGGGGGGGGGTGACAGGGGGGAGTGGTCTGAGAAATGCAGGAGTGCCTGTCCGTTTAAACGCTGTTGCATGGGCGTGCATACATTAGCCACTGCGACGGTATACGCAGCTTGAGTACTGACTGCGTGCAGCAAGGTTAGCAATTTCTGGGTAAGCTCAGGGCTGCTGTAATTGTGCATGAAGTGCCGATGGTACTCAATGTTTCCGATGTGTATGCAGGACTGCAAGGTATTACGGATGTAAGATAGCAGTAGTGGGCGTCTCTATGCTGGCAGTGCCAGGGCATTTTGATAGCAATCATTAGCATATTTTTGCAGCAGACTTGCCTGCGATTACGGAGCTGCGATCGCAATGGCGATCCTTAATGAATAAGGCCTTGTATAAAGACTAATGCTGCAAATAAGTAACCACTAAAAACAAACAGTAACGAAACAAGATGTAATAATCAAAGTATTAAATGGTATAAAGTATATTGTAAAAGAGTGATGTCCAATGAGATGCTTGAAATCCATAGACAGTTGTATTTTTCATAAATATATAACAAAATAAAATAAAACTAGATTAATAGGGTAAGTAATATGTATCTGCCTGCCATAATCTTTACCAGAATTACATTTAAATTATAATTACATATCGGCATTTGGGTTGTTTGGCGGGATTGCCTAGTGATCAGATTTGTGACCAGTGTTTGCTGTGTAATTTTGCGCTGTGCATGCTCCAGAATTGAGCAGACGCAGGTACAGGAGACAGAGGCAAAGTCACATGTATTTTGATCGTACCTATGTTTACTGTATGACTGAACAGACGTAACTGGGCTTAAACAGGGCATTATTATCACGCAGGAAAAGTTCAGTGAGAGCGTGTAATGCAGAATTTAGAGATGAGCGCTTCGGTTTTGGCTCAGGTAAGTTCGGGTCTAAAATCCGAATCTTAGAGGCTATCTGGCTTGCATGTGTTTTGGATAGCCAATAATATAAATCCGAACTTGCGCTAATTTGATGAAAATAACCCAGTAGAACCGAACCGCTAACTTCTAGCAGAATTAGATGTAGGCGTAAATACCCATTTCCAAATGTATGATTTGCCAATAGTATAGACTGATGCAGTATCAATCATTGTGACATGTAGAAAGATAAGCATATGGATAGAGGATGGTGCACTGCTAGATGTACACAACTCTGAGTATGTGCGGGTTGTACTAAGCATCGTATTAGTGATGCGGTACATCCCGCCTGTCTTCGGGTACATACCGAGGTTCATTACCGCGGTATCTACCAAGAATATCGCAAAGGACAGCTCTAATTATTTATTACCAGTTATTTATATAGCGCACACATATTCTGCTGCGCTTTACAGAGAATATTGTCCATTCACATCAGTCCCTGCCCCAGTGGAGCTTACAATCTATGGGGGTCATTCAGACCCACTCGCGAGCGGCAGTTCACTCGCAAGTGGGTCGATGTTCCCCACTGCGCATGCGCACGGCGGAGGGAGCTCCTTCGTGCGCATGCGCGAGACCCGGCGAGCGAAGGACTTTCCATCGCTCCGGGTCTCGCACCAAAGGGGGCGTGCTGTCGATGTTGATTGACAGCACGCCCCCTTTGGTGGGCGTTCCGGGGGCGTGCCTGCCAGACGGAGGCGTTCCTATGGGAACGCCTACTGTCTGAAGCCGGCCCCACTGACATCACTAGTGATGTCAGTGGGAGTGATTTTGGCTCTGATAGAGCCAAAATCACTCCTGGCTTTGCGGTTGAGAAACCCGACCACAGGGTTTCTCTCGCAAGTCCGATGGTCGCAATGGTCAAGACCATCGCGATCATCTTGTTGGACGCTCGTATATGCTGTGGGTGGTGACCCACAGCTATACGAGTGTCCAGGAGGACGCTCCATTTTAATGGAGGTGGGCCCTGATTCAGAGCGAGCGCTCTGGTCAGAGCGTCCGGCTCTGAATCAGGGCCTATATTCCCTATCACATGCACACACACGTACACACTAGGGTTAATTTTTTGTTGGGAGCCAAATCAGCCTACCTGTATATTTTTGGAGTGTGGGTGGAAACCAGAGTACCCGGAGGAAACCCACGCAAGCACAGGGAGAATATACAAACTCCACACAGTTAGGGCCATGGTGGGTATCGAACCTACAACCACAGTGCTGTGAGGCAGCAATGCTAGAAGTCCCCCTGGCATCCTTTTGCGCATGCATAGAAGGCCGCTGGACTCTGGGGCTCATGGGAGGGATCCGATCAGATCCCTCCCAAGGGGGAGCATCCCGAAAAGATGCCCATAGGCTTCTATTAGGTAACGGTACCTGAAGTTGGCGTTACCCATGGTGCTTTGTACATATGGGGAATGCGGTAAAAACCCCAAAATAGGCATTTTCTGGAGTTTAACCGCATTTTCCTATTAGTACATCTCGGCCTATGGGTTAATATATGCATTTATTTTTGTGCATGCAAAGTGGGGGCATCTATGACCGAGTTGTGTTTAACACTACATTAGGCCCCCTTAGTAAGTTAACCTGGATACAGAGTATGCGATTATCATCCCAATATGGCTATATCTGTCAGATTGGGACGATAATTGTGCAGTTTAACACCAGGACCCGACAGTCAGTCTAAAACGTATTGATCGGCTCCCGACATAGCATGTGATGCACACACACGCTATGTCAGTCCCCTCGGTTTTGGTATCATCCGGAAAGTTCAGAATGCATGGACCATAGCTCTATATATCTGCTAATTAATTAACACTCCCCTTCTCTGAAAGCACAATTATCTGACAGTGCGTACGGAGACCAGATGATTTGGAATCGAAAAAGGATCATTTGGAACTAAGCTGTTATTGGGTAGTGTGTACGGTGTATATCAGTCATTAGCATCTCTGGGCAAACTCTTATATAGTGTGTACCCATCTTTAGATTGCACAGATCTAGTCATTCTATGCACAGGCAGAATGGATGATTATGGGGCTCTCAGTGCAAGCCTGATGACTACACTCTCATGACAATGCAGACATCAAGGAATTCCTCTTACTAGTATATCCCACCCAAAAAATCGAATTGGTTGTTTGTTTCGATTGTGAAGTTTAAGAATTTGTCCAAAAACACTAACCAACATTACACAACATCATTGATCTTCTTTCAGTGCATCAGGGCCGTAACTAGCGATGGGCAACTGGTACCACCGCGCAGAACACAGGGCTCTGTGGACGTCACCACTGCTCACCCACGGTCCCTGTATCTGGCTAGCAGGGTGTCTTGAATGGCACCCTGCAGACCAGAATCACAGCTGCAGTGCCGCCCGGAGCTCTGGTCACTCCAAACGGCATACTGCAGCCATAACAACCCCCTGGAGCATACGGAGGATGCTCTGAGCAGCGCTGTTGTACCGGTTGCCGGCGTCCCCACCCCCCACGGCATAATGTCATGTGCTGAGGGGGCGTGGCCAGCACCAGGCACCGTAACTATAAGTTACGACACTTCAGTGCATTATATTATTGAAATGTGTCTGACTCTGTAAGTGGTGAAACAAAATGTGCAAAGGGGCTGTATTTGCGGGAAGTCACAGAAGCCAGATTTACTAAATTATGCAAAAGCGAGTTTCCATAGGACGAATGCCAGGAACCGTGCAGTTTCAAGCGGGAAATGGCTCCGCCCACTGTTTATCTGTCTACATCATTATCACTAGAACCGGCACTTGCACCAGCCCCATGTTAGGTGCAAGAGGCCCATGTGACACAGGTTCCCCTATCTCTGTATGCACGGTTCAGAATAGCACGGAACTCTAGATACCACGACACACTAACAATACGGAATAATTCCATCTGATATCATTGTTGTCCCCCGAAATTCCCATTTCATGCAAATACAGATTCGGCTAAGATCAGTCCGACTCAGAATCCGCCAGAGATATGCAAAAATGCGGAAATTCGCTATTTCTGTCCGTTAAAAGAGATGCAACCGAATGAGAATCAGCCCCATGTGTTTTGTTTTAACTCATGAAAAGCTATAGCACGAAATCTGACAAAATGCGGAGTCAGGGAATAAGCATGTACCACCAACACAATGACTAAGGGCCTGATTCAGAGCCGGACGCAATTAGCGCTCGCTCGCTTGCTTTTTGCTACCACAATCTTGCGAGCAGTTCTGGCTTAAAAAAACCCAGTGACGTGGTCAATGACGCTGCTGTTTTAATTATGCACACCCATAAAACGCCCGTTTTGACCTTTAAGCATGCCCGCGTTCGGATTTCCACTCCCCGTTTTCAAGTACCTTCCCCTGTTACCACCCACATACGCCTCTTTCTGTCACTCAAATTATCAGGCATTTGCTACTTTGCGAGCACATGAATTTCGACCTCACTGACTGGTTCGCACATGCGTATAACGATCCGTACGCATGCGCAGTTGGCCAAACATCGCTCGGAGCGAACGAACTGCCGCTTACGAGTGGCTCTGAATCAGGCCCTAAATCAGTCCAGCAAAGGCTCAAAATCCAGTGTGAATGTTAGAAGTGAGATGTAAAGGCTCAGCTCCAAGGGTAAGTGGCCAGCTGCCAGTTTATATAGAATTAGATGAATTAAGAATGTGCGCATGGTCAAATCATGGTCATCAGCAGATCACACAAGGACTGTCAATAGGGATCAGAGGTCATTAGGCACAAAAACGCTGTACAATACGCCAGATGAGAGCTAACAGCAATCAGACAGGGGGCAAGGAGAAGTCAATGATAATTTGCGCCATGTCCAGATAGTTGTCTCTAAAGCCACTTGGATCTTTGGGCATACTTACAGTAAGATGACTCAAGATGTTGGCTGTATTATTTACATGGTATACAATCGGGAAGCCGGCTGTCTTAATACCGACAGCTGGCTTCCCGACTGTCATATCCCGGTGAGGGTAAAATGCCGGGTGTCTAGATGTAGACGCCTCACATTTCCCCGATGCCGGGAGACAGGTGCCCGGCATCCCGATCGAAGGGATGCCGGGCGCCGTGAGCGGACAGCCATGGGGAAGGAGGGTTAGGTTTAGGGCACCCGGGGGGGACTTAGGGTTAGGCACACCCCCGGGGGACTTAGGTTTAGGCAGTGGGGAAGGGGAGGGGTTAGAGTTAGGCACTTAGAGGGGGGATTAGGGTTAGGCATTTGGGGGGGAAGTTAGGGTTAGGCACCCCTAAGGAGGGATAGGGTTAGGAGATTAGGTTAGTAAGTACTTACCTATTGACGATCAGGATTTCCAGCACTTTCGGGCTTCCTCTGCCGGGAACTCTGCTTCTGTCGGCCAGCCGGGAATCGAACCACAGTATTTCATACCAATTCCATTTACACATGTACGAGTATAAACTAATAAACTACCACTTTGTACTGTGTTTGTCTATGCAACACTGCAGGAAGCTCTGTCAACTTTCCACTACCTGCACTAATCTGTAACATAGAAACTTGACTCAGTGGGTAACTAGTATAATGTCTTCTGCCTTCTAACTGCCACCTGGCATGTGCACACAACTTTATAACACTATAGCATTCATTAGGAGAGGGAATATATGGGGCGTCCTCTCATAATGCTGACAATGTTTAACCTTGAAGGGTATTGATGTCAGCTTATATGACTCTAAAAATAATTAATAACAGAAACAGTGGTTTCCAAGTTTGCAATGTCAAGCAATATATATATACATATATCGTAACTTAAGCTGGGTACACACTGAGCGATGTGTACCCAGCCGATATGTCGGCTCAACGGGCTGACATATCGGATCCTGGGCACACATCAGAGTGATGTAATGAACGACGGAACAATCACTAGTTCCGTCCTGCATTACACTGCATGGCGCCGCATGCGATATCGTCAGGTTTGATGTGCAGCACAACAAACCTGACGTTGCATGCGACCGCGGGAGAGCGGATATATCGTGTATACACACTGCACAAATCGCCCAAATCAGATCAACATCGCTCAAGTGTGTACCCAGCTTAAAAAATGTGCAGTTTGCCCTCCCTAAAAACACCCGAACTGAGAGGTTCAGAGTCGATCCAAGTCCCGGTTCTGAATACTTTTGGGGTTCCGAGTAGAACCGAGTCTGCTGTAGGCTCAGAACTTGGATTTAAAAACTAAATCTTAGTTTTGGATTGTATGTAAACTAGGGGTGAGCGGGTTCGGATTTCTGAAATCCGAACCCCCCCGAGCCCCCCCGATCCGAGTCCGATCCGAATCAGGCTCGACTTTTCCCGCCTGACTCGGATCTGAAATCGAGGCAAAACGTCATCATCCCGCCTTCCGAGTCTCGCGGGTTTTGGATCCTATATAAGGTACCCACGTCGGCGCCATTTTCTCACTCGGCTGTGGACAGTGAAGAGGGAGGGTGGGAGTTAGGGCTGTGTAGTGTAGTGTAGTGTAGTGCTGCTGTTGTCCACTACATCAAAGTCCATAGGGGCTGGCTGTGTTGTGCTGTGCTGCTGTTGTTAATAGGGGCTGTGTCCACTACTTCAAAGTCCATAGGGGCTGGCTGGACTGTGTTGTGCAGTCAGTTCTCCATAGCGGCTGTGTCCACTCCAAAGTCCTGTGCAGTGTCCCAGTCCTAAAGGAGTGCTGCAGTGTTGTCCAGGGGGTGCTCTGTCCATCAGGGGTGCTCCCCCCAAGTGCTAAAAAAATAATATATTTTCTGTGTTTGTGAATTGTGTGCGCAGTAGCCGCACGTGCATCAACAAAGTAGTGCCAAGCGTGCGCCTGTGTCATAAGTAAAGGGCCGGCTGGCTTGACCGTTAAGGGTGCTGTAACCCCCGAAAGTACACTCCAGTCCAAACCAAAAAAAAAATTATTTTCTGTGTTTGTGAATTGTGTGCGCAGTAGCCGCACGTGCATCAACAAAGTAGTGCCAAGCGTGCGCCTGTGTCATAAGTAAAGGGCCGGCTGGCTTGACCGTTAAGGGTGCTGTAACCCCCGAAAGTACACTCCAGTCCAAACCAAAAAAAAAATTATTTTCTGTGTTTGTGAATTGTGTGCGCAGTAGCCGCACGTGCATCAACAAAGTAGTGCCAAGTGTGCGCCTGTGTCATAAGTAAAGGGCCGGCTGGCTTGACCGTTAAGGGTGCTGTAACCCCCGAAAGTACACTCCAGTCCAAACCAAAAAAAAAATTATTTTCTGTGTTTGTGAATTGTGTGCGCAGTAGCCGCACGTGCATCAACAAAGTAGTGCCAAGCGTGCGCCTGTGTCATAAGTAAAGGGCCGGCTGGCTTGACCGTTAAGGGTGCTGTAACCCCCGAAAGTACACTCCAGTCCAAACCAAAAAAAAAATTATTTTCTGTGTTTGTGAATTGTGTGCGCAGTAGCCGCACGTGCATCAACAAAGTAGTGCCAAGCGTGCGCCTGTGTCATAAGTAAAGGGCCGGCTGGCTTGACCGTTAAGGGTGCTGTAACCCCCGAAAGTACACTCCAGTCCAAACCAAAAAAAAAATTATTTTCTGTGTTTGTGAATTGTGTGCGCAGTAGCCGCACGTGCATCAACAAAGTAGTGCCAAGTGTGCGCCTGTGTCATAAGTAAAGGGCCGGCTGGCTTGACCGTTAAGGGTGCTGTAACCCCCGAAAGTACACTCCAGTCCAAACCAAAAAAAAAATTATTTTCTGTGTTTGTGAATTGTGTGCGCAGTAGCCGCACGTGCATCAACAAAGTAGTGCCAAGCGTGCGCCTGTGTCATAAGTAAAGGGCCGGCTGGCTTGACCGTTAAGGGTGCTGTAACCCCCGAAAGTACACTCCAGTCCAAACCAAAAAAAAAATTATTTTCTGTGTTTGTGAATTGTGTGCGCAGTAGCCGCACGTGCATCAACAAAGTAGTGCCAAGCGTGCGCCTGTGTCATAAGTAAAGGGCCGGCTGGCTTGACCGTTAAGGGTGCTGTAACCCCCGAAAGTACACTCCAGTCCAAACCAAAAAAAAAATTATTTTCTGTGTTTGTGAATTGTGTGCGCAGTAGCCGCACGTGCATCAACAAAGTAGTGCCAAGCGTGCACCTGTGTCATAGGTAAAGGGCTGGCAGGCTTGACCGTTAAGGGTGCTGTAACCCCCGAAAGTACACTCCAGTCCAAACCAAAAAAAAAATTATTTTCTGTGTTTGTGAATTGTGTGCGCAGTAGCCGCACGTGCATCAACAAAGTAGTGCCAAGCGTGCGCCTGTGTCATAAGTAAAGGGCTGGCTGGCTTGACCGTTAAAGGGTGCTGTAACCCCCGAAAGTACACTCCAGTCCAAACCAAAAAAAAATTATTTTCTGTGTTTGTGAATTGTGTGCGCAGTAGCCGCACGTGCATCAACAAAGTAGTGCCAAGCGTGCACCTGTGTCATAAGTAAAGGGCCGGCTGGCTTGACCGTTAAGGGTGCTGTAACCCCCGAAAGTACACTCCAGTCCAAACCAAAAAAAAAATTATTTTCTGTGTTTGTGAATTGTGTGCACTGTGGCTGCACGTGCATCAACAAAGGAGCAGCGCCAAGCGTGCGCCTGTGTCCCATAAGTAAAGAGCCGGCTGGCTCATTTCTTAAAGGGTGGTGTAACCCACAAAGTGCACTACTCTCCAGCAAAAATAAAATAATATTTTCTGTGTTTGTGTGCGCTTTAGCCGCACGTATATATATCAATATAACATAAATGGAGGACCAAACTTTCTCCGATAAAAATAAAATAGGGAAAGATCAAGAACCACTTCCTCCTAGTGCTGTTGCTGCTGCTGGGAGTTGTTCATCATCCCAGAGAGGAAGTAGGAACATCACTACTTTTACTAAACAATTGACCCTCCAACAGTCCCTAGCGATGAGGATGAAGTACGACAGCAGTCATCCTGAAGCAAAACGTATAACTGAGGCCTTGACTGCTATGTTGGTGTTAGACGTGCGTCCGGTATCCGACATTAGTGCAGTGGGATTTAGACAATTGATGGAGGTAGTGTGTCCTCGGTTCCAAATCCCGTCTAGATTCCACCTGCAGCCTCAAAGCAGCAGCGACAAGCGTGCGTCTGTCTGTTAAAGGGTGGTGACACCCTCAAAGTGTTCTACACAAACAATTAAAATATTGTTCTTTTTTTTTCGGTCTTTGTGAAATGTGTGGGCTGTAGCCGCACCTGCATCCTTAAAGCAGCAGCGACAAGCGTGCGTCTGTCTGTTAAAGGGTGGTGTAACTCTCAAAGTGTTCCAAAAAATAAAAAACTATTTTTTTAATGTGTTTGTGACTTGTGTGCGATGTAGCCACACTTGCATCCTCAAAGCAGCAGCGACAAGCGTGCGTCTGTCTGTTAAAGGGTGGTGACACCCTCAAAGTGTGCTACACAAACAATTAAAATATTGTTCTTTTTTTTTCTGTCTATGTGAATTGTGTGGGCTGTAGCCGCACCTGCATCCTTAAAGCAGCAGCGACAAGCGTGCGTCTGTCTGTTAAAGGGTGGTGACACCTCAAAGTGTTCTACACAAACAATTAAAATATTGTTCTTTTTTTTTTGGTCTTTGTGAAATGTGTGGGCTGTAGCCGCACCTGCATCCTTAAAGCAGCAGCGACAAGCGTGCGTCTGTCTGCTAAAGGGTGGTGACACCTCAAAGTGTTCTACACAAACAATTAAAATATTCTTCTTCTTTTTTCTGTCTTTGTGAATTGTGTGGGCTGTAGCCGCACTTGCATCCTCAAAGCAGCAGCGACAAGCGTGCGTCTGTCTGTTAAAGGGTGGTGTAACCCTCAAAGTGTGCTCCACAAACAATAAAAATATTCTTTTTTTTTTCTGTCTTTGTGAATTGTGTGGGCTGTAGCCGCACTTGAATCCTCAAAGCAGCAGCGACAAGCGTGCGTCTGTCTGTTAAAGGATTACATCGGTGACAGCATCCAAGTAGGCATGTCAGACAGTCCGTACCTGTACTGGCAGGAAAAAGAAGCAATTTGGAGGTCCCTGTACAAACTGGCTCTATTTTACCTGAGTTGCCCCCCCTCCAGTGTGTACTCCGAAAGAGTGTTTAGTGCAGCCGGGAACCTTGTCAGCGAAAGGCGTAGGAGGTTGCTTCCACAAAATGTGGAGAAGATGATGTTCATAAAATGAATTATCAACTCTTCCAGGGAGACCAGCCTCCAGAATGTACAGAGGGACCTGTGGTTCCAGCAGGGACGAATTAATACTCTGTGAGGATGAGGATGTACACACTGAAGAGGGTGAGGAATCGGTGGATGAGGAGGATGAGGATGACATCTTGCCTCCGTAGAGCCAGTTTGTGCAGGGACAGATAAATTGCCAGCTTGTTTTGTGGGGGCCCAAACGAACCAATCATTTCAGCCACAGTTGTGTGGCAGACCCTGGCGCTGAAATGATTGGTTTGTTAAAGTGTGCATGTCCTGTTTATACAACATAAGGGTGGGTGGGAGGGCCCAAGGACAATTCCATCTTGCACCTCTTTTTTTTCTTTGGATTATGTACAGTTTGGGGCCTAGTTTTTCAATGCCATCCTGTCTGCCACTGCAGTTTCACGCCTAGATGGGTCACGTGTTTGTGCCGCCCACTTGTGTCGCTTAGCATAGTCATCCAGCTACCTCGGTGCAACCTTTTGGACATAAAAACACTATTGTGAGGTGTGAGGTATTCAGAATAGACTGGAAATGAGTGGAAATTAAGGTTATTGAGGTTAATAATAGCATAGGAGCAGAAAAACCTACAAATTCTGTGATTTTAGCTGTTTTTATGCTTTTTTTCAAAAAAATACAGATCCAAAACACAAAACCCAGAACCCAAAACACGCAAGGGTGGTTTTGGCAAAACCAATCCAGATCCAAAACACGAAGAAAGATCCAGATCCAAAACCAAAACACAAAACACGAAAAGTGGCTGGTGCACACCCCTAATGTAAACACACATGGGGGTAAATTTTCTAAAGCGAAAGTTTTTAGAATTGGAGATGTTGCCCCTAGCAACCAATCAGATTCTAGCTATTATCTTCTAGAAGTTGCTAGATAAATGATAAGTAGAATTTGATTGGTTGCTATGGGCAACATCTCCACTTCTAAAAACTCTCACTTTAGTAAATATACCCCCAGATTACATGATTCTAGAATCCACACCAAAACCGAACCATAACACTTCAGGGTGATTTTGCCATATCAAAAACTATAACATTTGAGAGTGGTTTTGCCAAAACACTGGGGTCCACGCACATTTCAATTTTAAATATTTTCAGGCTACAATAACGTTTGAACAAACATAAACGTGTGAAGGCCAGAATTTGCCACTTTATATTGGATCAACATGTATTTTAAGTTTCACCACTGATTTGACAAGTAACATTTCAAATGAGATTTATTTGGATACCAAAGATAAAGTTTGTGTCACAATGGATGTGAAATTTAGATATACTGTAGGTCCTCCTGAGGTATTTATTATCTCAGAGCGCATCACACAATTTATATCAAACTTTACTTGTCACTGAAGTTATCAATCCCAAATGCCCAGACCTTATTAGGGCAGACTTGATTAGGACAATAAATTCTAATTACAGTGGTGAGAGACCATAACGAATGCAAATTAATCTTCCAACTTAAATACTCAACAATAGGTCTCTGTATTCACTTACAGAGTTTGTAGTTACTTTACTGTCATATTTTAGTGTTTCTAATGAAGACTTAGGGCCTGATTCAGAGCCGCTCGCTAAGATGCATACTTTGGCACGATGTGTATGCAAATTGCGTAGGCAGTGCAATCGTACAGCAATGCATTAGCACGCCCAGTATATCTTAGAGAGTGATCACATAGTGTATGCAGACACCCACCAGCCTGTTTTAAGAAGACCACTTGTGCACGCCATGGCCAGGAAGTGTATGCATCCATTGGTACATCGGATACGATCGCATCGATTCAGGTTGACGATAACCTGCCGCAAGCACTTCAGTGTAAAAACTAGCCAGGTGACATGTACTATGATGCTGGCTTATAATTATGCACACCTCTAAAACGCCGTTGAGATGCTCAGGCACGCCTGCGTTTGCACCTCCACTCCCCCGTTTTTAATAGCCAGCCCCTGTTACCACCTACAAACGGCTTACCCTGTCACTCACTCTGCTGGGCTGTCTATGTGCAGCGAGCAAATGCATTGTGAACTTTCGCTAAGCTATGCACATGCGCACGATGCATACACACTGCATACCATCGGCAGCAGCGAGAGTATGCATCTTAGCGAGCGGGTCTGCATCATTGTATTAATGCGGTTTTAGATTTGACATTTTTCTTTATTATATACAGTCAGGTCCATAAATATTGGGACATTGACAGAATTTTCATATTTTGTCCTCTGGTCACCACCACAATGGCTTTGAAATGAAACAAACAAGATGTGATTTAACTGCAGACTTTCAGATTTAATTTGAGGGTAATTACATCCAAATCAGGTGAACGGTGTAGGAATTACAGCAGTTTCTATATGTGCCTCCCACTTTTTAAGGGGCCAAAAGTAATGGGACAAACTAAACAATCCTAAATCTATCTTTCACTTTTTAATACTTTGTTGCAAATCCTTTGCAGGCAATTACAGCCTGAAGTCTGGAACGCATAGACATCACCAGACGCTGGGTTTCATCCCTGGTGATGCTCTGCCAGGCCTCTACTGCAAATGTCTTCAGTTCCTGCTTGTTCTTGGGGCATTTTCCCTTCAGTTTTGTCTTCATCAAGTGAAATGCATGCTCAATCGGATTCAGGTCAGGGCATTGACTTGGCCATTGCATAACATTCCACTTTTTAGCCTTATAAAACTCTTTGGTTGCTTTTGCAGTATGCTTCGGGTCATTGTCCATCTGCACTGTGAAGCGCTGTCCAATGAGTTCTGAAGCATTTGACTGAATATGAGCATATAATATTGCCCGAAACACTTCAGAATTCATTCTGCTGCTTTTGTCAGCAGTCACATCATCAATAAATACAAGGGAACCAGTTCCATTGGCAGCCATACATGCCCACGCCATGACACTACCACCACCATGCTTCACTGATGAGGTGGTATGTTTTGGATCATGAGCAGTTCCTTTTCTTCTCTTCTCTTCCCATCACTCTGGTACAAGTTGATCTTTGTCTCATCTGTCAATAGGATGTTGTTCCAGAACTGTAATGGCTTTTTTAGATGTTGTTTGGCAAACTCTAATCTGGTCTTCCTGTTTTTGTGGCTTACCAATGGTTTGCATCTTGTGGTGAACCCTCTATATTCACTCTTGTGAAGTCTTCTCTTGATTGTTGACTTTGACACATATACATCTACCTCCTGGAGAGTGTTCTTGATTTGGCCAACTTTTGTGAAGGGGTTTTTCTTCACCAGGGAAATAATTCTTTTGTCATCCACCACAGTTGTTTTCCGTGGTCTTCCGGGTCTTTTGGTGTTGCTGAGCTCTCCGATGCGTTCTTTCTTTTTAAGAATGTTCCAAACAGTTGATTTGGCCACATCTAATGTTTTTGCTATCTCTCTGATGGGTTTGTTTTGATTTTTCAGCATTTGATGGCTTGCTTCACTGATAGTGACAGCTCTTTGGATCTCATATTGAGAGTTGACAGCAGCTGATTCCAAATGCAAAAGTCACACCTAGAATCAACTCCAGACCTTTTACCTGCTTAATTGATAATGAAATAACGGGGAATAGCCCACACCTGTTCATGAAATAGCTTTTGAGTTGATAGTCCCATTACTTTTGGCCCCTTAAAAAGTGGGAGGCACATATAGAAACCGTTGTAATTCCTACACCGTTCACCCGATTTGGATGTAATTACCCTCAAATTAAATCTGAAAGTCTGCAGTTAAAGCTCATATTGTTTGTTTCATTTCAAAACAATTGTGGTGGTGAATAGAGGCCAAAATCTGAAAATTCTGTCAATGACCCAATATTTATGGACCTGACTGTATATAAAATATATACATTGCGGCACAGGATGTAGTTGACGCCCCCTGGCAGTCGGGATGCCGGTGCTTGGAATACTGGCACTGGAGTTGAATTCCCGGCGCCAGGATCCCGACCGCTGGTATCATAAAGGTAAGTATCAGGGTTAGTGGGAGTGTTGGATTTAGGGTTAGGGGTTAGGCACTAGGGAGAGGCTTAGGTTTAGGCAATAGGGGGAGTGTTAGGGTTAGACTGCAGGAAAGGTGGGGGAGGATTAGGGGTTAGGCAATTTACCTTTGGGCGTTGGGATTCTGACTGCCGGGATGCAGTTGTCGGTATTTTGACTGCTTGCATCCCAACCGCAGGAATATCATACCCAACCCCACCGGGATCCCGTATCCAACCCGTGAGGGTCTTCATGTAACCCCTAAACTGTCATTGCCCACACTAATTTTAGCATTGTTATGCATATACACATATACAAAGAATTATAGTATGGATTATGGGCCTGACTCAGCAAGCAACGCAAAGGAGAGAACGCACGCACCCGTCCGCTGCGAGAATATGCTAATCAGTGCATACGCACGGAGACCGCAGCACAAGATGCAGACCCCCAGCACCATATTAAGCTGCCCATCTCCCTTTACTCACAGCCTGATGAGTACGCAAGATAGCGTAAACATCAGTAACATCGAGAACCACCAGCCACATTTGCATAATTGTGGCTGACCAGACCTCGCGCAGGATCTTGGCAACTTCCTGTGTGCATGGAGTGTCATCACTGCGTCCGTCGCCGCACTGGCTTAATTATGGACGCCACTAAAACGGCATCCCTACGCACAGGCACGCCTGCGTTCACACGACCACCCCCCACGTCACCACCCACAAACGACACTTCCTGTCAATCAATATCGGAAGGGGTCTGCGTGCATGCTGCGTGTAGTCTGTGAACGCTTGCCCGAACGCACTGGCTAGTTCACGCACGCGCTGTGCTATGCATACGCATGCGCTGTACAAAAACATCGGCCAAGTGCGTGCGTTCTCTCCTTTGCGTTGCTTGCTGAATCAGGCCCAATGTGCAGTACTAATAGCAAATATGTTTTAAAAACATACAGGAAGGGCTGTGTAATTATATACAGAACAGCTGCATAGTTACTAACACAGCAGGTATAAGGCATGAATTACATGAAACACAAGTGATTAAGCGTACAGTAAAACAGCATTTTGTGTAATTATAAGTACAGAAATATACAGAATATCTTAAAAAGGACATACAACAGGCAAAAGAGGGTAATTATAAGCAACACAGGGACTCACTATACAGTATAAACATATCATGCATAATTCATCACTGTTTAAATGTAGGCAATTAAGAATCATACATGTATATAGTACATACCATATAGGAGCCAGGACTGTAATTGCAGACATAGGGGTTATTTACTAAGCAGTTTTAGGAGACAGAGTGAAAAGTGATAAGAAAGTGATAAGCAGGGGCGTATCTATAATGGGTGCAGGGTGTGCGCGGGGGGTCCGGTGCTGTAAAACGACTGGAAAATGGCCGCAGCGACCATTTTCCCATTGTTTGCGCATGCGCAGTACAGGGAAAATGGCCGCGGTGACCTGTGCATACACACTATAAATTTTGGGCACACTCTAGTGCCCAGAGTCTACACCTCCGGCGCTGGCCGCACACAGCTCAGTGTGCTGGCGGGCAGAGAGGAGGGGGCCCGTGTCGGAGACTGCACATGAGCCCCCTCCTCTCTAGAAATGCCCCTGGTGATAAGGTGTCAGCCAATCAGCTCCCAACTGTCATTTTTCAAACACAGCCTGTGAGATGACAGTTGGGAGCTGATTGGCTGGCACCTTATCACTTTCTTTTCACTTTTCACTCTGTCTCCTAACACTGCTTAGTAAATAGATCCCAAAGAAACCCAGAGTACATGTACAGTGCATACTTGCCTACTTTTGAAAAAGCATTTCAGGGAGAGTGTGAAAGCATCACCTATGAGCACGGTGGTAAAGTGGGCGTGTACTGCTACATCTGAGAGGCGTGCCATAAAATTGATTTACATCAAAATTTTAATGAGCCCCAAAGCAGTAAGTAAGATCTATTTGTTGATGAAAATATACTGATACTCTTCAAAATATGCATGTAACCATAGGGATCATTGTGCCTTATAACCAATGCATGGAAATTTTACTAATGATCCTAATTGAATGTATATATCGCTATTTTTATTTATATTTAACAGCTTCAAGATTGGGGTAAGGTGCAATCAGGGAGATTGCTGGACTCTTCAGGGAGTCAGGGAGGTTGCTACTATTTCAGGGAGTCTCCCTGACAATTAGGGCGAGTTGGCAAGTACGGTACAGAGGGCCTGATTCAGAGCCGAACGCTCTGACCAGAGCTCTCGCTCTGAATCAGGGCCCTCCTACCTCATTTTGGAGCGGCCTCATGGACGCTCGCATAGTTGTGGGTTACCACCCACAGCTATAGCGAGCGTCCATGATGATGGTCGCGATGGTCAAGACCATCGCGACCATCGGGCTTGCGACAAGACCCTGCGGTAGGGTCTCGCTGCCGCAAGTCCAGGAGTGATTTTGGCTCTATCAGAACCAAAATCACTCCCACTGACATCACTACTGATGTCAGTGGGGCCGGACCCAGACGGTAGGCGTTTCCATGGGAACGCCTCCGTCTGGCAGCCACGCCCCCGGCACGCCCACCAAAGGGGGCGTGCTGTCAGTCACCATCGACAGCACGCCCCCTTTGGTGCGAGACCCGGAGCGACAGCTTGGCTGTCGCTCGCCGGGTCTCGCGCATTGCGCACGACGGAGCTCCCTCCATCATGCGCATTAGGGCACCATCAACCCGCTGGCGAGCGTCCTACGCTCGCGAGCGGGTCTGAATTAGGCCCAGTGTCAATAAAGTAGGGGAAGGACAGTCTAATTATTGTGCTCATACAGGTTCAAAAACAGATTACCTGTATAGTTTGACTAAATTAGGACTGTTTAATCATAGGCTGCACACAGAATTACATGTACAGTTTAAATAAAGGAAGCACAGGGTGGGCTGTGTGATTGCTGGCTGAAAAGAGATTATATGTACAAAGTAAATAAGGCATGTAGAAGGCATGACTAAATAATTACAGGTTAGAAAAACATATTACATATACAGTATAAATAAAGCAGTGGTAGAAGTAGCCACAGTGTAATTAATGGGTTAAAAACAGATTACACGAACAGTGTGAATACTGCAGGATGAAGGCAGGGATGTAATTATAATTAATGGGTAAAACATATTTATAGGTTAAATAAAGCCAAAAGAACGGGTTACTGCAATTACAGGTTGAAAAAGAGATTACACGTAGAGCGTAAATAAATCAGGGATATAGCATGTGTAGTTACTGGTCCTGTAAGGGTCAGATTGTATAATCACACTAAGAATACATGACCCTTTGTTTATAATTCGCAGAGAAAGCTGGGCTGAGTAATAATGGCTGGTTGACAAAGCAATATCCTGTACAGTATATAAGGCGAGGAGAGGCAGGTGTAATTATACAGGTCTGAGATCAGAGAGGTGCAGCTGCCTGCCAGGGAAACCAATGGGGGGAGGGGGCATCGCTATAAAGCTTCAAGCGCAATGCCGCACCCTCTGCTCACTATCATCGCCAATCTCCTGCACTGCCGCAAAGTCGCACTGCGCACGTGCAGCGATTGTCTTGGGATTCCACAGGCACAAAGAACCCATTCGCATAGTGAGTGACAGGTAGTCAGCATTTGGGGGAGGTAAAGGGGGGCTGGTTAGAAATACACAGACGTGTCTAAAGGTGCATACACACGTAACGATTTTGTAACCAACGATTTTCTGTCAGATTATCTGTCAGATTTTCCCTTGAAAATGTAAACGATTTTTTGAAGTGTAATGAACGATTTTTACAACGATGAACGAAAAATGTTCCTCCCCTTAATGAAAATCATTATGTTGGACAGTCTGAAATGGATGATAAACTACAAACGGGAGCGCGCTTGAACGATTATCGTTCATCGTTATAACTCAGAAAATGAACGATTTTTTGAACGATAACGACGTTAACGACAAATCGTTCAAAAAATCGTTACACGTGTATTCACCTTTACTGTTTGAACACCGTTACATGGGCGTGCAGAAAGGAGAGACGCTGTATTTGAGACAGGTCAGACCTGCCGTAAGAGCTGCATGGCTGGTCGATGTTACAGATATTTACGCTGATACGCAATGTCAGATGCAAATGAGAAGGCAGCGGTGGGCGTCCCTGTGCTCTAGTAAGCTTTGGAACTATTAGTATATTTTCGCAGCTGTGGTCCGTGCAAAATTGCAGCTGCGATCGCATTAGCTTCCATCTCTGAATCATATCCATTATTACTACATTCACACATTCAGTGCATGAGGCACAGTGCATGAGAAAGAACTTAGTGGCAGGTTTTCTTTAAGTTTACTTTATAATATCTGTTTTTTTTTTTTTTTTAAACTCCACATTAGTTAGGACTATTGGACATTTGTAGATTTACAGAAATGGGGTGTTACAAATAGCTTTAGTTATTTATTTTTATAATATCCTTTCAGTTAGTAAATTGCCATGTTTATGCCTTGCTGTATATAAAGATGTCCTTTATCAATACAGATGACTGCCACGGTGTGGGCGTATTCTCATATTCATATTGGTATATGACCAAATGTCACAGTAAAAACTTTGGAATGTATGTCAGTAGACATTTTCAGGCTGATTTAGGGTGAGGTGGAAATTTTGCTTGGTTGCAAGATTTGCAGTTGAACAAACCACATCACACTATAAAATGTCTAAATAAATGTATTTGCGTGTAGGACAAACAGTGCACACTCGTGTAAGCTGCGTTCATATACAGAGCAGCTCTAACATGACCTTGGGCCTGATCCACCAAGGATCGCAACTGGCCGTTTGTTGCGTTCTGTGCGTGTGACACGGTGTGGACACTCCACTGCAATCGGGACAGCGATCGCAGTGACTACGCAGACCCATCGTAGAGTGATTGACAGGAAGTACCATTTGGGGCTGGTGACGGTGAAACGCAGACGTGCCAGTGCTTTGAACGCCATTGCAGGAGTATGCATAAATTAGCCACTGCGATGCCATACGCAGCTTGTGTACTCACTGCGTACGACGAGGTTAGCAATTCCTGAATAAGGTCAGAGCTTGTGCAAGTGTGCGTGAGGCTGCGATTGTACTCGATGTTACCGATGGTCTCGCAGTCTTACTGTGTATTACGGATGTGTGTAAGGTAAAGGGGCTGTCCTTATGTTGTTGTGCTGCGACGGCATGGCGATCGCAGGGGAATATCATACTATCGCAGTGAGACTGCGTGTGTAATCACTATTGCAATGCAGTTGCGATCCTTACTGAATCAGGCCCCCTGCACATTAGAGGTGGGCTAGGCCACGTCCATCACAGCCATAAATCAGGTTACGTGTTTTGCATTCCCCATAGCACAAAATGTGTTCTTATGGGTGCAGTTTTGCACCCAGCAGCTGTTCAGTATCCGATGCACAGATGTACTACTACTAAGCTGAAACGAAGTAACCTACAGTATCATACCGTGTTCAGTAGCTGAAGCATGTTGAGGTTATAGAAGCATATTAGTAAGTACTGAAAAACAAATCTTGACATAGTTACACACTTAATTACAGCAGCTCTGCCACTTGTTAGAATGCCTTAGTCAGTAAATGTCCATTAACATGCGATAATGATGATAGTGCTTACAAAAAAGTCTATCCCCAAGTGTTAAGATCTCAGTGGGAAGACAAAATGCCCTTCCAAGCTTTCTGTGACATCAATTATCATATCTGAATTTTAATACTGCATAATAACTTAGTACCCAGGAGTCATCAATCAAAAGTCATTAGTCAACTAGACGCAGGCAGTCACACATCACAATACACAAGTGCCGAGACAAAAACAAACATGGTATTTCAACCGGAATAAAACATTACCCCTGCATATTTGAACTATGGCGTAATGGCGTTACTGTTTTATAATAATCACAGGTTTACCAATAATGCAGTTCCCTTTCCTGCACAGGTTTAACATTACAAGTTTAACAAGCCAAGAAACGCTCTGGAGTTCCACTGCCCACACAACATAAATATTTACCAACAATGTTAGTGGCTTCCCTGTCTTTTCTTTTCTGAAGTTAGTTTCAGGTTAGGTTGATTTGTAGTCTGGAGACAATGACAATCTTCAGACGTTTGCATTGTCATTCAACTGTGAACAGGACTAACTGTGACAGGTTTCACTCATTGGAGACCCAGGCTTCACTGGTTATTCAGTCCATGTTTGGTTTCTCCGGAAAGGGTATAACACGCTCTGTGATGGAAGGAGGTGGAGAATAAGGGAGGAGCTGTGCACCAGTGCCGCACCGTGCATGTAGTAGGAGAGAGACTGAACCCACTGGTGCACTCAAAACATCCTTGGGCATACCTTCCAACAATTGGAAATCGGGACCCTGCGAGCACACCAAACGTGTGCAACCAAAAAGGGGTCATGACCTCACAGGGAGAGGGCATGACCTCACAACATGCTCTGTTGTCATCACACCGTGGGCATGCCCAGCACCCCCGAAGATGCAGGGCTGCCCACAGGCTCTCCCCACACTGTGAATAGATGCCTATGCAGAGAAGCAGTGACAGTGCTACACTGTGGCCCAGTTGGACAGTCCCCGAAAAGAGGGACTATCCTGCTAAAAGCAGGACAGTTGGGAGGGTTTGCCATCATTTTCAAAACAATGGACATTGCCGGCATTTTGGAGTGGCCAAATACAGTATTTGATAAGTTTGGGTTTTGGCGGTGTTTAGACAACCAATGTCGATGTCCATTGCATTCTAAAGCTAATAAACCCCATTGGTTTAGTTGTTCTTGATGGGAACAGCCATCAAGTGACTCTGCTATAGCAATGGAAATCTCACAAAGATTGGCGTGCACATCCTGGGCTTTCTATTGGTTTTCACAGCCCACCTGCTCTTCTGACATCACACTCGCATTATAAAACTGCTGAATTACTTAGCAAGGGCAGAGTGTTATTGTTTTTCTACCAACGTTGAAATTTGATGGCTTTTTTGGTGCCTTTTTACCAATTGTACTGATTGCTGGAGCTGTAAGTTATCTTTTTTTTTGTCTTGTGTTTTTACTGTCTGTTTCAACGTCTGTCTTGTGTCCCTTTTTATAGGCATCATGATGAAGCCTAGACCAAATGAATGCGTTTTCATACCAACTAGCCGATCAGAAGCCAGCGCTTTTACTTTTCAAAACCGACGCATAGTAAATAGGCGAATATGGTATATGCATCTCTTCCATTATAAAATACAGCGATGTATAGCGGGCGGCATATATGTATATCAGTAATGTGCGGTGAGGTAAATGGCTGGGAAGGCACTGGCTAGTATCAGAGCCAGATTTGCAGATATGAACCTGAGGGTTCATGTGGGCATTATACAAAGGCAGGGGCGTATCTACCCAGTGGCCAGGATGGCACTTGCCAGGGGCGCCAGCCAAAGGAGGGGCGCCGTCCGGCAGTGCCACCAGCAGCCAAAGGGTGGACTACCCCACTAGTCCCCCAGGCCCCAAGTGTAGGGCAGACCGCAGTGAGAGCGGGGGGGGCACTTCCTGAAATTATGGGGGGAGGAGGGCGCCAGTCCATTACCTTGCCAGGGGTGCTTGGATCCCTAGATACACCCTTGTACAAAGGTGCAGCAGTATATAGTGCAGAAAAGGTAGACAGGGGAGGCAGTGCCTCACCTGCCATACACTTTTTACTCCAGAGTTTTGACTATAATAATACAAAGGAGATATTTATCTTTACATTTTTCTTGTAATGTTTTTAGTCAAGACTCTGGAGTATACTGAAGTATGAAAGGAAAGGCTCTGCCTCACCTCACCGCATATCACTGATATATATACATAAACACTGTACACACACACAAATGAATAAATAAAATATTAACTGTGGCATATATTACATTTACTGACATTTAATGCCCATATCTGATCTTCACACATAGGGGGGGCTGATTCTGAGTCTCATGATAAGTGGCTGTATTTGCTGGCAGCCACGGAAGCCAGACTTAAGGCCCCCATACATCAGAGATTGATTGCAGCAATCGTGCAATTTGCAATCGATTGTGCATAAAAATCTTTCCCTTTTTCAAACGATTGCAGAATTGCCACAATCGATTGAAAAAGGGAAAGATTTTTATACACAATCGATTGCAAATTACACGATTGCTGCAATCCATCTCTGATGTATGGGGGCCTTTACTACTTTATGCTAATGCAAGATTCCATTTATCTAATGTGGGAGTTATTACAACATTCGGAAGCAGGAAGCCGCGCTGCCCATTCACTTCACGCTGGCCACCGGAACTGTCATCATTACCATCCGCGCTTGCACCAGCCCCATGCTCGGTGTACGAGATCCATCAGAAACAGGTTCCCATACTCAGAATCGCAAGGAAATTTAAGGGTCTATGTACTGAGCCTTGCAGAGAGATAAAGTGGATGGGGATAAACTACCAGCCAATCAGCTCCTAACTGTCACTATACAGGCTGTGTTTGTAAAATGACAGTTAGGAGCTGATCGGTTGTTAGCTTATCTCCATCCACTTTATTTCTCTCCAAGGCTTTAGTACATAGACCCCCATAGCTACACCCCTATGACACTCCCACAGGTCATAACAATCACACTTTCAACGTCCAAATTCAAAACAGATCCGGCCAAGGTGCCTGATTTAGAGCTGAACGCTCTGACCAGAGTGCTCGCTCTGAATCAGGGCCCTCCTACCTGTTTTAGGAGCGTCCTCATAGACGCTCGCATAGCTGTGGGTTACCACCCACAGCTTATGCGAGCATCCATGATGATGGTCGTGATGGTCAAGACCATCGCGACCATCGGGCTTGCGACGGAGACCCTGCAGTAGGGTCTCGCTGCCGCAAGCCCTGGAGTGATTTTGGCTCTATCAGAGCCAAAATCACTCCCACTGACATCACTAGTGATGTCAGTGGGGCTGGCTTCAGACGGTAGGCGTTCCCATGGGAACGCCTCCGTCTGGCCGCCACGCCTACGGCACGCCCACCAAAGGGTGTGTGCTGTCAATCAACATCGACAGCACGCCCCCTTTGGTGCAAGACCCGGAGCGACAGCTTGGCTGTCGCAGTCCGGGTCTCGCACATGCGCACGACGGAGCTCCCTCTGTCGTGCGCATGCGCAGTGCGGCAACATCGACCCATTTGCGAGCGTCCTTTGCTCACGAACGGGTCTGAATGACCCCCAAGGTCCGTGCAACTCAACATAGAAGGGACATATACTAAAAATGCTAAACTTTGCATCCGCTCAGCCGCCGTAAGCAAAAACCTCCATACACATAGATCCGTCCAACTCAGAATCAGCAGTACAGGTAAAACTAACAGAAAGAAGGACAAGAGGCCATTGTGAGACTCATATCATAACATTCTTCTGTTGCACATATATAAGAAGAGAAGTCATTGACTTGATTAGACTTTGTGTTAGACAGACGTTGTAGGGGTTATTATTATCTGAGGTTAGAGAGGGCAGGGGGCTCATCTACCTATGGTAATATATGCTAAAGTTTACTCATTTTAATGACTGATTATAGATGAGTAATTAATTAACGTCCCTGTTGCTCTTTCCCTATTGATGAGGCTGTGGCATCTAGCGGTTAATTATCAGTCATACCAACTTCGGGGATGAAGTAAGAAATAGGAATGGATTACTCTAGGGTATAATTGCAGCCTGTGAGGCATTTGCACACACAACTCATGTTGTCTGTAATTAAATAGCCTGGTCGGCTTGATTGCATGAGAAACATGTGACCAATGTATAAAATACATCAACATAACCAAGTGTATTTGCATTTAGAAAAATGAAGATTCCTTCCTGATCTGAATTAAATGTTTGTTTTTTTATATTCTTATAACTAAAAATGTCCTTTATCTTTTTTAATGGTAGTGTGTAGATAATATACATATTACTATGTGTAGGTTTAACTGGGCCTGCATATACACACACATACTGTATATATTTATTGTGACAGTCTTACCCTATAATGTAGGATTGGGGTTCAGTCCCAATGGTATTAAGGGGCCTATTTACTAAGCCTTGGATGGAGATAAAATGAACGGAAATAAGGCATCAGCCAATCAGCTCCTAACTGCCATGTCACAGGCTGTGTTTGCAAAATGTCAGTTAGGAGCTGGTTGACTGGTACCTTATCACCGTTCACGTTATCTCCATCTAAGGCTTAGTAAATAGACCCCAGAATGTCGACAATAACCAGAATGTCAACATCTGAACTGTTGCCATGTGAAACGTTGACAGTCTGAGGATGCCGACGGAGCCGCTGGAAGTGTTAGGATTAGTTTGCGGGGAGAGGTTTGGGATTTGCTGCAGGACGGGGTAGATGTTAGGGACATCTCCACAAAACTGATCCTCATGTTGCCGCCAAGACCCCGGAAGACAATGCTGTAGCCACTGCAGCCACTGGGATAAGGCAAGACACCTCTAGGCCACAAGGGACCGTTTGTCATCAGTTCGTGTTGACATATCATCCATGTAGACTTGATGAATGTTGACATAGTCACTGTTGACCAATTGTACCTCACCCATTAAGTCAAGCTTTCTACAGTATGTAGAGGGATCGCCAGAAGCACTTTTGTGATAAAGAGTAGCCAGCCACCCCAAGAGAATGCAGACTTTTGCTGGTGCGATGCCTGCGCATGTTTGTAGGGCGATCGGCAAAGATGTGACAGGACACATCTGTATGAATGATATATTGTCCAGTGTGTACCCAGCATAAGACTTAGGGGTATATTTACTAAAGTGAGAGTTTTTAAAAGTGGAGATGTTTCCCATAGCAATCAAACAGATTCTATTTAACATATAACTAGCACCTTCTAGAAGATAATAGCTAGAATCTGATTGGTTGCTATGGGCAACATCTCCATTTCTAAAAACTTTCACTTTAGTAAATTTACCCCTGCAATTTTGTCTGAAAAGTAGCTATCATAAACTTACATAGTTCTCCCGTGATACTATCATTTTAAAATATGTGTTCAGCTTTGTTTTTTTAGGAATTAACACTTTATACTGTAACAGCAAAACATTCAAAAAGTCAGTTCTTTTTTAGGTCAACCTGGTAAAATGAAATTAAGCATGTAATACATTTAACAGTTAAAACATTAAAAAAGTCTATATAACAGTAAAACTTTCAAAAAGTCAGTTCTTTTAAGGGTCAGCTTGGTAAAACTAAATTAAGCATGTAATACATGTAACAGTAAAACATTCAAAAAGTCTATATAACAGTAAAACATTCAAGAAGTCAGTTCTTTTAGAGGTGAAACTGGTAAAACTAAATTAAGCATGTAATACATTTAACAGTAAAACATTCAAAAAGTCTATATAACAGGCAAACATTCAAAAAGTCAGTTCTTTTAGAGGTCAACTCGGTAAAATGAAATTAAGCATGTAATACATTTAGAAACAATTAATTTAGAACATTAAACAAAAATCAATTACCTGCAAGAGAAAATGGTAGATGGAAAGTCTATTTCTACATTAGGGTAAAAGAAAATCATGCTAAAAAGCACAGCAATCCACAATTGTTTTTTTATTGCTCATCAAATTTTATTATAAAATGTAATGTACAGCTTTTCATATTGGCACCAATAACACAGGTCTGATATGAAACAGCTTTTTTAACGAATTTATATTATACTTATAGATTTTTGGCTTCTGAACATGAAAATGACTCCCGATTTTGCATATCACATCACATCACGTTTTTCTGCAAAACGTGTATTTATGAATAAGTCATTTTTTTCATGTTCTTTAAAGTAATAAATGTATTCTGCCTACATTTATTATAAAACATTGTCTTAAATAAATTCAGTCGGTATAGAACGTTGCAATTCAGTTCTCGTCATAAAACTTCCCCCCGCCCAGTGCCAGATTAAGGTCCACATGGGCCTGGAGCTGAAATTAACAAAGGGCCTAAACCCCGTACTGTCTAAAGGAACATTGAACACACACAACAACTACAAGGTGAGCTGGTGAAGGTGGACCCAAATACAACAGTGCAACACAGTTTTGCCCTGTGCCGGCTCATTTTAAAACAAACAATTGGCCAGCTCGAAAAAGTTTAGAAATTGGAGAAAATAATGTCATCAAGTCTAGATTAGTAGATCCAAATAAAGTTTTACTTCCACCTCTACATATAATTAGGACTGATGAAACAATTTGTAAAAGCACTGCCTACAGATGGAGAAACTTTCAAATATTTTTGCACCAAATTCCCTAACCTATCCGATGCTAAACTGAAGGAAGGCATTTTTACAGGCTCTGACATTAGAAAGTTAATACAAGATGAACATTTCGGGATTGGAATGAGTATTGTGGAATGTTCGTCGTGGACTTCATTCAAACAAGAGATTTAAAAATTTTTAGGCAATGTCAAGGATCCAAACTGCAAAGAAATTATCAGGGAAATGCTTAATAGTTACAGAAGCCTTGGTTGCAATATGAGTTTAAAGGTACATTTTTTGAATTCCCATATTGAGCATTTCCCGAATAATCTCGGAGACTACAGTGCAGAACGGGGTGAATGGTTCCACCAAGACGTTAAAGATGTAGAAAGAAGAAACCAAGGTTGTTGGGACGTCAGCATGATGGCTGACTACTGCTGGATGATACACAGAGACAACACAGAAAAAGCTTAAAGGCGAAAAGCGACAAAACAAACAAGATATTAATGATTTTTTTCAATAATTATGGTTTTGTTTCTATTATTGTTTGATTTTATTGTTATTTTATTATGTAATTAAGACAAAAACACAGTGATATCATTTACACTTCTTCGTATTTCACAATAAATATGTCAAAAACAATTAAACTTGTAACCCCCTTATAGGTAAATGTGATGTGGTAATATTTTTTAATGTACTATTTCTTGATGTACACAGGAGCATAATTAAGTATATAAAAGTATTATTAAAAAATCTTTCAATACCTTACATTTCTCAGACCGGTGTAATTAATATTGTCTTCAAGCTTCAGATTACTTACTTGTATCTGCTTTGGGATATATCACAGATTAACTTTGCTAGGTTCCTTAGATGCATTTATTTACATACAGTAAAGCAATTCTGTGACACATCCAAGGGTAATAAAAATAAATAACTCTTTCTACAGTAGATGGTACAAGGATTTTTGTGTAAAACACATGGCAAAAAAGCAATGTAGCAAATGTTGTAGCAGGGGAGGGGTGGATGTACAAACTAATAAACTTAGGGCTCTATTTAAATAGACCATTTTCAGAAGCAGAGCGGCACAATATGTTAACTTTAGTTTTTGCATACCAAATTATGCCTAAAATTGAGTTATTTTTTTTATTTTTATTTTATTTCCTGAGATTATCCCTCCTTTTTCCCATAAATTATGATATTATACATTTAATCCATTTGTATAGATAATTTAGATATTTATATAATATTTAGCATAACGTGCACATAGCTTTCCTACCCTTTGGGTAACAGTTCCTATTTAAAGCTTTTTCAGTCTTCCAACGTTTTGCTTCTTGCACGTATTTTCGGCAAAAGTTATTGCCTAGCACGATTCCAATAGGAATCCAGGAATTTCTAGTAAAAGAATGAAAAGATGCTCCGAGATACAGGTTACATTGTGACACGGCTCCTACCTCCATTGTATCCAGCTTGATCATTTGCAAATTAGCTGACTGATTCTTGCATTGACCTTGTACTGTTTTAATATACAAATACAGTCTATTTTATGCACGATAACAATTTGTCAGCTCGTCCAGAGTACTTTAGTGAAAGTGGTTTCCATGCATATAATGAAAGAATTTTTGTGTGGGTGACTAATGGTGTAATGTCAGGATGTCGTATTGAGAAGCCTCTGGCTACTTAACTGTTGATGAGACATTGAAGTCAGATCTTTATCGATGAAAAATTTCAATGACGTTGAGTGCTGAAATGCTGGTTCCTCTATCATAGTGAACCTATGTATAGTGGGTGATTTACAGTTGTACATGAGTCCATATGCTCATCATGATTTCGAGTGCCACGTAAAATAGGTGGAACTGCCCATGCACAACTTGTGCCAGTATTTTCAGCTGCACATATATAACATTTTGCAGGCTCTGTTGCTTTTAGAGGCAGATTGGACACATTCACGAGCAAATGCAGAACAGTTAGGGCAGAGAAAAGCTAATTGACAGTGCCCTTCTGAGACATTTATGGTGGAAGTTACACCCGATTTATTTAAGTTTTTTTTTCTGTTCCTTTTTATGTTAGGTGCAAGTTCTATGCTTGTCAGGCGATTGCTAACCTGTGCCTCAATTGTGTTTGGAATTTACAGTGTATTGCAAAGTGGAATACGGGCAGATGTTTTTAACTATCATCTGTGCATGTTTGTATGAGCACAAGTTAGCAAACCAACGTGCAACATGCATTGTGTATAATCTGTAGAATATAAAGATCATTAAAATATTCATACAGTATATTATTATTATTATTATTATTATTAATAATAATAATAATAATAATAATAAATAACTTGTAAGGTACCACAGACCTACGGCGGGACACAAGGCATTGGGGTCGATCCAATTAGCCGTGATGATCTCACCGGTGTGAGTCATCGCGGCAATGGGCGCACTTTACGGCAGCCCGAATTCGTGGGCTGCGAGCAGAATTCCACGAACTTGGGCTCAGAGCGGGCCGTGAAGGGTGCTAGATGGGGTGCTAGATGCCGGTCCATTGCCGGAGTTTTAACGCCGTTGCAACGGCAACTCGCACCCTTCGCGGCTATTTGGATTGACCCCATTGTGTACATAAAGAAAACTTTTATGCCAGTTGACAAAAATACAGGTGGGAAAACAAAGGATAGACAGGGTCCTGTACAGGAGAGAGCTTCCAATCTAAGGGTCAAAAGGGACAGCTGAGACAAGAGGAGTGAGTATGACAGAGTGGAGATGTGGACTGTAGTGAGGGTACATCAGTGTAATTTGTAGAGATTGGAGTAGGGTTAGTTAATAGACATGGGTTTTCAGATAGCTTTTAAAGTTTAGAAGGCTGGGAGTCTGATGGTAGAGAATTCCCTAAGTGGGTAGCAGCATAGGAGAAGGCAGGACTCCGGAGTGAGCAGTGGTTACCAGAGATGAGGTGCAGATCCGAGGTAAGAGGGCAATAGAGAGAGCCATTTTGAGATGAGATTTCAGATGTATGTAGGGTTTGAGCTGTTGAGGGCCTTGTAGGTCAAGGCTGGGTAGTTGCAACTGGATCTCTGGAGGATATGGGGAGTGATTGTTGGGATTTGCAGCATATGTAGAGCGGTGAAAGAGGAAGTTAAGTCATACCAAGCTATTTTAGACGGGTTGGGTACAGGATGCCGGCACTTGGGATCCTGGCAGTTTTCTGTTCTTTGAAATGTTTACTATATAATAAATATCTACAAATTCTACATACGAGACATGGTTTTCTAAATCTTCATTATCCGTACTCCAGAAGTATTTTAGACACATTGAAAGGGAATTTCAGTTTGTGATTGCTGAATCAAAATAATAAGGTAAAATTGATATCAATAAGATACTGTATCTTCTAAACATTATAAGTGAAAAAGTTATATTTGGTAAACATTTATTCAAATAAGGAGAGCTAGAAAAAGAAAATATAAATCTATATAATAAGATTAACTGCTGATAAAAATTGATGTAATCACATTGGCAGTTAATGACAGTTGGATTAAATTCTGACCACTCCCCCCAGTCTCAGTGATGGTACTTCTAGAGAGTTACGGCATATCACACATCTACAGTCTCCCAACACTTCTATTATTTCCCACGCTTAATCATCACATACCCACCTCATGATGAAAACAAAGTCAGTCCTGCAGGTCTAATAATAACAACATCACAACAATATCCACAACCAAAAGTGATCCTCACTTAAACAAATACAAATTAATAACACTGCCTGCCATAAAGTATAGAAACACAATCCAGGAAGGTACATTAGGCCTGCTGTGCTCGCACACATGGACCAATGCAGTTAATGAGTACGTGTGTACTTTACGGACTCATTGCAGAGAGAACCCAAGTGTCCTACACTCATTATTATAATCAATCATGGTAATGTCTAAATTCCCTTCATGGAGAGGACCATGACATCATCAGCCAGTGTCCAGCGTCATTCCTAGTGTCCGGCGTCATTCCCTACCATCCAAGTGGGCATAGTGGGGGAACATAACCTTGTGGCGAGCCACCGAGCCCAAAGCGTGGCGAGCACAGCGAGCCCGCGAGGGGACAACTTTCTTCTTTAGGTGGGGACAACTTTTGGTACTTGTGTACGTAAAGTACACAAGTACCATTTAAAACATTCATTGGGATATCTCTGCAATGAGTCCGTAAAGTACACAAGTAGTATATGGTCAGCGCAATAACAACTGGAAGAACTGAAGACAGCCCTAAGGAGGAAGAGTTATTGAAGTTAAAAAAAGAGAGAAAGAGGGTAGAGAAAAACAAGAAACAGAGGGGCAGAAGAGAAAGAGAGACAGACACAGAAGAGCACAATAGTGAGAGGGGGAGCAGAGGAAGACAGAGGAGGGGTGAAGAGAAGAGGAGGCTAGAGACAGAGTAGTGAGAATAGAGAAAGGAAATGGGAAGAGAATGAGAGGGGAGGGTGTCAGAAGGAAAAAGAGAAATGGACAGTTGTGTGGGAAGAGAGAGATGAAGTAAAAGGGGGAGAGAGGAAGAGAGGAGGAGATTAAGCAGCCGGGAGCACTGGAGAGAGTGAGGAGGAATAAAATGATAGGGGGAATGAGAGTGGTGAATACAAAAATAAGATAGCATAGGCGTTGGGGATAACAGCTGGTAGGCCGTATTTCTCATGCTTAGGGTTACTTGATAAACATTGATAGGTAATATTTATAGATAAATAGTAAGTGAAAGACTGGAGAGGCGCTGACAGGAGCAGCTGGTTCAAAAAGGAGTGTGTCAAACTCCAAATAAAATATAGATATAAAGAAAAGAAGGGAATGAACAGCGCTAGTATCAATGATATTAATAAAAAGAATAAATAAATATACTGTGATAATTTCCACTCAAACAGTTAATACATTTGTCATGATGGGTATAGATAAACAATCAGATAATACTTAATAAAAATATATAAATATATTGATGGCCCTCCTATTCTGAGGTCTGATACGGCTTGGTTCAAAATGTAAAGTTGTGGGGGGTTTCCACAACGCGTTTAGCACCCCAGGAATTTGCCTATTGGATTGGAGACTTATACGGGAGGTTCCGGACCAGCATCATTCTACGACCTTTCTCTAGCCATCGCCAGTGTGGTTCGTTTGCTGCACAGGAGACAAGTCCCCAAACGGACTACCTCTGAAGGCTGGTAATATACTATATCGTTGCTGGATAATCATCCGGATTGCCCTGAAAATTTACTCCATTTTTTTACACCAATGCTGCTATAGAATACGTGACTTTATCAATGTGACTTTTATCTTTATCATCATTTTCTTTATGGACAATGGACTTAATTAGACTGAGCTAAATTTATTCATCTACAGGATCTGATTACCATTGCTTTTTTAATTTATATGTTTCTTTTTATGCATTAATTTATGTTATGGGTTCATATCATTAAATATTTACATTTTGAACCAAGCCGTATTAGACCTCTGAATAAGAGGGACATCAATATATTTATATATTTTTATCAAGTATTATCTGATTGTTTAGCTATACCCAACATGACAAATGTATTAACTGTTTGAGTGGAAATTATCACAGTATATTTATTTATTCTTTTTATTAATATCATTGATACTAGCACTGTTCATTCCCTTCTTTTTTCTTTAAATCAATATTTATAGATACAATTGGTTACTTAATGAGCAATAAAAATTCATTTGTACACTACTGTACTTACATCGCAAATACTTGCCCAAGTCAAATGTTCATATTTAATTACCGTATAAGTTTTAACATGTGCATTGCAAGTTTATACAAGGGGATCCACCCATGTTTTAAAGTTCATGCAATTTACAAAAAAAACAATATTTCAGAAATGAATAATATCTAAATATATATCATCATATTGTATAAATTTCAACAACAGAAAAAAAAATGTGATAAAAATAAGTTTCCATGGCTCCTATTATAACCCTTCAATTTCCCATACAGAAATACAAGGAGACAGAATGGAGAAGTGCGATCAGACTATTATAAATGTGTATTTGTAATAAATGTCAACCCTATCAGCTAGTCTCCGTGATGTCTTCAGCCTGAGAATTGGACGTGTTACGTGATTCTGTGTTGTCAATGTTATAAGAGAAATCATGCCTTAAGCATGCTGGGGTCAAACGAACAGAGAGCTGACTGAAATCTATATTATTTAATGGATGTCTGACAGTTTCACATTACAGAAAATGACAGTGATGTGGAGTGAATGGGCTAAAAATTAGTGGGCTGCATTGCTGAAATTACATTGCAGCCCACACCGGGGGGTTACAGAGGCTCTGAACTGTGATAGAGACAGGCAGGTGTACATCAGTGTGTGCAATAAATATATGGCAAGGTGGGGTAAGTGGCTTGACCAGATGCACAGACAGGAACACGTTAATTAAGGAACTGTGTATGTATTGTTATAGATGTGTCACTGAGCACACAGATCTACTTGTATCACATTCAGCTGCTCTTCAGTTTACTAGAGTAGGAATATAAGAGTAGACATGCATATGGTTTAGATAACAGTAATGAGTGAGACGGTGTAGTTGTCAATTCTCAGCATCAGAACCCATTGCAAGGGTGACACTGAACATGCTGAACACTACAGATGAGATACTAGGGTATTGTTGCTCGTCAGACAAATTGGATTAGCAGATAAGGCTAGTTATCAAAATACCCCGTTGTGAGCCTGCTTAACATGCCAACCATTAACCAACCACTATTCACACCGTAACTGGTCATTACCATTACCCAACCAATACCCAACCATTATACCCACTGTCACTGGTCATACCATTACCCAACCACTATTCCCACTGTCACTGGTCATACCATTACCCAACTACTATTCCCACTGTCACTGGTCATACCATTACCCAACCACTATACCACTGTCACTGGTAATACCATTATCCAACCACTATTCCCACCATCACTGGTCATACCATTATCCACCTACTAGTCCCACTGTCACTGGTCATACCATTACCCAACCACTATACCCACTGTCACTGGTAATACCATTATCCAACCATTACCCAACCAATATTCCCACCTTCACTGGTCATACCATTATCCAAGCATTACCCAACCACTATACCCACTGTCACTGGTCATACCATTACCCATCCACTACTCTCACCATCACTGGTCATACCATTACCCAACCACTATTCCCACTATCACTGGTCATACCATTACCCAACCACTATTCCCACTGTCACTGTTCAAACCATTACCCAACCACTATTCCCACCATCACTGTTTATACCATTACCCAACTACTTTTCCCACTGTCACTGGTCATACCATTACCCAACCACTATACCCAATGTCACTGGCCATACCATTACCCAACCACTATTTCCACCATCACTGGTCATACCATTACCCAACCATTACCCAACCACTATTCCCACCGTCACTGGTCATAACATTACCCAACCACTATTCCCACTGTCACTGGTCATACCATTACACAAACATTACCCAACCACTATTCCAACTGTCACTGTTTATACCATTACCCAACCACTATTCCTACTGTCACTGGTCATACCATTACCCAACATTTACCCAAACACTATTCCCACTGTCACTGGTCATACCATTACCCAACCACTACCCAATCACTATTCCCACCATCACTGTTCATACCATTACCCAACTTTTACCCAAACACTATTCCCACTGTCACTGGTCATACCATTAGCCAACCATTACCCAACCACTATTCCCACTGTCACTGGTCATACCACTACCCAACCACTACTCCCATCATCACTGTTCACACAAACCACCCTTCCTACCATCACTGTTCATACTATTACCCAAACAACATTCCCACCCTGTCTGGTCACACATTACCCAATAGCATAGGGTAGCTGAGATGCCCGATGGTGCAGCTGATGTCCGTTCGACGGTGCACCTTTGTGTGCTCCACAACATATTAGAGCTGCAGTCTGTGGGCACCTCAATAGACAGCCCATCAGCAGAAGTCGCAGCTGCTACAGCTTAGCGTCCATCTCTGAATTATGCATTGTGATGCTAGCTAGCAGTAGTAAGAATCATCTTACGTCTTTGTCAGCCAGTCCTGGAAGGCTTTTCCAGTTAATTTATGGACAGAGGACTGGAAGCTCAGCTTCTGCATATGAAACTTGGGAAAGTTAAACTTTCCATTGGGGAAAAAATAAGTTAATTAAGTGTAAATGATAGAATGAAAAACATTAATTTGTAATTTGTTTATAAGGAATGATGTTTCAGAGCAAATGCTTTACTTAAATAAAGCATTTATTTTTTCGATGTCTACCCCTACCACTCCCATCGTGAAAGATCATTTACAATCAGACGTTTGTGTCAGTACATGTTTTGCCACGATCCTTTTTATGTAAATAGGCCAAAAGTTTCATCTGAGCGGAGGGGACGGAATGTACAGAGTTATTATTTAGTAAATGGGACATTTGTGTCGGAAGAACTAAGCACATGTACTTAGCTCTACAATTCCATACTGTTTTGATGGAATGTCTGTCTACAAGACATTGCACATTGCATTTGGTTTGCATGTAAAGACCAAACACAAGTAAGTGATGCACTGTAAGAAAATAATGAGATTCCTTTTAAATTCTTTATTTGTCGCAGTCCCAAATAACAAATTGAACATTTGCGAGAATATGTCACATGAATCAGAACAGTATAAACAGTCACAAATAGCTCTCAATCTTATATTAGGGTTGGGTACAGGATCACGAGAGTCAGGAGGCCGACAGTCAGAATACCGACAGCGGCATCCCAACAGTGAGAATCCCGACAGATTTCTGTATTATAACCCTTACCCACCCCCCCACAGCCTAACCCTAACCCTCCTGTCCCACAGCCTAACCCTAACCCTTCCCTCCAACAGCCTAACCCTAACACTCCCCTTCACACAGCCTAACCCTAAATCACCCCTCACAAAGCCTAACCCTAACCCTCCCCTCCTACAGCCTAACCCTATCCCTCCGTTTCCACAGCCTAGCTCTAACCCACTCCTCCCGCAGCCTAACCCTAACCCTCCCCTCCCACAGCCTATCCCTATCCGTCCTCTCCCACAGCCTAACCCTAACCCTCCCACAGCCTAACCCTAACCCCCCCATCCCACAGCCTAACCCTATCCCTTCCCTCCCACAGCCTAACCCCTCTCATAGCCTCTCATTGTTAGGCTGTAACCCCTCTCACAGCCTAACAATCCCCTCCCACAGCCTAACACTATCCCTCCGCTCCCACAGCCTAACTCTAACCTTCCCCTCCCATAGCCTAACCCTAACCCTCCACTCCCACAGCCTAACCCTAACCCTTCCAGCGCCTAAAGCTCCCCTCCCACAGCCTAATTCTAACCCTCCCCTCCCACAGCCTAACCCTAACCCTCCCCTCCCAAAGCCTAACTCTAACCCACCCCTCCCCACAGCCTAATCCCAACCCTCCCCTCCCACAGCCTAATCCCAACCCTCCCCTCCAACAGCCTAACCCTAACCTTCCCCTCCCACAGACTAACCCTAACCCTCCCCTCCCACAGCCTAACCCAACCCTCCCCTCCCACAGCCTAACCCTAACCCTCCCATCCCACAGCCTAACCCTAACCCTCCACTACCACATCCTAAAACTAACCCTCCCCTCCCACAGCCTAAAGCTCCCCTCCCACAGCCTAACCCTATCCCTCCCCTCCCGCAGCCTAACCCTAAACTACCACAGCCTAACCCTAACCCTCCGCTACCACAGCCTAACCGTCCCCTCCCACAGTCTAACCCTAACCCTCCCCTACCACAGCCTAACCCTCCCCTCCCACTGCCTAATGCTATCCATCCCCTCCACAGCCTAGCTCTAAACCACTCCTCTCGCAGCCTAACACTAACCTCCCCTCCTACAGCCTAACCCTAACCCTCCCCTCCCACAGCCTACCCCTAACTCACCCCCTCTCACAGCCTAACCCTAACCATCCCCTGCCACAGCCTACCCCTAACTCACCCCTCTCACAGCCTAACCCCTAACACTCCCCTCCCAGAGCCAAACCCTAAGACTACCCTCCCACAGCCAAACCCTCCACTCCAACAGCCTAGCTCTAACCCATTCCTCTCGCAGCCTAACCCTATCCCTCCCCTCCCACAGCATAACCCTAACTCACCCCTCCCAAAGCCTAACCCTAACCATCCCCTTCCACAGCCTACCCCTAACTCACCCCTCTCAAAGCCTAACCTTAACCCTCCCCTCCCACAGCCTAACCCTAACTCACCCATCCCACAGCCTAACCATAACTCAACCCTCCCACAGCCTAACTCAAACTCACCCCTCCCACAGCATTAGCCTTATCCCTCCCCTCCCACAGCCTAACCCTAACTCACCCCTCTCACAGCCTAACCGTCCCCTCCCACAGCCTAACCCTATCCCTCTGCTCCCACAGCCTAACTCTCACCCTCCCCTCCCACAGCCTAACCCTAAACCTCCCCTCCCACAGCCTAACCCTAACCCTCCCATCGCCTAACCCTCCCCTCCCACAGCCTAATCCCAACCCTCCCCTCCCACAGCCTAACCCTAACCCTCCCCTCCCACAGCCTAACCCTATCCCTCTGCTCCCACAGCCTAACTCTCACCCTCCCCTCCCACAGCCTAAACCTCCCCTCCCACAGCCTAACCCTAACCCTCCCATCGCCTAACCCTCCCCTCCCACAGCCTAATCCTAACCCTCCCCTCCCACAGCATAACCCTAACCCTAACCCTCCCCTCCCACAGTCTAACCCTAACCCTCCCCTCGCACACCCTAACTCTAACCCACCCCTCCCACAGCCTAATCCCAACCCTCCCCTCCCACAGCCTAATAACAACCCTCCCCTCCCACAGCCTACCCTAACCCTCCCCTCCCACAGACTAACCCTAACCCTCCCCTCCCACAGCCTAACCCTAACCCTCCCCTCCCACAGCCTAACCCTAACCATCCCATCCCACAGCCTAACCCTAACCCTCCACTACCACAGCCTAACACTAGCCCTCCCCTCCCACAGCCTAACCCTAACCTCCCACAGCACAACCCTATCCCTCTCCTCCCACAGCCTAACCCTCCCCTCCCACAGCTTAACCCTAACCCTCCCCCTACCACAGCCTAACCCTAATCCTCCCCTCCCACAGCCTAACCCTAACCCTCCCCTCCACAGCCTAGCTCTAACCTACTCCTCTCGCAGCCTAACCCTAACCTCACCTCCTACAGCCTAACCATAACCCTCCCCTCCCACAGCCTAATCCTAACTCACCCTTCCCACAGCCTAACACTAACCATCCCCTCCCACAGCCTACCCCTAACTCACCCCTCTCACAGCCTAACCCTAACCCACCCCTCCCAGAGCCTAACCCTAACCCTACCCTCCCACAGCCTAACCCTCCACTCCCACAGCCTAGCTCTAACCCACTCCTCTCGCAGCCTAACCCTATCACTCCCTTCTCACAGCCTATCCCTAACCATCCCCTCACACAGCCTACCCCTAACTCACACCTCTCACAGCCTAACCTTAACCCTCCCCTCCCACCGCCTAATCCTATCCCTCCCCTCCCACAGCCTAACCCTAACCCTCCCATCCCACAGCCTAACCCTAACCCTCCACTACCACAGCCTAAAACTAACCCTCCCCTCCCACAGCCTAAAGCTCCCCTCCCACAGCCTAACCCTATCCCTCCCCTCCCGCAGCCTAACCCTAACCCTACACTACCACAGCCTAACCCTAACCCTCCGCTACCACAGCCTAACCATCCCCTCCCACAGCCTAACCCTAACCCTCTCCTACCACAGCCTAACCCTCCCCTCCCACAGCCTAACCCTAAACCTCCCCTCCCCACAGCCTAACCCTAAACCTCCCATCGCCTAACCCTCCCCCGCCCACAGCCTAATCCTAACCCTCCCCTCCCACAGCCTAATCCTCCTCCTCCCCTCCCACAGTCTAACTCTAACCCACCCCTCCCTCAGCCTAATCCCAACCCTCCCCTCCCACAGCCTAACCCTAACCCTCCCCCTCCCACAGCCTAACCCTAACCCTCCCATCCCACAGCCTAACCCTAACCCTACCCTCCCGCAGCCTAACCCTCCGCTCCCACAGCTAAGCTCTAACCCACTCCTCTCGCAGCCTAACCCTATCACTCCCCCTCCCACAGCCTAACCCTAACCATCCCCTCACACAGCCTACCCCTAACTCACACCTCTCACAGCCTAACCTTAACCCTCCCCTCCCACAGCCTAACCCTAACTCACCCATCCCACAGCCTAACCCTAACTCACCCCTCTCACCGCCTAACCCAAACTCACCCCTCTCACAGCCTAACCCTCCCCTCCCACAGCCTAACCCTATCCCTCTGCTCCCACAGCCTAACTCTAACCCTCCGCTCTAACAGCCTAACTGTAACCCACCGCTCCCCTCAGCCTAATCCCAACCCTCCCCTCCCACAGCCTAACCCTAACCCTCCCCTCCCACAGACTAACCTTAACCCTCCCCTCCCACAGCCTAACCCTAACCCTCCCCTCCCACAGCCTAACCCTAACCTTCCCCTCCCACAGCCTAACCCTAACCCTCCCATCCCCACAGCCTAACCTTAACCCTCCACTACCACAGCCTAACACTAATCCTCCGCTCCCACAGCCTAACCCTAACCCTCCCCTCCCACAGCCTAACCCTAACCCTCCCCTCCCGCAGCTAACCCTAACCCTCCACTACCACAGCCTATCCCTAACCCTCCACTACCACAGCCTAACCCTAACCCTCCACTACCACAGCCTAACCCTCCCCTCCCACAGCCTAACCCTAACCCTCCCCTACCACAGCCTAACCCTAACCCTCCCCTCCCACAGCCTAACCCTATCCCTCCCCTCCCACAGCCTAGCTCTAACCCACTCCTCTCGCAGCCTAACCCTAACCTCCCCTCCAACAGCCTAACCCTAACCCTACCCTCCCACAGCCTAAACCTAACTCACCCCTCTCACAGCCTAACCTTAACCCTCCCCTCCCACAGCCTAACCCTAACTCACCCATCCCACAGCCTAACACTAACCATCCCCTCCCACAGCCTAACCCAAACTCACCCCTCCCACAGCCTAACCCTAACCATCCTCTCCCACAGCCAAACCCTAATTCACCCCTCTCACAGCCTAAACCTAACCCTCCACACCCACAGCCTATCCCTATCCCTCCGTTCCCACAGCCTAACTCTAACCCTCCCCTCTCACAGCCTAACCCTAACCCTCCTCTCCCAGAGCCTAAACCTAACCCTCCCCTCCCACAGCCTAATCCCAACCCTCCCCTCCCACAGCCTAACCCTAACCCTCCACTCCAACAGACTAACCATAACCCTCTCCTCCCACAGCCTAACCCTAACCCTCCCCTCCCCACAGCATAACCCTAACCCACCCCTCCCACAGCCTAACCCTAACTTTCCCATCCCACAGCCTAACCCTAACCCTCCACTACCACAGCCTAACCCTAACTCACCCCTCTCACAGCCTAACCCTCCCCTCCCACAGCCTAACCCTATCCATCTGCTCCCACAGCCTAACTCTAACCCTCCCCTCCCACAGCCTAACCCTAACCCTCCCCCTTCCACAGCCTAATCCTAACCCTCCCATTGCCTAACCCTCCCCTCCTACAGCCTAATCCTAACCCTCCCATCCCACAGCCTAACCCTAACCCTCCCCTCCCACAGCCTAACTGTAACCCACCCCTCCCTCAGCCTAATCCCAACCCTCCCCTCCCACAGCCTAACCCTAACCCTCCCCTCCCACAGACTAACCCTAAACCTCCCCTCCCACAGCCTAACCCTAATCCTCCCCTCCCACAGCCTAACCCTAACCCTCCCATCCCACAGCCTAACCCTAACCCTCCCATCCCACAGCCTAACCCTAACCCTCCACTACCACAGCCTAACACTAATCCTCCGCTCCCACAGCCTAACCCCTAACCCTCCCCTCCCACAGCCTAACCCTAACCCTCCCCTCCCGCAGCTAACCCTAACCCTCCACTACCACAGCCTAACCCTAACCCTCCACTACCACAGCCTAACCCTCCCCTCCCACAGCCTAACCCTAACCCTCCCCTACCACAGCCTAACCCTAACCCTCCCCTCCCACAGCCTAACCCTATCCCTCCCCTCCCACAGCCTAGCTCTAACCCACTCCTCTCGCAGCCTAACCCTAACCTCCCCTCCAACAGCCTAACCCTAACCCTCCCTTCCCACAGCCTAACCCTAACTCACCCCTCCCACAGCCTAACCCTAACTCACACCTCCCACAGCCTACCCCTAACTCACCCCTCTCACAGCCTAACCCTAACCCTCCACTCCCAGAGCCTAACCCTAACCGTACCCTCCCACAGCCTACCCCAAACTCACCCCTCTCACAGCCTAACCTTAACCCTCCCCTCCCACAGCCTAACCCTAACTCACCCATCCCACAGCCTAACACTAACCATCCCCTCCCACAGCCTAACCCAAACTCACCCCTCCCACAGTATAACCCTAACCATCCCCTCCCACAGCCTAACCATAATTCACCCCTCTCACAGCCTAAACCTAACCCTCCCCTCCCACAGCCTAACCCTATCCCTCCGTTCCCACAGCCTAACTCTAATCCTCCCCTCTCACAGCCTAACCCTAACCCTCCTTTCCCAGAGCCTAACCCTAACCCTCCCCTCCCACAGCCTAATCACAACCTTCCCCTCCCACAGCCTAACCCTAACCCTCCACTCCAACAGACTAACCATAACCCTCTCCTCCCACAGCCTAACCCTAACCCTCCCCTCCCACAGCCTAACCCTAACTCTCCCATCCCACAGCCTAACCCTAACCCTCCACTACCACAGCTTAACACTAACCCTCCCCTCCAACAGCCTAACCCTAACCCTCCCCTCCCGCAGCTAACCCTAACCCTCCACTACCACAGCCTAACCCTAACCCTCCACTACCACAGCCTAACCCTCCCCCTCCCACAGCCTAACCCTAACCCTCCCCTACCACAGCCTAACCCTAACCCTCCCCTCCCACAGCCTAACCCTATCCCTCCCCTCCCACAGCCTAGCTCTAACCCACTCCTCTCGCAGCTTAACCCTAACCTCCCCTCCTACAGCCTAACCTTAACTCTCCCCTCCCACAGCCTAACCCTAACTCACCCCTCCCACAGCCTAACCCTAACCATCCCCTCCCACAGCCTACCCCTAATTCACCCCTCTCACAGCCTAACCCTAACCCTCCCCTCCCAGAGCCTAACCCTAACCCTCCCAGCCCACAGCCTAACCCTAACCCTCCCAACCCACAGCCTAACCCTAACCCTCCACTACCATAGCCTTACACTAACCCTCCCCTCCCACAGCCTAACCCTAACCCTCCACTACCATAGCCTAACTCTAACCCTCCCCTCCCACAGCCTAATCCCTACCCTCCCCTCCCACAGCCTAATCCCAACCCTCCCCTCCCACAGCCTAATCCCAACCCTCCCCTCCCACAGCCTAACCCTAACCCTCCCCTCCCACAGCCTAACCCTAACCCTCCCCTCCCACAGCCTAACCCTAACCCTGCCCTCCCACAGCCTAACCCTAACCCTCCACTACCACAGCCTAACACTTCCTCTCCCCTCCCACAGCCTAACCCTCCCCTCCCACAGCGTAACCCTAACCCTCCACTACCACAGCCTAACCCTAACCCTCCACTACACAGCCTAACCCTCCACTACACAGCCTAACCCTCCCCTCCCACAGCCTAACCCTAACCCTCCACTCCCACAGCCTAACCCTAACCCTCCCCTCCCACAGCCTAACCCTAACCCTCCCCTCCCACAGCCTAACCCTAACCCTCCCATCCCACAGCCTAACCCTAACCCTCCCATCCCACAGCCTAACCCTAACCCTCCCCTCCCGCAGCCTAACCCTAACCCTCCACTACCACAGCCTAACCCTAACCCTCCACTACACAGCCTAACCCTCCACTACACAGCCTAACCCTCCCCCTCCCACAGCCTAACCCTTACCCTCCCCTACCACAGCCTAACCCTAACCCTCCCCTCCCACAGCCTAACCCTAACCCTCCCAGCCCACAGCCTAACCCTAACCCTCCACTACCATAGCCTAACACTAACCCTCCCCTCCCACAGTCTAACCCTAACCCTCCCCTCCCACAGCCTAACCCTAACCCTCCCCTACCACAACCTAACCCTAACCCACCTTCGAGTGCCTAACCCTAACACTCCCCCAAACACTAAGGGCTGTATTCAATTAGGTGCGAAAAGTTCCGGACTTTTCGCCGTCATCGTTGGTTTTCCATGTGAAAAAGTATCACGCGTGTCCCCGCTTATCCCCATATTCAATCTGAGAACGGCGAAAACGGCACCCGGGAAAACGCAAACAGGCGAAAAAGTGCTGTCAGATTTGGGAAAATCAGCCTGACACCCCCCAAAAAATGCACTAACATTCGGGATCATGGTAGATGCCCCCTAATAGGCCTGCTGAAGGTATTTGGAGTACTTCAATGATCTCAATAGCTGCTAATTAGCGTCTTTGCACAAGTGGTGAAGAATAGTATTCAGCAGCTTTTTTTTGGTGTAAAGAACTAGTCCCAGCAAATTTGGGGTACATGAAAATGGGTGCAAGCATGGTTAAAATTTGCGGTTAAAAAGTGCGGTTATAAAAAATTTGAGAAATGCATCTTCAGCAAACCTTTAATAAAATTACCCACCCCCATACTTTTTTAAGGTTTTTTTTTTACACAGTTTACCTTTGGGGACCTGTCCTAAGGGTGCAGGGTAGTTTCCCCACCTTTGCACCCCAAAACCTCAATTATGCACTTTTTCCACCAGGTTTCATAGGCAAATCTTTTTCGTCTATACCAATACATTGAGTTTCCGCACCGACGAAAAGACCCCACAATTGAATACGGGAATAAGTTTTCGCCTGGTGAAATGACGTCACCGGTGAAACATTTTCGCCGAAAACAGCTTTTCGCATCTAATTTAATACGGCCCTAAGCCTCCCCCAACCCTAATACTTACCTCCGCAATCTGTCGGCATCCTGACAGACTGTTGGGATGCTGACTACATCCCTCATTTTATAGTCATTTTGCAGTGAATTGTATATACAATAAAATACAGAGGGGAATGTGTATTCTTTTTAAAACATTGCCTTATAGAGCATGTTAAACTTTGCTTCAAATTATTACAAAAGCATTGTTGGAGCCTCACTGAATAATGAATTTAAAAATAGATATAATATTCAGTTTATGAAAATAAAGACTTAGGGGCTAGAAGGTAGTTTTACCAAAGTAAAAATGAGATATAAAGGAAACCTTTCAGCAGATTTCGAGTTTGTTAAATTTTTGATGTTTCACAGTTGGCAAATCTATTCATGAAGGTCACACCATAGCGATTTTCAAAATTTGGTTAAACAACGAGCAAAATGAAAAATAATCCACTGAAAATTACAATGTCAATGCATTTTATTCCCCTTAAAATGTCTTTTAGACAATATTTTTGTCTGAACCAAATTAAAGAAATGTAAGATTAATTTGAAAGAAAATATAATTTACTAGCCCAATATAAAAAAAAATGCCCCACAAGCTGAGCTATTTTAGATTCTCTTGTATTTAGACAAGTGGTTCCCAAAGCCAGTCCTCAAATACCCCTAACAGGTCATGTTTTCTGGATTTCCTTAAATATGCACAGGCAATTTAATCTATTTTGTTGACCCTGTAATTATCCTTTCTGTTTCCACAGACAGACATCTTGAAAACATGACATGTTGGAGCTACTTGAGGATTGAAGTTGAGAACCACAGTTCTAGACAATACAGTATATTCTTTGATTGCAATATTGAAATGATTCAGTATACTGTGCCTTCTGTTATCCAACTCCAACATTTACGCACACTGAATAATTAAAAAGTTGCAGTATTTGCCGTAAGACAAATGTAACACAGTGAAGCAGTGGTTAGCATTGCTGTCTTTCTGCACAGAAGTCACTAGTTTGATTTCCGATTCCATCCATGTCTTTGTGGAATTTGTATGCTTTCTCGGAGTTTGTGTGGGTTTCCTTCAAGTAACCTTATGCCCTCACATACTCCAAAAACATAATGGTAGATTAATTGGCTGCTCATTAAAACTATCCTAGTGTGTGCATTTAGACTCCAATGGGCCAGGGATTGAATTGAATGACAAATATTCTCTGTATAATGCTGTGCAATGTGTGATGCTATATAAGTAGTAGTAGTAGTAGTAGTAGTAGTAGTAATAATAAAGCAGACCAGATGCAAGCCTATAGCAGTACTAGTGGGTGGGCAGCAAAGTAGCTCATCCTCTCTGCTCCACCTCTGACCTATGCTTCTAATAACCACCGCTCACTCCCGCTTCCAATACTCCTCCCACTCTGCTCCCCACCCATGGAACTCTCTCACCACACTACCTAACTCCCTCCCCAACCTCCCTCCCCAACCTCCAGTCTCTACCAGCTTCTAGACCTCTCCCATTTAACTCCCCCTGTCCATACTTGCCCACATCTTGGAGGCTCCCTAATCTTGGGTGGCTCTCCCAGATGTGTAGGCAAGTCTCCCGCCCACAGCCGGCCACTTCCCAAGTGAAGTTTTTAATCCGGTTGGCTTGATGACGCAATTTGCAATGAATCGTATTATTGTTGCCCCGCTCCCCACTTTACAATGTTGGTATTCATGTGATCTCAGCGCCACATCCCTCCACACTACCCAATAGCTTGTTTCACTCCACTTGCACTACCCACCTGGCTGCTTTCTCCCAGAGGAGGTGGCTAAAAACCACAGTGACCATTCCCTAGCCTCTAGACTGTAAGCTCCCACAAAAAGGAACCTCGCTGCCTTATATCTCATGTCTAAATCTTTTTGTCTACCTCAGAATTTGTAAATTGATTTTGAGCAACTTGTACTCATATCCTTTGTATTTACTTGTTTTATTATCTTTAACTTGTACTCACGTGTTTTTGACAAAGTCAATTAAGTTTTTTCCGTCCTTAGCAATGGCGACTCCAGAGGTGGGGCTGCAGCACTGTCCAATATACAAAATAGGGGAGCCACACCAACTGTCACTCTAACTGCTGTCAAACATTACTGGCAGTTGGTGTGACTCCACTATTTGAATATTGGACAGTACTGCAGTCCTACCTCTGAAGCCACCACCCAACCCAGACAATGATCTTACAGTCCTCACAGCACTTGGGACATGTTGCTTTCTCACCCAATCACCTTGGCTGAGAGGAAAAATTTTACCACTTTTCACCCCCTTAAGGGATCGAATTTAGAAAAATCCTACTTAGTGGGTGCATACATCATGGAAGGAATATACGTACTGAATTTCATGTTTCTAGGTCAAGGGGTTTGGGCTGGGCAGACAGGCAGGACATTACACAGGGCACATTTTAGCCCTTTTCACCCCGTTAGTAGTCGAATTTCGAAAAATCGCTTTTTAGTGGGTGCCTATATCATGGAAGGAATACACTCCCTGATTTTTATTTTTCTAGGTCCAGGGGTTTGGACTTCTATGTTTCTAGGTCAGGACCAGGGGCGTATTTATAATTGGTGCAGGGTGTGCAGTGCTCATGGGCCCCTGGGTCCAAGAGGGGGCCCACACCGCACACCCTGCTCCCATAGTATACTTACCTCTCCGGAGTCCCACATCGGTGCCGGTGTCTGCGCTGTATAAACTGCTGGAAAATGGCCGCCGCTGCCATTTTCCTGTCGTTTGTGCATGCGCAGTACAGGGAAAATGGCCGACGTGGCCATTTTCCCGGTGACCCGCGCATGTGCTATAGACTCTGGGCACACTCTAGTGTTTGAAGACGGTGTTCAAACACTGAAACGTTGAAAGCATTGCTGGTGTCTGTTGGTTATTATTGCCAGGAGGGCCGCACCTTGTGTTGTATATATCTTTTTGTGAGGGCACCCGGCAAAGTTATTGTATATATTAGTGGAGTGCCGGACCCTTTGGATTATTATATATATATATATATATACTCTCTTCCCTCAGCAATTTAAGAGACGGATCAGGATTCCACAAAAGTCTTATATTACAAACACCATCATTATATTCTTTATTTGCTAGAATGAAACAATCAATCAGCACAACTAAAATTGATTCTGAGCACTGACACAAAACAAGACACCTATGTGATATTATTCATTGTCGCCTGTGTTTTCTTAAGACGATGTAACCGAGCTAAAGTGTATCACTAAGACTTTTCTATATATCATTGCCTGCAGCAGCCTGTTCAGTTTCTGCTGTGTAAGCAGAGTTCTCAAATAGCATTACCAGCAGCAGATGTGACCTATATTATTGTGGTGACCATGCATACGAACACAAATTACATTGTGTATATTAATCTATTCACAACAATTTGCATGTGTGAGTATAAATAGAAGACAATTGTTTCTAGGTTACTTAACCCATCTTTCTTGGGAAACATTTATGTTTCACTTACTGTGGCAGCTGAAGGCGCTGTGTCTCAGCGTATACACTGAAACACAGAAACTGGATATAAAGGTGTATTTTTTCTGATTATATTTCTCATAATATTGGTATTTCAGGCAGATCACTGAGGCACAAGGTACGAAATGCCACAAAATGACTCATGTCTAAAGCTAGGTACACACTATACAATTATTGAGCCGATTTGCAATAATCGGGTGATATGTCTGATTTTTTGTACATTGTGTAGGCATAAGAGTTCCGCCATTCCGCCGATAAAACGTTTAAATAACGTCCACAACCGCATTCCTTCAATTACTTATGCGATTGGTCAGCCAAGACAGAAAATCTCAGCCTCAATCTTGCACAGTCGAGCAGTGTGTGTACAATTTCGATAATCTGTCCATATGTCCTATGGGGGTCATTCAGACCCGCTCGCGAGCGGCAGGACGCTCGCAAGCGGGTCGATGTTCCCCCACTGCGTATGCGCACGACGGAGGGAGCTCCGTCGTGCGCATGCGCGAGATCCGGCTAGCGACGGGCTCTCCATCGCTCCGGGTCTCGCACCAAAGGGGGCGTGCTGTCGATGTTGATTGACAGCACGTCCCCTTTGGTGGGCGTGCCGGGGCGTGCCTACCGTCTGAAGCGGGCCCCACTGACATCACTAGTGATGTCAGTGGGAGTGATTTTGGCTCTGATAGAGCCAAAATCACTCCAGGGCATGCGGCAGCGAGACCCTACCCCAGGGTCTCCGTCACAAGCCCGATGGTCGCGATGGTCCATCATCATGGATGCTCGCATATGCTGTGGGTGGTCACCCACAGCTATACGAGCGGCCAGGAGGCCGCTCCATTTTCATGGAGGAGGGCCCTGATTCAGAGCGAGCGCTCTGGTCAGAGCGTTCGGCTCTGAATCAGGCCCTATGTTTTTCTGTGACTACATCATCCTCCTTGTGGTCAGACATATGCAAAATGAAGGTGTTGCAGACAAAAATCGGTAACTAAGAAAAAAAAAATCGCTTGGACTGGCTACATATTACACGATAAATTGGACAAACCGTACTTATCGTGCAGTATGTAAGCCCGACAGTGCACTTCCTTGAGTCCCATGCGATATCACGTGATTGCTGCACGTCCAATCACACAATATAGCATGCCGGGCTGTGTGGCTTAATGAAGGATGGAACGCGCGATCGTTCCATCGTTTATTAACTCTTCTAGTGTGTACCGGCAATCTTACATGGTCAGGGACATAGGTAAATCACCCCGATCATCGGCAAGATTACAGGGTCGTCTAGTGTGTACCAAGCCTTAGTGTTTAGCACAGATATCGGGCCCTTGAATATGCAGAAAAATGGTCCCTGTTGTCGGATGGATCGAAAATTCAGAAAGTGTGTACATAGCTTAAAGCAAGGTACATACTATACTTATTGGGCCAATTTGCCAAAAATCAGCTGATTTATTGTATAGTATGTAGGCATCAGCGTTTCGCCGATAAAACAGTTAAAAAATGTCCACAAACGCATTCCTTCAATTATCCGATCGGTTGAGCAAAACAGAAGATCTCGGCCTCAATCTCCCAATGCCGAAAATCAGTAACTTCTTATAATAAATTGCATAATGTGTAACACAGATATTGGGGCTTTTGATTTGCTGGAAAAATCTGTTTGCCGGCCCGATAAAAATAAAAAATCGGACAATATGCACCTAGGTTAAGCGATATCACCAGTGTCTAGTAAATGGTTAGACTGATGATTGTTTCAGCTTGCACTGTGTGTGTAACCATCACTGCACTAACAGAGCAAGTTGGGCCTCTCTGCCATATGATCAGAACTATCCGCTTGTGTGGTCAAATGGATCTTGTCTTTTGGTCATCAGGCCAAGTAGATAACATGAATGGCCACCTAACTTTTGTTTAGATATAGAAGGTCCATGATGGCCCATGATCTTGAAGGGCCACACTGTTACCTTTGTATCTTAGCTTAGCTCAATGTTCAGTTGGCAGATAAGAAACATAACCAACATAGCATCCAACTAAATAAAAGGAAGCACAGAATAGAGGTGGGCCTGATGTCCTCTGTGTCTTCTTGCCAAGAACCAGGAACAAAACTATCGGTGATGCAGCCGGTGCACTGCAACGGAGCTTGCGGCAATGAAAGGGCCGCAACTAGCAACATTAGCTGCAGTACTAATAATGAGTCCGAGTGACACATTATAATACCCTGGCTGGCCAGTGACTGTGGACGATGACGAAGGAGGAGGCAGTCCAACCCAAGGACAATCCCCTGCTGTTGCCGGGGAAAATCCAAAGAAGACGTTAGTCTGACATCACATTCTAGTGACTGTCCTGACATGAAAAGTACAGGAGAAAAGCTGCCCAGCCCATACCAGCTCCTACCAGCCCCTACCAGCCCATCCAGCCATATCCATTTAGTTCTGGCATGCCTGTACAGTACTGTTGCTGCACCAGACTGCATTAAAACAAGGTAAGTTCATTTCTAAACCATATATTTATTTTGTTGGTGCGAAATGTCCAGTAGAAGTCTAGGCAGAAAATAGTATTGCTATAGAAACAGGGATTGCTATACGAGTTGCTCTCACCCAAGTATCTAGGTAATAAGGTTATTCACACGGCCGTTGTTGCATCTATTATTACATCATTCTTAAATGCGTGGCTATCTAGCAGTCCCTTAACTTTTCTGTGGCAACCTATTTCTTTGGAAATCGTTAGAATCTGAATTATGTAAATGTCTCGTTTTGCAAGAACACAAATTGATGACTTGTTCTGCAGTTCGGTCCAGCACTATTAAATCAAAGTGTTTTCGCCAGAAAATAAGGAAGTTTTTTTCTTTTATCATGTTGCAAAATATATCAATGTGGGGGGGGGCATAATTTTGTACCCGGGACTGCCACTCGGTAGTTCCACCACTGCCAAATACCAAATATTGCTGGTAAATGTATTTCTTATTTGCAATTCATGTATTTGTCATGAAGAGCCTTAGACCATCATGTAACTGTGATGCAGTGGCGTAACTTCATCCCAGGTGCCCGGAGGCAAGATAAATGTTGGTGCCCCCCCCAATTAAAATGTACCACCCCCCAGCACCTATGCCAGCCCCAGCTGCCGCCACCCCCCGTATGCAGTTCCTTTTATACAATGCCCCCAGTAGTGGTCCCCCTATGTAGTGCCCGTCTACGTAGTGCCCCCCAGTAATGGTCCCCTTATGCAGTGCCTCCAGTGCCTCCAGTACTGCTCACTACTGGAGGTACAATGCAATACCTCCAGTAGTGAGCACCCGGTAGTTTCCCCCAGTAGTGAGCCCCCGGTAGTTGCCCCCAATAGTGAGCCCCCAGTAGTTACCCCCTGTAGTGAGCCCCCTCTGGTTACACCCAGTAGAGAGCCCCCTGTAGTTGTCCCAAGTAGTGAGCACCCTGTAGTTGCCCACAGTAGTTGCCCCCTGTAGTTGCATCCAGTAGTGAGCCCCCTGTAGTGAGCGCATGCGCGCACACAGACACACACACAAAAAAAACCACTTACCTTTATCCCCGCTTCAGAGCTGCTGCCGTCCATCCCCGGCGTCTGCTCCTCGGCACTATGGGAATGAGGTCATGATGTCACTCCCATAGTGCACTGCGGGACCCGGAAGACGGAGGGATCTCCGTCCTCTGGCTGCCACCGGGGGTTTGAATAGGAGCCGGGCGCCCGCTGGTAACACACTCAGCGGGCGCCTGGCAATTGGAGGGTGCAGGGGCACCCTCCGTAGTTACGCCAATGGAGGTGGAACGCCGATTAGCGGCGCTCCTTCTCCATGCAGCTCCTGGGGACAATGGAGCCAGGTGCCCCCTTCAGGGCTGGCGCCCGGCGGCAAATGACTCCATTGTCTCTGGGACTTCTGCTGTGATGGCAGCGAGTATATGTGCAGTGAATCTCCATTGTCACTATAATTTATATTACTCTAACAGCTAAATAATGCCCGTTGTGCATTGAACCTTTGCATCTACAATGTACGTCTCTGCTAGGAATGTATACACGGTATATACATTGGCGTAGCTGTAGTGGGTGCAGGGGGTGTCATGGCTAAGAGGCCCATTGGCTTATGTGGTACCAAACCCTTGTTATATAGTTGTCTACCAAGTTCCCAGAATTGCCCATCAAGCAATTGTGTCTGGCTCATTGTCCAGCCTAAAAAGGAGACTCGTCAACGCTCAAAATAGGTAATTGCTTCCAGACTGTCTAATCCCGGCAGGGGTCCAATGACAGGCGTCGAAATCCCTGTCATTTTACCTACGCCGGGAGCCTGACGCCCGGCATACCGATCGAAGGTAAGCTGGGTGGTGGGTGTGGACAGGTGGGGGGTTTAGGTTAGGGGTTCCCGGGGGGGGGGACGACTTCGGGCTAGGCACCCCCTCGGGAGGGTTAGGGTTAGGCTAGGGGAATGGGGGGTTTAGGGTTAGGCACCCCTTGGGGGAGGATAGGGTTAGGCACCCCCCCCTGGAACACTTAGGTCTAGGCTGCAGGGAAGGGGGTGTTAGGTTTAGGCACTTAGAGGGGAGGTTAGGGTTAGGCACCATTAAGGGAGGGTTAGGTTAGTGAATACTTAAAATACTTACCTGTCAGGATCTTCACTGCCGGTCTTCCATGCGTCCGGCGGTATTTCATACCGATCCCTAGGTAACGGTCTCTGTCTATCCATCTCAGTAAAGCTCCACAATGATATGATCCGTCTCTCGTGCTCATATAGGGGATTGATGCAAAGTTGAATTCAAGTCTGCCATAATTGCTCCCACATTGAGCGGATGGAGCTAAACAGTGTCGGACTGAGGCATGTAGGGCCCACCAGAGGGATGCAGATAGGGGCCAATATTTAGGGGTGTGGCCAGCCTTCAGAAGGGATGTGGCAAGCCTCCTGAGAGGCTTGGCTAACCATTAGAGAGTGCATGGTCTGGGTCCCTTTAAAACTATATGTATAGTAAATACTGTTAGTGCATGCATGGTAATGGACCAGACTAACACCAGCTTTGTGTTATAGAAAATACACCATAGTCCTGTGCAATATAAAGTAACATATGAATAATGTATAATTAAAGTGCACAGTCTGGAACCTGATCCTGAGAGGAGGGGTGGGCCCTTAGGCCAGTCCGACCCTGGAGCTGTATATTCACCCATTTGCTGCATTGTATACATATCTGCAGCTGTTGTACATCATAGTCACCAGGGCAGGCTTGCAGCAGCCCTATCCTTGCATCTGAAAACAGGCGTAATTATACATAAGCCATCGGCATGCCCTCACTGAACATTGCCTATGTGAGAGTCCCCCTTTCAGCCCAGTTACGCCCCCTACAGTCGCAAGAGTAGATACAACTGAGATGTGTATGACTCAGCATTGCCTGTAGTTGATTGGTACCAGCACATGGGACTAGCCTATGAATCAGGTTTAAAAGTCTTATAATTTTTAACTCTCCCTTTATAATGAATAAGGGGCCTGGGGCAGAGATGGTCGCAATGCCGAGGTCAACGCACCTGAGCAATTATCGGTGGTCTGTGCATGTGTCTGAGCCGTAATGCGCAGGCGTCAAGTTTCATTACCAATGTCGCTCACAGTGAGGTTATATTCACAAAGTGATTGACGGGCGTGGACCGTATGGGGGCAGCAATGGGGGGAGGTGGCAAATCAATTGCAAGCGTGTCAACTCCATTTTCCGGCCGTGTCTGGGTACGGGATGCCAGCATTAGGGATCCCGACACTGGCTTCCCGACAGGGTTAGGATACCGACCCTACCCCTCTCCCTCTCCCTACCCCTAACCATCCCTTGCCAGTGCCTAAACCTAACCTCTACCCTGGTGCCTAAACCTAACCTCCCCCTCCCTGCACCCTAACACTCCCCCCCCCTTAGTGTCTAACCCTAACCCTCCCCCTAGTGCCTAACTCTAACCCCTAACCATAACCCTCCCCCTAACCCCAGTACTTATCGTTGGGCTACTGGCGCCGGGCATCTGACAGGTGTCGGGATTCCGGCGCCAGCATTCTAATCGCCGTCGTCCAGACTTTTTTAAATGGACAAAATGGCATAACTTAAAGATGCAGTTTTCATATTGCAAATTCCACGAGTCTTTATACAAATAGTTCTAGATTCATAAAATCCTTACTCGTCTTTATCTTATTTTTTTTATCTTCGTGTGTTGGCTCAAGTCGTGATAATAACTAAGGCCCTCATTCAGAGCCGGACGCTCTGAGCAGAGCGCTCGCTCTGAATGAGGGCCGTCCTCCATAAAAATGGAGCGTCCTCCTTGACGCTCCTATAGCTGTGGGTCACCACCCACAGCTCATACGAGCGTGCAGGATGATGGTCGCAATGGTCTTGACCATCGCGACCATCGCCAGTGCGACCAGAAGCCTGTGGTCGGGGTTTTCGACCACAAGCCCAGGAGTGATTTTGGCTCTATCAGAGCCAAAATCACTCCCACTGACATCACTAGTGATGTCAGTGGGGCCGGCTTCTGACGGTAGGCGTTCCCTTGGGAACGCCTCCGTCTGGGAGGCACGCCCCCGGCACGCCCACCAAAGGGGGCGTGCTGTCAATCAACATCGACAGCACGCCCCCTTTGATCACACACAACGAGCGAAGGAAAGTCCTTAGCTCGTCGCGTCTGGCGCATGCGCACGACGGAGCTCCCTCCGTCGTGCGCATGCGCAGTGCACACCATCGACCCACTTGCGAGCGGACAGCCGCTTGCGAGTGGGTCTGAATGAGGCCCAAAGTGCGTACCAGAGGGTCACTGACATTATTTCCCTCTGCCTGTTATGTACGAGCACCTGGATGTGCTGGGGAAACATTACACACACTTTCCATATACTGTATTTGTCAACATACAGGGCCTGATTCAGAGCCGCTCGTAAGCGGCCGCTCGTTCGCTCTGAGAGATGTTCGCACAACTGCGCATGCGTATGGGCTGTAATACGCATGCGCGAACCAGTCATTGCGGTCGGAAATTGTGTGCTCGCAAAATAGCAAATGCCTGCTAATTTGAGTGACAGAATGAGGCGTTTGTGGGTGGTAACAGGGGAAGGTGCTTGAAAACGGGGAGTGGAGATCCGAACGCAGGCTTGCCAAACGGTCAAAACGGGCGTTTTAAGGGTGTGCATAATTAACAAAGCAGCGTCATCGACCACGTCACTTGGTTGTCTCTTAGCCTGAACTGCTCGCATGATTGTGGTAGGAAAATGTTACCACAAGCACTGCGAGCAGTTCATATGCCTTTCGATGTACTCAATTAATCTAATAAATAGCAGAGATGACGTAGGATGCGAGCGGCAAGGGGGTGTTTTTAAAAAAATAGAGAGCGCATATTTTGTTCGCTCGTTTAGACATAGAGGCGTCAACAGACCGCAAAGAGCGAGCGCTTAATTTAAATAGCCGGCCCCTTTTTCTGAACGAGCGACCGCAAATAGCGTCCGGCTCTGAATCAGGCCCACAGTATCTGCTGCAGGAACAATGGTCAGGGCTGCAAACTCTTTAACACAGTGGTGTCAATTGGAACTTATATATTTAAAGTATTAGTGATCTTCCCGCTTTTCATTCCATGAATTAATTAACAATCCCTGAACCTGCCAACATTTGCGGAATCACACAGCTTGCCAAACCTTTTTTGCTCATCTCGGTTTTCACTTAGCATAATTAATTATTTACAACTACAAGTAAAGCCATGTAACTATTGTGTCCTCTTACTACATTGTGGCTTATTGCTCAGTACCTTGAAGGCTAAGGGCCTGATTCAGAGCCGCTCGTAAGCGGCCGTTCGTTCGCTCCGAACGATGTTTGCCCAACTGCGCATGCGTACGGATCGTTATACGCATGCGCGAACCAGTCAGTGCGGTCGAAATTCATGTGCTCGCAAAATAGCGAATGCCTGATAATTTGAGTGACAGAATGAGGCGTATGTGGGTGGTAACGGGGGAAGATGCTTGAAAACGGGGAGTGGAGATCCGAACGCAGGCGTGCTTAAAGGTCAAAACGGGCGTTTTATGGGTGTGCATAATTAAAACAGCAGCGTCATTGACCACATCACTGGGTTATTTTATAGCCAGAACTGCACGCAAGATTGTGGTAGCAAAAACCAACCACAAGAGTAGCGAGCAGTTCATACGCTGGTCGATGTACTCGATTAATCTAATAAATAGCGGACATGACGTAGGATGATGAGGCGCGAACAGACCGCAAAGAGCGAATGGTTCATTTGAATAGCCACCCCTATTTTCTGGACGAGCAAGCGCTAATTGCGTCCGGCTCTGAATCAGGCCCTAAGCCCACTTTTATTAATTTAAAATAAAAAAAAAATCACCATGTTCCCCAAAACCATTTTATTTCCTTGCTGTACCTGTGTTTTGCCTCTTCCCAGAAACACAAAATGTACAGTAGTAAACTGCTTAATTATATAGAACTGTGGGCCTGATTCAGAGCCGCTCGCAAAAAGTGAGCGCTCACTCTGAATCAGGGCGGCCGCTTTTTTTTTTTTAAAAATGGCCTCCTGGCCGCTTGCATAGCTGTGGGTAGGGTCTCGTTCCAGCAAGCCCCAGTGAGCTTTCGGCTCTAATAGAAGCCGGAAGCTCACCACTGACATCACTCGTGATGTCAGTGGGGCCGACCCCAAACGGCAGGCTTTCCATCGGGAACACCTCCGTTTGGCCAGCCACCACCCTGCCCGCCTCCAAAACGGGACGAGCTGTCGATCAACATCGACAGCCGCCCCTTTTGGATGCGAGCGTCGGAGTGTGTGATTTCTCGCTAACTCCGGGGCTCACGCACGCGCAGTGCGCACGCCGCACGTGCGCACTGCACAGCCATCGACCCGCTTGCGAGCGCATAGTGCTTGCGAGCGGGTCTGAATCAGGCCCTGCGTCCTCATACACTGTAGCTCAAGTCACAGCAAATAACCCCTCTCGGCGTGCCTGGTCCCGAGCGACACAAAATGTGCATCTTATTCGCACAAATAAAATAACCCGGGAGTGGCAAACATACCTTGCTAGATTACACCGGATATGCGACATTTGTACATCTGTGTACTGTATGAATGAGTCTGAATCTGTACACAAAGTGCTACGATGCAGCGGACACAACTTTTTCTCACGCCGAGTTCAATTGTGCTTCATCTACAACTTTGTACGTATTTACAACTAATTCCTGTGCTGTTAAAGCCATAGGGCCTGATTCAGTAAGGATCGCTATTGCAATCACAATAGCGATAACGCACGCAGTCTCACTGCGAAGATATGCTAATGATTGCTATCGCAATGCCATACGCAGCCTAACCTTACACACATCCGTAATACTTTACAAGACTGCGAAACCATCAGTATCATCGAATACCATCGCAACCTCACGCACACTTGCACAAGGTCTGACCTTACTCAGGAATCGCATGCAGTGAAAGCCCAAGCTGCATATGACATCGCAGTGGCTAATTTATGCACGCCCATGTAACTGCACTCAAGCGCACTGGCACGCCTGCGTTGCGCCGACAACCCCCACATCACCACCCCCAAACGATACTTCTTGTCAATCACTCTGCGATGGGTCTGCGTAGGCACTACAATCGCAGTCCCGATCGCAGTGGAGTCTTTGCGGACACGTGCACTGCGATGCATAAGCATGCGCAGAACGCAACAATTTTCCGGTTGCGTCCGTAATCGCAGTTGCAATCGGTAATGAATCAGGCCCATAGTCCAGCATCTCCAGTACACTGCGAGTGGTGTTATGCTGCATCTGCGATGAGAATAAGATGCACAATGTAAAGGAAAGTACGGTACTCTGCACCTCTTGGAGTGTCTCAGTCCCGATGGGCTTTTTGTGCCATATTGTGTATAGACACTAGGGGGCATATTCAATTGGGTGCAAGAATATCAAAAATCCTGCAGCTGCGAGTTTTTTTCTGAAGGTGCGGGATTTCTGCTATTCAATAAGGTGCATGTGCTTTTTTTGGTGAGTTGGGAGTTTTTTATCCATGCACCTCCAGAGCAAGTGTGATTTTTCCTAAAACTGTTAATTTTAGGTAAAATCAGTGGGACTTGCTCTGGTAGACCGGCGGAACCCCCCCTTAGGACTAATTAAGCAATTGGAAGTTTCCAATTAGCTTAATTAGTCCATAATTACTTACCTCCTACGGCGCTGTCTTCTGCATCCAGCGTCGGGAGACGTTCTTCTGCAGCAGGGTGAGTATGTCAGTGTGTGTGTGTGGTGTGTAAGTGTGTATGAGTGAGTGTGTATGTGCATGAGTGTGTGTGACCCTTGTGTATGTGTGCCCCCCCCAGTGACAGTGTGGCCCCCCCAGAATGGGTGCTGGGAGAACTACATCTCCCAGCAGCCCTTGTCCTTCCCACCAGCCCCTGGAGCCTACCAGCAGCCGCCGGGACTCCCAGAAGCCCCCTCTCCAGTGAGAAGATAGAGGGGAGGCCACCGGGAGCCGCGGAGACCATCAGAGACCCCCGGGCAGGTAAGTGAAGAATACTTTTTTTTTTTTTAACGTGGCGCAGGGTTTTCAGAACTGGAAACTCTGTGACCACTATTTTTTTAATTGGATACCGCGGGTATAGGGAGTGCGCATACCCACAGTATTCCAAAATTGGGCACAAGGTTTTTCCTTGCTAAACCTCATGCCCAATTGAATCTGCCCTAGGTGTATGAGGACACATCTGTATATGGTGTTTTATATAGGACTCTATGGTATTCAGATGCTGCACCTGCAATATGGATTCCCAGGAGGCCAAACATTGCAGTGGTGTTCAATGAGCTCTGGATCCTTGCAAGGTCCATAGAATCTCCATCAACATGTCAGCCATCAATGGTCCCCAGCTAACAACCACTGGGGCACCAAGGGTTCCAATCATGAATAGTGGACATGTGCGCACGCACAAAAGGGAAGAGGTAATGAGCACTCGGTATCTTATTAGGAAAAAACATTGGCACAAAGCAATCGATTGGGTACCCTTGAGCAATCGATGGCAAAAACACTTGCCATTGTGCCCTAACCATCAATTGTTGTGAAACATGGACCATCCATGACCAACTCTAATCTGGCTCCAAGTGTCTTGGAGCCAGATATGTCTCAAAGGAGATGCTATGCCCTAGTAATAAAAACCTGGAAGTACGTTTGGGTGGGAGTGTCTACTAACTGATATTTAAAACTTTACCTCTTGGAGACATCCTACAAAGTTGTTGGTGGCCATTGTGGGGAGGTGGGACTGGCAATTGTGACTGGTGGCTCTACCACCATGACACAGTGCCACGAGTTGCAGAATTGGATACATACAAGGGTCAAGGCTATGATCGTAATATCTAACTAAGTCTCCCAAATTATATTTTATATAAAGTGCTTTAGAATATATTGGAACTTAATTATCATACAACAGTACAGTACTATGGTTATTTTTTTTAAATCATTTGTGTATCTAGCACGTTATAATATAAGTTTGGTTCTACTTTAAAATAGCAGGTACAAAACTGGTCATGGATCACTTACGTTACAAAGCCCAAAGGAAAATTTTCCCAGGATAAGACTCAAATTGCCCTTTAACTTAATTCAGGATGAATTGGAAACATGTTTGGTACTTAGAAGGAAAAGGTCAGGGGCACCGATAGTGGAGCCACCTTGCTGCTAGGAGTTATTTGCTGCCTCTCCTGGGGTGTGAATCCTAATAAGTCTCTGCCAGGGACTGTTGTCTTTGCCATGATGATCATCAAGGAAATAAACATCTTTGCTGTGAGAGACATATTGGTCACAGCCGCCAGGATAACCCTACTTGGTGGCAGCTTAATGTGCATAGACCAGGCACAATAGGACAAGACATGCAGTAGATGGAGTAAAGTTAAACCAAGAGTCAGAACAGAAAGAAATTTCAGGGTATATTTACTAAAAGAAATCGATGAAAATTTTTTTCATGTGGAACTTTTGGTTATGCACCTGCTCTCTGTGCATCCAGACTACCAGCTATATTTTCTAAATGCTGCGTTTATTCTGCTCACCGGCTTTTAAGTGACCCAAGTACCCTGGGTCCAAGCAACGCTGTCTCCAGGGCCATCCAGGCCATACAGCTATCCTGCTTCTATACCACGTTTCAAGTAACGCTGTCTACAGAGCCTACAGGCCATACAGCTATCCTGCTTCTATACCACGGTTCAAGCATCGCTGTCTACAGAGCCTCCAGGCCATACAGCTATCCTGCTTCTATACCACGGTTCAAGCATCGCTGTCTACTGAGCATCCAGGCCATACAGCTATCCTGCTTCTATACCACGGTTCAAGCATCGCTGTCTACTGAGCCCTCCAGGCCATACAGCTATCCTGCTTCTATACCACGGTTCAAGCATCGCTGTCTACAGAGCCTACAGGCCATACAGCTATCCTGCTTCTATACCACGGTTCAAGCATCGCTGTCTACTGAGCCCTCCAGGCCATACAGCTATCCTGCTTCTATACCACGGTTCAAGCATCGCTGTCTACAGAGCCTCCAGGCCATACAGCTATTTTGCTTCTATACCACGGTTCAAGCATCGCTGTCTGCTGAGCCCTCCAGGCCATACAGCTATCCTGCTTCAACACCATGTTTCAAGCACCGCTGTCTACTAGGCCTTTCAGGCCAAACAGCAATCCTGCTTCAACACCACGTTTCAAGCATCGCTGTCTACTAGGCCCTCCAGGCCATACAGCAATCCTGCTTCAACACCACGTTTCAAGCACCACTGTCTACTAGGCCTCCTGGCCATCCAGCAATCCTGCTTCTATACCAGGTTTCAAGCATCGCTGTCTGCTAGGCCCTCCAGCCCATCCAGCAATCCTGCTTCTTCATCACGTTTCAAGCATTACTGTCTACTAGGCCTCCTGGTCATTTAACAACTTTAGTTTGGACTGTAAACCTACAGTATATTCTATTGACTGTCCTATGGTTTCAGCTCCTTATTGTTGTGTTTTCACTGGTCCATCATATCATTTATTTAGTAAACTGCCATGATTTAACTATACTTCTTGTGTGTGTTCTTCGATGTGCCACGTATCTCCAACACCTCCATCTCGGTCCTAGCAATTGCTAGAGGATCGTAACAATATCCTATATATGTGTCGTTAGATGGTTATTATCCTTAACATTTGTATTTTTCATTTTTCATTATTTCTTTTTTATTATATTTTTGGTCCTCCATTATTTAATACCTACATAGGTTTTATTACTATTTTAAGGTTTTATGAATATTAAACATGTATTTTATTGCAACTTAAGACTCTATTTCTGTTTATGCTAGCACCCCATATTTCTTTTTTGCTTATAACTATTTTTTTTTAATTAAAGTAATTTTATAAATTTTTATAAATCATAGAAAACAGCAGTACCAAAAAGTAAAGAATCGTTTAGAAATATCATACATTGTTATTATTATTATCCTTTATTTATATGGCGCCACAAAGGTTCCACAGCGCCTTACACAGTACATAAATGAGCAAACAAGAAAAACAGTTAATAGTAATACAAAACAATGTAGGACAAGGACATGGTTTATAAACATAGCTGCATAACACAAGCAGCAGGACATGAGCAACCAGGTGTTAGGTGCCGTTGTGGGGAGTAAATTATACTATAAGTAGGGGGAGGAGAAGCATGTGAGGGATTTATGCATAAATAGAATAAAAAAACTATAAAAGAGAAAAGGAAAGGCAGAACCACAGGGGACAATCATATTTCACATAACATCTTTAACACAAAGGGCCTTATTCAGAGCTGCTCGTAAGTGGCCACTCGTTCATTCCGAGCGATGTTTGCACAACTGCGCATGCGTACAGTGCGGCCGAAAATCGTTTGTTCGCTAAATAGCGAATGCCTGCTATTTTGAGTGACAGGAGGAGGCGTATGTGGGTGGTAACAGGGGAAGGTGCTTGAAAACGGGGAGTGGAGATCAGAACGCAGGCGTGCTTAAAGGTCAAAATGGGCGTTTTATGGGTGTGCATAATTAATACAGCAGCGTCATTGACCACGTCACTGGGTTATTTTATAGTCAGAACTGCTCACAAGATTGTGGTAGGAAAAACCAACCACAAGAATAGCGAGCAGTTCATACGCTGGTCGATGTACTCGATTAATCTAATAAATAATGACGTAGGATGCGAGCGGGCAGGGGGCGTAGTTTTTAAAAAAACGACCGCATGTTTTGTACGCTCGTTCAGACCTAGAGGCGTGAACAGACCGCAAAGAGCAAACGGTTCATTTGAATAGCCACCACTTTTTTCTGAACGAGCGAGCGCAAATAGCGTCCGGCTCTGAATCAGGCCCAATATACAAACAGTCGTCAGCTAAATTCAATAACCACAACATTAATTGCCTTACCGCAAAAAATATAAACTTTTTCTAATGACTTTTAGTGACCTGTTTTTTACACAGGTGTGACCATTTGAACAGCCAGGCGCACCATTTGTATATATTTACCTATCTACTGTATGTACAGTATATAGTCATTTAAGTATTGCTACTGCCCAAATTGAGCACTTCATATAATGATTAGAGTTATTCGGTTTTGCTGAAAACTGAACACACACAAATTTTGGTGTCCTGAGTCGAACCGAATCCCGTCTTGGATCACTTTTTTGGATTTCGAGTAGAACCGAGTGCTGACTTGGGTATTCCCGCTAGTCAGATCTTGGATCTAAAAAAAGGATCTCGTGTATTTCTGATTGCATGTAAGTCCCTCCCTCTTAATTTTAGGTGCCAAAATTGGTCAAAATTGACTGGAAATGACTGAACAGTAATGTTATTGATGTTAATAATACTATAAGAACAAAAACAGGTCCAAGTTAAATAAATTATGCTTTTTTTTAATTAAACTAAAACACGGGGAACCGTGCTCATCTCTAATAATAATTAATTATTGTAAGGTGCTTGTGTATTGCCCATTTTCTGAACTCTGTTCTTTCCAGCAGAAATTAAAGAGATCACATTCATACCTTGTAATGCCTAACAAGGTCACACATCATCCCTAATAGCAAGTTACACAAAGCCGTGACTTTGCCTGTAATTAAAGTGAATGACATTCAAAGCGAGGCCAACATATGCAACACCTAGGCATTAATTACCCTTCTAATATTGCAAACATGAGTCACATGGCATATATGGTTCACATTGAAGCTTCATAGTTTAACATCAACACCTGCCGTTCCCATGTATGTGATGGAGGCCCTATATAAAAATGGGGGTAGATACACTGCTATACAGCAAGATCTTGTGCTGTGCAGGTTAACATGCTGGGGCAATTGTCCCTAGAAATGCCCCTACATAGCTAATACAAAAATATAGTGATTTGATTTTTCATCAAAAACTTTGTACCGATTTCCATTAGTCCAATTTAAGATGTTTTATGATATTGTGATCATATAAATGTTATTAGATCTCTGTGAGTACAACGTCTATCAAACATTTATTAATCTAAAACAATGCAATGTCATTCAAAAGGTCATTCGGAAATGTGATTGGCCAACATTATTGTATCACTGAGCACGTCGGCCAATGGTGCAATCATATTTTCTACACATGCTCAAAAGGCCAAGCACATGAAATTAACCTTGTTGGATGTATTATGCTGGGTACACACTGGCCGATATATTGGCCGATATATTATCAGCCAGTGTGTACAGACGATATGTATGTGAATGACGCTTGTTCACAGAACTATCGCATTGGCTGTGCTGCAAAGCTGATGAACAGATATGTCTGCAGACATATCTGTCCATCGGCAAGTGTGTAGGGACGATCAGCACGACCCCTACCCGCCCCAGGCGGGCCCGACCCGCTGCAGCATGCAGATGATGGTCGGTCAGTGTGTATGAATGACCATTATCTACAGATAGATCTGCAAATATATCGCTATAGTGATTAGATATTTTGTTTATCAATCTTTATTGATTGTTTAAATAACATTTATAAAATCACTGCATGTGAGGGAATCATTAGAATAGTATCTTACTCACAAAATATGACTTCATTAATCCCTGATAATGTACAATTCAAGGTGAATCAGGTAGAAAAACATAGCTTAGATTTAACAACCACATACATTACACTTATAGCTGCATGTAACCAATACACCTCACACTGAGATAAAGAGCCAAGCCAGCACAAAAATGTAACACCACTCTAATCCTGTATTTGTCCCTTGTGTTTGTCTAATGTAAACATTAAGTGAAGAATACTGTATACAAAATATTTTTTTGTTAAAGGACTTTGGCCCTCATTCAGAGCCGCACGTTAACAACAGTACGCTCGTTGCGTTCCGATGTTGACTAACCGCGCATGCGTCGGTGTTACACTGCGCATGTGCGTACGGCAGATTGCGAGTTTTTTTTCTCTCGTTCCTAAAATAGCGTACAGGAAGTGACATGTCAAATGTGATTGACAGAACAGGGCGTTTTTGGGTGTTGACGGGGGTGGAGATGAAAAAACGCAGGCGAGGCGTTTTTGGGGCGTACATACATTAGCAGATGCGAACGTCAAATGTGTTCGGACCGTCTCATACGTCACTGGAACATCCGCTTTCCCTTCAAAATGCTCGCACAGCTTAGGGTCAGGATTACTCGACCACATTGGCGATGGCCTTCTCCTCCGTCCCGGGACTCAACGATGGTGCTGCGATTAATCGCGGCTGGTCAGTAAAGTAATTAGTGTTGGATTGAAAACCGGCTTGGTATGTGTTTGGAAAGCAGTTTATTGGGATAGCACAAAAGCGTACGCAGGTGGAAATCAGAGCTGCTAATGTCATGATTACACAATCAATTAGCGTACATTTTTGGTGTTTTATTTTGGCCACAATTTGTTGGTTATGGCCTATTGTAACAATAATGTCATCATGTTTTAATTAGCTCCCCTTTTTTTTGGTTTACTGTGGAATTTGCATCGCTATGTGATTTTTTAAACGTTCCTTAAAGAGGCCTTTTTTTTTTTTTAAGAGGGTCAGTTTTTGCCTTTAGGGCCAGGATTAAATGTAACCCATTTGTACAATAATGTCACAATACAATGTCAGTTTTTTGTTTTAAATTTATTGTTTAAACACAAACAAATTGGCCTAATATTTTGTTGCCTTTTTTTTGTGGCAAAGATATTTGGAAAAAAAAAAAAAAAGCCAGAACTGGTAACATAAACGTAAATACCAAATTTAAAAAATTTCACAAGAAAGGAGAGGGAAGTTTTGACCAGAAAGGAATATGAGCCAAGCACAGAAGGAGTGTGGGAAAAGTCGCCATTGCTGTCACCGTTTTCTCGCCCGTTTGGCTGGGTGAGGGTGGGCGCCAGACCGGGTCCGGGATGCCATCGGGCTGGCCTGTCCAGAGGCAGATGTTGTGGCCTCTGGACTAGGCACAGGGCTAGGCACATTTGGAGGATTGGCTGATGTTGTGCCAGAGGTGGAGGATCCGGATGTTCCGGCAGGAAGGGAGGTCGTCTCCACCATGTGCTGGCGAACGAGCTGCTCCAGGGCATCGGCGATGCGGATGTTGGCCCTGGTATTTTCCGCCAGGGCCTGAGCAATGGTCACGTTGGCCGCAGCATTTTGCTCCAGGGCCTCAGCCACCCGTATCAGACTGGCGTCCATCCTCTGCAGAATCTCCGTATGGAAATCCGATTTAAAATTGAGTTCTGTGAGGAGGCCCACTGCCTGCGAGGGGGCACGCCCTGGACTGGCTTCTGCAGGGTCCTCAGCCGGATGTACTGGTTCCTCCCCTGCAGAGCCAGCAGAAATTCTGCGGCCAAGGCTCCCCTCTGGAGCAGACTCATCCGCCTCTGTCTCTGTTAGGAAAAATGCGAAAAGACTCACATTAGAATCTACATATTGGCACAATAGCATTTCAGAGTTGGTGACATCACAAGACTTACCTTGGCCAACATGAGGAGCCGCAAAGTCTGGCATGTCCGTATCCATGTTGGACACGCCAAACACCTCCACAGCCTGCACACACCCCTGTGCCAGCTCTTCTAAGTCTGTCAACTCCAATGACACAGGGGTGGGACCCCCACCTGTCCCCCTTGCATGCCTAGCCCTGTCGGCAAGTTTTTGCTTGAGACGATATTTGAAGTCTGCCCATCTGTGGAATGAAATTGGAACCATTATCCTTTTTTTTACAATGGGGTTTGTTTATAGGATGGGAAAGTGTTTACTTACCGCCGTTTGACATCCCGGGCTAGACGGACATAATCACCCACCCTATTGACAGCAACGGCGACCTCCTCCCACATTCTCCACTTCTGGCTTTGGCTCATATTCCTGGCTGCCTGGGGCAGGATGTCAACGCACTTCTGGATCAAAACCTCCATCTCCTTGCTTGTGAAATGTGGCTGCCTTTTTTTTTTGGCAGCTTTGGCGGGTTGACTGGGGCCAGCAGTCTCTTCCATGTCATCCTCCTCACCTATTTGGGTAAATATGCAGATTTAGCCACTTCACAACTTGCACAATATTATGTTTTAAAAGAATCATTGAGACAAAATGCATGAAGGCCTTACCGCCGGAATTTTGGCCATTGTTTCCCTGGTCTGAAGCCATGTCTCTGCTTCCAGAATGAAATCAACCAGAAATTAAATGTGATTTCGTGACGTATTTATACATGCGTCCTTAGTTTGCGGCCGCATCATTGATTGTGCGTCCCTATGATTCATCCTTAATTTGTGCGGGAAAATAAACACTATTTATGGCTTGGTGTGTGTGGAGTCGAGGTTGCGTTGTTGGATTGTTGGCGGTTAAGTTGGTTGGATTTGGTTGTTTGCGGTTGGAGGATTTGGCGGTGTTTGTATTTTTTTTGGTTTGCTACAGTTGTTTTGGTTTTCCGTTCGCATTTTTTTGGTTTCTTTTTTGCCATCGTTTCCTGATTTGGTAAGTTTTGTGCAGTCTAATTTGTGGCCAATTGGTGTCTACTTCTGGTTTTTTGTTTTATATTTTTTTTTTTACACTAATTTCATCTATTTTAGTTTGTTTTGGCTTTCGGACCCAAAGACCTTTTTGAGGGAAATCTTATATATTCGATTTTGGTAAGTCCATTATTTTTCTGGCATTTGCGAACTAATTAACGCATTTTTGACTGTTGGTGTAGTGACTTGCATTTGCGAATTAATTAACGCATTTTTGACTGTTGGTGTAGTGACTTGCATTTGCGAACTAATTAACGCATTTTTGACTGTTGGTGTAGTGACTTGCATTTGCGAATTAATTAACGCATTTTTGACTGTTGGTGTAGTGACTTGCATTTGCGAATTAATTAACGCATTTTTGACTGTTGGTGTAGTGACTTGCATTTGCGAATTAATTAACGCATTTTTGACTGTTGGTGTAGTGACTTGCATTTGCGAACTAATTAACGCATTTTTCGAGGCTTATTCATCATGTAAACCAGTTTTGCTTTTCCCTTTTCCATTTTTGGGGTCCATTTGACCCCTATTTGACGTACGGTGTGCAATGTCGTTTTCATCGATGGCCAAATGTGTGTTTCGCCTATTTTATGTGTTGGCTTGCACCAATTTGACAAACATAAAATGACCCTCTAAATTTTTGATGTCTCATTTTTGGCTTTTTTACAGTTTATACGTATCATGACAATACCCCGGCATGTAAGCAGCTATGGATGGTATCATAAAGCTAAGTTGTTTTATGTTACTTTTGGGGTGGCTCAAAAGCCTTACATTGTAAACTTTGAATTTCAGGTAGATCTGGGGCGAATTGTTCTGGCCCTGCTCCCGGAAGACGACCAACCTCAAACTCGTCCCAGGCGTAGGCATCGTAGGCATGCAAGGCCCCAGATATTTCGAACACGTGTCACCCTTTTTGGAATGCCCGATGATGAGGTTTTAAGACGCTACCGTCTACCTCCCAAAATCATCATAGACACTCTCTCATTAATAGAAAGTGATCTTGAGCGGCAAATTGACAGTCCAACAGCAATACCACCACTGACGCAATTTATGGCGGTGTTACATTTCTGTGCCTCAGGATCGTTTCAAACAACGGTGGGAATAGTGGCGGGCATCTCCCAATCCTCCTTTTCCCGGATCCTGAGGGCAGTGATGGAGGCACTTTTCAAGCACCTCCATCATTTTATTAAAATGCCTTTGGATATGGGTGCCCTTAGTGTGGCCAAGGCCAATTTTTACCAAATAGCTGGCTTCCCACACATCATAGGGGTTGTGGATGGTACTCACATACCACTTCAGCCTCCAGCACGGCTGGAGGCAATATTTAGAAACCGTAAACACTATCACTCCCTGAATGTAATGGTGGTATGTGATGCCTCCCTCCAGATCCTGTCCCTGAATGCTAAATTACCAGGAAGTGCTCATGACTCCTTCGTCATCCGGCAATCAGGGATATGGCAGAAATTAACCAACCTACAAGCTGGTGATGCGTGGCTTCTGGGTAAGTGGAGACCTTTAGTACATAACAATGTTAAGCTTGATACACAGTGTTCCTGATGTGGTATATTTTTGTTCACAGGAGACAGTGGATACCCTTGCATGTCCTGGCTGCTCACTCCTTATTTGGCTCCCACACCAGGGCCACAAAGTGCGTATAATTCCGCACTTACAGCCACCAGGCAAGTGGTGGAGCGCTGTATCGGCCTTTTAAAAGGCCGATTCAGATGTCTCCACCGCTCTGGTGGCGAGCTCATGTATGTGCCGGATATGGTGTCTAAAATTGTGGTCCTGTGTGGGATATTTCACAACATTGCCATAAGGAGTGGTGTCCCAATGCAGCCAGAGGATGCCTTACCTGAGGATGGCCCCCCCGAGGTTGGTCGGAGGTCAGTATGTGGGGGGGCCATACGCGATGATGTGGTGGCCAGATTTTTTAGGTAAGTTGTAACAAAACTACAGTGTTTATACCTAATGTGTTTGTGTTTGTTTGCGAACATCTAATTTTGTGTTTTTTTTCTCACCATCTTCTGTTTGTTCACATAATCTTTGGCACTCCAACGCTCACTACTTCCTGCTACCCTTACCAAACCTGGATCTGGTCCTTTTGGGCATATATTCTGGAACCCATATCGCAACGCCATGTTTGTGGAATCATGTTGGCATGGTCCTTCGTCAACCAGTTCTTGATTTTTTGTTTTTATTTAATTATTTCTTGGTATGTGTTGTATTTGAATTTATCACTGTGTTCTTTTTTTGGGAGTGACCACTTTGTTTTCTCTGTTATGTTGTGAATAAATGTTTGGAGAGTGAAATGGTCTTCCTTTTTTGGGACGTTAACAGCAAGTGTAACCAGGTTAACACAAGTTACATTTGACTAAGGGGTAATCCAGTACTGACGCCAGTTGAGCTAAACTGAAATATGTTTTCAGCTTCCCAACCCACACCAAAAGGAAGCCTGGCCCAACCTTGGGATTTGTAAGATTGGCCTAAGCAGCTTGCGCACCAACTAGGAACCTGTAAAATGTAGAAATATGTAATTGACACTACACCCAAAAAGGGAAATGACATTGTTACTGTTATGTGTTTCTTGTGTCTGTTTGACATACAAAGACAAAACACAATCTAACTTTTAAAAAAGGGAAATCCTTGCAGGAACAGTCTACTTATGTCATGCTAAACTATCTTGTTTTTGGATTTAAAAAATGAGCCAGAACGTATATTTGTCTGAAAAAATTTATTTTGAAAAGTGAACAAAAATAAAAAAACTACTGGCGAAGGAGGCCAGACAGCCGGTCGAGGGCCACAAGAATGCCAATTACATGTTGGCGCATCTGGCCAACACAATCCGCCACCTCTTGCCGACGCCTCTGTTCCTCTGTGGGTGAGAAAAGTGTGTGGGTTAATACAACAATAGGGAATCCACATTAAAAAAACAAAAACACAACGAAATCACTCCTAAACCTAAAAACAAAAAAAAAAAAGGGGGTGCTGCCAAAAATACAAGGCCTATGTACAAATTCCCACAGGTGTGATATGTGTATGTTGAAATCACCAGGAAGAGGTAAAGGCAAACTGCAAAATCACCAAAAGTCAAGCCACAAAAACACGAAGAAAGGCACGACACATGATTACATACAAACAGTTTGTGCTTTAAAAAAAAAAAAAAAAAAAACATACCGGGAGCCAAAACGGGAGCTCCGGAAATGCCTCCATGATCCTCCTCGGAGGATCCGTCATTCCCCAAAGAATGGGGAGGAGTTATGATGGACTCCGGGGAGGGGGTAATTGGAAGAGGGGTGGGTGGAGGAGAGGGGGAAGTGGGACGGAGGGGAAGGAGGCCCGACATTTCCGGGAGAGGGTCTGGGAAGGATGGGTAGGAGTGGGGAATATGGGAAAGATTTGGGGTGGAGTGTTGGCTGGGGGTTGGGGATAGTGGCCGGGAACGCCGTCTGGACGGACGGTGACGGCGGAGTCTTGGCTGTCCCCCTAAAATATGTCAAAGAAATTGCGGTTAGTTTATGGACAAATCCGGGGACCAAAACTAAAAACAAAAAACCCCCCCAAAAAATAAGCCAAATAGGAGTAGAATGAATAAATCAGAAATAGAGGGAAAACATGCACACGCAGATATGAGTACAAATAATAAATAGGACAGACAGGAAAACATGCACACGCAGATATGAGTACAAATAATAAATAGGACAGCCAGGAAAAACATGCACACGCAGATATGAGTACAAATAATAAATAGGACAGACAGGAAAACATGCACATGCAGATATGAGTACAAATAATAAATAGGACAGACAGGAAAACATGCACATGCAGATATGAGTACAAATAATAAATAGGACAGACAGGAAAACATGCACACGCAGATATGAGTACAAATAATAAATAGGACAGACAGGAAAACATGCACACGCAGATATGAGTACAAATAATAAATAGGACAGACAGGAAAACATGCACACGCAGTTTGCCCCACAAACACAAACATTAAAACCACAATACATAACACTTACTTTCCTCGATCTGCATGCGAAAGCATGCCAGCAAGCGGGGCGTTCGCCGTTGCAGGTCGGACCACCTGCGCTCCAGCTGCCCGATGTTGCGGCGTGAGCCGAAGGACCGCAGGCGGGACCGTGCCTCCGCATACGCGGAGCACTTCTGCCGGTTGGTCATGGGTTGAGGTTGGCTGGTGATCCGGCGATCCATGACCTCCGTAAGCACCAGCAGCTCGCGCCTGGTGAATGCGGAGGCTCTCATGATGGCAATGGTGTTTTTCTTAAAAATCATTTTTGATAAAGTGTGTAAAAATTTACTGATTGGCTAATGTATTTTGGAAATTAACAGGAGCAATTTTATTGGTTAGTGTATGAGTCATGTGTTCGACAGGGCCAGAAATCTCTGGAGAGTTATGATAGGCTTGATGCAGTGACATGCGTAAGCAAATTTAAATAAAGAAATGAACCCAGGGAAATATGCGGGGATCCACAGCAATAGAACAATTGTTTAATTGTGGTTCACATGTTTTTAGAACAATAAAAGCAAATGTTTCATCCGTACGTATTCTGCGGGTAAACACAAACACGGACAAGAGTAAAGTTTCTTGCATTGTGTTGAAAAAAAACAAACAATTAAGCTAATTGATACATTGATTGGCATGATACGATTGATGGAGGTAGGCAGAATAAAGGAGCAGGTAATCGACATCTGACAAGGCCACTTCCTGTTTATACTTGTGCGTGCGTTCCTTTCAAGCCATTTCGGGGATGTACGCTCGCTATTTCGTACGCTCGTTAGTTAGAGGAGGGGTCGTCAGAGTTTAGGGAGGAATTTTAGATGCGAACGAAAATACGAGCGAGCCATTGAATTTAAATATTTTTGTACGTACGCCTAACGTACGTGCGCCCGCTTGCGAGTGGGTCTGAATGAGGGCCTTTACCTAGATTGCATGATAGTGCTAGTAATCAGCGATTACATTGTTCCTCTTTCCCATAATCCCTTTATCTCTTCCAAGAGCCCTCCTGTCATTCCTACTGATGTGGGATAAGGCTCTCTCAATAAATGAATAGAAAGGCAATGGCTCGGAGGCAATGTGTATGTGCAATGTCCCGGGTAGAGTAAAATGACAATATGCGGCATCACCAGTTCAGGGCAGGTTACAAAATATGACGGACAGCAGTCAAAAAGGTACAGTAGCAGGCACATTGGCCTGAAGGGTAATATTAAATGTTATCTGCTATACTGAACATACATCTCTCTATACTGGGCACAATTATAGGGTCTCTATTTGTAAAACAAAAGTTGTATCATATAAATAGAGGGGATGTAGTTTAAATCCTGGAGTGCGGGATGCCGGCGCACACAATGCCAGCGCCGGCATTCCGACCACCGACATCCTGATGGTAAGTAGTGGAGTTAGGGGGGGGGTAGGATTAGGAAATTGGGGGAAGGGTTAGATTTAGGAGAAGGGGGTATGCCGGCATCGGGATTCTTACCCCTGGTATCCCGAGTGCCGGCATCCCAAACCCAACCCAAATAGAGCTACAGTGATTTATTTGTCGACATTCCAAAAATCTGAAAATAAAATCCCATCATTTTACGGAAGTCAACATTAGGGAGGGTTAGGGATAGGCTACAGAGGGAGGTAAGGGTTAGGCTACAGAGGGAGGTAAGGGTTAGGCTACAGAGGAAGGTTAGGGTTAGGCTACAGAGGGAGGTAAGGGTTAGGCTACAGAGGGAGGTAAGGGTTAGGCTACAGAGTTAGGTAAGGGTTAGGCTAGAGGGAGGTTAGGGTTAGGCTACAGAGGGAGGTTAGGGTTAGGCACTAGGATGAAGTTAGGGTTACGCTACAGAGGGAGGTTAGGGTTAGGCACTAGGGGGAAGTTAGGGTTAGGCTACATAGGGAGGTTAGGGTTAGGCTACAGAGGGAGGTTAGGGTTAGGCACTAGGGGGAGGTTAGGGTTAGGCTACAGAAGGAGGTTAGGCACTAGGGGGAGGTTAGGGTAAGGCTGCAGAGGGAGGTTAGGGTTAGGCTACAGAGGGAGGTTAGGGTTAGACTACAGAGGTAGGTTAGGGTTAGGCTACATAGGGAGGTTAGGGTTAGGCACTAGGGGGAGGTTAGGGTAAGGCTACAGAGTGAGGTTAGGGTTAGGCTACAGAGGGAGGTTAGGGTTAGGCACTAGGGGGAGGTTAGGGTTAGGCTACAGAGGGAGGTAAGGGTTAGGCTACAGAGTTAGGTAAGGGTTAGGCTAGAGGGAGGTTAGGGTTAGGCTACAGAGGGAGGTTAGGGTTAGGCACTAGGATGAAGTTAGGGTTACGCTACAGAGGGAGGTTAGGGTTAGGCACTAGGGGGAAGTTAGGGTTAGGCTACATAGGGAGGTTAGGGTTAGGCTACAGAGGGAGGTTAGGGTTAGGCACTAGGGGGAGGTTAGGGTTAGGCTACAGAAGGAGGTTAGGCACTAGGGGGAGGTTAGGGTAAGGCTGCAGAGGGAGGTTAGGGTTAGGCTACAGAGGGAGGTTAGGGTTAGACTACAGAGGTAGGTTAGGGTTAGGCTACATAGGGAGGTTAGGGTTAGGCACTAGGGGGAGGTTAGGGTAAGGCTACAGAGTGAGGTTAGGGTTAGGCTACAGAGGGAGGTTAGGGTTAGGCACTAGGGGGAGGTTAGGGTTAGGCTACAGAGGGAGTTTAGGGTTAGGCACTAGGGGAAGGTTAGGGTTAGGCTACAGAGGGAGGTTAGGGTTAGTCTACAGAGGGAAGTTAGGGTTAGGCACTAGGGGGAGGTTAGGGTTAGGCTACAGAGGGAAGTTAGGGTTAGGCTACAGAGGGAGGTTAGGCACTAGGGAGAGGTTAGGGTTTCCTCAGTGTAGACATGAACGTTAACAGGCTAAGTATGTCGATATGTTGCATGTTGACATTATGTCCATATCGATATAATCTAGTATACCACACCTGATAGAGCAATAGTATGTCCTCAACTGCACAATACTTGTATTATGCTGAGGTATATGTATTTTACACACACACACCTGAATTTTATTTGTACACTTTAATATAAGGAATATTGTATTTCAGTTTAGTGATCAGTTCAAAGAACAATGTTGAGGTTCTGTTATTTACTAACATTAGCCAGAGGAGTTTTGCAACAAGTTTAAAGTATCAGGGGCCCTGGGAGGGGGTATTTACAAAGTACTGAAGCCCCCCAACATGGTGTTATTATGACCCCTTCAGGATCATAGCATCTACAGATGGTGCCCTAAATCCAGAATGTGTAGTGGCCATGCCACTATATTGTATGACCGTCACCCCTGCATACAGAAGCATGGAAAATGCAGAACCTGCTTCACATTCACCATTTGCGGCTGAAGGGGCATAACAGGATGGTAATGGGGGGTCTGAAGCAGGCAAAGCTCAGTGAGGGCATGTCTGGGGAACTGTGGGCTATGTAGAGTTTCAGGTGATATGAATATCATTTGTGCCACTTATAGGCTGGTGCAGTGCACCTTGATGATGATGACTAGTTGAAAACCAAGCAGATGGATAGGGAACAGGCACAACGGAAGATGCGTACAGCTCCGCATATGGCTGAGTGTACGAATATATTTACATACACGCAAAACACACGGTCAGTTTCTGCCCAGCTGTGCATCAATCTCTGTGTCTGTAAATGACTATTCTACAATTTTAATTTTTGAGGGTAGATTTGGAAAGGGTTAAACTACCAACCAATCATCTCCTAACTGTCAGCTTTTCAATAACAGTATCTAACATGACAGTTAGGAGCTGAGTGGCTGATAGTTTATCACTCTCCAATTTATCTCTTTCCAGAGCTTAGTACATCTCCCCCATATTATGATACAATGCACATCTTAAAGAATAGCTCTGAATGATCGGTTTTTCTCTTCTGGGCTATATACTCTGAGAAATTCATATCTCATATGCAGATTCTCCCATTCAGGATGCAAGTGTGTGCAGACTTTTAAACTCACGGCGAAATAATTTTTATTTAATGTCATCCAGGAAAGCAAGAATAATAAGGCTCAGAATTTGGAATCAATGACAGGATTTGATTAAAAAGTAGCAGCGATTCTAACACATTGTGAAGAAATTATGTGGATGTCAATCATAACTCGGGGCTGAAATGGGGAGTGTGATTTTATTCCGAGACATGAGCACTTGTTCTATGTATTTACTGTATGCCACAGACCAAAGTTACATATATAGATTGCGGATGAGAAGCTGGTTTCTAGTATGCAGCAGCTAGAAAAAGCAGATTGCGAGTTGTTTTTAACCAGAACCATTTTTCTGCCGACGTGGGTTATGGGAAACCGGGATCTGCCTAAATTTGAGGCTATAATACACTTTTGTATATATTAAAATTAATTTAAAGATCATCACTATTTAAACACACTTTAGAATGAAACCACCCATATCTCCAGTCCTGGACCTATTGCCTATTATCATGCTCTTCATGCAATGACTACACAAGGAGGTGCGTGACCAATCACCATGTTCTTCCTCCTGCAGTCATTGTATGAGAAGTGCCGTGCTGACCGACTTCAGTTCAGGACACAGATAAGAGGGAGAATGCTTCCTCTAGCCTCCCAATACCTGACTGCTGTCAGAAACCATGTTCTCCATTCAGTGATTGCCTGAGGAAGCATTTCTCTTGTGTGCCACCACTGGCATCCCCAGGTAGTACCTGGCAGGAGCATGGTGAACATTTAGCAATGTGTGGAGGGAAATAGGCTGGGAGCAAAGGGGTTAAGGGCCAAATTTATCATAATCCACAATTTTTAAGTGCGTGTGTTCAATAATTTTCACCTAATTCGTACAATTAACTACTTTTCATGGGAACTTAGTAATATTCTATAACAACCTGTCCCAGGTAAGCAGAGAGATAGTATGCACAGTATGATCTGTGCAGGTTGGAAAAAAGGTTTATTTAAAAAAAATGTGTGGGGTCAAATAAATAACCAGCCCAGGACCTCTCAGCATGGGCTGGCAGGGCCGGATTAAGGTCTATGGGGGCCCCTGGGCAACAAATGTGTGGGGGCCCCTATCAATAAAAGTTTTACATATATATATATATACAGTATATATATATATATATATATATATATATATATACTGTGTATATATATATGTATATATATATATATATATATATATATATACTGTGTATATATATATATATATATATATATATATATACACACACACATACACACATTGGGCTGCTTTCCTGATGTGTGTGTGTGTATATATATATATATATATATAATATATTTATATATATTAGACACACACACATATATATATATATACACACGCACACATATATGCATATAGACACACACACAGATCTAGACATAGACACAGTTGCACATATAAACATTATTGCTTACTTCAGAGGCAGTAGGCCAGCAGCAGCAGAAGGGGTGGAGCCAAATGTTGGGAGGGGGCAGAGCTTAATTGCGGGCGGCGGCAGGCGGCTCCGATTAAAGAAAAAAAAACTGTCCATCTTGGGGAAGGGGCCGGTCGGGGACAGTATGGGGAGGCCCCCTATGTGTGGGGGCCCTGGACGACCGCCCCTGTCGTCCTCCCTATAATCCGGCCCTGTGGGCTGGTATTGCAAAATAGGGGGGAAGGGGAGGGATGGCATGAGGTTTCCCCTATTTTCCAATAACCAGCACCGGGCTGAACAAGCCAGGGGGGATGACATTATAGCAGGGAGACACAGATCATTGGATCCATAAGAAAAATCATACAAAACACTTCCCAGATCCAGCAGAGAAGCAGCAGGGACAGAACTCGCATTAGTTGCAAAAAAATAATTGTTTTATTGTATGAAAACAACATGTTACAGTGTAACTGCACTTTGTACCCAGAGTATAGTTACACTGGATCATGTTATTTTGATACAATTTTTTTTTTATTTTGATCTGGTGAGTGTTTGAGCTGTTTGTTTTTTCTCCCACTTCCAGCTGGCTTAACTGAGTAACTACAATCTCTAAAATAAAGTACTGTATACTGGTTCTTTTATTAACTGTGGGGAATAATTATAGACAGTCATCTTCCATTCCTCCAGCCAAGTGTGCACAACGTTACCATACTTTAGCTACAGCAACAACAACTGCAGTTATTTATTGAGTTTGTCCTGATAAACATTACTTCTGTGTATTACGGGCCTGCTTTGAGTTGGTGCATGTACAGATGCCCACACTTTTGCATATGTCCGTCCTATTCTGAGTCGGATGAAACTCTGCTGGATCTGTCTTTCCGTGTAACTGGGCATTCCGGGGCAGCAACAATGCAAACGCACGGAACCGCCAGCCAGTGTGAGTGCGATGGGGTTGTTGTGGACGTGTATTTAAAACTGTGTGATTCTGAGTACAGGGAAGGGAGGCCTGTTTCTGAAGAATCTCTTGTGTCTAGCATTAGACTGGTACATGTGGCAATATTAATGATGATGGTTGCGGTGGCTGGAGTAAAATCAATGGGTGGCACAGCTTTTCGCTTGCAGGTACACGGACCACCACATTAACCCAGATTCTCGCATTAGCATAAGGTAGTAAATCCGCCTTCCGCATCAACAGCCAATTTGCGTGCGACTCAACAGACCCATAGACCAACAATCCCACGTTATGTTCCCCGATCTAACGGTTCTCCGATATGCGTCCATACATTGACAATATTTTCCAGTGTTTTGCTAATCATTTACACCAAAGATCGGATCTGCAAATTGTGAACATGCCTCGTTTTACTACACGTGGATTGTTGTATTGTCTGATCATTGCCATACACTGCTAATCTACAGCCACAATTGGTTGGCAAAATCCAGCATGTTGGGAACCCTGATTCGCCTATCCCGATCATTTTTTTACCAGAATCGACGATCGGTGAACCCCATACAAAATCATCGGCAAAACGCTGAATTGGCCCAGTTGATTGTCGATGTGTGTAGGCCTTTAGAATGAACTACCATATGTCTACAAGTGATCCACTCAGTCAGTGAAACAGTAGACATATGCTGTTTGCTTTGGAGACTCCACCAGTCTTACCTTGTCTCAAATAATGTCGATAAAGGTCATTAGTATTATTTTGATGGGTGCGTCAGAGATCCTTTACATCTGATAGGACACATTAGCTCACACAAGATTGAAAACAGTGAAACACATTTTGAAATCTATTCATGCCTCTTCCCCTATTTTTCACCAATTGTGATATTATCAAGCCACTTTTTTAGGGACTAATAAAATGTGATAGATTTGGGTGATAGATTCCTAGCGATAGATGAGCCTATTCTGGATAAACATTGTATCTGCACCCAGATAAAACGCCATTCCAGCCTTTACATCCCAAGCATGCGTAACCATCTACATAATACAGGTCAGAGACGGCAGATGAAGCACAAGGAGTATATTAATGACAGTACTTGGCTCTCCTCCTTCATTTTGCTGTGTGACATGTACACAGATCTACCATATGGTGAGCAGAAGTGTGCCAGAAATGATGTGTTGTGTTGTCTTCTATATCTACCTATTCATTACTCATTCCAGACATCATTTGCAGATACAGAGTCAGCCAAGTCATAATTTGTATCATGTCCAAAGGTAAAATAACATGACTACATGTAGGACACAAGATACAACATTGTGATAATGGATTTCATTAAGCCGCCCGTGCCATCTGTGCCTCTCTCCGTGCTTCAAATTGAACATTTTAAAGAGAAATTGTGTTTGTACAACACAAAATTCTAATGCTGTATATAGAATATACTGTATATATATATATATATATATATATTTCTACACACACACATATATATATATATATATATATTTATATATATATATATATATATATATATATATATACTGTATATAGAGTCATGTATATGTGTTTTGCAGGTTTGACCAGCTACTGAAACAAGACTACAGATGTGGCTGAAAAAAAGTGTTATTTTTTTTTAACAGTACTATTTTATTTACTATTCATTAACAAAGGCTTATATACAGTTGCTTCAGTATATTCCACAGCGCTTTACAAATAGGAACAAAATGGTAATAGAACCAAACTGGGTAATAACAGACAGACAAAGAGGTAGGAGGGCCCTGCTTGCCAGCGTACACTCTATAGGGAAACAGGCATTTCATACAGAAGGAAAAGTGCTATATATTACAGATTGGTCCAGTCAGATTGCAGATGTTCTGGATGGACTAGAGAGAAAACAGGGGGAGGTCTAAGAGACCACCAAGAACTCTTTAATGAGAGCACTCTAATAGCATAAATAAGGAAGTAATTAGAACATAACCTTTATTACCAACTACAAAGGGGTTAAAATAGACTAACAAATGCAAACAAAATGGTGGATGTGAGTGGGTGCAAACGTAACCGATATGACCTAACCTCCCCCCCAAAAAAATATAACCCTAACCCCGCTATGCTTCCTAAATATAGGACCATAGAAAAATGTTCCCAAGTACCGCTTGGATGGCGAAATATTACAAACCAATACTATTACAATAACAAACAAATAATACATATAATAACATACAAGTATTCCTGCCTTGATTGTTTCTAATAAACCAGCTTGAGGTCAAATTGATCCTCATTTCCGGACCCTGGGCGTATTTTATTCCTATTAGCCTTCATGAACGTATGATGCAGGGTGATAGCACTAAGTTTAGATGACAAGTGACCCTTTAAACCCCTGGTTTCTTTAAAGACGAACAAACTCATTTATTGTGGTTTAGAATTCTGGATTTTGGCCATTTGGGAAATTTTAAATTACTTTGTGAAATAAAACAATTTGTTCATAGCGAATTATTCTACAAAGCAAACACTAGAAATGTTAATTAACATGATCAGACATTCATATGTTACAAGACTAGAAGACATTCATATAAGTCATAGGACTAGACACAGACGGTAGGCGTCAGCCACATTGACATGAGTTTGTATGAAACAGAAGCTCTGTCGCTTTTTCATGTATTCTATATACATTGTATCATGAATAAGCCACCATCAAAATCATTGGAGTAGAGATCCAACACCACATAGCTTGCATTGCAGTAATGACATGTGACACACTGGAGTAAACATAAGCCTGAATGTATGTGTTGAACTGTCATCGCCTAGTTGAGTTCATGCCCCATCACAGTCAAGCATTGTTGAGGCCATGATACCCCGTGTACTTGCCTGCTCTCCCAGAATTTCTGGAAGACTCCCTACAGAAATTCCTGGGAGAAACCTCCTGGACTCCTGGGTAAAAACCTTATGGATCTCACCCACTTCTGGAGGCTTTAATGCCATGATGCACAACAATTGATGTCATTAAGCCATAATACCCACTGATGCTCTATCTCCTGCATTTTGCAGTAGGGGCGGAGCCATGATAAAATGAATCACAATGCCACGCCTCCTGTTCAACCCCTCCTGGACTTCCTCCAGGTTATACTTGGCCAAAGAGGTTGTCACATGGCAGGAACCTATAACGTGATGCACACAATCACCTTAATGGATGTCCAGCTACGACCCGCTACTGCCTACTGTTGCTCCTGCCTGACTGCAGTAAATGATGTTAGTTGGCCGAGGATTTTTATCCTCTTTAACCTCCAAAGTGTCACATTTCACATTTCAATTGGTAGAAATCCCTTCTGTTGTGTGTGTTATGTTAGTGTGAAAATATAGCATAGCTAAAGGGTGGGCTGTCAGAAAAACTGAGGCACACATGAAAAGCTTTCACCTAGATTGTGCCCTTGGTTTTTTATTATAGCTGAATTATATATAATAAGACACGATTTAAGCATCGTCCCTCTCATGGACTGATCACCCATTTAATAAATAACTTGCAAAACTCACCATGAACCATTTTGGCTTTTGTGCAATGCGAAATGATCTAATAATTGGACATACATCAGTACTCTTCTACAGATTTCTGCAGTTTTATAGGGCAGATCTGCAAATGGCATACACATTAACTTCATTTTATTCCAACAATGTGAACGCCATTTTCGAGTAAATTATAAAATAAAGCAAGAACATTATTTAGACAGGCTGGATGTAGCCTTTTAATACGCTGAGCAACAGTACCTTTTGTGTTTTCAGAAAGTTAAATGTCTTATCCTTGAAAGCATTAACCCGTTCAGTGTACTGCATTAGTGGAACTTGGCTTAACAGGTGAAAAAGGCTAAGAAGTGACTGTTAGGGGTATATTTACTAAAGTGCGGGTTTCTAGAAGCGGAGATCTTGACCTTCGCAACCAATTCATTTTTGTAAGTTTTTTTTTTTTTTTGTAGAACATACTCTTTGGCCAAAATTTACTAAGCGGCGGGTTCTAAACCCCGGCAGTTTGGTGGCGGTTTGACGGCGGGATCTATTCTGTTCTAAACCCTAAAACTGTTTTGTTGTTTAACAGCAAATTCTATAAAAACTAATTGAAAACAATGTCCATACCCTTAAAACAGTGTTTTAGACAACTTTTTGCTTTGGACCACTTATAAAAAAAAAATCTGAACAAGAAGATTTATTGCTAATATTTGTTTCACTATACGGCATTTTAATGGCAAATCTTTGGACTTACCGAGATTTTACTGTACAAGGAAGTTTGACTCTACTGTACCTCTAAGTTGGGCATCGGGGTTACTTTACTGACAATACATAGAGATTGCATTACCACAGCAAAACACAGGGAATAGTATAATTTCACTAGTGATGCTTAGATCTTACAGATGGGCATTTGTAGTGCGTGGCAGGGGTGGTGATGTCTAGAACGTTGTTATACTGGGAAAGGACAGGTACCACAGGCCCTGGGACACTGTGGAAGAAATACTACTATAGCATTGTTTTGTAGGTGTCCCTGGCCTTGTGCTGCATTGTACTGTGTCTCACTAGGCTTCAGGGGTGTCAAACAGGGAGAAACATAGTCACTCATGCTTAGGATCAGACAGTCAGAAATAAAAAGTCTGCACTCTGATTTTCTGCCGGTCTGGCACATACTGTTTGTACTTCTATTTCTTGGTGTCAGTCTTATCCCCTTGCACGGACCTCTGGAACCCTTGTGCTGCCTTATATATAAAACGTAATAATAACGCAGTGCAAGAGTTGAGCAAAGTCTCATCTCGCGGGACCAAGGTTCACATCCACAGCTTGGAGGGGATGTATTTGAAATGCCGACTGTCGGCACTCAGAATGCCGACACCAGAATCCCGACACAAGTCAGAATCCCGACCGCAGGCATCTCAACGGTACATAGTGGGGTTAGGGGGAAGGTTTGGGTTAAGGGTTAGGATTAGGCGCTAGGGGGGAGGGTTAAGATTAAGAATTAGGGAGGAGTTTAGGATTAGGGTGCATTGGAGGGAGGGTTAGGAGTAGGGTTAAGGTACTTACTGACAGGCGTCGGTATCCTAAATCTGTTGGAATGCCGGCATTGGGATTCTGACCGCCGAGATCCCGAGTGTCGGCATCCTGTACCCAACCTGCCTGGACACCTGGAGAATAAGTTGGGCTGCATGTAGTGGGGTGTCAAGGAAAATAATAATCTTGACTTTGGGGAGAATCATTTGGGGGATTATCAAAAAGTTGTGGAAAGATAAATCGGGAATTCATCCATTCATGGCACCGTGATGCCCTCTACTCCAGCATATCATTTTATACCATTTGAACCACCAGCTGATAAAATTCTTGCGGACGCCCAAGAGTCAATCATTTCCTAAATAAAATTTATATTATTTGAAACTCAAGACAATGTATTTCAACCTGGTGAGGACGGATAATGCCAAAACTGTGTAAAAAAATACAGTTTGTATGCTTCACTATATTAGTATCTCATTACCTCAGCATGCCGCTTAATTTTCAGATTAAAAACCTGGCACAGAAAACGCTTCTAAAGATGAAATGAAAATGTTGAACAAAGATGTATTATATACTGCAGCTATATACTGTACTAATTTGGTTATTCATCCAATTTAATCCAGAGTAGTAGACCAATTAATCAACTGATTACTTCACTAAGGCATGACAAATGCACAGGAAAGTGCATTAACATTATGATGGTAATGGTTAAATTAAATATGCACCTTACACATGACACTGTTATATTACATACATATGTGTATATGTGTTATATATATATATATATATATATATATATATATATACGCACACGCACACATATACATACAGTACCCTTTAGCCATAACATTAAAACCACTGACAGGTGAAGTAAATAACATTGATAATCTCATTACAATGGAACCTGTCACAGGGTGGAGTATATTAGGCAGCAAATGAACAGTTTGTACTTGAAATTCATGTGCTAGAAGCAGGAAAAACGAGCCAGTGTAAGGATCTGAGCGACTGTGACTAGGGTCAAATTGTGATGGATAGACAACTGGGTCAGAGCATCTCCAAAATGGCAGTTCTTGTGGGGTAATTTCCCGGTATGCAGTGATTAGTACCTACCTAAAGTGGTCCAAAGAAGGACAATCGGTGCACCAGTGACAGGGCCATAAGTGCCCAAGGTTCAGAACGACCCTGCTGACTGCGAAACGTGCCTGCAATGGGCATGTTAGCGTCAGTACAGGACCTGCAGCAATGGAAGAAGGTGGCCTGGGCTGATGAATCACATTTTATTTGACATCATGTGGGCGGTCGCGTGTTTCTGTTGTTTACCTGGGGAAAAGATGGCACCAGGATGCACTATGGGAAAAAGGCAAGCAGCAAGAGGCACTGTGATGCTCTGGGCAGTGTTCTGCTGGGAAACCTTGGGTCCTGGCATTCATGTGGATTTTACTTTGACATGGACCTCCTACCTAAACATTGTTGCAGATCAAGTAGTGGTATTTCATGATGGAATACCAATGCTTCTTTCAGCAGGATAATGTGCCCCGCCACACTTCAAAAATTGTTCAGAAATGGTTTGAGGAACATGGCAAAAAGTTCAAGTTCTTAATCCAATTGAACATCTGTGGGATGTGCTGGAAATACAAGTCCGTGCCACACCTCACAACTCACAGGACTTAAAGGTACTGCTGCTAAACATCACAGGACACCCTCAGAGGTCTAGTAGAGTCCATGCCTCGACAGGTCATATATATGACTTAATATCAGCAAATGTTAAGCATCCCCCGCAGTCCCTCCATTTCTGACAGGAGCCACAGCCCCCGTAAGTGTCTATGGGTAGGGCTGGATTAAGAATGGGGCAGGTAGAGCTGCAGCTCCAAGCCCACCATGAAAATAAGCCCACAGCATCCACTCAGTGCTGTGCAGACAGGAAAAAAAAAATTCAGTGCCAACACTGCATTGTATTTAATCCCACCTAAAAACGGAGGATCCGGAGCCGTACCATTTTCTCCCCCTTCGGCCATCTCAAGCTGCTTCCACTTGTTATACAGCTGAACTGCAAAGTGGTTGAAGGTACTGTAAGTGCCAGGCATGCCCCCCATGGCGGTAGCCATGACACCCACACACTAGGCATGCCCCCACATCACTAGTCACACTGCCACAGCTGGTCATACTCCCTTGCAGTGGCACACAATAGGCCCACCAAAAATTTCAGCTCCAGGTCCATGTGGACCTTAATCTTGCACTGTCTATGGCAGTTATGAAGCTGTCAGATTTACAAAGTTACCGATAGGTAACGTCATCTCCAGGTGGCGTTATCCTATAGTAGACTATGGGCTACTAATTCAGAAAAATGGCCGCTGCACATACCCGATCAGCAGACCCCGCCCATGCTATAGTATTGAAATGTTTGCTTTTGCAATCATTTCACTTCTTTACACATCGCAGGGATGGGATCACTTCGGAAGCCCCTTTACCTGCATGTGATTTTTAGTACATACGGACGAAGGTTAAGTTTCTTTTCACAGTGAATAGCAACGATAAGAAATTCTAACTGTCGGGTCTAAAACCAAATATTAAATATGCCCCTATGTGATGTAAGAACCTGTCATTTTTGTTAAGCAACTAACAAGGGGAACAAAACAAACAGAAGCGGGACAAATCAGGGGAGAAAGATAGGGAACTTTGGGTTCAAAAGTGGAACATTTTGAATAGGTACTGTACTTGCTGGGTATTTGGTAAGCAGAAGACATATCACACCCTGCATGAGAATGAATATAGTTTGTGAAAGAGAAAGTGACTGGGGCTAAGCACATACTTGCCGATATCATGGCTGCCCCTTCCGGGAGGGAGCCGCCAGGTTGGCTTAGCAGGAGGGTGGGGCTGGCAAAAGGGGTGTGGCCAGTGACATTTCATAGCATTTAGGGATGGGGCTATGGGAGGAGACACGTACTCACGTAATTTTGGCCCCGCTACACAATGCCAAGATTTTCGGCATTGTGGAGCAAGGGGCGGGGTCATGAGAACGTGATTCAGCGAGAATCGCATCATCAGGCCCCCCCCCGCTGCGGGATGCATTGTGGGGGGTACTGAAGGGGCCATGTGGCTTGCATACTTTTCCGGGGGGCCTGGAGCCTGCACACAATTTTCGGGAGGCTCCAGGCCAAATAGGGAGAGTAGGCATGTATGGCTAAACCCTATATACCCTAATTATACATTGGCATAACAAGTGGGGTTTTCTCTGTTATTTTGACACATTTGTTTTCTTACATAATAAAATGTTGTAGTCACCTCTTATCATCACCATCCGACATAAAATATAGGCTACAACGGCTAACGCCATCTCAATAGGACATTGGCTATTTCCAAAATGTTTGCTTTTTAGAGTTTGATCAACTGTAGAGCGCGGTTCAAATTGAAAAAATGGGGACTGCAGTTCACATTGCAAAAATAGGGACTGCAATAAACCTGCGTTACTTAACTGAACACAGGAGATATCTCTGCTAGGACTGCGAAATTGCAGGGATACTCAATTCATGCGGAACGGCTGTTTTAGGACGATGTAAGGGGCTTATACGTTTGTTAAATCAGCCCCTTGTTCCCCTGCAAAAATAGATTTAAGCTAAAATTTTGCTTCAACTTTTCTCATCTCTCCAAATCACTGAAGCATGTCATGGGTAATATTCGTGAGCCTCTGGCTCCTAGTGATCTGCATTATAATGAAGATTTGTCCAGTCCGTAAAATCCCTGCTTCCACTACATTTGACAGATGTTCCTTAAAGCTGATACCGGGTGCCTTTTTTGGCCATGTTTGCCGTTTAACCCCTGAATAGCAAACTTGATTTCCACTGTTAATTATACTTTATACACAGCATATAATAACTGATTCTTGTCACTGTCGCCGTACGGAACACTTTGTGAGACCGTCCATTGCGTTGCTATAGAGATTCGTGACAATACAGTATTCTTCTTCTCATCTGCACAGCCGCTGTAAATTGATAATATCCATTAAACTCAAGTGTTAAAATAATAGTGTACACTGCCATGGTCACACAAATACATTAAAGCGTGTCACTTTACTACTTTCCCGGCAGGATCGGCAATTTTATCCAACGCTTTATGGCCTGGTGTACTGAAGCACGACAACCTCTGCTGGTTACATTTTTTTCCTCCCTTCGTCTATATAATGACCTTGTGCCATAAAGCACTTTGTCGCCATATGTCCTTATTGTGTGTACTGACCCATTCAATCTTTTTCTATTGAATTTCAGATTAAAAAAAATGTTTTGAGTTACTGTTATTTTTTTATATACATGGAGAAATGCTACGGCGGCAAGCAGCTTGAAGGAATATCAAGTCATTTTAAAGATATGGGGCCTGATTCAGCAAGGAACGCACGGATGCAGATACACGCAATCGGTCGATGGTTTTGCTCTGCGCATACGTATGAATCGCAGCGCTTGTGCGCTAACTGGCCAGTGCGTACGCAGGGTGTCCGCAGCCCCAGGGACAGGTGAGTGACAGGAAGTGGCATTTGTGGGTGGTGACGGGGGAGTGGTGGGGCAAACGTTGGCGTGCCTGTGCGTTTGGACGGCATTTCAGGGGTGTGCATAATTAAGCCCTTGCTGTGGCAGATGCAGCCTGAGGTCTAGCTGCTCACAGGAAGTCTCGCTATGTCTGCGGGAGGGTCAGGTCAATCACTATTGTGCGTACAGGTCCGATGGTTCTCGATGTTACCGCTGTCTTGCCACGTATAGAGGACGCAAGTAAGGGGAAGTGGTTGGTATTATGTAGTGCTGGGCATCTGCTTATTCTGCTGCGATTGCTGTGCGTATGCATTCATTAGCATATTCTCACAGCGGCCGGCTGCACAGGCCCGTCCAGAGCCGTGGCGGGTCCAGGTAAAGGGGGCGTGACCTAATCATGGGAGGCGTAGCCACGCACCCTTTGAGAAAAAAAAGATTTGAAGCGCCCGAGGGTGGCGCTCTGAGCCACCTCAGCCCGGCACATAACCAGTGGGGGGCGCAATCAGCTTGATCGCTCCCCCCACAGGCATAAGAGACTGCTGTGGCTGCTTCATAGCAGCTGCGAGCAGTCTCCCAGTGCAGCCCAGCACACAGCAGTGTGTGCTGGGCTGCTGTGATGAAAGAGGGGGGGGGCGGTACCAGACCCTGGCCCCCGCCGGGCCCCACCGGCAAGCCCGGGCCCGGGTAATTTGTACCCGCTCCCCCCCCTCTCGCCGCTCCTGCGGGTGCGTGCATCTGCATCCGTGTGTTCCTTGCTGAATCAGACCCACTATACACAAAAAAGACAAGTTGCACTGCACATGGGGCAGATTTAAATTGTGCAGAGATTTAGGGGTAGATTTATTAATGTTTTAAAACATGAAAAGTGGTGTTACCTATAGCCAGCGGTGCCGAGAGGAAGGGGGAGGGGGTACTTATTACCCGGGCCCTGGGTTGTTGGAGGGGCCCAGTGGGGCCCGCATCTGACCCCGGCTTCCCCCTCCTTATTACCTGTCAGCAGGCCAGCACAAGCTGCTGTGTGCTAGGCTGCATTGGGAGACTGCTCACTGCTGCCGCCGGCTAAGCAGCGGCATCAGTCTCCTCTTCTCTGCCTGTGGGGGGAGCGATCACACTGATCGTACTGCTCCTGGATTTGCGCCGTGCTGAGGGGCTCACAGCGCCCCCCCTCCCCAGCAGAAGCGGCGCTGAAAATACGTTTTTCTATTTTTCTAAGGGGACGTGGCCACACCTCCTGTGATTAGGCCACGCCCCCTTTCCCCGGGGCTGCTCTCAACGGCCATGCCCATAGAAACCAATCAGATTCTAGCTATCATTTTTCTGTTGCATTTTAGAATATGATAAACAGAGTATGATTGGTTACTATGGGCAGCACCACCACTTGTCTGTTTTTGCAACTCTTTACATTTCATCATGGTTTGTTCCAGGAGGAAATTGCTTCTAATTTGCACTTGTTTTTACTTACTCCTATCTTTAAACCAGGCCCAAAGTGCTTGTATTAACTGATTTCCTTTAAAAAAAAAAAAAAAATGTTTTTCCTCCTTGATAACATTAATCTGATATAATTTATCTACTATGATCATACATAACTTAAGCCCCCATTTACTAACGAGTTTTCTCACCAAAACAAGTGATACATTTCTCTGTGTATGATAAATGGTGCTCCAGCAAATCAGCTACCAACTGTCATTTTTCTAACAGTTGACAGTTGGGAGCTGATTGGCTGGAGCAACATCATCATACGCAGTGAAATGTATCACTCGTTTTGGTGATAAAAACTCGTTAATAAATGAGGCCCTAAGGTATCTATGTACTAAGCAGTGTTAGGAGACAGAGTGAAAAGTGATAAAGTGCCAGCCAGTCTGCTCCCAACTGTCATTTTTCAAACACAGCCCGTCAGATGACAGTTGGGAGCTGATTGGCTGGCACTTTATCACTTTCTTATCACTTTTCACTCTGTTTCCTAACACTGCTTAGTAAATAGACCCCTAAATCATCTCTTTGCTAAATATTTGTGGGAGACGGATATACAGTAGATGCAGAGTTGGAAAATATTTGACATTTCTCGCACTCAAGCTTGTTCCAGAGGGCTAGGTCACCTGATCTCTGAGTCAGAGCCCCCTCTCCAGGGTATCGTGCACTAAACATGCATACTGACATGAAAGGTTTTAAAAGCATCTCTGCATCCTACATCTTATGTCATGTGACTTTGGTTGCCTTGGTAGTCACATGACAACTAGCAAGCTGTACAGCATTAATAGAGGCTTGATTAGTAAAGGTAAAAGAGTAAGTAAGTGTGTCCTCTTCTAGTAAACTAGTGACTTATGTCATCTTTTTTTATTTTTATTTTTTTTGTTATTGGATTCCAGGTTTAGCACAAATAGAAGGTGTTCTGCCAGCCCCTGTACCCAAAGGAAAAGCTGTAAGAAAGAAAAATGCCTGACAGCTGCTGCAACAAATGAGATGAGATTTTGTCATAGAATACGTACTTGGGTAATGTTGTTTTATAACCTATCAAAATATACCAGGTAATATCAGTGCTCATACTCTAGGTGTAATACACAGACTAGTGCTACTGTATATACAAGTCACTTGTTTCCAAGAATTCTGTAGTTAGTTATCAATAACTTCCTTTGATACAGTAAGAAATAAATAAGTTTATGTTTAACGGGCTGGGTACGGGATGCCGGCGCATCGGATTCTGGCGGTCATCCGATGCCAGCATCCCGACAGGGTTAGGACTTAGGATACCGACACCTGTTGGTCTGTATCCTATCCCTTCACCTTTCCGTAACCCTAACTTGCAGCTCCTCGCTGAGCTGTCACCACATCAACTTGTGGAGACATCTTCTGCTTTCTTTCCTGAGACATCTTCTCCCTACTAAGCCTTCTCCTCAGCCCTTCGGGGAGCTAAACTCTCTGCCGAGGCTGCAGATGTCATGTATGTGGTCACAAACCTTCCCAACCTAGTCGAGACAGATCCTGAATTCCAGGTCATGAACAAGTTGCGTTGCTAGCTTGTCTGTAACTACCACAGAGGGAATATTATTTTTAATTTTGTAGATTGACAAACAATTGTTATGTCCACTCTGTATACCCAAGACAGGGATTCAATGAACTCTTCATTGTCAACAGAACATCATTCACCTTTTTTGGGGTTCCCAGGCAGCCAATTATGAATACCCAGCAGTTATTGATAACAAATGTGGGAGCCATTCTTAAGCATTGTGGTTGCCATGGAACCCCAGTGGTAGTTGTATTTTGAATTAGTCACCGCCCCCCCTTTGCCACCCACAAACAATGCCAGCCTGTCAATCGCTTTGTGACTGAGGGCCTGATTCAGAGCCGGACGCTCTGACAGAGCGCTCGCTCTGAATCAGGGCCGGCCTTCTGTTTTTTTAGAGCGGCCTCCTGGCCGCTCGCATAGCTGTGGGTGACCACCCACAGCTATAGCGAGTGGCCAGGAAGATGGTCGCGATGGTCAAGACCATCGCGACCATCGGGCTTGCGACGAACCCCTTGTGGTAGGGTCTCGTTGCGGCAAGCCCTACCAGAGCCGAAAGCACTCCCACTGACATCACTTGTGATGTCAATGGGGCCAGCCCCAGACAGTAGGCGTTCCCATGGGAACGCCTCCGTCTGGGCAGCCACGCCCCCGGCCCGCCCACCAAAGGGGGCGTGCTGTCACTCAACATCGACAGCACGCCCCCTTTGGTATGAGACCCAGAGCGACGGCTTGCCCGTCGCTATCCGGGTCTCGCGCATACGCACGACGGAGCAGGCTCCGTCGTGCGCATGCGCACTGGGCCACCATCGACCCGCTTGCGAGCGCATAGCGCTCGCGAGTGGGTCTGAATCAGGCCCTGAATCCTCAGGGCGAGTGACATCGGCAATGAAACTTTACTTATGTGTAGTACGACTCTGTCGCATGTGCAGACCACTGATAAACGCTAAACTGCACCAACATCTGCATTACGTCCATCCCTGAATCAGTAGCCCTGAGTTTACAGAATAAGTCTGGATGGTGAATCTAGAGAATGAGGCTGGTGGGTGAATCTGGAGTCTAGGGCTTAATTCCTTTCATTCCGTTCCTTTACCACCAGCAAAATGTACTTTCCACTTTAAGTGTCATTTTGACATTGTCAGATTTTGGACCCCATTTAACAACAAATCTACATACCAGCGGTATACTTCTTTAGTATCGCAGAGATCCAAATGAATATGCTGCTGATATTCAGCATGACTTACCTCGCCAGCAAAGTCCAGCGTTGTCCTCTTCGTCGGCGGGGACCAATGCTCAGGTGCTGGCAGCCTATCGGGCTTCAATGTCATGCACAGACACGGTGAGTCTGTGCATGACTATTTAACCCGACGGGGACCCGGCAGTGCCTGGAAGTCTGCACTGAAGGTGGAAAGACTGCTGCCGGGTGCCCGCATCACTCTCGCCATCTAAAGATTGGGAGATCGATGCAATGACAGGCAGTAGTAGTCTTAGATTAATGCTATTTGTTAAATATTGAAAGCATGACATAACCATACTTCCCTATCCTCCCGATTCGGCCATAAGCCTCCTGGAAATTGGGTGCTGCTCCTCCGACCCCCCCCTCCCCTGTGGTAACAAAAAAAAACCCTGCAGCACGGGGGGGAGGGGACGCCGAATCACGTCATTTTGACCCCGCCCCCTGCTTCACAATGACGGTAATCTTGGCATTGTGTAGAGGGTCCGGACCAAACTGATGCGATCACATGGCCACGCCCGCTCCGCCCACAATTGCGAGGTAAGCTGTCCTGCCACGCCCCTCTATGCCGGCCACGTTCACCTGCTATGCCGATCTGGCTGCTCCCTCCCTAAAGGGGCAGCCAGAATGTTGGCAACCCTGGACATAACCCCTTTAGTGAGTGCTAAAGGGGTTATGCAATGTTGATAAATGGGGCCCTTTATTTTGAATTCTTAAGTTACTCCAGTTTTACGCCACTTTTTTCATCTTTTTTATTTTTTAATTCTAATTTTTTACTCCACTTTTTTCCACTGGAGCTTTTGTAAGTACTTTCTACAGCGCTGTGAAGCATAAAGTTTGCGCTAATTATTTAATAAATATACAGCAAACTTGCCGAAAGGATAGAGAGATTCTATGAAGCTGAAAGTAGACAAATGATTTTTATAGAGTATAAATTTGAATTTACCACCAATTTTAGGACATTTCACATTTACTTTCTGCTTCCTTCAATTTTATGACCTCCGTCCAACTATGATGTCTGCAAAATAAACATTTGTTCCGATGCACCACACAAAGAGAGATCTACTGTATATTCCCTGAAAAGGCAAAAAAATAAATCCTATTTGCTTTGATAAATGACTTTCCCATAAGAGCTCCAATAATGATACTTTTCTTCAATAAGCACTATGATTATAAAAGGCTCAGACGGATGTGATGCTGAGAAATGTACCAGGGATGGAGTTAGCAGTATTCAAGATTATTAAGGAAAGGTGCTAAAATCGATGTCAGTTTCAAGTACAACATTAAATGCAAATAAAAAATGCAAAGGTCGTCTGCTTTAAAGCGATATAGTCATTTTCCAACACTCAACTTTTTGCTAATGATGCAGGTGTTTTTTATTTATAAAACTGGTGAATTTCTGTCAGTCACGACTTTTTATTCAGCTTAGTATTATAGAATAGCTCTCCATAGGGTGAGAACAGAGAGTTATTTTGGGAAAAGTACACTTAAAAACACTTTGAAACTTTCAGTGTCACATTGCAGTCCTACAGTTCTTCTCATTCATCCTCTTCAACTCCGACCTACGTTATGTGGAAGCCAAGGACCCTACTCGATGAACATCTGCTTTGTTGAAAGCACAGTGGAATGGTGGGGACCCTATGTGGTATGAAAAATCAACATTCAGAATGTCAACACCAGAATGCCGGCAGGTTCTGAATGTTGAGTTAGAATGTCCACATATACTTTAGGTCGACAAGCAAGATGTCGATATTCAAAAATGACAACATGGTTAAAATGGCAGTATGTTCATAATGTCAACATTTAATGTGTCGACATACAATGTTTTTGCATTTTGTAGACTAACCCATACCCTAAACCTAAAATAAGCAAAAAATTGTATGTTGACATATTAAATGTCCACATTATGAACATGTTGATATTTTACCCATGTTGACATTTTTGAATGTCGACATATTGGTTGTCAACCTAAAGTCCATGTGGACACTCTGGATGTCGACATTCAGAACCTGTTTACTTTCTATCTGGTGTCGACATCCTGACTATCTAGTGCCTACAGAGAACATCGTGCTTCCTAAAAGTAATCTAGGTAGAAGTAGCCCAAGCACTGGGACACAGTTTTTGTTTTTTTTATTAAATGTGCAAAAATCTCGTTGTCATTATGGGGTATTGTGTGTTGAATTTTGAGGACAAAAATAAATTTATTCCATCTTGGAATAAGGCTGTAACATAACAAAATGTGGAAAAAGTGAAGCGTTGTGAATACTTTCCGGATGCACTGTATATAGATATACCCCTTGATGAAGTCCCCTAGTGGACGAAACGCGTTTGCTTAACTGCCTCATGCCTGAATGAACTACTACAGATAAGTATTATATGAACTTCCAAAAACTTCTTAGATTTTTTTAAAACAGTTTTAAAACTTTTAGGATACCTTCTTAAGTTTTAATTGTTTATTTATGTGGATTCTCCTGTGCTCTTTGATACATGTAACTGATGTAATTTACTTAAGATGATCTAAGGCTAATTTTTTAATCATTATTTATTAGCACTTTTTGCACCCACTGTGCTTATTTAATTGTACTGCTAGAGCCTCCTGGAAACAGGATTAAGAGTTGGCGGCTTTTGAATATATGAATATTTATTTGTTTTGTTCATGTTATAATTATTAAATCGATATATGTATCTTTAATTCATATGTGTTTCATAAAACACATTTTTAATTAATTTAATTATTTTGCACATTTGCACATTGGTTGGCCTAATATACGTCAGTCGCTAAAGACCTAGTAAACTTACACAATATATATATATAAAATATATATATTTTTTTTTTTTGTTTGTTTTATGGCCATTGTGTAGAGAAAAAGTTCTTCCTTTAGCTAACACCCTCACACAAATCTAGAAGGACCAGGGACATTTACCACGAAACCCACATCATCCATTGGGCTGATCAGGCGTTTGGAGTAAACTTTCTCAGCTTTTACATTGGAAATATTAGGGGCCTTAGGACTCTATTTACAAAGCAGTGTTAGGAGACATAGTGAAAAGTGATAAGGTGCCAGCCAGTCATCTCTCAACTGTCATTTTTCAAACACAGCCTGTGAGATGGCAGTTAAGAGCTGATTGGCTGGCACCTTATCACTTTTCACTCTTCAGTTTTCACTTCTCCTAACACTGCTTAGTAAATAGACCCGTTGATGTTGTAACACACCCACTGACACACTTCCCAAACTAACAACCGCTGACTTGTCATTAGTAGAGTTCCATAAGATGACTGCTAAATAAAGGCTCTTCAGTCTGCATAGCTCCTCCCACTTTATTGTTATGTCTATGCCTAACTATTATTATACTTGTTTATAACTCAGTCACATCACTAAAAACTTTTAGCATCTTGACAATAGCCCTGTACTCTTACATCTCTGCAATGCGAAATACCGCCCTTGAGATCAAAATAAGCTACTGTATGCTAATGACTAATTCTTGTCCTGTCATTTTATAGGGAAAAGTAATCTAGTACTCTTTACCCATACAAATCATATTATTTAAGTAAAAAGTTAATCATTTAAAAATAGCAAAGATGTATATTATTATAATGCATAATGTAGATGTTTGGTTCTTTGAGACTACAAAGTTACATTTAAATAAATCTTATTTTCTGCATATTAAACCGATGTCATGTGAAGGACATTTTCAGCTACAAAAAAATTGAGAGCGGGAAAGAACATTCTAGGATATCTGAAGTTAGTGAATCATACAGGAAAGGATTTTAATGTGAAAATTAAAACTAGTAAAACTATAATGGTGAGTACCATGGTTTACTGTATATGGAACATTGGCCTTGATTCAGACCCGCTCGCTGCCAGAGGCAGCTCGCAGGCCTGATGGCCTTTTTTTTTTTTTTTGTGTGTGTGTGTCCGGCCTCCAGGCCGCTCGCACAGCTGTGGGTGACCACCCACAGCTTGTGCGAGCGGCCTGGCGATGGTCGCGGTTATCGTGACCATCGGGCTAGCGACGAGACCCTTGTGAACTTCCTGTTCTAACAGAGCAGGATGTTCACTACTGACATCACTGGTGATGTCAGTAGGGCCGCCCACAAACGGCAGGCGCCTCCGTTTGGTCAGCCACTCCCCCCACCCGCCTACAAAACGGGGCGAGCTGTCGATAAACATCGACAGCAGCCCCGTTTTGTTGCGAGCCACGGAGAGAGTGAATTTCTCACTCGCGCGTGCGCAGTGCCCCACCATCGACCCGCTTGCGAGCGCATAGCGCTCATGAGCGGGTCTGAATCAGGCCCATTGTGCAGTGACAGTAGGTTCTGCTCGTGACTAGTTAATGGAAGCTGCCCTAGGTTGAAGATTTACGTAAATCCATGAATTAATTTGTGTATATACAGTATATATATATATATATATATATATATATATATACACACACATTTATCTCGCTGGTGCAGGTGTTAGACAGGCAGCCAAACACCACACTGCACTCCGGGTCTTAATAAAAGGTTAATTTATTAAAGCATCAATAAATGACCCTTTCATTAAAACGTGGAGTACAGTGTGGTGTTTGGCTGCCTGTCTAACACCTGCACCAGCGAGATATATATTTCTAGTTGCACTTGCACCAGGGCAGCATTATTAGTTTGAGTCGGAGTGCCGGACCTTTGCTACATATATATATATATATATATATATATATATATATTAGGGGTGAGCAGGTTCGGATTTCTGAAATCCGAACCCCCCTGAGCCCCCCCGATCCGAGGCCGATCCGAGTCAGGCTCGACTTTTCCCGCCTGACTCGGATCTGAAATCGAGGCAAAACGTCATCATCCCGCCTTCCGGGTCTCGCGGGTTTTGGATCCTATATAAGGTACCCGCGTCTGCGCCATTTTCTCACTCGGCTGTGGACAGTGAAGAGGGAGGGTGGGAGTTAGGGCTGGCTGGGCTGTGTTGTGTAGTGTAGTGTAGTGCAGAGTAGTGTTGTGCTGTGCTGTGCTGCTGTTGTCCACAGGGGCTGTGTCCACTACTTCAAAGTCCATAGGGGCTGGCTGTGTTGTGCTGTGCTGCTGTTGTCCATAGGGGCTGTGTCCACTACTTCAAAGTCCATAGGGGCTGGCTGGGCTGTGTTATACAGTCAGTTGTCCATAGGGGCTGTGTCCACTCCAAAGTCCTGTGCAGTGTCCCAGTCCTAAAGGGGTGCTATAGTGTTGTCCAGGGGGTGCTCTGTCCGTCAGGGGTGCTCCCCAAGTGCTAAAAAAATATATATTTTTCCTGTGTTTGTGAATTGTGTGCGCAGTAGCCGCACGTGCATCAACAAAGTAGTGCCAAGCGTGCGCCTGTGTCATAAGTAAAGGGCCGGCTGGCTTGACCGTTAAAGGGTGCTGTAAGCCCCAAAGTACACTCCAAACCAAATAAAAAAATATTTTCTGTGTTTGTGAATTGTGTGCGCAGTAGCCTCACGTGCATCAACAAAGTAGTGCCAAGCGTGCGTCTGTGTCATAAGTAAAGGGCCGGCTGGCTTGACCGTTAAAGGGTGCTGTAACCCCCAAAGTACACTCCAAACCAAATAAAAAAATATTTTCTGTGTTTGTGAATTGTGTGCGCAGTAGCCTCACGTGCATCAACAAAGTAGTGCCAAGCGTGCGTCTGTGTCCCATAAATAAAGGGCCAGCTGGATTGACCGCTAAAGGGTGCTGTAACCCCCAAAGGGCACTCCATACAAAATTAAAACAAATTTTCTGTGTTTGTGAATTGTGTGCACTGTGGCTGCACGTGCATCAACAAAGGAGCAGCGCCAAGCGTGCGCCTGTGTCCCATAAGTAAAGGGCCGGCTGGCTCATTTCTTAAAGGGTGGTGTAACCCACAAACTGCACTAGTCTCCAACAAAAATAAAAAATTATTTTCTGTGTTTGTGTGCGCCTTAGCCGCACGTATATATCAATATAACATAAATGGAGGACCAAACTTTCTCCGATAAAAATAAAATAGGGAAAGATCAAGAACCACTTCCTCCTAGTGCTGAAGCTGTTGTAACTAGTCATGACATAGACGATAACATGCCATCAACGTCGGCTGCCAAGGCCGATGCCCAATGTCATAGTAGAGGGCACATACAATCCCAAATGACAAAGTTCAGGAAAATGACCTTAAAAAAAACATTTAAATTATCTGAAGAGAAACGTAAACTTGCCAATATGCCATTTATGACACGGAGTGGCAAGGAACGGCTAAGGTCTTTCCCTATGTTCATGACTAGTGGTTCAGCTTCACATGACGATGGAAGCCCTCCTCCCGCTAAAAAAATCAAACGAGTTAAGCTGGCAAAAGCACAGCGAAGAACTGTGCGTTCTAAGAAGATATCACAAATCCCCAAGGAGAGTCCAAGTGTGGTGGCGGTTGCGATGCCTGACCTTCCCAGCACTGGACGGGAAGAGGTGGCTCTTTCCACCATTTGCACGCCCCCTGCAAGTGCTGAAAGGAGCACCCACAGTCCACTTGCTGATATGCAAATTGAAGATGTCACTGTTGAAGTACAACAGGATGATGATACTGGTGTAGCTGGCGCTGAGGAGGAAGTTGGCGAGGAGGATTCTGATGGTGATGTGGTTTGTTTAAATCAGGCTCCGGGGGAGACAGTTGTTGTCCGTGGGATGAAAAAGCCCATCACGGTCATGCCTGGGCAGAAGACCAAACATTACACCTCTTTGGTCTGGCAATATTTCTATCCAAATCCAGACAACAACTGTCTTGCCATATGTACCATATGTAAAGGTGAAATAAGTAGGGGTAGGGACGTTAACCACCTAAGAACATCCTCCCTTATACGGCACCTGCAGCGCGTTCATAGAAAGTTACTGTCAAGTTCAGAAACTTTGGCTAAGACCGTAAGCAGTCCAGGGACACCTAAATCCCTTTTTCCTGTTTTATCCAAGGAATCGGTGGATGAGGACGACATCTTGCCTCCGTAGAGCCAGTTTGTGCAGGGACACATTAATTGCCAGCTTGTTTTGTGGGGGCCCAAACGAACCAATCATTTCAGCCACAGTCATGTGGCAGACCTTGGCGCTGAAATGATTGGTTTGTTAAAGTGTGCATGTCCTGTTTATACAACATAAGGGTGGGTGCTTTTTTTTCTTTGCATTATGTACTGTTTGGGGCCTAGTTTTTCAAACTGCCATTCTGTCTGCCACTGCAGTGTCACTCCTAAATGGGCCACGTGTTTGTGCCGCCCACTTGTGTCACTTAGCATAGTCATCCAGCTACCTCGGTGCAACCTTTTGGATATAAAAACACTATTGTGAGGTGTGAGGTGTTCAGAATAGACTGGAAATGAGTGGAAATTAAGGTTATTGAGGTTAATAATAGCATAGGAGCAGAAAAACCAACACATTCTGTGATTTTAGCTGTTTGTATGCTTTTTAAAAAAAAAATACAGATCCAAAACACAAAACCCCCCCACAAAACAAGCTAGCAATTAATCTGTCCCTGCACAAACTGGCTCTACGGAGGCAAGATGTCGTCCTCATCCTCCTCATTCACCGATTCCTCACCCTCTTCAGTGTTGTGTACATCCTCATCCTCACAGAGTATTAATTCGTCCCCGCTGGAATCCACCACCACAGGTCCCTCTGTACGTTCTGGAGGCTGGTCTCTCTGGAAGAGTTGATAATTAATTTTTATGAACATCATCTTCTCCACATTTTGTGGAAGCAACCTCCAACGCCTTTCGCTGACAAGGTTCCCTGCTGCACTAAACACACTTTTGGAGTACACACTGGAGGGGGGGGCAATGCAGGTAAAATAGAGCCAGTTTGTACAGGGGCCTCCAAATTGCCTTTTTTTCCTGCCAGTACAGGTATGGACTGTCTGACATGCCTACTTGGATGCTGTCACCGATGAAATCCTTTAACAGACAGACGGACGCTTGTCGCTGCTGCTTTGAAGACGCTTGTGCAGCTACAGCCCACACAATTCACTAAGACAGAAAAAAAATTTTTTTTTATTTTGGTTGGAGCGCACTTTGGGGGTTACACCACCCTTTAACAGACAGACGCACGCTTGACGCTGCTGCTTTGAGGATGCAGGTGCGGCTACTGTGCATACATTTCACACACGAACTCAGAAAAAAAGATTATTTTATTTTGGTTGGAGCGCACTTTGGGGGTTACACCACCCTTTAACAGACAGAAGCACGCTTGTCGCTGCTGCTTTGAGGATGGAGGTGTGGCTACAGCCCACACAATTCACAAAGACAGAAAAAAAAGAAGAATTTTTTTTTTTGTGGAGCGCACTTTGAGGGTTACATCACCCTTTAACAGACAGACGCACGCTTGTCGCTGCTGCTTTGAGGATGCAGGTGCAGCTACTGCGTATATATTTCACACACAAACACAGAAAAAAAGAAGATTATTTTACTTTTGTTGGAGCGCACTTTGGGGGTTACACCACCCTTTAACAGACAGATGCACGCTTGTTGCTGCTGCTTTGAGGATCCAGGTGTGGCTACAGCCCACACAATTCACAAAAACAGAAAAAAAAAGAAGAATTTTTTATTTTTTTTGGAGTGCACTTTGGGGGTTACAGCACCCTTTAACAGAAAAGCCAGCTGGCCCTTTACTTATGACACAGGCACACGCTTGGCGCTGCTCCTTTGTTGATGCACGTGCAGCCACAGTGCACACAATTCACAAACACAGAAAATAATTCCTCCACCATTCTGTCAGTGGTGACAGTATCATATGCAGTGACAGTAGACATGTCAGAAATTGTTGGCACGTCCTTCAGTCCGGACCAGATGTCCAAACCGGCCCTTGACTTATGACACAGGCGCATGTTTGGCGCTGCTGCTGTATTGATGCAAGTGCGGCTACTGCGCATACATTTCGCACACAAACACAGAAAAAAAAGAATTGTTTCTTTTTTGTGGAGTGCACTTTGGGGGTTACACCACCCTTTAACAGACTTAAGGAACACAGGCGCACGCTTGGCGCTGCTCCTATGTTTATGCACGTGCAGCCACAGTGCACACAATTCACAAACACAAAAAAATATCTAAAATAATTTTTTATTTGGATTGGCGTGCACTTTGGGGGTTACACCACCATTTAACAGACGAGCCAGCTGGCCCTTTACTTATGACAGACAGACGCACGCTTGGCGCTACTTTGTTGATGCACATGCGGCTACTGCGCACACAATTCACAAACACAAAAAATAATTTTTTATTTTGTTTGGAGTGCACTTTGGGGGTTACAGCACCCTTTGATGGTCAAGCCAGCCGGCCATTCACTTATGACACAGGTGCACGCTTGGCGCTATTTTGTTGATACACATGCGGCTACTACGCACACAATTCACAAACACAAAAAAATAATTTTTTAATTTTTTTTGGAGTGCACTTTGGGGGTTACAGCACCCTTTAACGGACAAGCCAGCTGGCCATTTACTTATGGGACACAGGCGCACGCTTGGCGCTGCTCCTTTGTTGATGCACGTGCAGCCACAGTGCACACAATTCACAAACACAGAAAATAATTTTTTATTTTGTTTGGAGTGCACTTTGGGGGTTACAGCATCCTTTAACGGACAAGCCAGCCGGCCCTTTACGTATGACACAGGCGCACGCTTGGCGCTACTTTGTTGATGCACGTGCGGCTACTGCGCACACAGGTCCTGATTCAGAGCCAGACGCTATTTGCGCTCGCTCGTTCAGAAAAAGGGGCCGGCTATTTAAATTGAGCGCTCGCTCTTTGCGGTCTGTTGACGCCTCTATGTCTGAGCGAGCGAACGAAACATGCGCTCGCTATTTTGTAAAGACGCCCCCTGGCTGCTCGCATCCTACATCATCTCCGCTATTTATTAGATTAATCGAGTACATCAAAAGGCGTCTGAACTGCTCGCAGTGCTTGTGGTTGGATTTTCCTACCGCAATCATGCGAACAGTTTAGGCTAAGAAACAACCAAGTGACGTGGTCGATGATGCTGCTTTGTTAATTATGCACACCCTTAAAACGCCCGTTTTGACCATTTGGCACGCCTGCATTCGGATCTCCACTTTTCTCCATTTTCAAGCACCTTCCCCTGTTACCACCCATAAACGCCTCATCCTGTCACTCCGACCGCAATGACTGGTTGGCGCATGCGCATTATGACCCATATGCATGCACAGTTGTGCGAACATCGCTCGGAGCGAACAAGTGGCCGCTTACGAGCGGCTCTGAATCAGGCCCACAATTCACAAACACAGAATTTTTTTTTTTTGCACTTGGGGGGGGCTCCCCTGATGGACAGAGCACCCCCTGGACAACACTACAGCACCCCTTTAGGACTGGGACACTGCACAGGTCTTTGGAGTGGACACAGCCCCTATGGACAACTGACTGCACAACAGAGTCCAGCCAATCCCTATGGACTTTGGAGGAGTGGACACAGCCCCTATGGACAACAGCAGCACAGTGCAGCACAGCACAACACTACACTGCACTACACTACACTACACTACACAGCCCAGCCAGCCCTAACTCCCACCCTCCCTCTTCACTGTCCACAGCCGAGTGAGAAAATGGTGCAGACGCGGGTACCTTATATAAAATCCAAAACCAGCAAGACCCAGAAGGCGGGATGATGATGTTTTGCCTCAATTTCAGATCCGAGTCAGGCGGGAAAAGTCGAGCCTGACTCGGATCGGCCTCGGATCGGGGGGCTCGGATTTCAGAAATCCGAACCCGCTCACCCCTAATATATATATACCAGTTGATCACACAGCTGGAAAAAGACTATATATATATATATATATACATACATCTACCTTTCCTTTTCCAAGAAATATATGCAAAAATGACCAAAGGAGACTTTTATTATATATTATTTATTAAAGTGTTTTAAGTATGAACTGAACCAGCAAACATTATGAAAATCTATAATTATCCACAATTATTTATTTACTTATTTATTTATCACACAAAGATATATGCGATATTTACAGGTAGAGAGGTCAATAATTGGACTTAGATTCGGAGCAGATGTGGGAAATTGTGACCTTTTAACAAATCTATTTCACAGATTGCACAATATATAGCTTGCAATATATGTTTATATTAACGGTGTTTCCATTGTATTATATAGGAAAATAATCCAATTGCTACTTCCAGGATCATAGAAATTAAGTATATATGGGAGTACAAAGATGGCAATTAATGGGAGCTACAAGATGGCCGCGAATAGAGACATCTCTTGGAGTACTAAGATGGATGCCGCCAGTCAGTGGAAGATGAAGCTAGAGATGATCTATGAAGCAGTGACGCATGACGCGATGTGCACGTGGTCGGGGAGTGGGTGGACCCTTCAGCCCATCCAGAAGAACGAGGGAGGTTGTGTAGCGCTTGACGAGGACGGAGTCAGCGGAGGCGGAAATGACGATTCACACCACACACTCAGAAGAGGGCGGAAGTACCGTGTCACATGGAAAGTAAGGGCGGAAGTGATGTGACGCTAGGTGGCTATCAAAAGGAGCGATGCACTATTAAATAACTTAGATTTAAGAAACGGACTTTTAATCAACTAATGCATTAATAAAGGAGACAATCTATTATAAATATAAATAATTATTCCGTTCCAATGGACAAGTATTATTAAGAAAACCGGAAGTGATGTCACAAAGGAGACTTGTCAATCCTTGTTTGTCCTTATTAGAAGGGGTATAAATATGAGATACCCCACAGGAGCCAGAATATCCCTTGAAGAAGTCCAGGATACGGACGAAACGCGTTGGCTCTTATTCTCTTCCCATTTCATGAACTTGCCGTTTTTATCAGATAAGAAACGATTTTTTATCCATATTTATTCTGATAAATTCACAACTATATTTTTCTATATATACACAATTTTATCCATGGTTTTATGTGTTTTACGTCTTTTATCCTTCATGTAGGAGGATATTATTGTTGTGTCTGATTAAAAATAATTTATGCCTTTTCAAAAAAATGAATTTTTCTCCCTTTTATTAAGTCACATTTTACTTTATGTATTATTGTCACTAATTACCTATGGATTCCCAATAGGATCTTTTTGCATTGGCACTTTAGTTGTACTGATTGTTTCTAAAGATCACACACTAACAAGTTTACATATATTGGATGATGATGGTAGTTTAAATACTGCCACCCTTGTATTAGCATTGTATTGCACAAAATCACAGGTTTGGTATTAGTGTTATTTATTTATTTTTTAATAAGTTATATAAGCACAATAGGCGCTCCATGCCAGCTCTGGTATTTTTTGATTGTTTGTATATGTAACAGACCACCACTGTTACATCTTTCTGCTGGTTGAGCTGACACCCATATGTTATTGGGGGGTGCATGATAACGGTCTCACAAAAAACCCTTTAGTATGAGATAAAGGACACACATTTGAGACAATATTATATATAGGGACTCATACACAATTGGCGCTGCATTCTTCTGCTACATATATATATATATATATATATATATATATATGCAAAAAAGAGATACTAGCGCCCAACCTTTTTAACCTTCTGTGGATAGTCTTATAACAAAAATTGTCATTAATAAATTCTTTGTGGCACTTGTGAATGTGAAACAACACTCCTGATGATGACAGAATTAAAAAATATATAGATATTGCTTATCTTAGGTAAAAAGCAGAATAGAGTCCACTCTATTGGAAGTACAGGAGAGCCAGTTCTGTCCCAATGCGTTTCGTCCTAATTGGACTTTCTCAGGGGATTATCTGTTATTTGTGTTTGTCTGGATAATAAAAGTATTTACGGAGTTCTATCTCCTTTTATGATTCGAGGCTGGCTACCCCTGATATATAAAGGTGACTTCTGGCTCTATCTGGTACGCAGAAATTATTACTATTTGCCACTCTAATGGTCAAAGAAAATACTACACTATATTATGTTTATGGGCCTGGCTTAAGCCCTTTTATTTAAAGGTCCTTGCAAGAGGGTACCCATCCTTGGATTGTTATCCGGAATCTATTGGCAGTTTTGTTTCCTGACCATAGGAAGTTGACCTGGACACCAGATAAGCTTTATTGAAAGTTATTGTTTGGTACGCACATTACTTATATTGAGCACTATTAGCTTTTTATTTAAATACTACACTATTAGGCGCACGTTTTCTTATTTTTCAGCATATATATATATATATACATACATATATATTCATGGAAGCGACATATATTAATGCAAGATTTAATTAAATATTCTTCTACAACTGACAGCAAGGAAATAAGTTTATTTGCAGAGGTTTATCTTAGCTTTTCTCCGCAAGAGAATTCTCAGTTTTTCAGTAGTAAATGACTAAAAGGCAGGAATTCTATTTCATGTTCACACAGGGAGAAAATCCAGCCTGATTTATTTAGTTGCATCTCTTCAATACAGCGTGTGATATGCACTTCCCAAGGTAGAAAATCTAAAATAACTCAGTGTAATATAAGTGTCTGTACAAGTCAAGGTCTTGCCTGATTTAAGGCATAGGCTTCGCAGATCTGTCATCTCAACATATTAATCAGCATCAGGTTGATGCAAATAATGGGACGAAAGCTCTTGCATGAAATTATATGCAGAAATGGAGCTGATTTACCAATTTAAAACAAGACAAAAGATATAATAAATCCAGTATTGGAGACAACTACTAGTTGCTATACCAGGGGAGAAACCCAACCCAAAGTACAGATATAGGGGAGGAATTTTGGTGAAAAATGGAAAAATTACCATCTTCATAATATAATTGATGACCTGTGAAAATATCTGTAGTTTTCTATCAATTTGCAGTTGGAAAAGAGCAATCTCCTGAACCATATTTAAGAAATTGCTGGACTAATAATTGGCAGATTATGAGTCATTCCAATCAATGTTGTAGATGATACACATCTGTAGGGTATAGATGGTGCACATCTGTAGGGTATAGATGGTGCACATCTGTAGGGTATAGATGGTGCACATCTGTAGGGTATAGATGGTGCACATCTGTAGGCTATAGATGGTGCACATCTGTAGGGTATAGATGGTGCACATCTGTAGGGTATAAATGGTGCACATATGGAGGGTATAGATGGTGCACATCTGTAGGGTATAGATGGTGCAAATCAATAGGGTTGTTAGGATTTGCGGTTAGCAAATCATCTTGGTGGCAGTTCCCAGTCATAGTTGTTACTGGGATACTGCATCATGTCCTATCCTTGTTCTGGCTTTTTGCAGGTAGCTGGAAATCCTGTCTTGTCTGTGTTTAGATCATAGCCTGTCATTCATGTCTTTCTGTATGTTTTGTATCATGTGCTCCTCTAATTACTAGCTGTCTGGGTGCAGAGCTCAGGTGCACACATGGCTTTCATTAGGAAGTGCTCTCTCCAGGAATTGGTTCTGATTGGACACTGCTTCATTTAAGTTTCAGCCAGCCTTGCACTCCATGCCAGTTATATTGTCTGACATCCGGAGAATGTTTGTTCCCAGAAGTCTGAATCTTTGCCGGTCTTACCTTGTTCTACAGTTCCTGTATGCTGAGTTATTCTTCCAGTGTCCTGCACCTGCCTGTCTGTTTAGTATTAGCCTGTGAAATATACCCTGCTGCTGCCTGTGGCATTTTCATACCAGAGTCCAGCCAAGCCGTGTCAGTCTGCTTCCTGCCTGTGTTCCTGTCGTGCCAGAGTTCACCTGTCTGCCATATTGCTCCAGACACACCTCAGCCTGCATGTCATCTCGGCTCTCAAGCCGCATCTCGACAGTCATAGCCGTAACATGGCCCGCAAGGGCGCATCATAGTCTGCATCTCACCACGGCTGTCATAGCCGCACCATGGCCTGCATTGCCGCATCATAGCCTTCATCTCATCTCGGGTGTCATAGCCGCACCACGGCCCGCAAGGCCGCATCATAGCCTGTATCTCATCTCGGCTGTCATAGCCGCACCACGGCCCGCAAGGCCGCATCATAGCCTGCATCTCATCTCGGCTGTCATAGCCGCACTACGGCCCGCAAGACTGCATCATAGCCTGCATTTCATCTCGGTTGTCATAGCCACACTATGGTCTGCTGGACGCGTAAAGCCAGGCGGCCATCTAAGTACCGGTGTGTACATAAATCACTAAGGGAACAGCGGGTGGCTGTTATTGGTAGAAGATCCTCTCCCTGGCTCTAGAGGTCTTACACAACCGTGAAAGAACCTTAACAAGGGGATAGATGGTACACATCTACAGGGTATAGGTGGTGCACATCTACAGGGTATAGATGGTGCACATTTATAGGGTATAGGTGGTGCACATCTATAGGGTATAGATGGTGCACATCTATAGGGTATAGGTGGTGCACATCTATAGGGTATAGGTGGTGCACATCTATAGGGTATAGATGGTGCACATCTATAGGGTATAGATGGTGCACATCTATAGGGTATAGATGGTGCACATCTATAGGGTATAGGTGGTGCACATCTATAGGGTATAGGTGGTGCACATCTATAGGGTATAGGTGGTGCACATCTTTAGGGTATAGGTGGTGCACATCTGTAGGGTATATATTGATTCACATGTTTACGTTGTAAATTATACACATTTGTTGGTTACAGATTATAACACAAATATAAAAATTATTTGTACATGAAGCACATCTATAGGGAAGAGATGATATTATAATTTTTTTTAAGGCACCAAACAATTTCCACAGCTCCGTACAGGCAATATACAGGTAAGATTGACAATAGACATATCAATAGTACAGTAAATGTAATCTGACATAACATTGGAACAACACAAAGCAAATGACCAGCAAACTAGATAAGATGTGGATGGGGTGATGGTTGGGAGACTCACGCGGAGAGAAAGGCAGTTCAGCACTCAGTGAAGGGCTGCCACATAGAGTCAGAGCCGCTGGAGGGAGCAAGGAGAACTGAAAGCAAGGATACTGTGGGGATAAACATGAGGAAGGAGGACCCTGCCTATGAGAGCTTACATGCTAAGGGGATTGGTGCACAAGTGGAGGGTGAACTGGGTAGGAAAGAATGTCAGGAGAGAAGGTCAGGGGCTGCAAGGAAAAATCAGCGTTAAAATGCACCCTCTGGGACTTAACACATTGATTTCACACTTATTGCGGAATCTATGGGTTGGCGTGCACTACCTGTGGTATTACCACACGGTGAAAGTGACAACTAATTGAATAGCCCTGGTCATTAAACCTGGAGCTTTACACGTGCGGTAAACCCTTTGGGTGATCGAATATGCCCGGTAGTGACTGTGACAGAGGAGAGAAGGAGATGCTAAGACTTTGAGGAGGTGGAGGCAGCAAAATGCAATATACTATATATATATATATATATATATATATATATACAACAGAATGGATGGCACTCATGAGACTGATGACAATATAAATAAGACCATGACACCGGTCGGCGTGCAGTCTGCACGCCGACCGGTGTCATGGTCTTATTTATATTGTCATCAGTCTCATGAGTGCCGTCCATTCTGTTGTATGTATGTTCTCATAGAGGACTGGCACCAGGGCAGTTGGTGGATGAAAGGAGTGCCGGTAACTTTGGAGTACTATATATATATATATATATACACACAGGTTGAGTCTCCCATATCCAAATATTCCGAAATACGGAATATTCCAAAATATGGAATATTTTTTGGCATGACTCAGATAATGAAACCATTGATTTTTGATGGTTCAATGTACACAAACTTTGTCTTAGACACAAATTATTAAAAATATTGTATAAACTTACCTTCAAGCTGTGTGTATAAGGTGTATATGAAACATAAATGAATTTCATTTCTATACACAAACTTTGTTTGAGCCACAAAATTATTGAAAATATTGTATACAATGACCTGCAGGCTGTGTGTATAAGGTGTTTACAACACATAAATGCATTCTGTGTGTATATTTGGGTCCTATTCCCAAGATATATAATTATGGTATGTAATTATTCCAAAATAAGGAATATTCCGTTATCCAAAATACCCCTGGTCCCAAGCATTTTGGATATGGGAGACTCAACCTGTATATATATATATATATATATATATATATATATATATATTTATATATATATATATACATATATATATATATTGAATGTGCAGGTGAACAGCAGGGAGGAGACAAAAATGATACATTATTGATTTATTTTGTTGGAACAGTAGTATCTCTTGATAAAATATATAATTGGCCAGAGCTACGGAGGTGTAAGAGTGACTCGGATATTTCCGTCTGTTTTGTATCATGTGCTCCACTAATTACTAGCTGTGCAGTCACATGAAATTGGTCCAAATTGGTCAATATGAAGTCGATAAGGATTATATATTGATGTCAAATTATTGTATGTAAATATGTAAATAATCTATGTTTTGTTACGTATGCGGTGGAATTTTCGTATTCCAGAATGTTTCTGTTGTTGTTGTTATTATGTTGACACACACAACTGCTGTACTGACACACACACTGCTGTACTGCCACACACACACCCTGCTGTACTGCCGCACATGCACACACACACACACCCTGCTGCACAGCCACACACACACAGACACACACCCTGTTGTACTGCCACACCCCCATACACACACACACACACCCTGCTGTACTGCCACACCCATACACCCCCACGCACACACACACTCTGCTGTACTGCCACACACTTACACCCTGCTGTACAGCCACACCCACACCCACCCTGCAGTGCTGCCACCCACACACACCCACTGCTGTGCTGCCACACACACACACCCCACACCCACCCTGCTGTACTGCCACACACACACACACACACTGCTGTACTGCCACACACACACACCCTGCTGTACTGCCACGCACTTACACCCTGCTGTACTGCCACACCCACACCCACACACATCCTGCTGTACTGCCACACACTTACACCCACACACACCCTGCTGTACTGCCACACACACACCCTGCTGTACTGCCACACACACACACACACACACTGCTGTACTACACACACACACACACACACACACACACACACACACACACACACACACACACACACTGCACTACAGCTAGCTGGTGGGAGAGGTTATAGTAGAGTTCTTATGTAACTAATATATAAGTAATTATGTCAGGTAAATGTGTGTTCTAGCTCATGTTATACAGCAAATACAATAATGTATATTGATGATCATCTAACTCAGCTAGAGCCAAATCACTTTCCATTATATCTAATTTCTAAGTGTATAATTGTGGGGAGCGGGCCTGTTGTGCATGTCTACCTCCAATGCTTTCTGGTTAATCTTATTAGTGTTGCTGCACTATCATGGAGCCGGACAGTAACTACCTCTGCTGCTCTAACCACAGACGGATAGGCTAGTGGGAAGATGAATGTAACCCTCCCTCTGGAGAGGAGCAAGGAGACATATTCTAACCACAGGGTTTAACAAATAGCCTGCCCTGGTGTACCATTTCCTTGTGATTTCATTCTGCAGAAGGCTGCTTAATGAAGGTAATGATCATCTTCTGCAACACATTCAGTAAATTATTTCATCGCTACCTTTGAAAATAAATTTAGAGAGAAAGATGCAATAAGGGACTTGGAATCTAGCTGACTCTGCTTCTGGCGAATGCTTAATAACTTTCTGTACTATGATTGTGTATTTGTCAGAGATAGAAACTTATTTAATGAAGCATGGCAAGGTCAGCACGTAGTGTGACCCAAGACAACCAATTATAAATCAGCTTTCATTACTCATGTGGCACTATGAGCTAGGAGATGATATCTGATTGGTCACCAAAGCTTTTAGCACATATTTTAAAATAAACCCAATAGAAAGGAAACGGGAAGGATTCAGAAAAGCAACAGAACCAGGCTTGTCATGTACAGTAGGCAGCTCTCAAGCCACATTAGGAATTATACCCATACTTTGATAACTACTGTAGCTTCCAACAGACTTAATTTTTCTGGACTTTGGCTAACAGGAAAGTGCATAGAGATGTGTCAGATAGTGGGCGTGGTTGTGCAGATTGGGGCGGGGTTTCAGAGAATTTAGGGAGATCTTATTTTGGGTATGCAGTTGGGAAGTCGGCGGACCTAATCCCGACAGCCGGCTTCCTGACTGCTTTATCCCGGCGAGGGTTAAATGACAGGCGCCTAAATTTAGACACCTGTCATTTTAGTGATGCCGGGAGACCGGCGCCCGGCATCCCGATCGAAGTGATGCCGGGCGCTGAGCGAGGACAGCCAGGAGGGGGGGGGGGGGAGGGTTAGGTTTAGGGCTCCCAGGGGGGACTTAGGGTTAGGCACCCCCCCGGGAGGTTAGGGTTAGGCTAGGGGGAGGGTTAGGGTTAGGCACCCCTGGGGGGGACGTAGGGTTAGGCACCCCCCCGGGGGACTTAGGTTTAGGTGGCGGGGAAGGGGCGGTTAGGTTTAGGCACTGGTGGGAAGGTTAGGGTTAGGCACTTAGAGGGGGGATTAGGGTTAGGCACTGGTGGGAAGGTTAGGGTTAGGCACTTAGAGGGGGGATTAGGGTTAGGCACTGGGGGGAAGGTTAGGGTTAGGCACTTAGAGGGGGGATTAGGGTTAGGCACTGGGGGGAAGGTTAGGGTTAGGCACTTAGAGGGGGGATTAGGGTTAGGCACTGGTGGGAAGGTTAGGGTTAGGCACCCCTAAGGGAGGGTTAAGGGAGGGAATTAGGTTAGTGAATACTTACCTCAGGATTTTCACCCATGTCGGGCAGCCGCTGTCGGGATTCGGGTTGTCGGGATAAGCTTGTCCGGCGGTAAATCATACCGATTCCTTATTTTGTCATGGCTCTAATATTAGGAGGTATTGTTAATAATTATGTATTCATTAAGCACATTATAATACTGTTTAAAAAAATCTATAGACATCTATAGAACACAAAATAAACAAGTATTTATAATTCTGCCTGGCTTATGCTGGGTACACGCTAGGCGATTTTTTGAACGATTTGGTCGATGCCGACGCATCTGAATGACAAGTCATTCAAATCGTCTAGTGTGTACCCACTATGTCGCCGACGATGCGCGCTCCTGCGGGTCGACAACAACATTCCCGTCGGCCCTAAACGCAGGTGCAATGGGGGATGTTATTAGTGAGGGCCATGCTGCTGAATGCAGCATGGCCCCCACCTTCGCTCCGTCGCTGCCTGCATCAGCAAGTGTGTATGCACTTGCAAAAGCCGGGTCCCGTCACTACAGATGCCGGGACGGGTACCCAGCCTCACAGAATGATAGTGCTGCCATACAGTTGCTAATAAATACAGAATAACAAAAAGATAATGAATTCCGCAATTAACAAGAAATACAAATACTGAGGACAGCATATAACATCAAAAAGAAGCTTTACTGTGCTAATAGTCAATATTAATAAAATAGTAACATTTAGAAAAAGGATGAAAGAAAAAATATCCTGTGTTGATAGTAATTACCCATAAAAAACGATATAATTTATGTGATGGGATAACCTCACTCTGCCAAGCGATCACAGGTTTTGGCACTGATAGAATAGTGAGTGGGAACTTGTCCCTGAGTGACCTGAGTGGGCTTACTCCACCATTCATAGGGATTCCCTCTCACCATCAGTAACCACTTGTTACTTACTCCTACCATTGCGTAGTGGGCGGGTAACCGGCTGCCACCACCAGGCTCCCACACCAGCACCTGGAGCTGCTTGTTCCACACACCGGCACCTGTAACCATTTACTTCTGGGTATGTGTGGGTATGCTGCTGCAACACCTCCAGGGTAGCTGGCAAAGGTTTCAGCCACTGGGCTCAATCCAGTACAGCCGGAGAATGGAACAGCATCTGGCGCTACTCTGGTTTTCACAGGATACAAGCAGATGCAGGCGTCTTAAAGCAAGATGTTTATTGCTTATATGTCTTTAAAAAGATCCTTGGGACAATTACAGCATATAGATGCCAGAAGTACAATCCTCTTTGGATGGTCAGATGATACTTTCACTTGCAAAGCCACATTAGCTATTTATATAGCAAAAACATACAATACAGCAGGTTGTATTCCTGCTCATATACCGCTAAGACTAGTACACGGTCAGGAAACTGTATCCCAACATACAAATATAATTCGCATTTCACAGGCACTTTGATATTTGTTTCACTCAAACCAATTTGCCTTAAACACTATTTGATTTAGCACATAACTATCTCTTTCCTTAATACCTTCTTAGAAAACTACACATTACAGAAATGCAGGGGGCACTGCATTGATGTTATACAAAGGTTTGGTCATTTAGCACTAAACCTTTTGCTAGGGCCAGAATAATTACCATATAATTTACTGAGTCAGAAAACAAGGCTTTCACACAAATGGCAATAAATATAGCAAAATAAAAGACTAAACAAATAGTAAAAGTACACAGTCCATACATTTAAACATCCATTTCTACAACTATACAACTGTGCACAGTGCATAAAAAATAACATGTAAAAAAAATACATTTAAACATTTTCATCTGCAATTTCCTAGGCTTTGCTAACATAGACAGACCTCCCTGGCTGCAGAGCTGCACATTAACTAAACTGCATCCTTTTATTTTTAAAATATATACAAACACACTCTTTCACCTTTTAAGTGTAAGCTAAATAATTTGCCTTGCCTATGTCCCAGTGCCATTCAGAGGACAGCCTTACACTGCAGCCTGGGACTAAGTGCTCCTGCCTGAGGTGATATGCCTTGCCGTTATCTAATACATCTACATTCCCCAGACACAATGCACCAGAGGCTAACACACCTAGGAGGAGATGTACCAAGCCTTGGTGAGAGATAAAGCGGAGTACAGATAAAGTATCAACAATTCAGCTGTCATTTCACAGTCTCTGAAAAATGACAGTTAGAAGCTGATTGGTTGTTACTTTATCTTTCTCCAAGACTTGATACATCTCCCGCTAGTGTTACAACTGCCTGACTTAGTTTGGCGCTGCAGCTCATGCTTGAATAAACAGTAAAAACTCATCATCTTATTTATACAGTATGTTGGTTTGTTTGTCTGTCCGCTTATGAATTGGGATGAAACCAATGCGAATTGGTCCTGTTGGAGCCTGGCCAGGTTATAGCGGGGTTAGGGTCCCGGTGGGACCTCCCTTGGTGTGTTTTGAGTAGAACTTTTACCCGGGGAGCCTGTTCTGAGCCTTCCACTGGATGGATTTGGACGAAAACTTCGTAGAGTGGTAACATTGGATCCCAGAAGACATACTAGGGGGTTGAGGTCCCGGTTGGACCTCCCGTTGGTGTGTGCTGGGCAGAACTTTGACAAAGGAGCCTGTTCTGGGCCTTCCACTGGATTGATTTGGATAAAAACTTCACAGAGGGGTGGCAATTGGTCTGGGATGTCTAACGGAGTGGTTGGAGTCCTGGTTGGACCTCACAGGGAGCCTTACACTGAATGGATTTGGATAACATCACATAATAAAACAATAACTTGAAGATTTAAACCCTGGCAATGCTGGGTACTTCAGCTAGTTAAATATATATTTACAGTACATGATGCCTAGCACCATTTGTTCATATGAAAATTGTGCTGCATCACAAGATATTAACCCCCTCAGTGCAGTCGCTGCCATTTTGATCAGATAGGCCGGGCCTCTGGCCACAATGTCCAATACTAATATATCCCCTACACCAATGGCCCATTACAACCTCATTATTAGATGTTCACATTCTGTTCCTCAGGATCACTGTCTGATAACCTGAATATGATTGGCTGGTAATGACAAAGCCACCTTTTTTAATTTTCATTTTCACTATCTGGTCTATTTAAAAATATGGTGAAAATGTGGGGATCCAGTAAGACAATGCAAAAGTGCTAATGTGTAACATCCAATCAAATATTTACTTTTTATTAGTCTCATTTGTACTGGACAGATTCCAACCTATTGGTGATTATTTCCTATGTGTAGTGTCGAAACCGTATAAATTGGTTGCGATCGCTTAATTGCGCACGAAACGCAACACGACATCCATTGGACGATTTGATCGTCCACGGCCATTTTATGCGAACACAGGCTCCCGCCGCACTTGCGTACGCGCAATTGCACATGCTCGCTATACATGCACACGCATCCCATGCCCCCGCAACTCGTCATATTGTGAATGGCGAGCCATGCTTCTGTGCTCACAACAGTTAAGCGCCATTTTTACATTACATAAACACATAAAGTTAGTACAGCAATACTGTTTAAATACTGTTTTGCGTTTCAATCGCATAGCCAGCTTTTAAGTATTATTGTCGGAAACCTTACCCCGACGGACAGCAGCCTTTCCTTACAATAAACTTATATCCCATTTAACCCTAAACTGACTGAGATACGCACAATGCTATGTGTTTTAAAGGTATACAGTGAATGTTACATGTTAAATAGCAGGTATATGATATCTGGGATTAGGAATAAGATAAATGGGTCATGAGTAGTATCTACCGATTTCCCTCTGTCTCAACAGGAATATGAAACCAACAGAATGAATATGGAAGGGATCACTATCGAGTTATGAAGACCTGCCAAGAATTATACTCTATACTGTATAAATCACTGTACACCTCCCCTGTAGATTTGCATGCCAAATATTAGTACAAAGGGATTTTCTAACAGTTCAACCTCCAGTGACGTCAACCATTTACTAACAAATGAATAGCAACAACCATTGTGACTCAGTAATAAAGGGCCAATAGGGAACCCCTCTGAGTATTCAGCTTATGTTCAAAGGTAATTGTACACCTATAAATTGCCATGCAGTCTGGATCCCAGCCCCTTTTCTTTGCTTCCTTTTTCCCTGCCTGACCCTAAAGAAACACACAGCAATCCTGATGGACAGCTGTTAGTCTAGGATCCAGACCGCATGGCGAAATATTGGTAATTGTATCTTTGTCTTTATCCTGTATATAGCTGCATTGTATAGATTAAGGCTGATTATACCCTTTTTACAATATAGTACCTTTGTGTGTGTTGGAACCGCAAACTGTTTCTGTGTGACAAAGTTATTTTATATTGAAATGGGAGGTATGGGCAATGTGGTCTGTGCAATCAAATCTCTCTAATATCGATGCTGTTCAAACGGTATCAATAAATGGGGGCTCACTGAGTTGGATATCACCCATCACTGTGTTTTTGAACTGCTCCCCTCGTCTTGGAACAAAAGACTGGAAAGGCGCCTGCAGATTTTTTTCCTGCGTTCCTATTTTTGTTCAGAGACGGAGACTCGCAGTTTGCGAATTCAGAGAGGGCTGATTAGAATCTGGGATAGTGGAGAGAGATTTGTGCTTGCCCACGTTGTTGTAGAACGGCCGCGCATTGCATGCTCAACCGATCGCACAATAACGCCACAAACGTTTTAGTGTACACCACGTGCAAACAGTCGCAGCATAGTGCGTGCGACCGGATGTACGGCCACTTCCTGCCATGTGTAGTGATTACATCTAATTGTTTGTAACCGAACGCACAATAGCAAGTGAAGCATGTGACTAGCATTTCTGTTAGAATTCAAATAAATCATCAAGACTGAAATACGTCATATTGATAGGGCTGTAATCTCCAAAAGGCTATTAATCAAAAGAAAGGTATTTTTTTTTTATTTTTGTTATTTGGCCACAATATAGAAGTGTGTAAGGTGTATGATTGAGATTGTTAAATAGGTTGTGCCTTCGTGGTCCCTATTTTAGGTAATAAATATAGGGTATACATAACAGGTATACTGGCAGAGGGGATCCTCCTGGTTTCCTATCGTTAAAGAGAGTTAACGATAAAATATAGCTTCCAGTGTAGTTGTAATATTCATTGGTCAGTTAGGGCCTTTGAGTGTTGCGACCGGACCATACGAGTGTGGCATCTCTGACTGAGGCTGGTTGCGGGGACAAAAGGACAATAGGTGGTTACTGTGGTTTTATCTATAGCTAAATAACTCCTGTGTTCCCTATTATAGGTGGTACTGTGCTTGCCTTAGTAGGTATTGCTGTGTTCCCTATTTTTAGATATTAGCTAACTGTAGAATAGGTGCGTGGAGGCAGCCTATCGGTTAATTCTTCCACCGGTCTCATCATTGTTGTTGTTTTTTTTCGCAAAATGGGCGCAAAACAGTCAACAGGGATGGTAGACGATGCGCTGTGTATGCAAGGTCCGACCGGGTCGGCTCTTCATATAATGTACACTAAATATGGTGCGTACGCAACGACGCACTGTACTGTGTGGGTTAAGATGACGAGTAAGAGTGAGAAACCTTTCCCAAAGATTGGAAGCTTTAATATGGAGATTTTAAATAACCTTAGGGATCACATATGTAGAGTGAAATCCAAAAAGAAAAGAGTGGAGTATGATGATTCTTTGAAACTCTGGCTGAATGAGAGTCGCACATGCGTTAATGGCGTGCATGGGGCACCGCGTGGAGCCACGTGCATGCCTAGGGGTGATGCGCACGCAACGCTACACAGCGTAGCGTACGCATCACAGGGAAATGCAAACTTGCGGCACGGTAGCGTTGCCAAAGGTATTGCGAATCGCGCTTGCGCACCCCCGCCACCTTATGTGGTGGGCGGTGATGATACATTACCACATAACAAAAACTATAAAAATGTTGTAACTGAACCAAGTAAGTTGTACCCGGTCCTGAGTGAATATTTGGAAAATGTCTATGATGCAGAAAGTGATCCTGTAGCAATGTCTGCTGTATCCCATGCTGTGCAGTTATTAAATGTCCCTTCCCAGCAAGTACAAGTAGCTGCCCCTATGGCATCAAGAGGGGGGGAGGGATCCTTAGCTCATGGGGGGGAGGCCCTAGTAGAACCCATGGTGGGGGAGGCTCCTTTAATAAGGGTGCAGGAAGTATTAGAACCAACTGTTTCAATAGCGGAGGTTACTAATACCGTTCGCTGCAGTAATAGGCTTAAAGGTATAGAGGTGGGAGGCATCCACCCTGTAAGGACAATTATTGTCCCTAATGGGAACGCAGATGCGAATGGTGTCGTACCCACAAGGGAAGTAGCGATGCACTGTCCTTGGACACGGGCGGAACTACATTCCATTATGTCTGAATTTCCTGACCCCAAGAAACATCTGGCAAAATGTCAGCGTTTCATAAAGGATCTAGGCAATGCCCATGAGCCAACCAACAAGGATTGGCGAGTGGTGTTAAGAGCATGTCTCCCAGAAGGTACAGATGTGAAAAAGTTTATCACAGCATGTACTCTGGATGCAGACATCCCCTTAACTGATCAAGGTAATCAGGATTGCATTGCCCGTATAGTTGCCCAACTAGCCATATTTTTCCCGTTAGTTGTTAATTGGAGTAAAATCTTCTCCATTAAACAAAAGGAAAGTGAACCTGCAGAAGATTACTTTAATCGTGGGCTGCAGACGATCACTCAGTACACTGGGATCGAAAACATTAAGGATAGCACGCACTACCGGGGAATGGTCATCACTGTTCTAATGGATGGTCTAAAAGACAGTTTGAAAGACAGAGTTCAGACCTCACACCCTGGTTGGAGAGGGATAACAGTTGACGCGCTCAGGGAAACTGCAATAGACCATGACAAAAATATCACCAGGAAACGTGAAGCTCAGAGCGAGAAATTGATGGCTGTTAGCATTTGAGCTCTAGAAGATATGCACTTACAGCCAACAGACACATATACACCTGCACAGTTACAAGTCTTAAACACCTACCATCCTGCGCAGGCCCAACCCATACAATTCCCTCACACATACCACACCAGACCACAACACACTCTTCACACACACCCAAAACCATCATACCCACACTCAAAATCCCCTCCTCCCGGACTTCAACAAAATTTCCTCAACAGATCAGCTAAGAAATGTTTTAACTGTAACCAAGTAGGACACTTTAGGAAGGACTGTAGAGTCATAATTCAGGAACCCCACATGCAGCAACATATTGATGCATCTCGTAACCATAAGAACTACCAGATAAATCCTGCCCACATAGTTGCTGCAAATGCCTTGCTGGGGGAAGATAGCCAACTATAGGGGTTAGGTCATACCTGTAGTCTGCAGGCAGTCAGGATAACGGGAGGTACTAGGGAAGAGCTGGTAATAAAGGTTAATGTAGCTGGTACTGAACGTTCCTTCCTAGTAGACACATGGGCGACCAGGTCTGTTTTAAAATCTCTTGAAAATCTACAGATAACAAACCAGACAGTACCAGCAATGGGTGTAACAGGTAGCGTACAGCATTACCCTTTAACCAAACCCACGGAGGTTACCATTGGGCCTTTGCATGCCAGGTATTCTTTCCTCCTGGCAGCAACAGCCCCTACTAATCTCCTGGGAAGAGATTTATTGTGCAAAATGGGATGTATTATCTATTGTACCCCTGACGGGATATTTATGGATGTCCCAGGAAGGTTTGCACACGAGGTAAGGGATGTGCTAGACACTCCCCAATGGTTAATGCTGCACACCATAACATCAGACAAGGGTTCAGCTCAGGTAGATGAAATGTTAGAACAAATACCTAGTTTCCTTTGGACTAAGGATGGACAGGACACTGGGTTAATGGCAAATGTAGCTCCCGTCATGGTAAACCTGAAAAACGGTAGACACGCTCCTAAAATTCCCCAATACCCATTAAAGCCAGAAGTGGAGTTAGGGGTTCACCCCATAATTGAGCATTTACTACAGCAGGGAATTTTAGTCCGTACAGCCAGTGTAGCCAACAGTCCCATCTTCCCTGTGAAAAAGAGTGGTGGGAGGGGGTACAGGCTGGTACAGGACCTTAGAGGGGTTAATAAGGTGGTAGAAAGTCAATTTCCCATAGTGCCTAACCCAGCTGTCATCCTTATGCAAATCCCATCAACCGCAACCCATTTCATGGTAATAGATTTATGCTCCGCTTTCTTCTCCGTCCCCCTTCATCCTGATTGCCAATACCTATTTGCCTTCACATACAAAGGCGTACAGTACACATGGACACGACTACCCCAGGGCTTCATTGACAGCCCCAGTATCTTCTCCCAGGCTTTACATGATTGTTTACAGTCTTTTCAACATGCCAATGGATCGGTACTAATCCAATATGTAGACGATTTGTTGTTATGCTCTGATTCGTTTATGTCATGTTTAAATGATACTAAACTTTTGTTGCTTCACCTCTCGCACACGGGGCATAAGGTTGCTAAGGACAAGTTACAGCCGTGCCAGACCAAGGTTAAATACTTGGGACACTGTCTTACCCAAGGCCTCCGACATCTGACAGCGGACAGAATCCACGCCATACAGACCATGACACTACCACAGAACCAGCACCAGATCCATACCTTCTTGGGCATGTGTAGGTATTGCAGGTCATGGATACCCGGTTTTTCCATTCTGGCTTTACCACTGCAGGAGTTAGTATCTTCCACAAAACCAGACCGTGTCTTGCACTCTGAAGAGTCAGAGCAAGCCTTCCTTAATCTTAAGGACAGTCTGATAAGAGCACCTGCATTGGGGATTCCAGACTATGGGAAACCCTTTGATTTATTTTGTACGGAGGCTGCTGGTTGTGCGGCAGGAGTTCTCACACAAAAACATGGTGATGCCAATAGACCAGTAGCATACTACAGTGCCCAGTTGGACGCTGTGGCAAGAGCACTCCCAACGTGTTTAAGGAGCATAGCTGCAACCGCACTCTTAGTGGAAAAGAGTGAGGATGTAGTGTTAGGCCATGACATGACTGTACATACACCACATGCTGTTTCTGCCCTGTTAAATTCAGCCCAGACCAGACACGTTTCCTCCGCTAGGTTCACTAAATGGGAACTAGCGTTAATTGCACCGACCAACATTACTATAAAGAGGTGTAATACTTTAAACCCTGCTACATATTTACCAAGTGTGCCTCATGATGCACAAAGGGTGGAAGGTAAAGGTGAATCGTTACCAGTGGTAGAAGGTGAGTTTGGTACAGGAATTAATAGGCATGACTGTATGGAGTATTTAAATCAAAATTTTACAGCTAGGCCTGACATTCATGACACACCGTTAGAAAATGCAGACAACGTTTTACACGGATGGGAGTTGCCATAGACAGACTGATACAGGTGAGTTATGTACAGGTTATGCTGTGGTTGATGACAAGGACGTTATAGTGGCCGAACCACTCGGTCCACCCCATTCAGCGCAGGTGGCGGAACTCGTGGCACTAAGGAGAGCGTGTGAGTTGGCCGAAGGAAAAACGGCCAATATTTACACAGACTCCAGGTACGCTTTTGGGGTGGTGCACGATTTTGGGGCCCTATGGCGTCTAAGAAATTTTCTAACGGCAGCAGGCACACCAATCGCACATGCACATCACATAAAACGACTGTTGATGGCTATACAGCTACCCAAGACAGTAGCTGTCATTAAGTGTAAAGCCCACACCTGCGAAGATGATCCAGTATCATTGGGTAACAACAGGGCTGATAAAGCTGCCAAATGGGCAGCAGGTTTAAAACTTAATCAAATGGATAAAGTGTTGGTATTTGAAACGGTTGACATGCAGAAACTGGTTGAAATGCAAGGTGTGTGTACCCATCAGGAAAAGGCAAGCTGGAGATCCAAGGGATGTGAGCAAGAGTCCTCTGGGCTCTGGAGAAATGGACAAGGGAAGCCAGTAGCTCCTAAGGCATACTACCCAAGCTTAGCAGAAGCAGCACATGGTCTAACCCATCTGGGTAGGCAGGGTATGTGTAAGTTAGTGAAGGCATACTGGTATGCACCTGGCTTTTCTTCCCAAGCAGAGAAGAGGGCAATGTCCTGTTTGACCTGCTTAAGGAAGATTATAGGAAAAACTGTAGCCACCGAACCATCTCACATCCCTCCAGCAGACGACCCTTTCCAGGTCATACAAATTGACTTCATCCAGTTACCACCCTGCAGGAACTTGAAGTATGTTTTGGTTTGCATAGACGTATTCTCTAATTGGGTAGAGGCATACCCAGCTGCTACCAACACTGCTGCATTCACAGCAAAGAAAATAGTTCAGGAGTTTGTATGTAGGTATGGTATCCCTAGAGTAATTGAAAGTGATAGGGGTACCCATTTTACCGGAGATGTTTTTCAATGTATGTGTAAGTTGATGGGTATTAATAGTAAGCTTAACACCCCATATCGACCGCAGGCCAGTGCCAAGGTGGAGAGGGTAAATGGTACTATTAAAAACAAGCTGAGTAAAATCATGGCTGAAACTGGTTTGGGATGGCCAGAAGCTCTGCCTCTTGTGCTCCATAGTATCAGGACCACCCCTAGATCCCCTCTTAATCTTTCCCCATTTGAAATACTGTTCGGGAGGCAACCTCATTTAATTATAAGTCCTCAGGAAGATTTGAAAAGTAACAATGAGGTTACTGTGAGGTAACTTATAGGGATGAGTAAACAGCTCCAACAGCAGCAGCAGAAACTAAAATTGTTATCACCTGATATGCCTCAAATGAACTGTCATGATGTTGAACCTGGAGAGTATGTTATGATCCGAAACTTTTTACGTTCAGGTTGTTTGACTGACCGTTGGGAAGGACCATACCAAGTGCTACTGACAAGTACAACATCCGTGAAAGTAGCTGAGAGAGACACCTGGGTCCATTCCAGCCATTGTCGGAAGGTCAAAAATCCTGAGGAGAACCAGACCAGGGGAGAAACAGAGAACCTGGACCTGTCGATTGCAAGCCTGTTCCGTGAAAGCTACTAATTGTATCAGTAGCACTTGAACAAGGCTGGTAAAACCTGGTATGGTGATGGGGTTTCAGGTTGTAACTGCTTTTGTGTATCCTCCCAGAGTTCGTATCATACTGTTGTGTTTCGGGATGTCCTGGTTCTGTGCTGGTGGTCGGAGGATGGAGAGAGAGATCGGTAGTGGTTTTGGTGGAGAGGAGCTGGGAGAGAAAGAGCTGCAAAAACAAGGCCAGTACCTGACCAATATTAGCACTGTAATGGTTAAAAGATCTGCTCTCTTGGAATCTCGGAGGCAGTGTGAAGGTTTATTGTCTGAAGAGTATTGTATATGCACAAATTGTGGGCCTGTAGTCAATGATAAATGCATCCTACGATGTCAGACCCAGAGTAATTTATACTTGGGCGAGCATCCGTTAGAGGACTACCATTCCCTAGTAGGCAAGGTTTTGAACCAAACCGAATGTTGGGTATGCTCCCAGGTTCCTCAAGGACAGCATAAGGTCCCATTCCCCATTAAAGGTCTCTGAAGTAATTGACTTACAGGGAGGCAAACCGGTGGACAGAAAATTTAACATATCCAATTCCCCTAATTTGAAGCTCCACCAATATCAAGTAGATAAATCCCTGTTATGTTTCAACTTCACCAATCCCAACAAACTTGGGAATTGGGAAGTCACAGGAATTAATCAGGCAATGACCTTCTCACTGAGAGCCGGTAATGTATCTATAGACTCAGCACTTTTATACAACATTGTTACAAGTGGGAAATTCTATAGGTACAGGTATACGTGGAGTAATGTTAAAGTGATGGTTGGAAGAGTACCACCCGGGTACTGTGCGAAGATCATACAACCTGATACTTGTATTAGCCAAATGGAGGAGATAGGGATGGGATCATTCATAGAAAAGATGTGTACCGGTATCATGAAACATTCCATCCCATTCATCCTCTCAGATGATGTATATTATATTTGTGGTAGAAAAGCGTATAAATGGCTCTCTCCAAGTTCCAGTGGACTATGCTATTTGGGAAAGGTACTCCCTGAAGTCATGACTCTTGCACATAATGAAATGATTGATGTCCATAGGAACATACCTTCTCCATACCTTCATACGCATTATGAACACAGAAATAAGAGAAACATGATTCCTGGTGATGTGCATAAAGCCACTCAAATGATAAGTGAGACGACTGGCTTCCAGATTTTAGTTGGACTTGATCCCACCAGGATTGCTCGGGGATCTCTAAATTTTAGGTATGTTCAAGATCTCGCAAAATTAATAGATAATATCACCGAGCTATATGATGACACCTTTAGGTACACTGGTAAGGAGTTGCAAGTGTACAAGAAAGAGCTGGTCCAACATCGTTTAGTGCTGAATTATTTAACTGCTGTCACTGGAGGATATTGCGTAACCCTAGCCACCCAGTTTGGTGTTAAATGTTGTACTTATATCACCAATAGCACTAGTGACCCCAAGGAGGTGATAGACCGGAAAATGGATGAAATTCTGCAGTTGAAATGGGAATTTCGGAAGAACCATAATGCTTCAATCGCTGAAGTGGAGGAACAGGTCGAAGAGTGGTTCTCCTGGTTGAACCCTATGAAATGGTTCTCGGGTCTAGGAGAGTGGGTCCAAGGACTGATTGCGAGTATAGGGAAACTCCTGATCCTAGTGTTGGTGGTCATCCTAATAATTGGCATATGTATCAGATGTGTTCCAGCGGCTATGAAGTGTGCAAAAGGTTGTTCCAATGGAAACCAGGAAAATGAAATAATGATGGTAGTTACCCATGATGCTGTGAATACTAATGTAACTAATACCCTACATTATAACCCTGAATTAGAGAGTATGATCTAATGTTTGCTTGTATATTGCCATGTATAATAAAGTATTGTCAATGTTTCTTTAGAACACCCTAGTTTAAATGTAGTCTTCATCTCCCCTTTCTTCCAAGGTTGTCCTCTCCATGGAGTGGTGCTTTCCCACACTAGCTCCCCATTGGTCCTCGACTTAGAGTCCACGTGGTATGCGTACGAGGGGCTACTTTATGTCCCCAGGGGCGCATTATTCAACGATTCAAATGACCACATGGAGTCATATCGTTAAGAACATTGAACAATACTTTATAATACAGTGTCCACATGAAATAAGATCCGAATGATAGTAGAAGTCCCATAAGAACAGGTACCTTGTAATGATGTGATTTGAATTTGTTTAGCAGTGCATAAAAGTGTTATTAATGCTATTTCAAAACATCTTAAAATTAAGTCTCTACACAATTCAAAATTATCCTTATGGGTTAGGTGCATTCCCACATCTAACATATGGTCACAACCTCTTCAGTCTGGCCTGTGGTGTGCACATAAGGCTAGTTTTATGTCCCTTCCCCCAAGAGCGCTTCATTGATGGGTAAATTAACAACTCATGCCATCCCATAACAATAACATTAACTAATGTCTTATAGTATGGCTAATCAGATAACCAATTATTAATTGTTGCTTGCGTATGGTGATAGCGTATAATTGCTATCAAAGGGTGGACTGTCGAAACCGTATAAATTGGTTGCGATCGCTTAATTGCGCACGAATCGCAACACGACATCCATTGGACGATTTGATCATCCACGGCCATTTTATGCGAACACAGGCTCCCGCCGCATTTGCGCACGCACTTGCGCACGCGCAATTGCACATGCTCGCTATACATGCACACGCATCCCATGCCCCCGCAACTCGTCATATTGTGAATGGCGAGCCATGCTTCTGTGCTCACAACAGTTAAGCGCCATTTTTACATTACATAAACACAAAGTTAGTACAGCAATACTGTTTAAATACTGTTTTGCGTTTCAATCGCATAGCCAGCTTTTAAGTATTATTGTCGGAAACCTTACCCCGACGGACAGCAGCCTTTCCTTACAATAAACTTATATCCCATTTAACCCTAAACTGACTGAGATACGCACAATGCTATGTGTTTTAAAGGTATACAGTGAATGTTACATGTTAAATAGCAGGTATATGATATCTGGGATTAGGAATAAGATAAATGGGTCATGAGTAGTATCTACCGATTTCCCTCTGTCTCAACAGGAATATGAAACCAACAGAATGAATATGGAAGGGATCACTATCGAGTTATGAAGACCTGCCAAGAATTATACTCTATACTGTATAAATCACTGTACACCTCCCCTGTAGATTTGCATGCCAAATATTAGTACAAAGGGATTTTCTAACAGTTCAACCTCCAGTGACGTCAACCATTTACTAACAAATGAATAGCAACAACCATTGTGACTCAGTAATAAAGGGCCAATAGGGAACCCCTCTGAGTATTCAGCTTATGTTCAAAGGTAATTGTACACCTATAAATTGCCATGCAGTCTGGATCCCAGCCCCTTTTCTTTGCTTCCTTTTTCCCTGCCTGACCCTAAAGAAACACACAGCAATCCTGATGGACAGCTGTTAGTCTAGGATCCAGACCGCATGGCAAAATATTGGTAATTGTATCTTTGTCTTTATCCTGTATATAGCTGCATTGTATAGATTAAGGCTGATTATACCCTTTTTACAATATAGTACCTTTGTGTGTGTTGGAACCGCAAACTGTTTCTGTGTGACAAAGTTATTTTATATTGAAATGGGAGGTATGGGCAATGTGGTCTGTGCAATCAAATCTCTCTAATATCGATGCTGTTCAAACGGTATCAATAGTAGTTTGCATCATGTGATGAAATACAAAGGCATGACATCATCGTTCTGCAAGGCATCAACAACTGCAGTTGGAATCAGTGAGTTTTGGTGTCCGGCACAGCTGTGTGCCTTTCATGTGGTGCCCTAGTTGATTTTTCAACTTCAAACCACAATCCGGGTATTGATTTCATAACAATGTTCCATTTGTGGCTGATTTGTTCTCAACATTGTATCATGGAACAGAACATCTCTGCCTGCCTTTCCACAATGTTATCTGGCTGGCTTATATGATTATTTCAAATTATAATAGCATAGCCTTCATTGTCATTGAGAACTGCATTAAATTACACATTATTATTCAGTTCCATGATTTATGTTGTTGTCTCCTGGCAATTTTTATTAACGCAATCCAGAGATAACCAGCACTGTATGTTTTACTTATTTAATCTAAGGAAACAGGTCAAGAGTGTTTTAAAACGGAACATTACATAATGTTTAGTCTGCAAAAAAAAAATTAGAAAAACACCAGGGAGGTCGGTTCTAAAACCAGACGCTTCTGTTCATGCTTATGCCCGATAATTAAAAGGGCAATGCTTTTACTAGCAAGACATGGCTAGTAACAGCACTACCTTAATAATTATTGGGCATAAACGCGAGCAGAGCTGACAGCTTTTACAACCGACACTTCGTAAATCAACCACCAGATGTCTGTGGCGTCACCATGGGTTTGCGGGCCGCACCCGGGTGTCAGCCTAGTAGGGGGTGACACCAAATTCACTCTGCTCCTGAGTGACAGGAGCCGAGTACTGCAGAGAGACACTCTACTGGAGCACTTGGCTCCTGTCAAAGAGGACGAGCCAACAGTGCAGGCACAGTCTCCGGAGCCAGCCCAGCATGTCCGGGGATGCTGGGCATGCACCAGGGGTGATGCATTTGTGATTTCCCGCATGGCCAAACTCCCTAATTGTGGGTAGAGATAAAGTACCAACCAATCAGCTTCTAGCTGTTATTTTAGGCTGTGTTTTATATATATATATATATATATATATAGTGGTCTCTCACTTTCTGCCACAGAAATAAAAGTCCCTGTTTTTACAAACAATGATTGGTCAAAATTTTCGTCCAATTCCGAAATATGGATACATTTCGGCAGTTTGAAAATCAATTCTTAGATTAGTCCACTCCAACAGTTTGCATAAAAATGTGCACTCCCTAGAAAAGCAGCCAATCACAAAGCATGGAAAGTGATGAAATGAATCAACAAGAAACAAACAAAAGTCAAATGACTATAGCTTTATAAATGCCGGTTTAGTGGTGAGCATGTGTTGATCATACATAAACTGTTTCCAGATATTTTTACATCTTTGTGAAAAAAATATATATATAAAAGTATACAAATTTTTTTTTATTTATCTTTAAAATTATTTTTACTATTTTCCTGTTTGAAAGCCTAATATTAAGATTTTATTTATTCCTGATTTACTTAAATTGAAAACAATACTATTTATTTTTTAGCATTCTGCTTTTCAGTTTCAATCTATGTTAACCTTAATTTATTTTTATATATTTTGCTACATTCCTTGTATTTATAGAAGTAATATAAATAATTTATAGATTTACCATCCCCCCTCCCCTATTTCAAACCATACTTTCTTGTTTAACCACATTGGTTGTCTTTTTTTATTCTTTTTAAACATTTCTAAAAATGTTGTTGTCAGGTTATTTGAATAATAAGTATTTTAAATATTTTAAAATAATTTTATCTTTCTACTTTTATTTAATTGTATGCTTTCCCAGTCTATAAACTGTAATGCTTCTCTGAGCCAATTAAACTTTGTCCTTCTAAAATTCATAGATTTCTTACAAAACAAAGAAAATTTTCGACTGAAAGTTAAATGCCACCATATTGTGATGACTATTTCCCAAATGTCACTACATCTGTACATTAAATATACTACTTGTAACAATTAATAGGTAGACCCAAGTTCAGCAGCACTGTCTCTGTAGTTGGTACTTCTACCCCTTAAAATAAAGTTAAACTTTCTGTGTCAAACACTGGTCTAATTTTCCCAATGTATGTCTATATAGTTAACTTAACCTGTAAAGCTATGTACTGTACATTTTTCTTTTCTGTCCTTTCAATTAGTAATTATAAATTAATTTCAGTACAACCCTTACAATTTTGCTTGGTTGCATGACCCTTCCCAGTTCCAAGTTTAATGTCTCATCCAGCTTTTCAAGCATTAGTAGTATATAATATAATACCAATATATTGAGTTTGCCATAATTTGTCTGAAGGTCAGCTCAATATTTGCGAATCACTGTGAAATTGGTGATCTGCCTATACATTGCCAACCATTGGAGGACAGATTGCATGTCCCCTTGTGAGAAGACCCCAGGGCCAAAACAATTGTACTATTCTATACAATAAGTGTCGAACTGTGCAATTGGGCATTCTTATGTGTGTGTGTTTGTGTTTACAAGCTTAATAAAAATCTTGTGCTTAAGCATTCTATAATATTATTTAATTTATTTACGAGCCATTGCTCTGTAAAACACATATACCCCTATATCAGAGAGACCTCTCGTTCACACATTACTGTCCCTAAAAAGCCTCAAAACCTCATGGTGGTGTAACCAATAAAGGGAGCTTCCGGTTTGATAGATCATCAACATTTGGCTGAAAAATCAGGACATCAGCTCCCACACAATATTTTATCCACAACTTTGTTCTGTTAGAGAGAACCATAATGCCCTCTGTCTAATACATGTGCATCAGATGTCAGGAGAATGGTAAGCAACCCATTCTGGAGTCTGGAATAATGTGATATGTGTGTTGAGGTCAGGCATAATGATTGGCAGACCTCTGGGATAAGACCTTCTCACTGACCTTTTGTCTCTTCAGGATATAAAGATATAAGAACTGAAAGGAAGAGAATACTGATAAGTTACAAAAACAAAAAGCCCAACAGGTTGTGAGTAGTTGGAGTATAGAAACTTTCTGATCAGCCAACAGATTTATAATCTACACTTATTAATAACTTCACAATGTTTTACTTACTAATTTCAAATACAGTGTCTATAACCAGTGTTCTCCCTTTCAGAATTTTTTACATTTTATTTTCTTATAAATGGAAACAAACAGATGTATTTGGATTTTTATTGTTACTGATCAATACTAAATAATCTGTAATATCAAGTTATAACAACTCGAAAGTGTTTCTTTAATACAATTTGAGTCTCCCATATCCAAAATGCTTGGAACCAGGGGTATTTTGGATATCGGAAAATTCCGTATTTTGGAATATTTGCATACCATATTGAAATGTGGGAATGGGACCCCAATATACACACAGAATGCATTTGTGTTATATACCCCTTATACACATAGCCTGCAGGTAATTTTATACAATATTTCCAATAATTTTGTGGCTCAAACAAAGTTTTTGTGTACATAAATGAAATTAATTTATGTTTCATATACAACTTATACACACAGCCTGTAGGTCATTTTATACTTTATTTTTAATACTTTTTTGCCTTAAACAAAGTTTGTGTACATTGAACCATCAAAAAGCAAAGGTTTCACTAGTATAGTCATGCTAAAATATTCCGTATTTCGGAATATTCCGTATTTTGGAATATTTGGGTATGGGAGACTCAACCTGTAATTATAATCAAAACACAGTCAATAATTGATTATTAAAGTATCCACTCCTTTTTACTGAGATGTTCCTAAATAAATCTTGATTAGATCAGTTTTAAATAGAGATGAGCGGTTCGGTTTTACTTTATGTTCTGAACTCAAAACAGGCATCTTATTGGCTATCCAGCACTCACGTGTTTTGTTTCACCTTATGTACAATTTGATACTTTTAAACTGATTTCAAAATAAATACATCTATCTGAAGATTAAAGCAAAGTCAAAGCTAGTCTGAAAAGAGGCTACTGAAAGGATCAGGTTATTATCTAAAAGAAAGTGCAATAGAAATTGCATTAAATAATTATCATTTTTTTATCATAATTTTAAATATTTTTTTACAATATTTTTTTTTTCAGTAGTGAAACTGAAACTCCAAGCCTGTGCTTTCTGTTCCACTGCTTATGCATGCCCCAGCAATGGTCATGTATGAATATATTGTCCTACTGGATGTGCAAAGGGCAAGGTAAGCATTACTGCTCATGGTCAGAACCACAGGTCAGCTGAGCATCACAAGATTTTACTAATAAATTGCTATGATAATTGATTTTACAGTTACAATATAAAATGAGCCTTATCGACACTGATTGATAAATAGGCAAGTTTGTTCTCAGTGCTAGTAGCTGTGTATAGTGCAATTCTACAACTAGGCATCATTCTAAATACTCCATCACTTTCTATAAAGTCTGTAAGCAGCAACATAAGACTACACTGCAGTCTATAAGAAACCAAGGATTTGCAATGTACACTGAGTAGCCAAATTATTATGACCTCAGGATTAGTACTTTGTTGGACCACTTAAAGGACAAAAAAAAATCTAAAAACCACTCAGAAATTTTGGGTTTTCTTTATGAGTGAATTAGGTGAAGAACATGTATTTCAACTTATCCAAAAAGATTTCAATAACATAAAAAATAAAAAAAATATTTGTAAAATAAAATAAAATAAAAATTGTATATTTTTAAACATCGGATCACCACCATCGGAACATTGTGAACATCATGACCATAGCAACTTTCCTTTTCACAACGGCTTCAGGCACCAGGTACACTTTAGGGAGTGAGGGGGGGAGTGTTAATTTATTTTTCCCCAACGGCTGCTAATCTCTGCAATGGCTGGGGGGGGAGGGTCCTGCTGTGCTGACCGATCAGCAGTGATCGGCAGCACAGCAGACACTAGTGGAGGGTGCAGGCAAGCAGAGGGACCAGAAGGTCCCTGTGAGAGCAGCAGCAGAAGGGTAGATTCTCTTCCTGCAGCCGCCCACACTCTTTATCTTACTGGTCGCATTATTACGACCAGATCTGATAACGCACTGCCTGGTGTGGTCGGACAAATGTAACCATGCCAGGCAAGTGGTTAATATGGCTTGAATTCTTCTAGGCTTATATTCTACTAACTGTCGGTATGTTTCGTGGGGAATATGTAATGAACTGCATCTCCATAACGTTGCCTCTGCCAGCCTGAAGAGTCACAAGAAAGATCCATGCTTTTGTGCTGTTGTCTCCATATCCCCACCCTACGATCTGCATAGTGTAATTGAAAACGTGATCTTTTTAGACTACATGACCCCTTTCCAATAATTTACTGTCCAGTTCCTGTGTTCCTGAGCAAACTGGAGGCGTTTCACCTTGCTTGCGGCAGATAGCAATGGCGTACGTACGGTCCTTCTGCTTCTGTATCCCATTCAATGTAATGTGCTGTGTACTGTTTGTGGAGAGGCCATGTGAATTGGTCCCTGATTATGATTATCCATAATTTGATGCACTGTTGCACATCTGTGAAACTGAACAAGTCTGCCCACTCTCCGTTCCACTCGAGCATCCAGTAGCCGTTTACGACCACAGCCTTGTGCTCAGACCCAGTTGCTTGCCTGCTGGGCCACTCTGTGTAAATTATGACAACTGCCGCCCTCGAACAAGTCACCAGTGCAGCTGTTTTCCTACTGCTCACATTGCTGCTCTGAGCACCAACAATCACTCCACGTTCAAAGTGACATTTACGCATTACTTCATGAGTGATGCATTTCATTAGTCTCTGCATAACTTTGCCTTTCCGTTCTTATACAGGTTCAGACATCCTATGCCGGTATTATCTGTGGAACAGCTACTTTGCATAAAATCACCTGGTGGTTATAATAATTTGGACACTCAGTGTATAATTCAGAGGGACATTAAGTACATTTGTGTAGCTTAAATACAGATGTCCTGGAGTGGTCAGGTCAGAGCCCGGTTCTCGAACCAATTGAATTTATTAGAAGAATTCATATTTAGCTATAACACCACATATAAGAACTGCCTCAGTGTTACTTTTTAGTCAGTATGAACATCTGAAATAATGAACAAACCTCCAATAATTTAACCGTAATTTAAATTAATCCTCACACCAAAGAAGCTCAAACAAGTTGCTGGCCCCTCCATTATCTCCCAAAGCAGGGTCACAGATACCTAATCCATATCTGTACCAACAAAGCCACCGAGAGAGGCTTATTAGAGTTCACAATAGCTTGATGTTTTTATCTAATGCAACCCTTAGAACCATCTAATGGGGTGGACTGAATAAATAGTCCACCTCATTTAATCAGGACTGAGACTCCAATTGTGCTTTGAGGGATTTGGTCTGAGTGATACTATTGGCTGAGACCTTTGCTCCATAGGCCAATCACCATCTGGAGATGCCTGAGAAATCCTCCCTAAGACCCGAGAGGCTAGCCTTAAATCCAGGATGTATCAGATAGAGTTTAAGTTCATTGAATGAGCTGCCTAATCAGGTTCAATGAATATAAGTTTTGTTTACTTTATTTGCACTATAATTGCTGCCAAATTAACTATTTCTTAAACCCCACTTCAAAACCAAACCTCCCAACATTGAATGTTTTAGAACAGGGGTTCCCAACCACGGTCCTCAAGGTACACTAACAGTCCAGGTTTTAAGGATAGCCATAGTTGAGCACAGGTGACTTAATTAGTACCTTAGTTATTTTGTTTTAACCATCTGTGCTTAAGCATGGATATCATTAAAACCAGGACTGTTAGTGTGACTTGAGGACCGAGGTTGGGAATCACTGTTTTAGAATCATGACGCATTCACTTACCCCCTCCAAAAGGGGTGCAGTTGTGTCTCACGTGTGGTTGTAAACAAAGTACATTACGGGTGTGTCACTTACTCTGGGAGTACGCCTAGTGCTTTTAAAGCATGCATACACCCAAACCGCCCACCCAACATATATCCCTGAATTGCCGCGCAAACCCATGGCGAGTTCACGCGGCTTCTGTTCATATAGCAAGACATAGATTCACCTACACCATTCTCTGTCTCAGGAGGTTGCTGTGAATCTCGTAAGTTCTGCTATTGATTTAAACAAAGCAAAGTCACAACCAACATCACACATCTTCCGCTATATTTAGTTACTTATCTCCCTGTGCTAAAAATAATGACATCATTACACAGCTGATAAAGCTGCTCTCTTCATGTGTATACTTATTATAATTCACTGGGACGAAAGTGAATCACATTGCTGCTCATCATTACTTTAGTTTCTGCCTGTTGGGTCATGAATATCAGAATTAGTGCAGCCTGGGAAACAAAGTCATAAATGTATAAAAAACTAAAACTATCAGCTATACACAGGAGAGGCATGTGCGGGTACACACTCACCATACCCACATTCCTTATGATGATATCCATAAGGTTGCTGCCAGAATGGCGAATGCATGTTGTTAACGTAATTATAATGCTGACATCTAACATGTCAGCTTCTGCAAAATGTCGACATGGAGAAAATGTTGTTTTTGACATGTCGACATACCGTAGTAAAAATGTCAACAATAGACAAGTTAGGGTTAGTGTTAAGCTGGGTACACACTAGACGATGTGTCTTCCGATCCCGCGGATTGGCCCGACATATCATGCGCGTCGTCTAGTGTGTACCCACGATGTGCGCTCGCATCGGTTGCTCATCAGGGTCATTCCATCGGCCTGCATGCATGGCTGATGGAGCAACCTAGCTGCCGACACCGGCAAGGTCAATGCTGCCGGTGAACGATATATCAGGCAGTCATTCACCGGATCTTGCAGTGTTTACCGACCACTTGATATATAGTTCATCGGCACCTTCGGGCGTCACAATGGCGTGTGTAACCAGCCTTAGAGTTACAGTAAGTGTTACGGTTAGGTTTAAAATTGCTTGTTGACATTGTCACCGTGTCGACATTTCATCTGTCGACATGTTGACATTGTTGACATTGTCTCCATTATGCTGTTGATGTTATGAATGTCTACATGGTGACTGTTGAGCTAATATACCGAACCCGCTGAGTGTGGGGTCAATTAAGAGCTATTGGAATGCTTTCTATCAATTGGAGCCACAAAGAAAGTATTGTACTAGTTACAGCTTAGTATGCAGAATATTTGTTATGCTCACACAAATGGTGGCATTTAATGCACGCTGGGGACACAGTAAGTAAACTTTAAAGTGTGTATAGTTTAAAAGCATACCTCCCAACTGCGCGGTATAGGCATTGGGGGAACGGGACGTGAGGCAGTCTAGTACATGAGATGATCTGATCACACCCATGTGATCCCTTCTCAGGCGCTCTCATGTGTGAAGCAATGGCTCGCTTTATTCACAAGAACAATTGGGAGGCATTTAAAGGCCTTGTCATCTCTTGCTGTCTTTTTGTACAAACTAGCTGATAAAAGAGGACAATGACTCACTGCAATGCAATTGTACATATAATGCTAAACCTTTTCATTTTTACAATTGGATGAAAAGGTTTATACCTGTGACAATGTGAAGAGTATCTCTTTTATACTACATAAGACATCTTGTATTTTAAATTCTTTTGTTTTTTAAGATTACCATAAAGACAGTTGTAACAGCTGGAGCGAAACTTCACAGTAAATGATATAAGAATGAATGCGCCATTCTAGACGACCTTGCCCAGTAACGTCTTGTCAAATAATTAAGGCAAACACAACATTAACGTCAATCCTGAACTCTCTCTCGCCACCCAGCCAGATGTACCAATGTACTGTAGACGTTACAAAGATTAACAGTCACTTCAAGTTAGCAGAGGCTAAGAGCCTGATTCAGCAAGGACCGCAGTTGCTAATACGCACACAATCGGGCGATTATTTCGCACTGCGCATGCATACGCATCGCAGTGCACGTGCGCAAACCAGCCACTGCTGAACCAGCATGTGCGCGAACCAGCCAGACCCATCGCAGAGTGATTGACAGGAAGTGCCGTTGGTGGGTGGTGATGGGTGGGTGGTCGGGTGAACGCAGGCGTGCCAATGCGTTTCAATGGTGTTACAGGAGCGTGCATAAATTAGGCACTGCGATACCATACGCAGCCTGAGGCCTCATAGCACTGAAGTTACTGTAGCAGTTCCTGAGTGAGGTCTGCCTTAACTGTGCATATGACTCTGATATTGCTCGATGTTACCGATTATTTTGCTATGTTGCCAAAGTATACAGATGTAAGGGGAAGTGGGCGTCATTATGTTAGGCTGCGATCACAATGCAAATGTCATTATTTGCATATCACCGCTGATATTAGCAACTGCAATGCGTGCGTTCTAGCAGAACAGTGGACCTCATTCAGAGACGGACGCTATTTGCGTTCGCTCGTTCAGAAAAAAGGGGTGGCTGTTCAAATGAACCGTTCGCTCTTTGCAGTCTGTTCACGCCTCTAGGTCTGAACGAGCGAACCAAACATGTGGTCGTTTTTTGGAAAACTACGCCCCCTGGCCGCTCGCATCCTACGTCATGTCCGCTATTTATTAGATTAATCGAGTACATCGACCAGCGTATGAACTGCTCGCTATTCTTGTGGTTGGTTTTTCCTACCGCAATCTTGCGAGCAGTTCTGACTATAAAATAACCCAGTGACGTGGTCAATGACGCTGCTGTATTAATTATGCACACCCATAAAACGCCTGTTTTGACCTTTTGGCACGCCTGCGTTCGGATCTCCACTCCCCGTTTTCAAGCACCTTCCCCTGTTACCACCCACATATGCCTCATCCTGTCACTCAAATTATCAGGCATTCGCTATTTAGCGAACAAACGATTTTTGGCCGCACTGACTGGTTCACGCATGCGTATTACGATCCGTACGCATGCGCAGTTGTGCAAACATCGCTCGGAACGAATGAGCGGCCGCTTATGAGCGGCTCTGAGTCAGGCCCAGTGATCCTTGCTGAATCAGGCCCTAAGATCATAGATTTTACATACATTAATGTCTATTATCCATCAGGAATTTTGAATATATCATTTTATTTTTTTGTTTGCAAAGTTCCAGTTAAAAGAGAAACATTTTTTATTCATAACAGGAAAGACAAATATGCTATAAACAGTAAAAGGTCTATTTACTAAAGGTCGATTTCAATCGATTTACAGTACAATAGAAGAAAATCGATGAAAATCGATCAACATCGATTTTGTGTTTTCTGGAGCTAAATCACACATTTACGGACAGACACATTTTGATTTTCTTTTTTAAGTATTAGTAAATGTGTGATTTAGCCCCAGAAACACAACATCGATATTGTTCGATTTTCATTTTAAATCAATCAAAATCAATCAAAATCGATCTTTAGTGAATAGGCCCCTGTGATTCTAGTTTGGGGCATCCCTACCCATGTCCGCTTTATAATGTACAGAACAGAGTGTGCAGGTGCAGTGAATCATTGTGAAGTGCTTACAGCCTAATTTCTAGTACCTGATGCAAATCAGAGCCGCATTCTGGAGAGATGCTGGAAACCTTCCCAGTCTAATTATGAAACTACAACGTGTTATCAATCTCCCTTTAGCTCAAGTCACTTTTATCTTAAAGAAGGTACATGTGCACTGCCCATTTTCCTTCACTGCTGTGTTGTTTAATTATTTTATTACTTAGCATTTAGTTAGAACGCAGTGCTGGGAGGCCTTGTCGATAGACACAAGCATTCATTTTAAATAAAGAGGCATCTAGTTTATTATTGACATTGCTGGAATGCTAGTGGAAAACAAAAAAAGCAAAATGAGTCAAGATGTGAGGTGAGGGATAAATGCAGAACAAAACAAAAAGAGTCACACACTAAGGGGTAAATTTACTAAGATGGGAGTTCTATTTAAGAAGTGATGTTGCCCATAGCAACCAATCAGATTCTACTTCTCATTTATCTAGCACCTTCTAGAAGATAATACCTGGAATCTCATTGGTTGCTATGGGCAACATCACTTCTTAATAGAACTCCCATCTTAGTAAATTTACCCCTAAGGGGTCATTTACAAACCGCTAAAAATGAGGTGAAGCAAGCAGGGCGTCGAGAGGAGGGGGGGTAGTGTGTACTAATCAGCAAGGCTCTGGTTTGATGGAGGGGCTTGGCAGGGGCCTGGGTCTGCCGCCCGCCTCCACCCCTTACCAATCAGTGGCAGCAGCCTGTGTCTCCTCAGCCCACCACATGCTGCAGTGTGCTGAGCTGTGGTGGGACCATGGAGCTTGCTGAGCAGCAGCAGCAGCAGCAGCAGCAGTTTTCCTCTGGCTGTGCAGGTGGGGGGGAGCGATCACACTGATTGCGATCCCCCCACTCTCCAGATTTGTCCATGGCTGAAAGGCACACAGCGCCCCCCTGTGGAGCATACATACACCATTCTGCATTGTGTCCAAGTCAGTGTTATATTTTTTGGGAGCCAGCATAAAGCTGGAGTGGAACTTTAAGACTGCTGCAGTGGGGGCAGTAGCTATGGGGCCAGGAGGTGAAGGGGGCCATCACATCTGCCAAGGTAGCCCTTGGGGCTTCCCTTATACATGCTCTGACACTGGCAATAATCAGAAGGGCAGATTCAGGGCCTCAAGGTGATGAACCGGTAAACCTGGGCTCAGTCCAACCAGAGTATTGCTATGGAGCCCAGTGATGGAGTCTTCTTTAGTAGTATATTGAAATTTTTTTTTTTCTCTTTATTTTTTTTATTAAACTTTTAAAAAATTAACCATGAAGTCAGCAGAGAGTCAAACAATTCTAATTAAATTTTTTTGTATCGCTACAAGGAGCAAATGCATTTGAGCTATGAGGCTATCCTAAAAATGGTCCGGGCAGGAGGGAATTCCTAGTGCCTACTTCCCACATAGGGAGATTCTGGAATTGGGAGGACTGGGAGGCATACTAGTTGTGTCACATTACATCATTGGCCAATCCTCAAATGTAAACCACTGAGGTGCTCCCGCAATGTACAAACAGCATTAAACTTAGTACAGTTCTTGGCCCCATCACTTGTCCCACTGACTTTCATTGACAGCAAGGTCCACGGATGTGGGCAGAGCCAGATCATTCATTAAGCAACCTAGGCGCCACCTATTGCCCAGTGAGCACTGAGGAACCTATATTACTACTTATGTGTTGTTTTGTTTTCACAAATGGAGGGGAAAGAAGTACAAATCCTTATTTTGCCTGGGATTCTGTGGGGTTTCAATCAGACTCAATGTGGGGAAGGGGTTTATGCACTCTGCCCCAACTACATATAGTGGAGGAGAGCAATATGTTTGACATTTTGTTAAGGCGTTTCCAACTCTTCACAGACTTTGGAAAGCTGGATGTTTGATAATAACTTCACATATTTCAATCAAATGCTTTAAACCTTTTAAAATATTTACTGTTATATTAAAACCCTGTTCCCCAAACCTGGGGGTTTGATCTCTGGAACCCCTGATCCCGAGGAATTTTAGTGTTCTGACATATCTTGTGTTGGAGGCACTGATTGGATGGCTACTAAAGTCATCCAGTCAGTGGTCTGAATGAAACTTACTCTTTGTATACCTAGTAGAATGACCCATTACAGAGGTGCCATAGAGGAGAAAGGAGTAACTCAGAAGTGGCCCATGCACAAGGATCTGCTCTTTCTTTGTGCTAATTTCAATCTTGCCTGTAGCATTCAGTAGCAATAAAGTGCAATAGAATTTCTAGTCCTTTTGCCAGTGCCATACAGAGGGCAATGCGGCCACTGGCGCCAGCCAGGGAACAAGGCCATGAGGGTGCATGGTGGCAGCCCTGGCACCATTTGCCTTTAGCTTGTAGTGTGCTTGGCTTCATGCTCTAGGCCTCCTCTTCTGCACGTCATGACAATAACAATGAGATGTACTAAGTCTTGGAGAGTGATAAAGTGGAGAGAGATAAAGTACAAACCAATCAGCTATTAACTGTCATGTCACAGGCTGTGTTTGAAAAATGGCAGTTAGGAGCTGATTGGTTGGTACTTTATCTCTCTCCACTTTATCACTTTCGAAGGCTTAGTACAGCCCCCCCCCCCTAAAAGTGTTGTGGGGGCAGGCCAAAAGTGCCAACTCTGCCATTACGGTAGTGAAGCTTGTTAAAGAACACATTTCTAATGGTCTGATAAATTGAAGACAAAAAAAAAACAAGAGTTTTAACCAGTGTTTTTCCAACACCTAAACAGATAAAATTCAGGCGCATAAGTATTATAGTCAATAAGAATGAAAAAGGATTTTTTTCCAACACCTGTCGGTATGAGCCCTTAAAGCCTTATAAATATATATTAAAGCCATTTGCTATGTTTGGCATTGATGAGCTAAGAGACACATCAGAAGTGCGTGGACTTCCGGAATAAGAAGTTGGCATGTGATTGGTTTGCCATAACTCATATCAAGTCATGAGCTGGCTTCTTTGGCCCACAATGCCTCGCTCCTTTCCAGATTTAACCCGGTCAATCGCCATCAGTTAACTATAATACAACTTTAATGCCTGTAATGATTCACTGCACCAACAGCAAATATAATAGCATACCAATAAAACTAAGGGGTCTATTTACTAAGCAGTGTTAGGAGACAGAATGAAAAGTGATAAGGTGCCAGCCAATCAGCTCCCAACTGTCATCTCACAGGCTGTGTTTGAAAAATGACAGTTGGGAGCTGATTGGCTGGCACCTTATTACTTTTCACTCTGTCTCCTAACACTGCTTAGTAAATAGACCCCCTAAATGTTCCCAACTGTACCCAATAATACAAAAAACTTATTAGTCCTTCTATCTGAGTTAGGAAGAAAAGTAAAGATCTATCATAGTAATCGTAACTCACATAAAAGAAAATAGAAAAACAGAATTGTTACATTAAAATGTCCCACCTCATCTAAGAGTTATAAAAACATCAATTGGGCTGTTTTTAATTAAACTGAAAAGGTCATAAATGACAGAGAGGGGGGCGTCATCTCAATGTAAAATCCCCACCGCCTAAGTCAGATTAGATCAGTGAAACAGCATTGAAAGAGAAAACCCTGGGCCATTTACATGTTAAAAATTAATTAACTCCATCTGGCCAGAAAATAAAAATTTTGAGTAGAAGAGCCTATTACAGCTTTGGAGGCATTCTCCTAATTAATTCTGTCCCTTATGTTTTAATCCTTTACAGATCCACGGTCACAGTGGTAACGTACAGTTTGTTTTTAATTTACTTTCAATTTGCATTCTAATAATAAATACAGATTCCGAACCTTTGCAAATTGGCCGCAAAAAAAAAATTAAGGGATAAAGGGGAAAGAATTAAAACTCTATGGAAATATCCTGTAAAGATATGCTGGTTTGTTATTGTGCCGTTTAATTAAAGAGTGTGTGGGTTTGAAGGTACGGAAGTTCGGGACTTTTTAATGGCTTTCTGACTGCATTTTTAATTAAGCCCAACTGAACAGTAAGCGGTAAGATGAGAAATCTTCTAGCGCTAGTTGTGCTTTAATATAGTCTTGAATACGACCAGTCAATTTAATTTGCCTTCAAAATGAATTAGATATTTATTTAGATGTGTTTACTATTAAACATAATAAGCTTTGCTCGTTGCGTGATAAATCTTCATCCCTGTTTTTTTGCACCTAAGTAGTTTGTATGTTGATGGTGAGAAGGTTCTCGGTGGCTCAGTTTTTCTTTAATAGGTAAAATATGCTGATCGCGCTGTTCGCAACTTTGGAAACTTAAATGCTGTTAATAGCAAAAAAAATAAATTAAATAAAAAAGCTAACGTTTAGAAATTATGTGTTTATATTCCTTGTGCAAGGGAATGATTCATACTAAAGGCACAATACTCCAAACGACCAAAAGTAAACATTTAGGAAAAGGTGCATTAAGCATACACAAGTCTGCTAAAACACACCTTGAAATTCTAAATTGGTAATACTTTTAAAGCCTCATTGCTATGTACATTTATGAAAGCATTCGTATTTACTAAAGCCTTCATAGCCACAGAAATCATACTGCACAGTCTAGTGCATTAGTCTCTTTGCCTTGGGCACGAAGCGCTGTGGGAGATGGCTTGTGGGCTAAAGTAGTATTAGGGAGACTTTTGAAATTATTATTTTCTTTATAAGGCGGGTTCCATGGGTTCCATGGCACCGTAAGCGCGTAACGCAGTGGAGGAACATAGCAACATTATAAAACACAAGTGTCTTCAGACAGAGTCGTTATAATACAAGAACAGAAGTTTGCAGATATACATAATTAAAATCCCCACAAAGCTTACAGTCTGAGAATGTTGCACATGACCAGCGTGAACTGCGTCATCGCTCCGCCTGGCCCTTACAGATAATACCATTCATGTGCAGTGGGATTTAGTCAAAAGGATGACAATGACAATGTTGACAACCAGAGGTGTTACTCTGGTGACACCCGGTGTGCACTCTATTTCTGTGCACCAGAGGCGGACCCACGACCAAAAAGGGGGTGTAGTCTAAAATAAAGTGGCGTGGCCTTGCAGGGATCCCAATGACTTTACTCCGGGGTCAGCCCAGCATTACCGAAGATACTGAGCTGCCCCCAAAGACTGGGCAGTCAACACTGTCGGCTCCTCTTCTATGCCAGAAGCCGGGTGCTGCAAGACAATGTCACGCTGCGTCACCCGGCTCCTGTCACTAAGGAGGAGTCAGCATTTTGGTGTCACCCCCTCTGTGGGTGACACCCAGGTGTGGCCTGCACCCCTCTCATGACGCCACTATTGATACCACTGTGCCGACAGTTATGTTGACATTGTCAATATGTCGACAGGCAACGTGTTGACATGCTCACAATGTCAACATGTGAAATTATGTCATTGTCAGAATGTCGACACTAGGATTAGACTGCTGGTGGGAGGTTAGGGTTAGGCTGCAGAGGGGAAGGTTAGGGTTAGACTGCTGGTGGGAGGGTTAGGGTTAGGCTGCGGAGGGGAAGGTTAGGCTGTGGAGAAGGGGGTTTGGATTAGGCTATGGAGAGGGAGGTTAGGGTTAGGCTGAGAAGGGGAAGCTTAGGGTTAGGCTGTGGAGAAGGAGGTTAGGGTTAGGCTATGGCGGAGGAGCTTAGGGTTAGGCTGCAGAGGGGGAGCTTAGGGTTAGGTTGCGGAGGGGGAGCTTAGGGTTCAGCTGTGGAATGGTTTGCGTTAAGCTGCGGAGGGGGAGATTAGGGTTAGGCTGCATAGGGGGAGATTAAGGTTAGGAAGTGGTAGGGAAGATTAGGGTTAGGCTGAGGAGGGGGAGCTTAGGGTTAGGCTGTGGAGAAGGAGGTTAGAGTTAGGCTATGGAGGAAGAGCTTAGGATTCAGCTGTGGAATGGTTAGGGTTTGGCTGTGGAGGGGGAGGATAGGTTTATGCACTAGAGGGAGGTTAGGGTTTAACCCCATGTGCAGTAGCTTCTTACAGGACATCTACTCTAAGTAGTATTGTTTAGCCAAAATACTCCACAAAGAGGAAAGTGCATTGCCGATACAGCAATCAGTGTTAAATAGATGCCATAAATCAGAGCCACACATTCATTACCAATCGGGGATAAAGCCTAATAAATAATAAATAGACCCCTTATCGGTCCTTTAAATAATTTACCTGTCCCCTAAATCTTCACTGTACCCAAAGCAAGTGACACATTCTGCCCACCGCTAGCTCTGGCTCTATGTCCCCCATCCACTCATGTGTTAACATTTTTTTGTCTGTCATTTTTTTTTTCTCCTACCGTTCTCATTGTTTTCTTCACAACCTGCACTTATGATTTCTCTAGAGAAACATGCTGTAGATATTCCAAGATAAAAATGTACATTCGCCACATTACAGAGCATCTCTCCAGCGTGATTCCATTTCTGCCTGAATACAACGCACTCACCGCATTTTTATGGCACAATTAAAATGATTCATAATGCATCCAAAATTCCAAACCAACCTTAGTTCAGGTACAATGTTTGATTTTAGAGTTACAGACTAGTTGGCTTTGCTTTTTCTCTGTAAGCAGCGAGAGATAAAATCTATTATCTGATAACATCAGCACAACGGTGCTTGGACGCCATAAAACTATACTAACCAGCAATTCCAAGCTTACAGGCAAAGAGATTAAAAAATCCCCTGAGTTTACACAACGCTTTCTAGAGCCTTATCGCACTGCAGATGAGCAGTGCTATCGAGTACGTCTGTTTAATTACTACAAATTCCAACATTTATTCAGAGGATGTAACGTTAGAGAAGGTATGTGGAGTGCTGGAGAACAGTCAAGGTCTATGGGGATGATTCGGAGAATGATATTGATTTTATTTATTTGTAAGAGCAACTAATTATGGTTTTTGTCTTTTTTATTTAAAGCAAAATTAAGTCAACGAGCTGAATGTAACTAAAATCCTAATAATGGCCTCTTAGTTGTTTGAATGCAGGAGAGTGAGCTGAATGACGGAGGCTCTGAACGCCCCCCTACATTATCAGCACTGCTATTAGGCAGACAGGCTGCCAAAGTGCCATTGTAAATGAATAAATGGTCAGTGTCACTGTCCGTTTCGTCCACTGTACATTTAAATTTCGCCGCTCTGTCCACAGGTCCCTGGCTGTATGTCTATGCAGTGTTCGTGTTGCATTTGAATAAAGTTTTTTTTTTTTCTTTGTTGCTACAGTTACAACACCTGAGAAGTCAAAGGACCGAATATCAGCATATCAGACGGGCAGGGGCGTATTAAGAGAGGAGGGGGGCCGTGTGCAGTCTCCGTCGAGGCCCCCTCCTCTCTCTCCGCCGGCCGACAGCGCACTGAATACAGCACCGCAGCAGTAGACTCTGGGCACTAGTCTACTGTGCATGTGCAGGTCATTGAGAAAATGGTGCGGCAGCCATTTCCCTACTGCGCATGCGCAAACCGCCGGGAAAATGGCAGTGGCGGGCATTTCCCTACTGCGCATGCGCAAACCGCCGGGAAAATGGCATCGGCGGGCATTTTCCAGGCGGTTCTTACAGCGCTGATACCGCTGACGTGGGACTCTGGAGAGGTAAGTATTAAAAATATGGGTGCAGGGTGTGCGGTGTGGGCACACCCAGCGCCCATTATAGATATGCCCCTGTAGCCGCAGGTGCTCATGGGGAGTTTTGACCGGCGCATGTGCAGACTGCCCGCAAGCACCAGTCAAAGTATCCGAAAGAGGGAGAGTACGATTCACCAGAGAAGCGGGTTAGCACGCTCTTCTGCAAATACATTTTTAACACATTCAGCCAGTAAATTACCCTGGTCAAAATCGATAATGGTCAAAGCAGGGCAGGACACTTTAGGATCCTTATACGCAATTATAATACACCACCTGGAAGGGGTGGAAATTCTGGACCAGGAGGCCCCTTACACTGCGCTTCCGAGCTCGCACAGGGTGGGCCCATGCGCAGTCAAGCCCCTGTTCTAGCTAAAAGCCTAAACGTGGCTTTACTGCCCTTGTTAAGAGGGGCATGCTGTGTCCTTTGATTGCCTCTGTCCCTTCCTATGACACTGCTCAAAAGCAGAAGTACCATAGTTGAAGGAAGTGCAGCTAAAGTACCTCCATCACCAGCTGCAACCACATTTGTTGCATATTAGGTATATTAAATAATCAAATACAACGGCATGCAAAATACAGTATATACACCTTTCCTTACCACTATATATTCCCCAGAAAAAAAGGATATTCCCCCCAGCACACTGCACCAATATCAGCAAAAATAATTGAATCCTACATGCTAATAGAAATTCAGAGGTATTAGTTACATACATTTGCAAATATATGATTAAGCGCCGGGCCAGCATCAAGGCTCCTCTATACCAGCATCCCTAACATTCAGGGGTTCACGTCTGAGGCGCAGGGCACCCCAAAAGAATCCAGCCAAGGACCATCCCCAGGGCATCAAACAAGTAAGGGAAAGAAGGTGACAGTGAAGTGTACAGGATAGATGTGTAAAGATAATCAATAAGTGTTAATATAATAAGAAAGAATTAAAATTACTTAAATAATAAACAAACAAATAGAAAGGTGATGAAATAGTATCTATGTGAATTAAGTAGTGATGCCCTGAAAAAGGCCCAGCCAGAGCAACTCCGGGGTCCCCACGCCCAAACGCTCACCCAAAAATAATTGATGCTACCTAATAGTAGCACTCACTCTGGGTCATATAATTACAAATTAATGTACTGCATAATACAGCACATATAAATATATAAGCCGAAAGCACCTGTGCAATATCATTAAGCGAATGTGAGCGACCACTATACTTTTTATTTGCACTATATATTCCCATAAATTATTCAATAGAGGGTAAAACGGTCCGGCTTGAGGCATGCTAGACCAGTGTGGTGGAACAGGGGCACCACAACATTGAGGGCGCACCCCTCCCAGTCATTCCCGATTTCAGCGGGACAGTCCCGTTTTTCAGGCACTGCCCCGCTGTTCTACCCGCGGGACGAAGTGTCCCGCAGGTGGTCGGGATGGAGGGCACCTCAACCGCCGCAGCTGTGCAATATGTTCACAGTAAGGTTCAAAACTGGGAACACTGGTCTTGATCCAACATATAAAGGAAACACTGTTTCCTTTTGGAGAACTACTCAAGAACTGACAAGCTACTGTATATGTGGGTTCTCTGGAGTTATAATACAAAAGCGCTTCGGCAGTTTTAAAAATGATCATAGTAATTGTATTTATATTGTCTTCTATTGCGGATAGTGGTAAGGATGATGATGTTTATACAAGCTGATAGTTGCTCCTTATGATAATTTAGAAGATCAAAACGTATAGAATTGATGGCTTGTGCAGTACTGAGTTGACAAGTGACTAATCAATATTATTGTTCAACTAAAGCTGTCCTCGACACACAAAACACCCTCATTTGTAACTTTCAAGACCCTCCCGTAACTTTTTTACTTTGCGTGTTTTGCTGCCAGCTACTGCCACGTAAAAGCTGAACAGGGCTGCCACCATAAAAATATAAGTAAATAAGATGTTTCATTTGTCCACTACCTAATATTTTGCACTCCACACTCCTAATAGTAGTTATTCTGTAAAAAAAATGATCCGTTTCTGAACAATAAATTAAATTTAATGAGTTCTATGTATAAAATACATTAACTGAAATAATTAAATGTAATAAGATAATTTCAAAGTTCCATTTGGAAGGTATTTCATGTAGTAATGAGCTCCCTATGCATCTCTGGCTGTTGCTGTGTTAGGACGGTCTGCCCATGAGGGTTACAGGTGAATTATTATATAGGTCTTTTTGAGTGATCTTTGGTCTATAACTTGACAACCAGCACTATGTAGGATTTGTCACAGCTGGCAGTACAGGTTGAGTCTCCCATATACAAATATTCCGAAATACGGAATTATTTTGGCATAACTGAGATAATGAAACCTTTGATTTTTCATGGTTCAATGTACACAAACTTTGTCTAAGGCACAAATTATAAAAAATATTGTATAAAATTACCTTCAGGCTGTGTGTATAAGGTATAGATGAAACATAAATGAATTTAATTTCTGTACACAAACTTTGTGTGAGCCACAAAATTATTGAATATATTGTATAAAATGACCTGCAGGCTGTGTGTGTATAAGGTGTATATAACATAAATGCATTCTGTGTGTATATTGGGGTCCCATTCCCAAGATATTTCATTATGGTATGCAATTATTCCAAAATACGGAATATTCCATTATCCAAAATACCCCTGGTCCCAAGCATTTTGGATATGGGAGACTCAACCTGTAATGGGAAAAGATATACTCAGCAGTGGCGGATTTTGACTAGGGGCTAGACAGTAGAATCTTCCACCCTAGTGACAGCTTGGAAGTGTCTTCCTATTGGGAGCGCTCCTTGTTAATCACAGCCAAGCAGGCAGTCTCAGGGGGAGGTGTTTCTCCTGGGACTGCCAGTCTGGACTGCAATTAGCAGAGAGAACGTTTCCAATTAAGAGCCACTACCCTGCTATATCAGGAGCCCTACTTGGCTTCTAGAGGCAGTTCTTCTGTCAGCTCTTGACAATTTGTGCGGAATTGGTATGAAATACTGCCGGCCGCATGGCTGGCGGTTCGCTTCCCGTCAGCGGCAGCCCGACATCAGCAGAGATCCCGGCAGCGGAAGCCCGACAGTGCTGGAAATCCTGATCGTGGATAGGTAAGTATAGACTAACCTAACCTAACCCCCCCTAACCCTAACCCTCCTTAGGGGTGCCTAACCCTAACCTCCCCCTCAAGTGCCTAACCCTAACCACCCCCTTCCCCGCTGCCTAAACCTAAGTCCCCCGGGGGTGTGCCTAACCCTAAGTCCCCCCCGGGGGTGTCTAACCCTAACCCTCCCTCCCCCTAGCCTAACCCTAACCCTCCCGAGGGGGTGCCTAACCCTAAGTCCCCCCCGGGTGCCCTAACCCTCCCCCCCGCGGCTGTCCACTCGCGGCGCCCGGCATCACTACGATCAGGATGTCGGGCACCGGTCTCCCGGCGTCGGGGAAATGCCGGGCATCTACATCTAGACGCCCGGCATTTCACCCTTGCTGGGATATGACAGTCAGGAAGCCGGCTGCCGGTATTTAGGCAGTCGGCTTCCCGATTGCATACCATTTGTGCCTATACTGTATTAAGTAAAGGTATTAATAAAAGGCTATTTTGCAGGAAATATAAAATGAACAGGGCTTATATAGTGTTAATAGTTTTTTTTTGCTTCTAGCTACAAAAGAACCAGACTTTAGAAATGATAATATATGTGGGAGATCATTAAGAAAGCATTAGACTTGTTTATTATTAGCTAAAAACCTTTTTTAACTTTAAACATGGTCACTGCTAGGATCTGTCCTCGCCGGAATTTTACACATCAATAGGGTTTCATAGGTCTAGACAGCCTGTGATATAATTTACTATTGACAGCCAATGGAGAGGAGTGAATTGCTGCAGGCTGGAGGAACGCGTTATGCATCAAACATCAGGCACATCCATATAAGCAGCAAAGATTGATTACCGAGTTTATTTTTAATTCAAAGCCTAAGAAATGCAGGTCTGCACTTGCTGTAACTGAGGAGGAAAAAGTCAGCAGATTTTTTAAGTTTAACTTCAAATAAGGGCAATGTTTGGCTATAGCTACTGCAACATAACTACAGCTTGTACATACAGTGGCCAGATCTCACTGAGCATGGAAAGGATCAATGGTGTTATACAGCAGGTCGTTAAAACATAAAGGTACTGAGAACACATAGCTGCATTGCTCTATGTATTTTTCTTTTTATGTGATATATATATCTTTATATACAGTGGTGGCCAAAATTGCGGACACTTTTTGAAATTGTAATGTTTTTCAACTTCGAATTTTTATAAAAACTTTTACACTTCACGCAGTGCAATGATTCATATATCAAATGAAAGGAAATTTAATGCTGAATTCAACACAATAAACAGAGGTCAAATATTTGCATCCCAAGGGAAGTTATGCAGTGAAAATCCCTGTGTTCTTATGATGTTACTGTCCTATCTATATTTCGTTGGGTATCCTTTATTTTTCAAGACCGCAGCACAGCGACGTGGCATTGAGCCAACCAATGTTTGGAACTCTTCCTTCTTTTTTATGTGGTGCCATGAGACAATCATAGCCTCAATTAAATCGGCTTTTATTGGATGGACGCCTCAGATGTACCAGTTTTTTCAAACAGAACCACAAATGTTCTATGGGGTTCAGGTCTGGGCTGTTTCCTGGCCATCCCAGCACCTGTATGTCATTCTCCGTGAACCACTGTTTGCATATCCGTGCAGTGTGGTAGGGAGCTGAATCCTGCTGGAAAAAAATGGGGCATTGTCTGCAAAAAGATCCCTGATAGAAGGTAGAAGTTTTGGTTGTAGGATGGTGTCAATGTACTTTCTGCTGTTCAGTGTCCCATCTATGACATAAAGGCGGCCTACAGCATCTGCTGTCATACATGCCCAGATTGTAACACTTGTAGGATTCTTTGTTGTCACTTGAATGCAATCTGGATGTACCTCTTCCCTGATGCGACGTCTCACATATTTTCTCCCACCACTACGAAATATGGATATCTTAGTTTTGTCACTCTTGTACATATGAATATCCAAAGGATAAACTTATCAAAGATATAGTACATCTGCCTAACAGCAAGGTAAGCCTATTTATATCGGCAGCGTTGCCACTGCATGCTTACTAGAAGTCATGTGTTATATATATATTTTTTATGCTATTTTTCAGACTACGCTGACCAGACACTAAGCACCTAAGTTGTGCTTTAGATGCTGATTTGATGGGCGTTTAGGTAGATACGATCACCTATTTATTCCATATTATATTGTGTCAGTTGTGCAACTATATTTTCTCATTTTTACCCACTGTCCATTTACAGGGGTATACACATATTTGGAACCCTACTTTATTGGGGGAATATGTACTAATTATATGAGGTATTTATCTACTACCTTGCATACAAAGGTTTGGCCACTATGTGCACCTTTCATTGGTGAAATATTTCTGGTGAAAGAAAAGGTGTCTTGCTTCCCACACGGGTGTATATGTGATTCTTAGTATTTTTGGAGCCTGCTAGACAAGTTTTTGTGTTTTTTGTCATTTGTACAGAAATTTGTTATTGCATATCTGATGACCACTATGTGAAAAGATGTCTACGATGTCTACTATTTAAAAAGTCTTGAGAAAGGTTCACTTGCGAACCGAAACGTCGACTGATTGATTACATTGCAAATTCTCTGCGACTATTATGCTGTTTCATAATAAGATTAAATTGTTTCTATACTTTTAATAGGAGAGTGCATCCTTCCTTATTGGATATTTTCTGGACTATATATCTATATCTAACATATATATATATATATATATATATATATATATATATATATATCACAAAAAAAGAAATCAATCAGCATTAATTATACTTTATTGTTTAAGCTTTTTGGCTCGCCCTAGAAACTATTTACAGTGGAGGTCAATTACGAACGGTAACATTCATAGAAGGTAAGAAGTGGGGTGGAGGATGGGTCTGTGCTTATGGGGACTTTACCAATCAGGTAGGGAGGCGATGTCTTACGGTAAATGGTGGTCCTGCCAGTTGGCACATGCCGGCACTTGACACAGCGTATCTTTATTTGATCAATTGTGTGTGGATTTACGGGTTAGCACAGGCATAGTTGCATGTTCCATGCCGTATTCATTTGTTCCAGGACATTGCAAGTTGCCTCATGAATTTCGGGAAAATTATGTGTTCATTTCTATGCACAGTTTGTGGTAAGAAAAAAAAAAACTATTTTTTTTTTTTTTTTTTTTTACTGCGTTGGTGTATTTGCGTCATCATCCTCCTAATCTCTTTTACATTAGAGATGAGTGGGTTCGGATTAGTTTGGATGTTCCCGCCAAATTCTGATTTTTCCCGCCAAAAATCGGGTAGCAGAAAGAGGCAAAACGTCACCTGTCATGGACAAACATCATAATTCCTGGACTTTTGACCTGGAATGATGATGTTTGTCCATGAAAGATGACGTTTTGCCTCTTTCTGAGACCCGGTTTTTGGTGGGAAAAATACGAACTTGGCGGAAAAATCCAAACTAATCCGAAACCCGCTCATCTCAATTTTACATACACTTAAATGTGCATTTTGGCATTTTTTGTTTAAATTCGAGTCACTTTTGATTTTGAATGAATCTGAAGTAGGGATGAGCGGGTTCGGATTTCTTAAGTCCAAACACCCCTGAGCACCCCCGATCTGAGCCGGGAACCGAGTCCGGCTCAGGATTTCCCGCCTGACTCAGAACTGAAATCGTGGCAAAACGTCTTCATCACGCCATCTGGATCTCGTGGGTTTTGAATTCTATAAAAGGTCCCTGCGTCGGTGCCATTTCTCACTCTGGCTGTGAACAGTGAAGAGGGAGGGTGGGAGCTAGGGCTGGCTGGGCTGTGTTGTGCTGCTGTTGTCCATAGGGGCTTACTGGGCTGTGTTGTGCTGCTGTTGTCCATAGGGGCTGGCTGGGCTGTGTTGTGCAGTCAGTTGTCCATAGGGGCTGTGTCCACTCCAAAGTCTATAGGGGCTGACTGGACTGTGTTGTGCAGTGTCCCATAAAGGCTGTAGTCCTTAAGGGGTGCTGTAGTGTTGTCCAGGTGGTGATCTGTCCATCAGGGGTGCTCCCCAAAATGCACTCCAAAAAAAAATTAAAAAAAATTTTTTCTGTGTTTGTGAATTGTGTGCGCAGTAGCCGCACGTGTATCAACAAAGTAGCGCCAAGCGTGCACCTGTGTAATAAGTAAAGGGCCGGCTGGCTCGTCTGTTAAAGGGTGGTGTAACCCCCAAAGTGCACTTCAAACAAATAAAAAAAATATTTTTTCTGTGTTTGTGAATTGTGTGCGCTGTAGCCGCACGTGCATCAACAAAGTAACGCCAAGCGTGCACCTGTGTCATAAGTAAAGGGCTGGTTGGCTCGTCCGTTAAAGGGTGGTGCAAGGTGGTGTAACCCCCAAAGTGCACTCCAACAAAAATAAAAAATGATTTTCTGTGTTTGTGAATTGTGTGCACTGTGGCTTCACGTGCATCAACAAAGGAGCAGCCCCAAGCGTGCGCCTGTGTCCCATAAGTAAAGGGCCGGCTGACTCATCTCTTAAAGGGTGGTGTAACCCCCAAAATGCACAAAAATAAAAAATTATCTTGTGTGTTTTGTGAATTGTGTGCACTGTGGGCCTGATTCAGAGCCGGACGCTCTGACCAGAGCGCTCGCTCTGAATCAGGGCCGTCCTAGTTAAATTTGGAGCGGCCTCCAGGCCGCTCGCATAGCTGTGGGTGACCACCCACAGCTATGCGAGCGGCCAAAAACATGGTGACCATCGGGCTTGCGACGAGACCCTTGCGGTAGGGTCTCGTCTGCCGCAAGCCCGGAGTGCTTTTGGCTCTGTCAGAGCCAAAAACACTCCCACTGACATCACTAGTGATGTCAGTGGGGCCGGACCCATGTGGTAGGCGTTCCCATGGGAACGCCTCCGTCTGGGCAGCCACGCCCCCGGCACGCCCACCAAAGGGGGCGTGCTGTCACTCACAGCACGCCCCCTTTGGTGCGAGACAACACTGAAGAGGGTGAGGAATCGGTGGATGAGGAGGATGAGGACAACATCTTGCCTCAGTAGAGCCAGTTTGTGCAGGGACAGATTAATTGTCAGATTGTTTTGTGGGGGCCCAAACGAACCAATCATTTCAGCCACAGTCGTGTGGCAGACCCTGGCGCTCAAATGATTGGTTTGTTAAAGTGTGCATGTCCTATTAATACAACATAAGGGTGGGTGGAAGGGTCCAAGGACAATTCCATCTTGCACCTCTTTTTTTTCTTTGCATTATGTACTGTTTGGGGCCTAGTTTTTCAAACTGCCATCCTGTCTGCCACTGCAGTGTCACTCCTACATGGGCCACGTGTTTGTGCCGCCCACTCGTGTCGCTTAGGATAGTCATCCAGCTACCTCGGTGCAACCTTTTGGACTAAAAACAATATTGTGAGGTGTGAGGTGTTCAGAATAGACTGGAAATGAGTGGAAATTAATGTTATTGAGGTTAATAATAGCATAGGAGCAGAAAACCCACAAATTCTGTGATTTTTAGCTGTTTTTATGCTTTTTTTAATAAAAATACAGATCCAAAACACAAAACCCAGAACCCAAAACATGGAAGGGTGGTTTTGGCAAAACCAATCCAGATCCAAAACACGAAGAAAGATCCAGATCCAAAACCAAAACACGAAAAGTGGCCGGTGCACACCCCTAATCTGAAGGCATATCTTGCGCTAAGCTCATAGGAAATGCAGTTTTCCCAGCCTCGCTGTACTAATCAATGACTGAACGTTACATTCATTTCTCAACAGCAACTATAATCCCAGTATCTTCAATCTTTTGGAGACATATTTTGCTATTTTGTGATGTAGCCAGAAAAAAATATATATTGTTATATGATAGAAATGAACAGCAGTGGAAAGTCATGATGACATTAAGGGGTCTATTTACTAAGCAGTGTTAGGAGACAGAGTGAAAAGTGATAAGGTGCCAGCCAATCAGCTCCCAACTGTCATTTTTCAGACACGACCTGTGAGATGACAGTTAGGAGCGGATTGTCTGGCACCTTATCACTTTTCACTCTGTCTCCTAGCACTGCTTAGTAAATAGACCCCTAAACATGGTATTGTGCCTTTATACTTCATATATAAAATGTGACATTTGTCCTCACACCAGAGATGTGTAATCTTTGGCACAACAGCTGCTTCTTAAAAACTTCCCATGATGCTCAGCCAGCCCACCGGCATCATAGAAAATAGATCACGATTGAACAGACGGCTGAGGACGCCCTCATACTACCTCATAACAATAGCTGAGTCCAGACGAGCTCTGCTAAATTGAGATGAAAATAACATACTGCTGAACATATAAATTTGTTTGTGTTCTGCAGTGCAATGCAGGCAGTCAAAGAAGGTGTAGAGATGAGAGCACTTTACCTGACAGCCCAGTAAGTGCAGTAAGTACGTTCAGTCTACTTAAACCCAGGGGAATAACCAAACACATTTCAAAGGTTTACTGTCCCTGAAGAAACGAACTTGTACAAAGTCTACCTGCTAAAAGAACCAGAATTGAAGGGCACCTGTGTTATCTGTTTTACAAAGCAAACGATAACACTCCGGTCTCAGAATCAAACACAACACATGAATACGTTCAAGTGGCTCGAATAGAGGATGTCTCTTATGTCTGTGTCTGGAATTTGACAACGAAAATCTGATAGACAATATATATATATTTTTTTTTTCACCCGCCTCCAACTGCTGCATAGGGACAACACTCTGTCATTTCACTCGTCATTCCGTAACAAAAAAAAAAACGTGACACACCTGTTAAAGTAAACTGATTGATCTTGGTTTGTCATTTGTACTGATGCTCCTCCTCTTAACTGTTGCCTATTCGCTGGATTCAGGGGCGTAACTAGGTATTTGAAGTGTGAGAGTCTATAATAATTTATAGTGTTTATTTAAAACATACTGTATGATTCATCAGAAAAAGCCATTTTCCTTTACACAAATATCATGAGATTGATCCATACTGAATGAGCATGTTACAAGATAGCAGCAGCTGAATGATCCCAGAATAGGATACTAAGTCTGGACACTGTGAAAAAATGACAAACTGAAGATGCATTGACACATACTATGTACTTGTTAAACCAATCATATGTATTCCTTTCTGTCAAACCATTTTTGGCAAATGTTTGTGAGAGCAGTTTTCTGAACTTATAAAAGTCAGTTCAAAGAGGATGTACCTGTGAGAGCTAAGTGGATTCATCACAGTGTGTGTTGAGTTTCCTTAACTTCCCAGCCGGCTGTAAGGAAAATTGATAAAGCACAAGAGTAGTATTTTGCATACCATGATCCAGGGATAGGAAGCTTCATAACCCCAACAGAAGGCAGAGCCGTAACTAGACTTTTTGGTGCCCTGTGCCGGAAAGAGCATTCACGCCCCCCCCCCCCTCATTTTTCAAATGAGGATATAAGATGTACACCTGAAAAAGGGCCATGGAAGAGATAGGGGAGGCCAGGAGATGCTGGGGATAAAGACGAGGAAGCTACAAGTGAGAATGATAGTAAACAGGAAAATTCACAGGCCCAAACATTGCCTCCTGCCCTGCGGTGCCCTGTGCAATGGCACTGGTCGCACTACGCTAGTTACGGCCCTGTTTGAAGGTCCAATAGCAAAAGTTTGTAACGGCCCTTATATACCACCCAAAAGTTTAATATATATATATATATATATATAAATATATATATATATAAAACATATTTTACTTTGGCAAGGAAGATGGGCCCCCCTCAGCTCCGAGCCCCATAGCAGCTGCACCCCTTGCACCTATGGTAGTTACACCCATGGCCGGATTTGATTTAGCTGGTGGTTATAAATTCTAGTGTCATTGAAATTGCAAAGGATTTTGTTTCTCTTATTGCTTTAGGGGCTCTATTAATTAACATTATTTTGACTAAAATAAAGTGAAAAAGGGTGTTGTCACACCCTTTTCACATTATTTTAGTATCACCTATAGTTATTACAGGGCAATTGGAGTAGAATTAGTAAAATTCTACTCCAACCCCTAAGTATCACTTATTTTTAGTTATCAGATCGCATTTCCCATAATTGTAATGGGAAATGTGATCTGCTGGTAGTTACTAAAAATAAATAGTGAAAAAAAATACCTATGGAGGCCCTGTGATAATAGCGCCACATGGAAGTGTTATCCAGGGTCTCCCCCAGTTACCGGACTCTGCCCTGCTCTTAGCGCCGGGGCTTAGCGCGGGGGGGTAGCAGCGGCGGCGTATATTTTTTTGCAAAAATACCGTGATCAGGCTCCGAAGGGGATTCGCAGGAACAGAGCTTTATCGCAAGCTCTGTCCCTGCAAGGGATTTGTAGTAAATCCCTGTGATATTGCCAAGTTGCAATGCGAATTCAGTCCTTAATATCACACTACAATCTGCATTCAATATGCGGATTGTAGTAAATAGAGCCCTATGAGAGCCATTCAATTAGCGGAGAGGTTTCCGAGGGAACCTCGTGTTCTAATATATCATGGGATTTGCATGCAGGAAAATTTTGTTCCAAGGCCATACTTTCCAACTTTTTATATCTTCTCTCTGGGAGAAGCCCCTAAGATGACTACTCTAGGGGTGGGGAAGGGTTCTTCACATCTTTTTGACAAAAAGGGAGAATAACTGGGTAAAGTGAAGCGAATCTCATCATATTGGTCCCATCCCCTCCCAAATGATCCGCGATTCCTGGTATTATCTCCCAGACTGTCAACTTTACTAAGAAGTGGGCAAAATGTGGGAAGGTCCACTCACTCTTCAGGGGGTCTGGGAGACTACCTTAAAAAATGTGAGCCTCCTGGACCTTCCAGGAGTGTAGGTAAGGCATACACTGAAAACAAATAAAAACGAAAACAAAGAATTTACATAAATAAGGCTTACAGAGTGAGCACATTAGATCTCTAAATCGGATGTCCCGGTCTACACAGCAATAACTGTAATATTATTTTTAGTGAAATCTATCATTATATTTTTATTTCTATTATAGACAGTCTTTTTTGCCATTTTTGCTTTTTATTTTTTTAACGGCAGTGGAACTGAAATCTCAATCCAGGCTTTCTAGTTCCAAGCGCAATCTGGACCATTATGCAGACTCAATAGAGCAGAATGGAACCTCAGAAGCAATAAGTAACCCTTATCACTATGGATAGCTTTGGCTGTTGCAGCATGGTGAGAAATACAGTTTTTAGTGCTGCAATAAGAGGCAATAAAATATTAAACCTCTCTCTCTCTCTCCATACTAGGGATGTGCACCGACCCCGTGTTTTGGTTTTGGTTGTGGATCTGTATCTCTTTCAAGGTTTTGGATCTGGATTTGGTTGTGCAAACCACCCTCAAGTGTTTTGGTTTTGGATCTGGATTTTTTAAATAAAAAATAGATAAAAAGTTTTAAAAACAGCTAAAATCATGTAATTTATGCAAAACAAAAAAACCTGAAATTCGGATTTAAAATCCGAATTCCGATCATAACCGCGACCCTGATTTACCCGGATCTCCTCAGGAGATTAGAACTGCGACTCGGAAATATCCGGATTCGGATTTCTGGAGAACCGAACCGCACATCTCTAATACATACTGTACATATACATACTGGCTGTTCTTGATGAATATGCTCTATAAATGTAATCTCATGTCTCACGTCTCACAATTTGATTAATGTTTTATTCAAGAGCCATTACTTGGGAAAGCCAAGCAACTATTCCTGTCTCTTTGTGATGCAAGTGGGTTTGACTCTAGTCCCCATTCTGCGACGCTTTTCAGCGCGGATGTCACAGTAGGTCACAGTAAGTGGTAATTGGCGAAGGAATGTTTCCTAAAACACTGCTCAGCTTGTAAACTGACCAATAGCAGTACTGAGATTAATTCTATATTATTTGGAGACAAAAGGATTATGGCACATTTTATTCCTTGGAATAACATTACAAATATCCAGAGAAATTAGGTTCTTTGCATAGAATGACCTTTTGTTAACAGCGTATTTTGAATCAAAATAAAATTAAAGTAAAATCTATTAAATGTGAAATATTCCTCTTCCTTACTGGCTCTATGTTGTGAACGAGACAGACATATTCTCCAAAGACCATAGTATAACTACAGTCTTAAGTAAATTACTACAGAGCCTTCATGAATACTGATCAATGTAAAATACAAGTCAGCCAACTGCTGTTATTAAATGTACCAGATCAGTATTTAAATTCATCATAGACAGATGGCTAATTTGACTAAACCAACTCCTCTTTACACAGGAGTAATTCAGATGCTTCGTGCCAGTATGATACGTCTGCGCCCTCCACAGATTCATCTATCAGTTTTACAGACCTTTCTGCAAGGTAAAATGTGAATTTACAAACCATACTGTGTGCTCAGATGTAAGAAATGACCCAGAGGGTTCAGGGTTTATGTGGATTCTTCTAATCCAAGTTTCTAGGAACATATGTGAGAATTTCTCCTAGTAATAATCAATGTAGAACTGAAGCTCCTTATTATACACGGACATAATGTGTGTAAATGATAGAGTAATAATAAAGGTCTTATATACCATAGATGCTGTAGTCATAATAAGCTAAACATGTATTAATAGCCATAGAGGTCGCACACCAGAGTAGGATCTATGGGTGGGATTCAAGTGAGAAGCTACAAATTGGGTGTCCCCGTTTCTAAAGTAGTAATGGACCTATGATAGTGTTAACGACAACAGGAACTGCACAATTACTGGAATAAAACAACAATTTTATGACAATGTAAAGTATGTGCCAGTGGCAAACAGGATTTGCAGAGGGGGGTTTCCAAATGTTTAATTTTAGAGTGAGTGTGGCCTATCAATGAAGAGGGCAGAATTAGTACTTAACCAGCTTTAATAAGCGTCATGCAAAGTGTATTGTGTGTATTCATTCCAGCATATACAGGACCAGTGATCACAGTAAGCCATTAGATGCGCCAGTAGGCCATCCTGCCTGAGCTGAACGTACTGTATTTATTTTAGATGTGGGCACCATTCCAGACTATTGGAGCAAGTCCTGGAGCCTGGAGGAGCAGTAGAAGAACCTAGAACTGCCCTGGACATACTGTATATGTACAGATTGGGCTCTATAGCAGTGTATCTCTAACAGTGCATGTTTCCAGATCTTCTAGTTGGTGCACAGGTGATTTATTACTGGCTGATACATGTTAAAAGATCCACAGGTGGTGCTAATTATTTCATTGGTGATACTGAGAAGAACATGCAGCACTAGTAACAATCTATTATATTTCTATTGTGGTCATGGTGTGGGCTGGGGAGGGGGGTTTCCAGGCAGATGGAAACCCCCCTGTGTTTGCCTATGTGTGCTACTATATTAGAAGAACATATTTGTAAATAACAATTAGATCACTAAGCCTGATTTGTAGCAATGGAGACCAGAAAAGTTGGTGAGACTTTGCTGGATTCCCTCCGGGTCAAATGACTAAAGTATATGTAAATGTTAGTCATGCAAGCGCATGTACAGTAACTGTATCTTTCTGCCATGAGTATTAGGATCCTGGGTAGAGGGAGACAATGATTACTTAGGAATTGGGTTTTAGTCAAGGCTCATAGAGGTACCCCAGCATTGTAAAGTGCAGTGGAAGAATATTATGTATTACTACCAAACAGGGCCGGCTCCAGGAGGCTTCGACACGTAAGACCACACCCCCTAAATGACGCTATTTGGGGGCATGTCCGTATGACATGTCTCCCACTTGATGTCAGGCGAGCCCATCACTCCATCAGTAACTTAGCTGCCCCAGCCCTCCCCTGCACTGAATGGATGCCGCAATGCATGTGTGCGGCTTCCATTCAGCTTCTCCGGAGTTAGGCACCACCGTGCAGCTGCGGCGGTGGTGGTCCCCAACCGCCCGTGGGCCGCTTCGGCCCGTGGGTGGAACAGCGGGACAGTGCCTAAAAAATGGGACTGTCCCGCTAAAATCGGGATGGTTGGGAGGGGTGCGCCCTCTATGGGGTGTCGCCCATGTTCACCCGCGCGGGTCAAATGCCCCAAAAGCTGGCCCTGCTGCCAAATATAAGGGAGATAGAATACATTTTTTTTTTCAAAGCGGGATTTAAACCCTTAGCCTGGGTCACAATGCTCTGGTGTGTGTTAGGAGTAATTTTAGAACTAAGAGTTCAGGTGGGAGGGTCTCTTTCTGCCGAGGATTTTCCCGCCCTTCCCGTTCTTCGGTATTGTTGTTGACTTTATTTGTGGTGAGAAAGAATGTGAGCAGTCATTATATGACTTTTAGATGTAATACAAGATAAAATACAAGGGTTTGGCTGATTCTACCCCACAGGGATCTGCGACACCACTGGTCCTGCTGGGCCTTTTGTGTCATTGGAATGGGAGTTGGATAACTTGAGTGGTGTTGATGAGCTGGCAGTTGTCCTCCATCTTGGCCTAAGTGGAGTTGGTGTGTGACCATTCTTTCTTCTCCACCATACATTATCTGTCTTCTTCTACCCCTTACCATTTAATTGTAAATAAAGCTGACCCTTTTTCCCCACCAATGTGTCTCTGCGTCATTATTTTATTATAAGTTGTTTACTACTATTGTTACTATACCTGCATAGTCTGCCATCAGACAATAAGGAGTTTATGATTGTTGCCGCAAGGTCATGATAAGTAGACCCCTATGTACAGTATATGAGGTACTTGCCAACTTTGGCAGTTTCAGATCCTGAAGACCCATGGGGGTAAATTTACAAAAGTGAGTATTTTTAGAAGTGGAGATGTTGCCCAAAGCAACCAAAGAGATCCTGGCTATTATCGTCTAGAAGGTGATAGTTAAATATTAAGTAGAATCTGATTGGTTGCTATGGGCAATATCTCCACTTCTAATAACTCTCACTTTAATAAAACATACCCCATGGAGAGGAAAGGTCCAACTGGCCAGTGTGTGTGGCTGTGTAGTCACAATTTGAATCATCTCGGCCCCCACGCAATGTTTTGCCATTTTCCCAGAATTACAATGCGGTGGGCAAGGCCACCGTGACGCAATTCATATCAAACTGCATCACTATGCCCCCTGCCCCACCCACTTCACACGATAAGTGCCGGGCATTGGCTAAGTGGCACATTCTCTGGGGAGCTGGGAGAACCCCCTGAATTCGGGAGTCTCCCAGCAACTATGCCCCTATATCAGTAGAAACTAAGAATAGGACAGATTTCACTCATAGTAACACATGCTAAATTAGTAAGCAGGGCCGTCTTACTCCTATGCCTGTTTGATAATCTCATTTCAGTACCATTGTTATTCCAATTATAAGTAAATTAAGTCATGCATACTTGCCTACCCTGCCGATTTGGTCGGGAGCCTCCCGAAAATCGTGTGCTGCTCCCGACCTCCCGGGAAGGCAGGCAAGCCTCCCGCAAGGTGCTGACCCCTCCTGTCCCCCGCCCCGCGATGAGTGAGAATACCCGCGATGAGTGAGAATACCCGGCAGCGGGGGGGGGCTGTGACGCGATTCATGCCGAATCGTGTCATTTTGGCCCCGTCTCCTGCTTCGCAATGCCAGGATTATCGGCATTGTATAGCGGGGGTGGGGCCAAAATGACGCAAGCGCGTGACCACGCCCCCGCTCTGTCCACAACAGCCGGAAGGGGCGGCCAGAATGCCGGGATGTCTGATGGGCCAATATTAATAAATAATAAATAATAGTAATAATAACAACAATAATAAATGTACCCAACTATATTTATTGACTTACTTTTCTTATCTGCAAGTGAATGAAATAGTCTCTAGGACTTTGCCTAAATAGGAGTTATAGTCTTTCATCTGCAGGTTCCATTACCAAACGTTTTGGATAAAAGAAAAAGGTAAGAAAAAAAAAAACGTACAAAGGCGTAAACTCGGTTATATTGCTGTACGGATTTAAATAACGCATGGTGGTGAGGTATTGATAAAATGTACTATATAACGAGTGTATATATATATACACTGTACAGTGTTAGATTCATGCATAACTCACCCTGTATGACAAACCATATCTATTTTGCTAACAGCTGTTTTCACACTGATCAGATTAACTGCTCATTAACTACTGCTGAGAATCAATTAGCTGTGTGCTCGATACTATACAATGTCATTCATGAGTTTCCCGGTATGAGCTGCAGATCCAGTTTTAGATGCAATGGGGCCCAGAGAAGAATTCAAAACAGGGCCCATATATAGTAAATGCAGACCCCAACCCCTTCTATGTATATTGCTATGCACCATGGGCCCAATTCATCAAGGATCACAATTGATAAAGCGTATGTAGACGGTCTGAGTACTGCGCATGCATATGCATCGCAGTGCAAGTGCGCGAATGCCTCACTGCGATCGGAAGCAGTAAGAAGACCCATCGCAGAGTGATTGACAGGAAGTACCGTTTGGAGGTGGTGACAAGGGGTGGGAGTGGTAGGAGAAACTCAGGTGTGCCAGTGCGTTTGAACGCCATTGCATGCGTGCAGGAAAGTTAGCAATTTAGTGCTAGGGTCAGACCTGCCTTAAATGTGCAAGTGGCTCCACTGTACTCCGATGTTACCGATAATCGGTTTTGGCTGGATTGCAAGGTATTACGGATGTGCAAGAGGGGAAGTGGGCGCCTGCATGTTGTCCGTGCGAGTGCTTTGCGATTGCAAATATTACCATACTTTCGCAGCAGAATTGCGTGTGCGATCGCATCAGCGATCCTTGCTGAATGAGGCCCCATAATCCCTGCATTCCATGCAGGAACATGTGAGCCAATGAGTAGCTGGGGAACCATGAGATGATTACTGCTGTGCTAGAATAGTTTTTATCACTTTGCTGTGATCTGCCCCCCGATACGCAATTGGTCTTAGAGAACAAAGAGACATTTTTATAACGTCTCCAATTAGCTCTTTTTTACGGCACCAACAGCCTGAGTGGCGAGTAAGTTAACGTGACCGTTTACCATTTTGTCAGCTCTACATTGATGTGGATTTTCCTTAATTGTCCTATTATATGTGATCTATGGCAAGTGCTTAACCTTTTATCGCTACGGTCCTTTACATGGACATTTTTATTGTATGCATTTTATGTAAAGTCTCTAATTTCCACACATTTTAACTCCTGTTTTCTGCCATTAACTTCACAGGTCGAATATGCCCAGAACAAAGCATCTAGTGTTGTATTAGATCTGGAGGAAATGTTTCGTTGTTTAGGGCCCTGTGTACTTTTCCAGCCATCAGATAAATATATTTCGTAAATGACAAAACAATTATTCAAAGTACAGTTTTTTTTGTTTATTTTTTAAAAGGCAGCTGGCTAGAGTTAACGTCATTTATAATGATTTCGGTTCCCAGTCGAGGTAATAAGGTGATTATATACTGTGTGTTATTATTGTATATTAGCTTGTGCTGCGTGTTTATTGCTATTGTGTTTTTGACATCTAATAATGTCGTGACATGCAGTATATGGAGGATAATGTTATAAAAGTATCCAATTGAAGAATTTACTTCCAGACAGCCTGGTTCAGAGATATACGCTATACCGATTGGTTAGCGCGCATCTCCGATAAATAGAGGACTGTGCATGTGCAGGATATGTATTTCGCAAGTGCAGCCTTCCATCTGCGAGTCCGCTTGCAGTGCCTCTTGGGAGGCGAAGAGGGGGGCTCTCCTGGGCAGCGTTCCCGGAAACGGGGGCGTGTTGCCCATTTTCTGGGAGGGACGAAACCAGGGTCTGCTTTCCTGGCCTAAATTCCCAGGACTTCGACCAAGGAATTTACCAGGGTAGGAGACACGGGAATTTAGTCCCAGGTTGACCCTTTCAGACAGAAGAATTACACGTGTAAATCAGCAAATTACCGGGTAGAAATTTTTGACCCGGTGATTTGCTCGTCTGTCTGAAGGGGGGTACAGACAGAGAGTGGCAAAACAACCCGGTACGCAAAAGTCGGGAAAAATATTTTTTTTTTTTGCCATTTATTGTCTGAAAGTAGTATAATAAATCTAATCTAAAAATGACTAAATTATATCTCACACTCCCTATTATCCATCCAAAAAATAAAAGTATGCATTAGTAATTGATGATGAGTATACCTTTTCTTTATAAGTCCATGTTAGAGATCAGCTGATTTTTCTAACGTGGAATAGTAAAGACCTTCTTTTTTAATATTTGTTCTCTGGACAGGAAATCAACATTTTCAGGTATTCTGAATTATTTTTAACCTACAAAATGAAATGGTGAGTTCGCCTCTCAGGGCTAAGCAATACAACCATGAAAAGACCAAATGGACTCATGAGAATTGGTAGGAGACTTTCTTATTAAGCAGTCCGAGGACTAGAGAATGCAGTGACTGGATAATCTGCAGAGAATAGAACAAAAGACCCTCTAGGGAAATATTGTGTGAATGTACAGTACAGTATACCTGAAGCCAATCCTACAACACCTCAAGGACCTCAGTCGCCCTTGGGGGTAGGAAGGGGAGGGAAATCCAAAGGAAAAATCCATTTAGTCATGTGATTAAATTGATTTTTTCTTTTCAATAGTCTGAGGGCCAGATTCAGCAAAGATCGCAACAGTGATTGCAATAGTGATTACGCATGCAGTCTCACTGGGATAGTATGCTAATACATTGCGATCGCTATGCCGCCACAGGACAACAAAAGGACGCCCACCTTACCTTACACACATCCGTAATCCTTAGCAAGACTGCGAAACCATCAGTAACATCGAGTACCGTCGCAACCTCACACACTTGCACAAGCTCTGACCTTACTCAGGAATTGCTAACCCCGTCGCAAGCTATGAGTACTCAAGCTGCGTAGGGCATGGCAGTGGATGATTTATGCCCGCCCATGCAACGGCGTTCAAACGCACTGGCATGCCAGCATTTCGCCGACTACCCCCCCATCACCTCCCACAAACGGCACTGCCTGTCAATCATTCTGTGATGGGTCTGTGTAGTCACTGCGATGGCAGTCCTGATCGCAGTGGCTGGTTCACGCACTGCAATGCTTACGCATGCGCAGTACACAACAATCAGCCAATTGCGTGCGTATTAGCAGTTGCGATCCTTGCTGAATCAGGCCCTAAGTCTATTGTTTTATAGAGTTATGGTTTTTAGTAATTATACAAAGTTCAGGTTAATATACAATCTACAGATGTGTCCTCATACACCTTGCGTCAAGATGCCGTACGGCGTGAGACGCCTGGCGTTACTGAAACGTTCTGAGAGGTGAAGGGTACAGTTGTTTTCTGTACATTTTGCATCTTATTCACATCGCAGATGCAGCGAGACACCACTCACAGTGTACTACAGGCGCAGGGCTGCATCTTTAACAGCACAGGAATTCGTTTTAACCCTGCGTCAGGAGCAGCTGGCCTGACAGGCGCCACAAAGCTGTTCTCATTCACCTCTCTGCTGCAAGGGTCCTGCCCCTCCTAGTACCTTCCTATCTCTAGGTGCTGTTTGAAACCCCCCTAGTCAGTTTTCCCGCCACCTGCGTGGAGTGCAGTAGTGACCTTCCAGGCCTCTCAGGCTCATTGCGCTCGAACTCGCCCGACTTTTGAAGGTACGTATTTCTTTTTATTTTCTCACAATTTCGTGTATTTTGTTCATTTTATGAATGAAAATTACAAAGGTTGTGGGTATTTTGTGGAAATATGTAGGTTTGTCCAGGGTGGCCTCCTAGGCACACTGCGCCTCTTAAAATGTAGTATTTTTTGTTTTACTTGCTTTAAGGTTAATAAATGTGGTTTTGTGAATCAGATTTCCATATATTCTCTCTTTGTACATCCTAATGAAGGTCACTGATCACTTTAAGAGTGTCAGAATTGAGTTAATTAGGTGCGAATGACTATTTTGTAACAGGCGCCTGTCAGGCACACTGCACCCGAACCTGGGAGTCCCAGAGGTGCGCCTGACCAGTAGCGGCTCCAGGCACGGGCAAGCCGGTCCATCACCCGGAGCGCTACTGTTTCCAGAGGGTGCAGGAAACGCCCACCTCCCTCCCAGCGCTATAGTACATATTTAAGCTCTGGGGGAGGGAGCGGAGGAGGGAAGGGGCGGCAACACAGGACGGCGCTGGGCGCAGTGCAGCCTAGCGCCGGCCCTGTGCCTGACGCATGGTTAAACACGTACCAAGCTGCAGATGAAGCGCAACGGAACTTGGCGTGAGAAAAAGCTGCGGCCGCTGTATCTTAACACTGCGTATACAGATTCAGGCTCATTCGCACACAGATGTACAAGTGTTGCACACTAAATTGATCAGTGTATCTAGCAAAGTAGTTGTGTTACTTCCACTTGTTTATTTATGTGGGTAAGAGGCACAGTTTGAGCAAGATAGGACCTGGCGTGTAGAGTCGCCTGTGACCTGGAGCACCGAGAGGGGCTGTTTGGCGCGACTGAAACCACAGTGCATGAGGATACATCTGTACTTCCATAGGGATCTTTATAAAGATATGCTGATCTCCTTGTAACGTTTTAAAATATGAATGTTTCAAAATATGCTTGGGATACCATGATTCTGACAAATACGGCGTAGTAGTGTTTTGCCATTACTTTGGGGTTTTCTCATAAAATATTTCCCTATAGATAAGCATGGAGTTTGCTTTTTTAGAAGTCCAAAGATGTTTTACTGTACATTGGTATGTAACAAAACAAGTCATGAGCAATTAAATTTCCAAAGCTTTGCTTAATCATGTATTGAGAAAAACTGTAAGGACCAAATGCAAAATTCCCTGCAGGAACCACCTCTCTCATCGCTGTGCTGAGCAGACATTAGCACTGTGTTAGGGTACTGTACATGTAACAATCTACAGGAAAATGGCGCTATTTTTCCAGTGTTTTCTGTACTGTGCATGCAGCAGATCTCCATTAAAATGGCTCTGAGGCCATTTTCCCAGTGAATTCTATACTGTGCATGCACAGATCTCCAGTAAAATGGCTCTGAGGTAATTTTCCAAGTGATTTCTATGCAGCTCAGGGGACAGCCTATAGTATAATCAATGGGTACAGAGTGTGTGTTGTTGGGCCCCCTGGACCCAGCACCCATGATAAATACACTCATGACCAAATGGAATATTTCATTTTTGCTTCTATGCACAGTTTAACCTTCGGACATTAAATAGTCTCCTTGGTATGCAATTATATACCTCTTTTGTTTTTTTTTAATATGCATTTTTTTTTTTTTAGAGGACCTTGATGTTATCAATTTTAGGGGGAGATTTATCAAATCTTGGAGAGAGATAAAGTGGAGAATTTGACCATAGCAACCAGTCAGCTACTGACTGTCATTTTACAGGCTGTACTAGATAAATGACAGAAGCTGATGGGTTCATAAGAGCAACTCCTCCACTTTATCTTTCTCCAAGACTTGATAAATCTTCCCCTTAATCTCTAGCATGTCTGTATGTCTCACACTTTATTATGGGTGGCACTAAAAATAAGTTGTAGCCTAGCATAGCATACAGTATTTTGGAAGACTTATGGAAGACAATTGTGGTAATTTATGGAAGTTAGATTTGCCATAAATAGGGCTTGTTCATATCTATCTAAGGGGTATAATTACTAAATGTTGATTTTAATCTATTTAAAATAGATACAAATTCATCAACATCGATGGTGTGTTTCTGGGGCTAAATCACACATTTACTAACAGATCATTTTTTATTTGTTTTTTCTTTAATTATTTTTAAATGTGTGATTTAGCCCCAGAAACAAAACATTGATGTTGATTGATTTTAAATCGCTCAAAATTGACCTTTAGTACATGTACCCCTAAGAATCAGCGACAGCTTCTCCTTATACCTATAAAACAAGTGCTGCCGCAATCCTGTTATTATCATCTCGGCAAGATTTTATTGATGAATGATGGTGATAGGAGAATTTCTATCTCTGCGATAAGTGGAGATAGAAAGCAAATCATATAACCAGAACCAGTGTCATGTCGTTGGGTAGAAGTATGAAGACAGAGACTGACAGAATGGGAGGAGTAGGGTTCCACAAGAGCATAAAGTATTTATTTTAACCTCATATTCATACATTGAATTTGTTAGTATTCTTGGCAAACTATATATAGAAGCTTTTCAATCAAGTCATATAGAGTCATACAGTAGATTATTATATGTATTGATTCATTACATATGTATTTTTAGGTATTTAACATATATTGATAGGTTCTCTAGCGCTGTTCATACCCACTTCATCCCTACAGGACACCTACTGTATGACCTCCCAACATTTAGACATGCCAAACTGTGACAAAATAAAAATGAATGCTTCAAAATATGCCCCTACAGTATCTGCCCAAAAGTGCTCACTTTTAAGTAATTCTGCCACTTACCAAGTCTACGAATTTGGGTTATCTCACCATATTCAGGACAGTTGGAAGGAATGCTACAGTAAATCCATGTTAATTACACTATGTAGACAAAAGTGATTGGACACTGACAGCAAATAGATCAACAAGATTTTATTGACGTCAGTACTTTGTAGGTCCACCACGTACAGTGATTACTGCAGATGCCCTTCTTGGCAAACTGTCCACAAGTTCCTGGACAACAGTAGGCGGTATGTATTGCCATTCCGCCTCAAGTACAGTGACCAACTGTCACACTGAAGAAGGTAGAGTCGACCTAGAATGCACCGCCGCTAAAATTCATAACATAGGTTCTCAATGTGGTTAAGATCTGGACTCTGAGCTGGCCAGTACACCCAGGTTACCGGAATTTCTGTATACCAGTCCAACGTCGCCCTGGAAACATGACAGGTGGCATTGTCGTCCTGATAAAAAACATTTGTTGTCTCAGTAGAACTGCAAGTGCATGGGCCTTCCTACGATGTGTTATTGTCGAAACCGCCACATTAGTGGCCATTTGGAACTCGTGTGCAATGGTATGCATTTCGCTTGCACGGGGGTGTCCAATCACTTTTGTCTACAGAGTGTATATCTACCCACTCCACAAGCTGCGTGTATCCGGTAGTTTTGCACAAGATTTACTACAACTGAAGGGGTATGATCCCAAGGAGGGAAAGTGTACACTGCACTCTTTGTATTGGTCTTTTTTCATTGATAGGAAAAAATAAGGATGCATGAAGGATTTCTGAGCTATTAGCCATGATCTGGTTCTTAGGTACTTCTTCAGAAAATGTAGCTGCCATCTTCTTCCCATACACCTAAATAATAATAATAATTGTATTTATTACCAATTATTTATATAGCGCACACATATTCCACAGCGCTTTACAGAGAATATTTGGCCGCTCACATGCCCCAGTGGAGCTTACAATCTATATTCCCTACCACATGTACACGCACATACATACACACTAGGGTTAATTTTTGTTGGGAGCCAATTCACTTACCATTATATTTTTGTAGTGGGAGGAAACAGGAATACCCAGAGGAAACCCACGCAAAGGGAGAATATACAAACTCCACATAGTTAGGGCCGTAGTGGGAATCAAACCCAAGACCTCAGTGCTGTGAGGCAGTGATGCTAACCATTACACCGTCTGCAAAACAATTATCTTAAATCCCCATGATAAAGTGCTAAATGGATATCAGTGCTGAGAATTTAATAGAATCTCAATACATTGGGAACAACCATTATAATCTATCAGAAACTGGGTGGTGCCATCCATTATATGCTGAGAGTAATGAATTTTCCATGGAAATGGATGAGCTTTTGCAAAACAAATATAAAAACACCAATCCCATCAATTTTAACTTAAGGGGCCCACAGATCAACAAATAATTGGGTACATTCAGTGTTTTGACAATGATTTTGTAAAAAACAAAACAAATCGGCACTGTATGGAGTTGACTGGTTATCGATTCTGACCAAAAGTTGTTCGGGAATTGACGAATCAGGATTTTCAACATGTTGGAATATGCCAACCAATCGTAGCTCGAGATTGGCAATGCATGGTAACTATCAGCCGATACAACAATCCACAGACTAGTAAAGTGGGCATTTCATGATTCACAGATCTGATCTTTGGTAAAGCTGATCAGCAAATTGTTGGAAAATATTGGACGCATAGTATGTATGGACGCATATCGGTGTACTGACAATTATTACATCTGGGAAAATAATGTTGCTCAATTAGACAAGCAGATGATTAAAAGTTGCAATGTAATTATAATTCATGGGAAAGCTATAGTCCTCGTGTCATCAAATACAAACCTAAACCAGCTTCTTGGTGTCCAAATCCATGCACAGTAGCATAAAACCCAGCTCAACATGCGTAATAACAGTCCCGCAATGTCACAGATAAAAATGGATGCCGTGCTCGCTAGAGCTGCACCGCTCAGTCATTTACAAATGACCTCCACTGCTCCTTAGAGGTTTGCTTAATACATTTGCACAACTGATGTCCCCATTTAAACACAGAATATCTGAATTATCTTATAAGTTCCTGAAATTTTATGCACACATTTGTGGAAGCTTCTGTCGGTAGATCCATCAACTTATTGTATATTTTACATATAATTTTCTTTTTACAATCCTAAATCTTCCTGTAGCATTTCTCAAGTTCCGCTTTCTCGCTAAATGTGACAAAACATACATAAGGGTGACAACAATTTTAGAACTCTGGTTGTATATGCTATATCACGAAGGCAAGATCCTAAAAATGACTTGATTGCAGTAGCTGTGAAAACCTATCCTATTTTTAGTGATTAGTATATTATAAATAGTAGATTAAAATAATAGGTATAGATTTATTTAGCACAGAAAAACATGAAAGAGAAAAAAAAAAAAAATCTCTAATATTATATAAATCTCTAATATTATATAAATATGTAATATATAATAATAACATATAATATACAAAATATATCAGCTTAATTCTATTGTGTGGAATATATCGGTATCCGGGAAGGTATAATGGTTTTAATATCTACATAAATAGATACATAAAAACTAAAACTTTAGTAAATTTTTCATAAAGTGTTCATTAATAAGGTTAACCAATTGAGTATAACGAATTAACGAACAACTCTCCATATGGTACCTAAAGATATTAATACAACGTATATATATTTAAAAAACAGGAGGCTCAAATGTAAAATGTAATTGATGTTTTTATGTAATTCTTATTTTATTGTCATATTTATTTGTTTGTGCATATATGTATCTGTGCTGTAAAGATGGACTGCTTAAAAAGGCACAATGTATCTGGATTGAAATTGAATCTTTAATCAATGAACCAATAACACTGTACAACAAATTAATACTTTTAATTTGTTTCCTTTCTAAAAATAGTCATTCATTACTAATTTGAGGTCAAGAAAAACTAAAATGATTTCAGAATGTGTTTACTAGCTCTATTTTTTGAGCTACACTACTTGCACTATACTGTATGCACATTAGTAATATAGTCATAGTGAAAAGCTATTTTAAAATAATCATATTTTCTTGATTGAATTAAAACAACTGTTATTTATTTTCTATCAATCACAAATAAGAACACAAAATGAAACAAACATACAGCATAGGAAACAAACATACAGCATAGGAAACAAACATATAGCATAGGAAACAAACATACAGCATAGGAAACAAACATACAGCATACGAAACAAACATACAGCATACGAAACAAACATACAGCATAGGAAAGTACTATCTAATATAGTGGCCTATTCATGGGGGTGCTTTCTCTTTGCTTGTCGCTTGTACTCCTCTTCTGGGGCATCTCTTGTCACTGTCTAACAGTAGTCAGTCACCTACCCTGATATCTTTGTTCCATTGCTGAAATGTCTTGGTGGAATCGCTCACTATGCTTGTCACTCAGTGCACCACAGTTATCTTGTGTGGGTAATCCCGTGAATCGCATATATTTGAATAGGGGAGGGGACAAATAACTGATTCATTTAATTGAGTCATTAGGCCCCGCCCCCTCTGCGTGGAACGCAGATTGCTGGTAAGATTCTCTCCATTCTGCCCACTTCACTAGGAATACCCCTACATCGTCATAAATGGGCTATATCTCGGAACTCAGAGCTAGCTGAGAGTTTTAAATGTCATATTCATTCTTTGGATGCTGAAATCAATTAGAAGTAACTATTTTCACATCGGAAACATTTTCATTGTTGTGCAGCGTTATTAGGAGGCAAAAAAAAAATCGTCCCGTGTGTACGCACCTTTACATGCTGCATGACTGACCGATGTGCATTGATGTTACCGATGTTTACGCTGATGTACGTCATCAGTTGGATATGAGAAGACAGCAGTGGACGTTCCTAAGCTTGGTTGTGCTTCGGAAGGCAATATTTTAGCAACTGCGATCCTTGAGAGAATGCAGTTGTGTTTGCATTAGCATCATTCTTGGAATCAAGCCCACTGTGCAAATCCATCCATACTTAAAGGGGTTTTAAACCCTCTCTTTGTGTAAATGATGACATCAGCTTTTGACAAGGATCGACAGCAAAGCTTTGAAAAGGGGAGTGTCATGTAAGGCGACACATGATTGGTTGAACCAATCATAATGTGCTCTCAATGACACCCTACAATCCACTTTGCAAAGCTTAAAAAGCCTCAATAACGTGTGTCACATGACTCATTCGTTGTGTTAGAACCAAATTCATTCGGTGGAAAGAGGATTTGTCTGTGCAGAGACGCATTCAAAGATTATATTCTGTGTATTCCTACTGTCTATAGAGAACAGTGAGAAATATTGTCAGCTAATATGTACTTGGGTTAATTTACCAAATCTGCCTATTTTACATTAGTATTGATTAGGCTTGGGCTGATTGTAATAATATGGGCACAAAATTGACGTCGATGTGTTTTGACTTCTTGGTTTTCAGCTGAAATATATGATGAAGTTTCTGTTGAAGGGAAGGCTTGAATATATTAAAGTATTATCCCCAGTAGGTGTTTTATTAGATTAGTTTTAAAATTTCAGCATCTCTAAAAGCATTGATAATACTTCTGTGTCAGTTTGTGACTACACTGTATAAATCGGTAGAAGGGATTAAACACTCTTAGATCACATTTTTTTGTTACAACTAGTGGTGCCTTTCACTTTGTTGTTTCTTGATAACCATATAGTATGTATATAGGGGGGAGAGTCACTTATAGGCCAAATGTGTAGGCACTTTCTGTAACCCTAGCAGAATTTCTTTTTACTGTCACAATCGTGTTTGCAGAACGTAAGTAGCTTGTTCAAAACACAGCTCCTATCATACCTGTGCCATGTCCCCATTATCTAACTGTAAAATGACTATACATAGTTTATATGTGCCAAACTATGTAACTGCTATGGGACTCATTTACGGTTGGATGCATGTCGATTTTACAGGCCATCTTCAGGGTTACGCTCATTGGTGTTGCTTTCGCAATCTCCTTGAAATGCTTGAGGTGTGAGCAAGTCGTTTGTCCCACTTTGTTTTTTAAGTGCTACCATCACAAATTCATTTGCTATCCTCAAAACATATAAATGGGTAGAAACTGTTAGGGGGGTATTCATGAAAGCTTTGGAGAGAGATAAAGTGGAGAGTGAAAAACTGCCAACCAATCAGCTCCTGTCATTTTTCAAACACAGCCTGTAAAGTGACAGTTAGGAGCTGATTGGTTGGTACATTATCTCTCTCCAAGCTTTTCATGAATACCCCTCTAAACCCGAAGAAATGTTTCACTCACCCTGTTTGCTCCATACACTATTTTTCTAATTGTCTCCCCCTCTCCAGGGTGACACTTTCCACCTGGTACACCACAGAAAATGAGACACATTAAATAGATGTCCTGACAGTTTATATCAAAAGATAACCACCTGCTATCAAGACAAATCCTTGCCGGCGGGGTATAAGTATAAGGTGTGAACCTTATAGAGAGACAAGGTGGAAAAGTTGCCCCTCTCAATTTATAAAGACTATAGGGGAGATGTACTAAGATCTGGAAAGTGATACATTATAGAGTGATAAACTACCAACCAATCAGCTCCTAACTGGAGCTGATTGGTTGGTAGTTTAACACTCTCCAATTAATCACTTTCCAGATCTTAGTACATCTGCTCCTGTGCGAGATAAATTATAGAAGCTGATTGGTTGCTATATTCCACTTCTTCACTTTATCTCTCTCCAAGGTTTGATACATCTCCCCCCGTGCATTTTAAATACAAAAATGTGCTTTCTAAAAGGGGGGTGACAGGGCTGCTTAAAAACCAAAGCAAGGTATAAATTATGCTAATATCAGGTGTTAACCATGGAAATAACTGTATATGTGTACAGCCCATCCTGAGACGAGTTCTGGGAAATTATGTAGATGAGCATTATCTGTCCTGCCAGGAGTGTCACCTGCAATGTGCACAAAGTGATACATTGCACGTTCTGCCATAGGTTACACTTCAAGAGTTACTGGTTTGTATTTGAAATGACAAGCCTGATTTCACAGCCAATCTCCATGGCCACTGCAATTTATAGATCTGTCAATGGCCCCGTCTATTTGAGTCTCTCCACGAGAAGGATAGCCTTACTCAATGCTTCCATGTGATTAGCTAGAGAGAAGAGCTGACAGCCAAATACATTTTCATTCTGGCCTTTAGCCACCCATTTCTTGTTATAAATTAAGAAAATCACTCAACCCGAGCCTCTGACCACATGTATATTGACAAATGTTGGTATCACTCCCCTCCATCTTATTTGCAGTGATACACAGACGGCGTTCTGATTAGTCACCATGGAGCATTGTATTACAGGCAATTATGTTATGCTCAGATGCTTTTCATTGTAAATATGACAATCTCCTCTTTCACCATTAGCCCGGCAATAGACAAGGCAAAGCTAACTCTAATTACAATCAACCGATTAGAAACACAGAATGTTGATGATAGATGAAGGCCAAGAGCCGTATTCAATTTGAGCGGACCCACGATACTTTTCCGCCTCTCGGACTTTTCGCCTACATCGCGTGTTTTGTAGGCGGAAAAGTATTGCGTGCGTGCCCGCGTATAGCCAAAATTCAATTTGAAAGTAGGCGAAAACGGGACCCGGCGAAACTTAAACAAGCGGAAAGTCCTGTCAGATTTGGGGAAATCAGTCTAACTCCCCCCAAAAGATGCGCTGACATGGGGGTTCCCTATGGTGCCCCCGATTTGGCTCGCTGAAGGTATTTGTTGTTTTTAAACGGGCTCAATAGCTGCTAAATAGTGTTTTGTATAAGTGGTGCAGAATAGTATTCAGGAGTATTTCTTGCAGAAAATAACTTATCCCAGCAAATTTGGGGTACTTGAAAATGGGGGTCAGCATATTTTAAAGTTGCTAAAGTTAAGTTTAAAAAATCATGAAAAATCTACCTGCCGCAAGCCCCTGCAATGAAAAAAACACCTGGGGCATACTTGGGGACCCCCCCAGAGTCTAGTTCGCTAGTTTTTAACTTAGTCCCCCCCCAAAAAAAATTTCGCCCCCAAAATGAAAGTGATTTTTTGGGGTGTTCTTAAGTGTTTTTTTTATTTTTATTTTGATGCAGTTTACCTTTGGGGGATTGTCTGAAGGCTTCACGGGGGTTCCCGCAACGTTGCACCCCAAAACCCCAATTCTGCCCTTTTTTCCGCCTGCTATTCATAGGCGAAACTTTTCCGCCGGGTACATTGCATTGACTTTCAAATTGAATACGGCGATACTTTTCCGCCTGGCGAAATTACGTCATCGGCAAAACTTTTTCGCCGATTCCAGCTTTTCGCCTCACATTGAATACGGGCCCAAGTCGTCCATCTACGCATTTGCTAATAAATGTCTTACTCTCAGGGCTCACCTGTGTTTATCCAAAATTCCTGGGAGCTTGCACCAAGCATCCTACTCTTTTCATTCAGTTATATTTTCAAGTGTGGGTGTTAGGAGTGAGACCAAAGTAATGTATAAGTCGTACTTATGCCCCAATTGAATTTGTTTTGTCGAAAGATAATTTTGCTAAATACTCTAAGGAAAATTGACAGCATGTTTTTCTTTAGATGGCCGCATCTTAAAGTGCACGTCACCTAAACACTGTGGTGCTTCGTGCCTCAATAAACTTGCTGATTCCTAGTCAGTTGTCAGGCTGTATTTTTGAGAATATTGGTTTTGCCCGTAAAGTGTTTACCTCACTGTGGGATAGATGATAAAGTATCAATCAAATCAGCTCCTGTCATTAAACAGGCTGTGATTGAAAAATGACAGGAGCTGATTGGTTGGTACTTGATCTCTTTCCACTTTATCTCTCTCCAAGGATTGATACATCTCCCCCTAGGGGTAGTTGATATTTACACTGTACATGAATGGATAATATAGCAATCTGTCTGTTTTTAAATACAGTAAATAGGATAATTAACAAAGTGTATTGTGGACTACTTAGGATTTCTGGGCCAGATTCAGACCCGCTCGCAAGCGGGTCGATGGCTGGGCACTGTGCACGCATGGCGTGTGCACCGCGCGTGCGCGAGCCCCGGAGCGAGTGAGAACTTCACTCGTTCGGGGCTCACAGCAAAACGGGGCGGCTGTCGATGTTGATCGACAGCTCGCCCTGTTTTGTGGGCGGGTCGGGGGTTGGCTGGCCAAACGGAGGCATTCCCTAAGGAATGCCTGCCATTTGGGGGCGGTCTTACTGACATCACACGTGATGTCAGTAGTGAACTTCCTGCTCTATTAGAGCAGGAAGTTCACTGGGGCTTGCGGTGGACGAGACCCTACCACAAGGGTCTCGTCGCAAGCCCGATGGTAGAGACCATCGCCAGGCCACCCGCTAAAGCTGTGGGTAGTCACTCACAGCTTAATGAGTGGCCTGGAGTCTGGTAAAAAAAAAAAACGGCCCGCCCTGATTCAGAGCGAGCGCTCGCAAATAGTGTGTCACCAATGGTTCCTGCACACTACAATGATCATTTGAGAGTATTTGGGATTTTCTGGTGATCAGCTAGCAGGTAGTCTGGTGGCACCAATCACTGGCTGTGACTTGCTTCAATACAATGGGGAGCACAATTTAATGACTTCAATATCTACAAAGAGACTTTTTTCATATGGACTATCTGACATATGTTCTTTATGTTGCTTTTTGGAGATTGTTTTTTTTTTTAACAGACAGACTAGGATTTGTATCTGATGCATAGGGCAGTATTCAGTTTGAAGCGAAAACTTGTTATCGGCGATAATTACGTAATTTTCGCCTGTTTGCCGATGCAAAAAGTCTTTGTAAAAAAACAGGGATAAGTTTTCTCCAGCCTTTAGCTGGCGAAAAAAAGTGCAGAATTGGGGTTTAGGGGTGCAGGCTTAAAAAAAATAGCCTGCACCCCTGGGAATGGCCCCTAAAATTAATGTATGTGAAAAAAAGTAAAAAAAAAATAAGGACACCCCAAAAAATTAACTTTCATTTTGGGGGTAAAAAAAAAAAAATTTAGGGAACACACTTCTAAAATAGCGTTAATGAATCCAGAGGGTTCCAAAGTGTGCGGCAGGTGTTTTCTTCATTGCGGGAGTAGCGGCAGGTGCATTTTTGAAGAATTTTTTAAAATCATTTTAGGGACTTAAAAATATGCTTGCACCCATTTTCATGTACCCCAAATTTGATGGGCATAGTTATTTCCCCCCCACAAAATTGCTAATTGCTCTTCTGCATCACCTTCCTCAAAGCCGCATTTATGAACCCATAGTGATCCCCCATGTCTGGACATCTTTAGAGGGGTCTAAGGATGTTTTCCCAAAAATTCCCATTTTTTCCCGCCACTCCCAGTTTCGCCAGGTCACGATTTCGCGTCCTTTGAAATTGAATACGGGGAATATCGGGCACGCGCGCGATACTTTTTTGTCTGGAAAACAGGTGAAGGAGGCGAAAAGTCCAGCAGGCGAAAAGTCTGGACTTTTCACCTCAAATTGAATACGGGCCACAGCATGGATTACATGCCTACTCTAAGGGATGTTTGGAGATGTGCCAATTTTGGGGAGCTTTCCCTGACTTTCAAGAGAGTATGCCAGGCTCTTAGCCCTCAGTGACACAATTTGTAGAGAGTCAGTTCATCGTGATTACCCCCCGGTGCACATTACCGTATGTCATGTCACTTTATAGCAGGGGGACGGGGATGCAATGAAGCCAATTCAAAGTGGTATGCCTTCCTCACCCCCCGCCTGGGCCTAACCCCTATAGCACCCCTGAGGGGAAAACGTACAAAATTGGCAAATATGGTTCAATTTATGATTCAAAATATCTGCCCCATTCCAACAAAGCTTTCTATGATTCTCCCAAGCTGGACTTTAATTATTTATTTATAATTTATTAACAGTTTCTTATATAGCGCAACATATTCCGTTGTGCTTCACAATTGGAAACATTAATAGAACAAAACTGGGTACTAACAGACAGACAGGGGAAGGAAGGCCCTGCTCACAAGCCATAGATGCATTATGTTGTTGATCAACAAGAGAGAAGAATGTCACCAGCCATCACATTAGTGTTAAACTTTAAACCTTGATAGCATACTCTGAGTTTAACACTAATGTGATGGCTATGTCCATGTTATAATTCTGAGCAATAGAGTAGGGACTTGCAGTAAAGTGGGGTCCCGTGACGGGGGCTGCAAGCTTAAATGCATTGATCAATTCATGAACCAAAACCCCACTGTTTATTATTATTATTATTGTTAGTTATTATGGTGAGTGCAGAGCCCCTGTGATTTAACAATGTGGTCACATACCATGTTGCACCCCAAATCTAGGAGTGGTGAGTGCTGTGGATTAGTGCTTTTTATATATATATATATATATATATATATATATATCTATCAAGGGCGTTTTAAGAGAGGAGGGGGCCCGTGTGCACTCCCCGTGCGGAGCCCTCTCCTCTCTCCCCAGTGGCCGGCAGCCGACTGAAGCCAGCCACCGGAGCATTAGTAGACTCCGGGCACTAGAGTGTGCCCGGAGTCTACTGCGCATGCGCAGAACACCGGAAAAATGGCAGTGGCGGACATTTTTCGGTGTTCTGTGCAGCTCTGACACCCAACGCGGGACCACGGACAGGTGAGTTTAAAATAATATGGGTGCAGGGTGTGCGGTGCGGGGCCCCCCTGGACCGTTGTGACCCCATTTAAGTCTACTCAAAATCCGGCCACGCTAAATTTCAACAACTTCAATTGGACAGAAAACCTGTAAAGCACCAGTGAGCTCGGTTCCCTAGCAGTGCACACTCTTCCCGTATGACAAACATAAAAGCAGCAACACACAATAAAGCCCATTCAATGTACTCAAAAAGATTGAATGTGAATAATTATAACCTAGTTTAAATGATACTATAGATTAACTGCACACGATTTAATCCACATCTATACAAGTTATTTGTCTGATTACAAATCATCCCAACAGATCGGTTTTGTATTGATTCCCCCCGTAGTATTCATGTTCATCCCATAATTCAGCATGGACCTCAGGTTTAAATCACAACGTAGAGCAAAAATATTTATTTGTCAGAGTTATTATCTGTTCCTAACAGAATGACACTGCGAACATCTCTGCTCGTCATTTTAGCAATAGCCTGTGAAATCAATAGTCTATTAAATTACATTGTTGCCTATAATTTCTGTAGCCTCACATGTTTCATCTTAACGATACAAGGGCCAAAAAAACCCCCTTCTAATTCTTCTCTCTGCAACATATAATACTAGAGCATAGCTCAGTATCGGTGACCGGACTGAGGGTAACATTTAAGGGATTCTGGAGAAGGGGAGCGCAGTTCCTCAAAAATGTGGTTTATAAGTTTTTAATTTTAATAAACATGCCTACATTGTTTAGTAGATTCTAGTAAACATGCTCACAGTTGAAAGTGTATCCGTCACCTACAGTACATGAGGTGAAATCTGCCATTTTTTAGACTGAACTATATCTGTTTACTAGGAACCAGTGACATTGCCAGTGATGTCACCAGATGCCTCATGCCTCAGTGATGTCACTGGTTTCCTTATGCCTCACTGATGTCACTGGTTGCCTCATTGATGGCACTGATTGGCTCAAGACTCAGCAATGCCACTGCTGCATGCCTCAGTAATGTCACAAGCTGCTTTATGCCTTATGCTGGGCATACACAGCCAGATAAAATGTCTGTCAGACCGACAGACATTTTATCTGGCCGGCTGCCAGCCGCAGATGTCACCGGCATACACTGTGAGAGAAATCTCACAGTGTATCAGCCCGACATCCACGCTCCACCCCCGGGGAAGGAGACAGTACCCTGTTCCTTCCTTAGGAAGGAACACAGGAAATGTCTGTCTGTCAGTCGCGGCTGGGCATACACTGCCCGATGCAGCCGACAGTTTACCGGGAAATATCGCATCGGACGGGCATGCTGGACAATCCGGCATGCCCGACCGAGCAATATTTAACCCTCGGTCACCCCCCCACACGCTACAATTATCGGGGGATCCGCCGATATCAGGCGGATCGCCCCGATAATTGTAGCGTGTATGGCCAGCATTAGTGATCTCACAATTGACAAATGCTTCAGAGATGTCACTGAATGCCATATGCATCAGTGATGTCACTGGTTGCCTCATGCCTCAGTCATGTCACTAGACACACTGGTGAACACTTAATACCTACTGCTTTGAATTGGCTGGACTCATTTTCAGGATCTAAAAATATGCACTTATCTTTTAACAAAAGAGAGAGAGAGAGAGAAGAAAAAAAGCACAGAAAAAGTTGTAATTTTTGTAAATGGGAGTTACTGACTTATATCTGGTGGACAGAAGCTAATTGGCAACATTGATTGTCAGAGCACCTGTGAGAGGCTGATATAAGCTGTATCAGTTGCTAGTCTCAGTCTCTCACTACCCGGAGAACAGGCAACAGGCCTGTTAAGAGATACTGCAATTGCTGGTTGTAAGTACTGCACTAATACTGCTGTTTGGTGAGAAGGATGTTAAGTTCCTCCACTCTGAGAGATTGAATCATTTTGTTTAGTTAAATCCAGACAGACTAGGCTTTTCTTTTATGTTCTATTTATGTTAATGCTGCAATTAAAACTAGTTGTGGATACTTGTACCAAAACCCCGGAGTGGTGAGCTACTAATTAGCTGATGTGTAAATGTACACCCGTCTACCCCAGGAGATGACCAGAAATAATACAGTGAATAAGGTTAGGATAAAAACAGAACTCTCCCACATGATGACAAAATTCTCATCAAATCACATCATCATAGCACGGGTCCCTGCGGAATTACATTATGGGAAGTGGGGCAAAAGTCAACAATTTACTAATTTTATTCATCACACCTTCCCCAAACTTATTCATCACCCACAAGACAATGACAGTATTATACACTCCAAATACTCTATACCAATTTAATATAAAAACCTATGCATGCTATTTAATCCTCATATGTGTAACATGATACAACACAAGAATGGGATGCAGTTAAAATGGCGACAGAGTGGATTCCGATGGTCAGAATGCCAACGCCGGAATCCCAACACCTGTCAGAATCCCTGCGCTGGAATCCCAGAGGTAAGTAGTGGGGTTGGGGGGAGGGTTAGGGTTTGGCACTAGTGGGTGGGTTAGGCACTAAGGGGAAAGGGTTAGATTTAGGGTGTGGGGAGACTAGGGCTAGTCACCGGGGAGGGAGGGTTAGAGGTTAGGGTAGGGAGAGGGGGAAGGTTAGGATATCGACTGACAAAGTGTCGGTATTCTAACCCTGTCAGTATGGCGGCGTTGAGATTCTGACCGCCGAGATCCCAAATACCGGCATCCCGTACCCAGGCCCACAAGGATGGACCTATTTTGTGAGATTTTAAGCAGCTGCAATATTTGCTCCTTACTTATTAAAACGTCAGCTATTTAAGGTGGCAATCCCACATAGAAGCTTTCATTAGAGCATATTTTCTTTAAATAGTGTTAAGTACTTTTTTAAGCAATCATTTTTTGCTGTTATTCTACTTATTAACTTATTTTCAAAATTTCCCTGAAAGTTACAAAATGTTATTTTACATAGATGGAAAAAACATCTCAGCATGTCGTGTGAAGCCAGAGGGTGAAGATTTTACCATACACACACCAGACAGAGCTTAGAGGCGTGTTCCAAAGCCTTTCAGCTCACTGCATCATGTACCATGTGACTGTGGTTGCCATGACACTATGCAGAATTACAAATCATCAATAGCAGCCTGAGTACACAATCCAAGGAAACATTCTTATAGTTTGCCACAGTGATTTATGGTTAAAATACATGGGACTGCTGATTTAATAAATAAATAATTACATTACAATAAAAGACAATAAACAGTAATGGTAATTGGAAACATAAAATACATTGTTTCTGAGAAATGAGAAATAGTAAATATTATAGGTTAAATAAACCATTATGAACAATATACAAAAGAGATCCTAATTGTAGAATCTATTCTAGCTATAAGCAGTCCCCCTATATACTCTTTCTAGTGTAGTTTATGCAATACCTACCTGTCATACAGTTTCTTCCATCTTCGGGGGCCAGCAGCTATATCCAGATCTGTGCTGCTTAGGTAAAACCAATAGTGTAAGGTTTGTGTCAAAGACAAAGATGCCGAACATAGGACCTCATTCAGACCCGCTTGCTCGATGCGTATGTAAATTTGGAAAGGCAGGCCGTCGCCACGGCAAGGCATTAGCATGCCCACTATGTCTTAGCGTGCGATCGCATTGTAGATGCAGACGCCTACCAACCTGTCTTAAGACGCCCACTTGCTCACGTCATCTCCAGGAAGTGTATGCAACCATCGGTACATCGGGTACTATCGGATGCGATCGCAGCGCTTGTGGTTGACCATACCCTACTGCAAGCATTGCGAGCGCTTCAGTGTAAAATCCAGCCAGGTGAAGTGCATTATGACGCTGCCTCTTAATTATGCACGCCTCTGAAATGGCGTTTAGACGCTCAGACACGCCTGTGTTCGCAACTTCACTCCCCCGTTTTTAATGGCCAGCCCCTGTCACCACCCACAAACGGCTTCTTCTGTCACTCACTCTGCTGGGCAGTCTATGCGCAGCGAGCGAACGCTTCCCGGTCTCTCGCAATGTTTCACGCATGCGCATTGCGATCCGTATGTATGAGCAGAATGCAAACAATCATCTGGCTGCGTGTGAACACTTCCTTGCGAGCGGGTCTGACTCAGGTCCATAGTACGGATGGTGTAATGGTTAGCATTAATGCCTCACAGCACTGATGTCTTGGGTTTAATTCCCACCATGGCCATAACTGTGTGTACTTTGTATATTCTCTCCGTGCTTGCGTGGGTCTCCTCTGAGTACTCCAGCTTCCTCCCATGATATTGGCTCCTGACAGAAAATTAACCCTAGTGTATGTGTGTGTGAGTATGTGGTAGGGAATATAGATTGTAAGCTCCACTAGGGCAGGGACTGATGTGAATGGCCAAATAGTCTCTGTAAAGGACAGCGGAATATGTGTGCGCTACTTAAATCACTGGTAATAAAATAAATGAGTGCTGTTAACAAAAATATTGTGTGGGGTTACCAAGGCTCTAACTAGTCCCTTATTGGTGTGTTAATAAATGACTGGTGTTAATGTGACTTGTTTTTGCATACTAGTGTGACAGAACAAATAACAATATTCGTTTCACAAACCCACTTCTTACACAACATGCCCATAAAGGACTAATATACTTTGCACCATGGTAGTCCCATACAATATTTTCATTGCCAGGGTCAATTGGAAAGACTCACTAGTACTGTTGGAAGCACAGACCCTCCACCCAAGAGAAATAGCCAAGGGAGCACAGCTCAACATTTAGGAACATGTTCACCTGCAATGGTAGAAATTAAGTTATCAGGCAATTCAGGGCCGTAGCTAGGGTAGTGCGGCCGGTGCCATCGCACAGGGCACCACAGGTCAGGGGGCGCTGTTTGGGCCTGTCAATTTTCTGTTTATTAGCATTCTTGCTTGTAGCTTCCTATTATTTCATCCCCAGCATCTCCTGGCCTCTCCTATCTGTTTCCTGGCCCTTCCCCATGAGGCCATTCCCCTTTTTTGGGTGCATTATGTCCCTTTGAAAAATGAGGGGGGCGCCAATGCTCTTTCTGGCACAGGGCACCAAAAAGTCTAGTTACGGCTCTGAGGCAATTCATCAAGAAGGTAAAACCGGAGATATCACAGATATCTCCTACTTACCTTTCTCTCCCGGAATGTCCCGCTGTCCCCATACACTAGTATCACAGATATCTCCTACTTACCTTCCTCTTGCGGAATGGCCTGTATGGGGACAAAATTCATCAAGCTCTGAAAATATATTTTTGGAGCTTGATTGCGGGATCATTCGCCATCTTCAGATGACGTTTGCTCCTGCTCGCTGCAAGCAACCGGTTCCTTCCCAATGGGAAGGAGGTCCGGGTTGTGAAGAGGGATACTTTCGGATCCCTCCGCCCCTGTCCAGCTCCTTCCGCTGGACGTCGGGCCTCTTATGCACATGCGTGTCCTGTAGGTCACGTATGTGCACTTGTGTCACTGCTCCGAAAGCTGTCTGCACCGAGCAATGATGAATTGCTCCGGCCCTCGCGGTGAGAAGATATGTTAATTATTGGGGTGCATTCGGCCCCCGATAATTAACATTATGAATAGGCCCCTTAAAGTGCTGTAAAACTCTACTAGAGATCAGTTGCAGATAGGATAGGGGGTAGATTTGCAAAATAGACCCTAAAGAGTTTGGAGTTTATCTTTAATATTACATAAAGAGCAAGTACAGCATTCCAAATCCAGACTTAATGAAAACAGATTTTCATCATGCACAAGGGTTAGCAATGTATGGCAGCAGTATAGGATGTGTCACTTCAAACTCATAACATTCGTCACAATTTATCGTGACCTAGTTTAAGGTTGTAAATGTTTCATTATTCAGATGCACCGAAGGTCTTTCAAGAACAAATAGTATTTGATGCACTCTAGAAGCATGTTCTTTAATGCTTAATCTCAGTAATTTGATTTAGATGTAATTTAATGAAACTATTTCTAAGTACATTCAATTATTTAGTTCAATTCCATACAGACATTGGTCTTATATTGTATGATATAATGTATGTTATAATTGATTTAAAATGAAGGTATATTTTAATTGTGTTTTACAATGAATGGTCAGTAAATTGCAGGCGTATAATTAGTCTGCGCAAACAATTCTTTGCATTTTAGATTCTATTTATTAATGTCAGAGTAAAGTAAAACAGCACACCCAGGGGTCAGTCTACCAAGAAAAACTATGCAATGATAACTTGACTTAATTAAACAATTTTTGAATAAAGCGTATACTGTATCAGACATTTTGACCAACTAGAAAGTTCCCCCTCCGAACATACTGTAAGAAATGGTTTAGTATAATGTTCCCCTGAGGCACTTGCAAGGGTGCCTCAGTTTGGTGGTCCAGCAGCAATTTAAATTATTTATAGTCAATGTAATGTAAATATGTGGACACATAGAGCACAAACCTGTCCACCACCACATAACTGAGCCTAAGGATGACAGGTAAGCACAATTTACTTAATTATTTTTTCTGAACTTCTCATTAACAAGCTTTTGGCTTAGGGGTGCTTTGAAAACAATGCTGATACTCTAGTGCGCCACCATTCAAAAAAGATTGGGAACCACTGCCCTAAGGGGTATCTGCTTCCTACATACAGTACAGGGGAACTGAGATGGTCGGGGTAGGTACTCATTACCTGGGCTTGTCTGGGGAGCCTGGGACAGCCATGGAGGAGGTAGAATGCTTGTTATTTTTACTACATGTTTTAAGAAGCAGGCATTGCCTGTTACTCTAATTTTTTCCTTTGCTCCCAACCCAGAATCAGCCCCAGAGTGAATATTGCAAACCTTATAATAATTAGAGATGTGCGGTTTGATTTTGCTGAAAACTGAACACACTCGAACATTGGGATTCAGAGTCGAATCAAGTCCCGGCTCGGCTCACTGTTAGGGGTCCAAGTGGAACCAAGTGGTGGTTGGGGTCTGCTGTAAGTTTGGAACTAAGATTTAAAAAGCGAATCTCAGGTTTTGGATTGCATGTACAGTATACAGGTCCGAATTACATGATGTTAGCTGTTTTTATCTATTTTAAAGAAATCTAAAACCAAAACAACAAAGAACCAAAAACACTTGAGTGTGGTTTTGCCAAAATCAAAACACGGAGGTTCACTTCTCACACAGGATGTAGTCACAATCCCGGCGTGCGGGATGCTGGCACTCAGAATTCCAACACCGGAAACCCGACACCACTCAGAATCCGTGCCGACATCCTGATGGTAAGTACAGGGGTTTGGGGCAGTGTTAGGGATTAGGGTTAGGCACTAGGAAGGGAGGGTTATGCACTAGGAAGGGAGGCTTAGGGTTAGGCACTAGGAAGGGAGGGTCAGGGTTAGGCACTAGGAAGGGAGGCTTAGGCACTAGGAAGGGAGACAGGGTTAGGCACTAGTAAGGGAGGGTTAGGGTTAGGCACTATGGTGAACAACAGGGTTAGGCACTAGGAAGGGAGGGTTAGGGTTAGGCACTAGGGTGAGGAATAGGGTTAGGCACTAGGAAGGGAGGCTTAGGCACTAGAAATGGAGACTTAGGGTTAGGCACTAGGAAGGGAGGGTTAGGGTTAGGTACTAGTGTGAGGAATAGGGTTAGGCACTAGGAAGGGAGACTTAGGGTTAGCCACTAGGAAGGGAGGGTTAGGGTTAGGCACTAGGAAGGGAGACTTAGGATTAGGCACTAGGAAGGGAGGCTTAGGGTTAGGCACTAGGGTGAGGAATAGGGTTAGGCACTAGGAAGGGAGGGTTAGGCACTAGGAAGGGAGGGTTAGGGTTAGGCACTAGGAAGGGAGGTTTAGGGTTAGGCACTAGGAAGGGAGGGTTAGGCACTAGGGTGAGGAATAGGGTTAGGCACTAGGAAGGGAGGCTTAGGGTTAGGCACTAGGAAGGGAGGGTTAGGCACTAGGGTGTGGAATAGGGTTAGGCACTAGGAAGGGAGACTTAGGGTTTAGCACTAGGAAGGGAGGCTTAGGGTTAGGCACTAGGAAGGGAGGCTTAGTGTTAGGCACTAGGGTGAGGAACAGGGTTAGGCACTAGGAAGGGAGACTTAGGGTTAGGCACTAGGAAGGGAGGGTTAGGGTTAGGCACTAGGGTGAGGAATAGGGTTAGGCACTAGGAAGGGAGGAATAGGGTTAGGCACTAGGAAGGGAGGCTTAGGGTTAGGCACTAGGAAGGGAGGGTTAGGCACTAGAAAGGGAGGCTTTGGGTTAGGCACTAGGAAGGGAGGCTTAGGGTTAGGCACTAGGAAGGGAGGCTTAGGGTTAGGCACTAGGAAGGGAGGGTTAGGGTTAGGCACTAGGGTGAGGAATAGGGTTAGGCACTAGGAAGGGAGGGTTAGGGTTAGGCACTAGGAAGGGAGGCTTAGTGTTAGGCACTAGGGTGAGGAATAGGGTTAGGCACTAGGAAGGGAGGGTTAGGGTTAGGCACTAGGAAGGGAGGATTAGGGTTAGGCACTAGGAAGGGAGGGTTAGGCACTAGAAAGGGAGGCTTTGGGTTAGGCACTAGGAAGGGAGGCTTAGTGTTAGGCACTAGGGTGAGGAATAGGGTTAGCACTAGGAAGGGAGGGTTAGGGTTAGGCACTAGGAAGGGAGGCTTAGGGTTAGGCACTAGAAAGGGAGGCTTTGGGTTAGGCACTAGGAAGGGAGGCTTAGGGTTAGGCACTAGGAAGGGAGGGTTAGGTTAGGCACTAAGGTGAGGAATAGGGTTAGGCACTAGGGTGAGGAATAGGGTTAGGAACTAGGAAGGGAGGCTTAGGGTTAGGCACTAGGGTGAGGAATAGGGTTAGGGACTAGGAAGGGAGGGTTAGGCACTAGGAAGGGAGGGTTAGGCACTAGAAAGGGAGGCTTTGGGTTAGGCACTAGAAAGCGAGGCTTTGGGTTAGGCACTATGAAGGGAGGCTTAGGGTCAGGCACTAGGAAGGGAGGGTTAGGCACTAGGAAGGGAGGGTTAGGGTTAGGCACTAGGAAGGGAGGCTTAGGGTTAGGCACTAGGAAGGGAGGGTTAGGGTTAGGCACTAGAAAGGGAGGCTTTGGGTTAGGCACTATTAAGGGAGGCTTAGGGTTAGACACCAGGAAGGGAGGGTTAGGCACTAGGAAGGGAGGCTTAGGGTTAGGCACTAGGAAGGGAGGGTTAGGATTATCCACTAGAAAGGGAGGCTTTGGGTTAGGCACTAGAAAGGGAGGCTTTGGGTTAGGCACTAGGAAGGGAGGCTTAGAGTTAGGCACTAGGAAGGGAGGGTTAGGCACTAGGAAGGGAGGGTTAGGGTTAGGCACTAGGAAGGGAGGCTTAGGGTTAGGCACTAGAAAGGGAGGCTTTGGGTTAGGCACTATTAAGGGAGGCTTAGGGTTAGACACCAGGAAGGGAGGGTTAGGCACTAGGAAGGGAGGCTTAGGGTTAGGCACTAGGAAGGGAGGGTTAGGCACTAGAAAGGGAGGCTTTGGGTTAGGCACTAGAAAGGGAGGCTTTGGGTTAGGCACTATTAAGGGAGGCTTAGTGTTAGGCACTAGGAAGGGAGGGTTAGGCACTAGGAAGGGAGGGTTAGGGTTAGGCACTAGGAAGGGAAGCTTAGGGTTAGGCACTAGAAAGGGAAGCTTTGGGTTAGGCACTAGGAAGGGAGTCTTTGGGTTAGGCACTAGGAAGGGAGGGTTTGGGTTAGGTACTAGGAAGGGAGGATTAGGGTTAGGCACTAGGAAGGGAGGCTTAGGGTTAGGCACTAGGGTGAGGAATAGGGTTAGGCACTAGGAAGGGAGGTTTAGGGTTAGGCACTAGGAAGGGAGGGTTAGGGTTAGGCTCTAGGAAGGGAGGGTTAGGGTTAGGGACTAGGAAAGAAGCTTAGGCACTAGGGGTAGGGTTAGGATACCTACTGACAGTTGTCTGTATACTAACCCTGTCTGGATGCCGGCATTGAGATTCTGACCACCAGGATCCCGAGCGCCGGCATCCCGTACCCAACCCACACACACATCTCTAAGAGTAATACTTGCCCAGAATTTGTTATTTTGTTGTAAAATGTCTGAAAACTGTAGTTAAACTGAAGTATTCTGTCCCTTCCCCCATGTTCAGTATCTTCAGGGTCTGCAGCAGATATCTGAGATCAGTTGGCGGGGCAGTCTGTAAAGAACGCTTCCCTGCTTCCTGTGCACCGAGGCATATTTGTTGACGATAGCCGACAATACACACATTAGAAGTACACTGACAGCAATTTCAGGAGATCCCATTAATCACACGTTGCAAAAGATTTGTATTTTTTATAGTTAACAAAGACAAACTTAATACAGATCCCAGTTGGCATTCCCTCTAATATATAACATGAGCCAAGGGCTGGCTGCCGATTACAGAAAGGTAGTTTGGAAACAGCTGGACTGCCAAAGCCAGCCGCTCATACCTTGAAAAACGTTTAATATTTGTTAGCTGCAAATATAGAAATCTCAATAGTTCATCACAAAGTGACAGATGTTTTTGAGAGACAAAAGAAAAATAAAATGAAAATACATCTGTACATATACGCCCCATAACTGCTTTCAGCCCGTGTCATAAACGGTTTCTGGTCGCAGCAGGTAATAGGACTTTGCAATTTAGTCCATACACTAACTCAAGACATATGCTTTTTGTCCCCAGGGTGTCAATTTAACACATTTCAATTTCTAAACTGTCCTATAAAGTATTTTACAGTTAAAAGCCTTTTTCAAAGCGCCATCTGGTAAATAATAAAATTGACGGTGGAACAGTAAGATAAGTAGTCATTTTATATATAAAAAAAAAGTTTTATGTGATGCCATTGGAAACCGTTATAACAATAATTTGTAACAAATAGGCAGTGTCTTTGTGCCCGTTACATGCAGTATATAGAGAATAAACTGCTGGGTGTCAGCTGCTGAGCAGTTTGCTTTTTGCATTTAGCACGGCTAGCGTTACTTACAATATTACTTCAGGGCATTACTACAATATTTCTCGGCTTCTTCCCGTACAAGTTACAGAGAGGAGAGAACCATTACACGGAAGACAGAACTTGGATAAAAAGACATGGGGCTGTGGCAGTATCTTGGGGCTTCTTCACAATTTATAAGCATGAAGAATGCATTGGGATCTGCGTAAATATGGTTGAATGTTTTTTTTTTTAATTGATGTTTTAAATAGACGTGACTTGTTTATGAACAAGGAGTCAATGCAGATTCCAGTGATATAATCTCTGATATATTTTTATGGGATACGGTCAGAATCCTGGCACCGAAATCCCGGCCCCAAAATCCCAGCCCAGGCAGCCTGAAGGTACGTAATGAGGTTAGGGAGAGGGTTAGGAGTTAGGCTCTAGGGGGAGGGTTAGGGGCTAGGGTTAGGCACTAGAGGGAGGGTTAGGGCTAGGCACTAGGGAGAGGGTTAGGCACTGGGGGAGGGTTAGGCACTAGAGGGAGGGTTAGGGCTAGGCACTAGGGAGAGGGTTAGGCACTGGGGGAGGGTTAGGCACTGGGGGAGGGTTAGGTACTAAGGAGAGGGTTAGGTACTAAGGAGAGAGTTAGGCACTGGGGGAGGGTTAGGCACTGGGGGAGGGTTAGAGTTAAGTACTAGGGAGAGGGTTAGGCACTGGGGGAGGGTTAGGGTTAGGCACTAGGGAGAGGGTTAGGCACTGGGGGAGGGTTAGGGTTAGGCACTAGGGAGAGGGTTAGGCACTGGGGGCTGGATAGGCACTAGGGAGAGGGTTAGGGGTTATGGTTAGTAAGTAGGGAGAGGGTTAGGGCTTTGGCTTAGACACTGGGTTAGAGTAAGGCACTAGGGAGAGGGTTAGGGTTAGGCAGTAGGGGGAGGGTTAGGGGTTAGGGTTAGTCACTAGGGAGAGGGTTAGGGCTTTGGCTTAGGCACTGGGTTAGAGTTAGGCACTAGGGAGAGGGTTAGGCACTAGAGGGAGGGTTAGGGCTAGGCACTAGGGAGAGGGTTAGGCACTGGGGGAGGGTTAGAGTTAAGTACTAGGGAGAGGGTTAGGCACTGGGGGAGGGTTAGGTACTAGGGAGAGGGTTAGGCACTAGGGAGAGGGTTAGGCACTAGGGTTAGGGTTAGGCACTGGAGCCGGCTAGGCACTAGGGAGAGGGTTAGGGTTAGGCACTGGGGGCCGGTTAGGGTTAGGCACTAGGGATAGGCACTAGGGGGAGGGTTAGGGGTTAGGCACTAGGGAGAGGGTTAGGCACTAGGGGGAGGGTTAGGGATAGGCACTAGGGAGAGGGTTAGGGGTTACACACTAGGGAGAGAGTGAAGGTGTTGGACACTAGGGGGAGGGTTAGGGGTTAGGCACTAGGGAGAAGGTTAGGGGTTAGGCACTAGGGGGAGGGGTAGGTTTAGTGTGATGTGAGAAGGTTAGGTTTAGCCACTAAGGGGGAGGTTAGGTTTAGGCACCGGAGAGAGGGGTAAGGGTTGGGAGAGGGGAAGCATTAGGCTACCTAACCCTGTCAGGATTTTGACCACCGGGATCCAGAGCGCTGGCATCCCGTAACCAACCCATTTATATTGCATATATGTTTTAAATGTGACTACATGCAATCAGAATCTAATTTACTTGTAGGTTGCATGCAGAAAAGCTCCTACATGTAATACACTAATGTGTGAATAGACATTATCAAAATGACAGTATTGCAACATTTTATATAAATCGAATTTGGCTGTGTAACTGTGTAACAGGCCATATTGCAGTGGTGTGCAGTTCCGGTTATTGAATCTTTTGGTTTCGCTTGGATCTGCCATTACACACTCTATTAACAGAGCTAGGACAACAGTGGTCTATTATTTCTGCTGCATGATATGGGTGGGGAAAGGCCGGGAAGAATTAAGGTCCTAGCAATACATAGCAGCCCAATGTGGAATGAGGATGCTTCGTTTTACCCCCACACTTCAAATAATTGCTCCAGTCGGCTAATTGGCGTCTGACAAGTGTGTATGCGTATCTATGTGATAAGCAATATGGATTGTAAGATCCACTGGGGTAGAGCCTGATGTGAATGACTAAAATATTCTCTGTAAATCTCTGTGGACAGGGACGGGCTGGGGCTGTAATTTGGCCCCGACATCCCTTACTGTGCATGTGAACAAAATGGGATACGTTCAGGGGGCGGAGCTACTCGCCAGGGCTTTCAGGTCCTGGAACGGTCATCGGCCCTTCTTGCATTTGTCAGACGTGTCAGATGGACAGTCCAGCCCTGGCTGTGGAATATGTGTGCGCTTAATTAATAACTATAAAATAAAAAGTAAATATATCATGGGTCAGTTTTGAAAATTATGCTGATCTTTGTGTGTGGACAAAGGGGGCGGTCCCGGGGTTGTGATGGCTTGATCGTGTAATCGTGGCCCCATAACCCACTTCACCATGCAAGATTATCGGCATTGTAAAATTGGGGTGTGGATACGATGACGTGATTAAGGGCAAATCGCGTCATCGACCCACCGAACCACCCACTTTACATGAAAAGTGGGCGGCACCGTGTGGAAGTGGCGATGCGCACTGCAGCCAATGGGAGACTTGAATGCTCTTCTGGGTGGCCGGGAGCAGCACCTGTGGTTGAGAAGCCTACCGGCTGTTCTGGAAGTGTAGGCAATAATTCTTATGATCAGCGTTTCTAAAGTCCAAAGATTTGATGGAAATTCTCAAACCAATTTGAAATTGATCAAAAAATAGAATAGTCCTGAGTTTGGTGGCACAGACCCAAATTGTGTACC